>CM054127.1:48928725-50128725 GCA_028751855.1 Ambrosia trifida
CACCCTCCGATGACCATCTGCTGAATCTGTTTCAAAACATTTGCGTTGTTCACCTTTAGATCTTAATTTGGAAGAAACAAAGAGATTGTATGAGATAGGTTAATGATAATATCACTGGGCGGATGGTATAGATTGAAGGAGTGGTGATGTGATGAGATGAGATTGTTCATAAATAATAATCTGAAGAGAGAAAAAGATGACAGAGATGAGATTGATTTTATGAATGAATCTAACATTTTGGTTTTATGATTTTTCTAAAAATAATGGTTTGTGATTTCTGAAAATTGGGTGAATTGACAGATTTGCTCCTCACATGAGGGGCACGTGACCAACTTAACCAATATTTTTAACTGGGTTTGGTATAAAGGATAGAGGGTGTAACAAATGTATAAAAATAAGGACATAATGAGTGAAAATTTTCTATAAAGGACAGAGGATGCAATTTAAGTAATAACTAAAGGACAATTTGTATAATTCTCTCTTACGATTATTATTATTATTAATATTACGATTATTATTATTATTATTATTACGATTATTATTATTATTATTATTATTATTACGATTATTATTATTATTATTATTATTACGATTATTATTATTATTATTACTATTATTATTATTATTATTATTACGATTATTATTATTACGATTATTATTATTATTATTATTATTACGATTATTATTATTATTATTATTTATATTACGATTATTATTATTATTATTATTATTATTATTACGATTATTATTATTATTATTATTATTATTATTACGATTATTATTATTACGATTATTATTATTATTATTATTATTACTAATATTATTATTATTATTATTATTATTACGATTATTATTATTATTATTATTACGATTATTATTATTATTATTATTACTAATATTATTATTATTATTATTATTAATATTACGATTATTACTTATATTATTATTATTATTACGATTATTATTATTATGGACAATTGATGTTGTGGGATACAATGGACGAGGTGTTGTCTGGTTTCTTATAAAAACAGAGGAGACTCTGCCCAAATTTTTATAAAATATAAGAAACATATCGGATGTTCAAAATATATTATTTTGTATAAAAGAAACTATGTTTTTCAAATAAACGCTATTCAAACTTTATTTTGGCATGATATAAAGCGTACATAAATATACGAAGTTTGGGGGTTTAATTAGAACGACCCTATTTTTTATTATTATTATTATTATTACTGTTATTATCATTAGTGATTGAAAATTATTATTTACTGTTATTGTTTACATAGATATGGATATGGAGCCAGATTTTGTTGATGATGTTTTTGGTGGTGATGATGACGCTGGGTCGTCTGCACCGGGGCCTTCGTCGAAGAGGAAGCGACGGGGTCCACCACCGGACCCCTTACCGGGCCACCCCTACCTGGAGTTTGAGGAGGGGCTTGACGATGCGCGGCGCTGCTGCTTGAAGATGCGTCATATGGCTGTCGACCCTCAGATGTACATTAGTTGGTCGCTTCTGGAGAGGGTCGGCAAGGCGGGTAGGGCTCACGACTATGTGGGGTCTGACACTCCTTGGCGTCGTCTCTTTGACATAGCCGAGCAGCCTTCTTGCCGGGCTTTGACGATAGAGTTTATGTCGTCGTTCGTGGTTCTGGATCCGTCCGACAACCCGAACCCGGCTCGGACTTTTCGCCCCATCCGATTTCGGTTGGCGAGGAGTTGGCATAAGATGACCTATGAGGTATGTTATTTCAATTATCTGTTATTTTATTATTATGTTACCAAAGTTGTTAATATTTACAATTATTTTTTGCAGGAGTTTGCTGTTGCTTCGGGGTTGTACACAGCCCCGGAGACCGAGTCTGCGTTGTACCGGGACGCTCTCATTACGGTGGATAGGCCGACCCTGGTCAAGTTTTGGAGGTTCATCTCCAAGTCGCACTTTGGCGCAAATACTGCGAAGACGACGTCGATTAGGGACCCCCTGTACATTTACTTTCAGCATGCGATCGCCACCTCTATCGCAGGACGGGGGAACAGTCGGGAGGAGGTCAACCAGACTGACCTTTTCTTTTTGTACTGTTTGATTATGCGGCAGCCGTGCAACCTAGCCGCATCCCTGGTCGACTACTTTAAGTGCTCCAACAAGCGCCAGACTCGCGCACATCTCTATGGCGGGGCGTTCGTCACTCACATTGCGCGTCAATTGGGTTTCTCGCCAGAAACCGACCATCGCTTGCTGCCCGCGATCCCATCGGCAGAGCTCGCTGACGCCAATGTCCGGAGCATGGGGATCCTCATCGAGGTCTCGAAGGGTGTGCATCGGTTTCGAGCATACGGAACGAAGAAGCCTTTTGTGCCGGGCTCCCTTCCTACCCTCGCTGATATACCGCCCTACGTTGAGGTGCGTCCGGGATATCCTCTCCTGGTAGAGATGGCGGGTGTGGACGACGGTGCTGACGACGATGACGCCCCCCCACCTCCTCCGCCGCGACCACAGCAGCAGTACCCCCGTCATATATATGATGACCTCACTCCTGCTGCGCGTTTCGTGGCAGAGGACATGGATCGCCGCATCGGTGAGCTCCGGGAGGTTCAGGAGTGGACGGTCGACGCGATGCAGGCGATGGCGAGGCATTGGCAGGTAGAGTTACGCCCACCACCACACTGTGGACCAGCAGAGGGGGCCCCACCACCACCGCCACAGTAGACTTCTTTTATTTGTATTTTTTTTATGATGTGTATGGACAAAACTTATTACTCTTTTTACCTTTTATTATTATGCATTTTGATCGTTTGTTTATATATGTTGTGTGTTTTGAATGTTTAATTGTCTAATAAATACTAAACCCATAAATAATAAACGAACTAAAACCAAATTATAAATTGCAAGCCAGTAAAACCAATGAGATCCAAACAGTAAACATTCGATTATAAACGTTAAAAGATCACTCAACCCTTTCAATCCCAAACCAAATACAAATCACATGTTATGAACCAAAACGACGCCACGTTGACCATCAACCACCATATTCGTATCAAAAGTCGCGAATTCGTTCAATCTTTCTTCGACGAGGTCTTCTCCGTGAATAATTTATCCAGTCACAGTGACAATCGAACACTTTATTAATAGGTTAAAGTTGGGATTACTTGATTAATTATAGTTTGATTAGGGTCATTACGTTGTTTTTAAATTTTAAAAAAATTACAATAGATAAATACCCTAAATCAATAAAAACGATTTAAAAAAAAAAACACGGGTTATTTCGGTGTTTTTAGAATTTTTAAATTTAAAAAAATTACAATAGATAAAGACCCTAAATAGATAAAAAAAAGTAAAAAACAAAAAAAAAATAAACACTTCAAAAAAAAAAAAAAAAACACTTCAAAACAAACAAAAAACAAAAAAAATCCAAACCAAAACCTTCCCAACATCAAAATGTCCAAATTCATCACCCCTGTGGCCAAGCGCCTCGCTTAGGCCTAAGCGAGGCGCTTGGCCCCCCTTTTTTCAAACTCCCATGCAACCTCGTACTGATTAGTAATTAATGTGACCCAAGCGCCTCGCTTAGGCCTAAGCGAGGCGCCTGGGAGGGGGGTTTAAATAGAAGCTGAGGGGGTGCCAATAGACAGACCCTTATATAATGTATATAATCGATTTATCTAGTAAATATAAACTGCTTCCGCTGTGTATACGATACCATGATTCCCAACAGACCATAAATTGGCTCACCCGATACCCTCAAGTATATCCATTGAAGTGTTTTTTTAAAACATTATGAGGCGTGAGAAAAAAGCCTACTAAACTGTGTCTAATACTCCATTTTCATCCTTGGGTACTATATATCTTTTATATATTGAAAATCATGTGACGCAAGAAGGTATTAAAAAATTACATAGACTACTATATTTTTTAGATCTATGCTAGTTGACCTGGTATAATTAAATAAAAGTCAAAAGACATCATTTAATAGTTGTCGAGATTTCAATTTTCTATTGATTTTTTTAACGGCACATCGAGATCACTGACAAACCACTAAAATATCATTGCGTCATCAGCGGAACCACCATGCCTATACACCAATTTAGACGGAAACCAAATAAATCTGGAAAAAAACTCTTTGTGAGGATTCTTGTTGTTGCTAGGCTATAATTTCATGTGCCAATTTATTGCATTTCTTGTGGACAAATCAATCACGCATGCACGATATTTGGTGAGACGTTAAGGTTTGCATCATGGCATGACAAGTGTAGATAAATCGCAAAGTCAAAAGAAATTAATTATAATATTTTTATACAAATTGTCAACGAGTTTTATACTCTTTGTCAAGCCAATTGAAAGTTGACCAATATGATAAAAGTCATAAACCAGCTACACAAGTGGGGGATTGATTGTTTTAAAGTCATGTGGTATCAAATTATAATATGTTCCTTTGTATGGCATTATTAAGTTCAAAGTCATCAGTTATTTGGAATTATAAACGTACGTTACTATTATCGATCAGCCAATTATATATGACCTGACATATATATGTATTGATGAACAAAGAACGATTCTAGAAAGATGACACTATATATGTACAATAGTCAGTTACACCAAAGGATTAAGTCATCCATTAGTCTAAAACTAAGGACATGTAAAAGTCAAACTCGCATCGAAACAATCCACATACACTAAATATGATTCAATATGCTAAATCTGCAAAAGATACAAATAATGGCATAAACGACCAAGTCATGTGGTGCTCTTACTTGCTATATTACTCATCACATTTCTCCAACAATGACTACAACTGCGAAGTCTTCCTGGCTAGTAGTTACACTCAATATCCTCAATTACGTGGATTAGTATTCATTCATATTACACTTCTACTTCTGTAAAGCACTATACTTTCAAAGTATTTACATGTTCTACAAAGCATGATCTCCCGACAAGACATGTGCAATCAAACATCTTGCAAAGACTGCATACATTTGAACTCAATTTTAGACCACCAAGCAAGAATACCTCTTGATTATGACCCATTGTGATAATATAATGCTAACTGGTAATAATCTAAGTTAATTAACAATCCAATCCCATGGCCAAACCTTATTCTACATGATGTCATATAACTTAAGTCATATGTATAATACCTTTATAGGAGGATCAAATGAGAAGAAACTTAATTTGAGAACAAAAAGAACAAATGACATAATGATAAACATTAAATACGTTAACTACTTTTAAATTAATTATTATCTCTTTAATTAATTAGTCATTAACACTTTATCCTACACATTATCAAAATTTGTCTTACACATATCAAAATTCATCCTACATATATCGAAAGTTCTCATATGTTTATCCTACACATATCGAGATTATCATGCGTTTGTCCTACACGTATAAAAGTTCATCCTACGCATATCCTACACATATAGAAATTAATTATGAGTTTTATTTATTGAACTAGTTTAGGGGTTACAAAAAAATAAATGATTGGAAAGTTATTTCTTGCTTACTTCTATACAATCATCTAGCAAAAAATGTTATGCATGTCTAGTTGAATAACACCACACCCTCTTTTAACTTTCTATCATATGTTATGTAGAAGTAGCATAAGTCAATTAGTTGTGTAGTTGGTTAGTCGAATTTGATATAGTGACGTGGTCATGATAATTAATTCAAAGATCTAAATTAAACATTGAAAACTTATTTATAATGTATTTAAATTATTTTGTAATAAGATTTTTTTTTTTTTTTGGAAAGTAGTGTTTCAGCGGTAAATCCTGTGTTGCAAAGCGACCACTGCCCAGGATCGAATCTCATAGCACCACACGGATTTTTCCTTTCAAACCCAAGCGGTTATTTTTCCGGTTGAGCGTGAGATTCGAAACTAAGACCAAACCCGGGGCAGAAACATTCGAAGGAGGTAAACCTTCCCACCTCAGTTGTGTTTTGTTGTTATTGATGGTTTCAACTACCAACTCCTTAATTTATGATTCTAATTTTAGAGGACCACTCGATCAATCATGCACATTGTTTGGTAGGAAGTCATGAATGTATGACATGTGTAATCTTGTTAGCTACTTCTATAAATCCATGATTTTAATTGTAAAAGATTTTCATTAAATTGTCAACCATATTTACATATCCAATTTATTACAAAGTCAAAAAGATCATGCTAATTGAGAGTTGACCAAGATGGTGATGTGACTCAATATGATGCATACTATTGTATATTAAGAATAAAGTAGTAACAGTATAGTCACCATTCAACTAAAAGACATAAAATAATATCTTCTACGAAAGAGGGAAACCTTTCTTGACCAAAAGATTGTTGAAGCCATCTCATCTTTGTCATTTTCATTCAATTTAGAATAAAGGTGGTGGAGAGGCTTGTTGTGGATTGTGATGTCGGCTTAATAAACAATATAAAGTGAATTGGGTTAGGAGAATGCCTTGTAAATAATTGCACAAATGATTGAAAGAAGAGAATATATTGTGTTGTTTGGTCAAATTTGAGTCATGACAATTGGTTTTAGGTGAATGTTATACATGGTAATTTTGATTTGTTTTCCAAAAACAGATGGTTTTATGTGTGTGTGTTTTTTTAAATTCTTTTCACTGTGGTTGTTGTCTTTCGTTAGCAGTAGCTAGCTATTGTAGAAACAAATACATATGGTGTAGCAGTTTAGATTTATGTATTTAGTTTTTTTGCCTAAAACCAACTAGTTTCAGCGATTCCATTTTGGCGGGAACCCTTTATGAACCGAGCAAAATTAATTTTTGAAATGGCACATTTTGACTCGGAGCAAATTAGTATATTTTTATAGAAGACTCATTTTAACCTAAACTAGTTTTCACATGTGTTGATTTAGTATTACCAGTTATTTTAATGTCATAGAGATTTTATACTAGATCAAAGAGATGTTTGTTCAAGCGTTATAACAGGATGAAGATGTGGAGGGCACATTCATTTACGCTTATGTGATTCTAAACCCACAAAGGACAACGACTACGAGTAGTGCCCCTTCCTGCTAGGTGGTTATTGGACGGGGACAAACTTAACCCCCAAAATCTATAGGATACCAATTAGTTTCCCTGTCCTCAAGGATATGCTGTGATGATAAGATGCCGCTTTATATCGTATTGGTGGAGGGTTTAAACCATGTAAGATACAGATATTGGTGGTTAATAGGGAGTAGATTAGAACAAGGTTAGTTTGTCGTTAAATAGAACTATTAGTTTTCCCGTCAATGGTTTTCTAGGCAAAACAAAATTATACAAATTAGAGCATTCACAGCCTGTCCCCCATCCCCAACCATATCATTTAAGGAAAAATTATAGTTTTTTTAAATTTGTCTCTCACTTTTTCAAATTCTCTCACATCTCATTCCCCATTTATATCCCCTATAAGCTTTTATTATTATTATTATTATTATTATTATTATTATTATTATTATTATTATTATTATTATTATTATTATTATTATTATCGTTCTTTGCAATCAACATCAATCCACTCCACCTTCCATTTGTATTATTTTATTATTATTAAATGATATGAGAGGAGTATGAAAGACCCCATATATGGGGCTTAACATAGGTATTTTTGTAAATTTTAGAAATGGGGTATGGGAAAAGGGGTTGGGATGAAGTGAGTTTTTGTGAAATTTTCTTAAATTTTAAGAATGGGAGAGAAAATGGGGGATGTGTTGTGAATGCTCTTACCTAAACTAAAATGGTATGCGTTTACCGGTTTTCCCACATTCAAATATAGGGATTTGGTCTTAGAAAGTTATAAATAAACCTTGTAAATTTTGTGTGTTTTGCTCTAGATTTTATGTCTAAAACTAATTCTTCATAAAAAGTCAAAAAAAAAAAAAAATTCAATGAAGACTATTATTAAGGATTAAAATGAATTTTGAACATAAAATGTGGACTTTCTCAAATATGGATGGTTGTAACTTTACTTAAAATGAATTTTTATAATATAATGTTAACTTTTTCAAATATGGATGGTTGTAACTTTAGTTAAAATAAAAGTATAAAGATACAAAGGCAATCATAATTTATAAGGATGAAGATGAAAGTAAAAACAAGCAAATAGAATATTCATGGGGATAGTATTATTATTGCCTTGCGGACTTTATAAAAAAAAAAAAAAAAAAACTATACCATCTAAATTTGTAGTTTTTCCTAGATACATTATGACCTAGGTATAATCCTCCTACTTTCTAACTAATACTAAATCATCACAACTCTTTTTCTCTATATTTTTCTTTGATCAAGGAAACTCGATCTATGTACAATTGCATGTCATTTCGAGTCTTCCTCCGCGATTCTTCCTTCTTTCACGATTCTTTAACCTCTTCTTTGACTAAAAGAGTGAAACATCATTAACCATCTAAAACAATGAATAGGATCTTCTTTTTAAAACCCGATCAACTCCCTGATTCAGAAACATCCAAACACTTTGTCTCAAGGTCACAAATACCAAATCCGTCTCAAGAACTCAACCATTCACATCCTTTGAGCTTTAGAAGTCGTATAACATTCCGTTGTCATAACTAATTTTTGGGAGAAAGCCTTATCGGCAAACCATTTTGAGGAAGCGCAAATGGTGCATAATGAATTTCATTCTGAGGGCCTACAATTGACCATCTACACATAAAAAAAACAAACATTTTTAATCAAAACTCATAAAACCCCATAGAATATTATGTGTTACGCGTTAAATATTAATAATATAACTGTAAGATATAATAAATAGTTATGTTGTATAAAACTAAGAAATGGGTACATGTCACCAACCTGTACTTTGTAATCATGTGATGCATGAGTACTAATATCTCCAGCTTTGCTAGCTCATTCCCTGGACATGAGTGGACCCCATTTCCAAATGGCATGAAAGTATTGGGCTTTGGTGCCACCTGTCAAGTCAGACCATTTGAATTTTAGAGGCAAGCAAATAAAAACGTGTCATTTGATTTATTTAATGAAATTTAATAACTATTTAAAATTAAAAGCTAAATGGTTTTTTTTTTTTTTTTTTTAATTTCTACCTCAAATCTTGACGGGTCGAACTTCTCCGGGTCGGTAAAATTTTCCGGACTATGGTGAATGTTTCTAAAGAGTGGCAATACCTTCCATCCTTTTGGAATCAAATACCCTGAAAAATCAATTTTGGAAAAAAAAAAAATTAGATCAAACTATATATATTCAAAATAATTTTTTTAAATTAAAAAATATAATTATTCTAAGTAAAAAAATTTAGTTATTTTAAAGTAAAAATATTAAAAAAATGAATTTATATAAAATAAACCTTCAAATTCAACATCTTCAACAGCTTCTCTAAATGTAAAAGATAGGATAGAAGCAACTCTAAGTGTCTCTTGGATGACTCTTGAAGTTATAGGCATCTTCTTGGTATCTAGCCAAGTCAAACCTTTGTCATCTTTCTCTTTCATTATTCCCTCTTGTTCTTCCTAGAAAGTCAAACATATGCTTTTGATTACAAGTTATTTTTATTATTATTATACATATAATTTAAGTTTAGTTTAATTAATTTAAATCATGAAAAGGGAATGAACTCTTACCGTTACAGCTTGTAACACGGTTGGATTTTCAGCCAAATATTTTATAATCCATGTCATGACACTCGCGGTAGTATCGCGGGCAGCGAATATGACTCCAATAATATTATCCGCGATTTGTTCGTCGGTTAGTCCTTCTTTCTCTTCCATGAAAGAACCCAACAAATCGTTGTGTTCTTTCGCGCTTTCTCTTCTTAGAGAAAGAATCTTGGCGAGGATCTGAGCTAACTCTTTCCTCGCCTTCATCGATTTGTGGAAAAGCGTTCCTGGTAGGTTAATCGGCATCGAATTGTACCCTTTTTCGAGAATGTAGTAGCACCTCTTGAGATCTTCTCTATAGAGCACCTCATCCTTTCCAAATATGGAAAGTAATGCCACATTAAACGTAAACTGCAACATAACAACATTATTATTACTACTTTACTAGACTAGTTACATAATTATCGTATCTAAAAGGTTTTTAAATGTAACATTATTCTCTATATACAAATCTACTATAAAACTTTATTATATAGTTATATAATTATCATATCTAGAAGTGTTATTCAAGTGTAACATTATTTTCTGACAAGAAACAGAACAAAAAGCAGAGTGTTGTAACTAAAAACTTTCTATTTTTAAACATCACTTACAGTTTTCATTTCCTGAAAAGTGTTGACAAGTCGGTTCTCCAACGACCGTAGAGAATCGACAGCAATGGATTCGATATCAGGGATAATTCCTTTAACCGATTCGGGTGTAAAAGCCCGAAGAACAAGCCGCCTTAATTTAGAATGGTAATCACCTTGGTGAAAGAAAATTGCTTGTTTGCCCAACATTCTTTCTTTGCTAGCAGGAAATGTAGGCTTAAAAAGATGAGATTTTGTTACAAGTACAAGTTTAGCCGCAGCCGGGCTCGATATCATGACACATCGGCAACCCAATACATGTGTTTTAAAAATAGAACCATACCTGAAATAAAAAAAATGGTTTAGGAATAAGTCACAACTTTATCAAGAAAGTGAAATAAATGAATAAACATATAGTAGAATAATGTAACTAACTTTTTAACTTTGTTGGCAAAGAAGACATTTGGGTTTTGAGAGTAGAGTTGAAAGGTTTCACCAATATAAGGCCATCCAAGTGTGCCAGGAGGGAGAGGGAGGGTTTTTCGGCCGCCGCAGACCGCAAAGAAGAAGAGGAAGGTGGTGAAGAGAAGAAGAGAGAAAGAAAGAATGATGGTGAGGAACTCCATGTTAAGTTTGTTTGGTTTTTGGTGTTTGGATAGGAGTTGGAAGTGAGTGTATATATAAGTAAGCTTTAGTGCAAGGAGGGGCCAGGGGTACAACATACAGCTAGATATACACACACATAGGATGTGGATGGGGGTAAGATGGAGTTTATGTGTTTGGTTTCCCTTTTTTCCTCCTTAATCATTTATCTTCAATTTTTAAATTTAGTAATTTTTATTGTTGTAATATAATTCATCAAATTAATCTGGATTTGAGAAAGTGAATCGGGTTTGGCGAGTTGAATAAAAAATTATTAGATGGATAGTAATGAAGATTCAGGGATTATAAAACGATATTTTAAGATAGAGTTAAATGTCATTCTCGTTCTTGAGATTTAGCCATTTTTGGGAGTTTGATCTAAATGTTTATTTTTTTCTCATCTTGGTCCCTAAAGTTTCAATATTTTGTCGTTTCCATCCAACCCGTTAACTCTATCCATTTTTTTTGTTAACTTTTTGTAAAAAGACTAAGATACCCTTATATATATTGTTTAAAAAATAAATCTTTGATAGTGATATATATATATATATAAACCTCCCTGTATTTAGTCTCTCATACCTCTCTCGCTCTGCTCTCTCCCTCTCTCTCTCTCTCTCTCTCTCGCTCTGCTCTCCCTCTCCAAGCACCGCCACACCATCACCCCTAACCCACCACCATCATCATCTTCTTCAACAAACACGACCCCGACCACCTAAGAGTTAGATCGGAGAGAACACAGTGTTAACCATCTACCCTGACAACCACCACCATTCCTGGTGACCTCAAAACGCCGGTCTATCTCATGTAAAGGTGGGTATTGGTGGTGTTGCAACTACCGGAAAAAAGCCCCTAATTTAAAATTCAGGTAGTGGGTTTTACGAGCTGGGATTTCCGGATATATTTTGTTTTCCTAAATAAGTGGTGATGTTGCACATTCGCTTGCAGTGGTGGTACATGTATTCGTTGATGGTACAAGTGTTCGATGGCGGTGGTATGCAGTGGTAGTTGTGGGGTTTGGTGGTTTTCGACAATTATTTCAACCACCATATCCGGTGGCTTGTACATGGTTTTGAGTGTTGGTGGTTAATGTACTCCTTAATTCTTCGACGATGCTAGGGTTTAGGCCAACAGTTGTATTGGCACTTAAATATAAGGCTGGTGGTGGTGCAATGACTGATTGGCGGTGGTTGTACTGAGTTGCAGGTGTGGTGGTGCAATGATTGACTGATACAGAGATTTATTTTTAAACAATATATAAAATGGTATTTTAGGCTTTTTACAAAAAGTTAATAGAAAAAATGGATGGAGTTAACGAGTTGGATGGAAACAGCAAAATATTGAAACCTTGGGGACCCAGATGAGAAAAAATAAACTTTTGGATGAAAATCGCAAATATGGTCAAACCTCAGGAACGAAAATGGCTTTTAACTCTTTAAGGTATTATACGAATAAAGAAGGAATAAGTGTAAGAGAAAATAAAAGAAAAACAAATACCAGATTACAGAATTGTGACATGGGTTGGGTTTGTTAAGTCATAAATCACTAAACGACGTATAATAATCTATAGTAACCATAGTATAACATGATCTTTATAAAGCCAAGTAAGTATCATGTTTCTCCCCCAAAAGTAAAACCAGTAAAAGTGGGGCTGTGACACCCACCTTAGATTGTGTACTTCAATGACAAAATATCAACAAAGCTGATAGTCCCAACTAATGGCGACCTATCATAATGTTTGTATAAGTGTTGTGACTACTAACCCGTAGGTTAACTAGTCCCCGATTATCTAGATCATGACTAAGTATGTTTGAAAACGTGTTTGACTATTGACCCGACACACCAAACAGACCCGTTGGTGACCCATTACATGAACTAATCAAGTATGCATAGTTTACACATAAGGTTTAAGCATAAAACACTTAGTTTGCATCAATAATCGCACGTATGAAGTCGTAGGGTCGAATCAGTGTGTTACCTAACTGATTCGACCTGAATGTAAGTTGGTTCGACCCATAAGTAAGTTGGTTCGACCCCCATGATGTACATTCGACCTATATACAAGTTCATTCGTCCTAACACATGGTTATTCGACCCTAACACATGTTAATTCGACCTATATGAAGTTCATTTGACCATGTTAGAAGTTGGTTCGACCCAACAGAAGTCCATTCAACCCCACGATGGGTCGAATGAGTTTCCTGATTCGACCCTTGGCTGCACATTTCTCATAAAACGCACTAAATCGCATCTAAACAGTCCGAAAATGCCACGAAACATCACGAATCACAGCAGTCAACTATCATTAACCTATCCCCACAAAACCCTACCGATTTTATCCCAAAATCAGTCCGTTTTACAACTTACCCAAAATGGCAAATTATGGAGATGTCACATCAATGCATGTAAACTTTACCCAATATGAAAACTTATCAAAATCATCAAACAATCGGCTCAATATGCTTAGATTATCATGTATATGAAAATCCCTAATCATTTCATTAACAATAACATCATGAACAAACCCTAGGTCTAACACAAAACCCCCCCAAAATGGGCAAAACATTAACATCCATCAACTTGTAACCTAGGATAATCATAAACCATCATTTATAACAGCCCTATATCATTTTCATAACATCTATACATCATTCAATCACAAACAACACATAACACATCATAAAACACCATTAACACATGTTATTTTGTATAAAAACTCATTATAAATGATGAGGTTTTGTTTAGAAAGATGTTAGAAAGGTTTTTATTCATGAAAACCATCTTAGAACAGATCTGGACCTTTGGGGTTTAATAAAAGCATGATGAAAAATCCTTAAAAAGGATTTTAGATCAAGAACATACTTTAGATCTTTTCTTATTTATGATATAGAAGGTGTTCGTAGGTTAGAATCTGAAAAACAAAGTCATACACTCCTCCCTACGGGTTTAAGGTTGAGAGAGAACACTTAGAGGCGTTTAGGGTTTGTGAAATGATGAAAAATTTCAAAGTATGGTATTTATACTCCATCTTCATTCGCACCCTGCAGGGGTCGAATGCGTTTGGGAAAAGGTCGAATGGATTATCATTCAACTGGTTCGAACCCCCTTAGGGTTTTGAACCAGTTTCCTTGTTTTCCCATTTTTATAGTTTTGTCGTTTAAACGCGTTTTAACACATCCTAACACATGAACATGTAATCCTAACATATGTTAAGCATGTATAATCATATAAACACCATTTAAACACGTATTTGCACATTATATAACATATATGGATCAATCTATTTTTATCACTTAATTCAATTCATGTAATTCATCAACAATGGGACTCAAGCTTCGTGCGTGCATGTGATAACCCCAATGATCCTCCAAATCATTGAACCCTGGACAATACGTAATGTAAATCAACTCCCGATGATTCCTCAAATCATCAACTCAACTCAACTGACTCGGTTAACTGTAATGTATACATAACTTGCTAAGGTAGACTGACTAGTTAATGAAAAAGTTACTAACCTAAGTTTGTCGGATGTCATAGGAGGTGTACTGTGTTCCTAGTCAGAAGTCAAGCCTCTATTTTAAGAAGAAGATAAGTTAGAGGACAAGTGACTTGACCGCGGTTTAGGAAGCTCTTGTAAAAACAGGGCTCAATCGGTGAACATTCACAGCTAATGCGGACGCGCATCGGGAGGTTATGCATACTACTCAGTAGTGGCCCCGCTTCTCTGATCTAAGAGCCAACACTTCAAGTCCACTCTTGTCCTCCTCACAAATATTTAAACTTAATACTATATCTAATAATAAACTTAACTACTTATACGGAGGGCCCTGAGATGTGCATGTCCACAGTCTCTACTATTTTATCTTTTTATTTTATAAAACCCTAAACCTTTTTAAAAACTAATTTTCTTAGAACCCCTCCGTTTTATTTTTATTTTCAAACCCGATCTGTTATTTGATAAAAGGTTGAGTAGGGGAAAGTGTGTCTCTAATAATACGATACTCGGTATTTACCCAAGAAACCTATACTATACACGTTAGGTTCTCTGCCTGTGTGTTGGCTTTAGTTTCTAATTATATATCGTTTACTTATAAATTTAAAACTTGTTTAAAAGGTTTAGTAAAAATTAATCGTTTTCCCAAAACCAATATTTTGGAATTTAAGACATCAAGTTTTTAGTACCGGGAAAATGATATCTTTTTAATTACTAAAACCAGGCAAATTAGTGGCACACTAGCTGTCAATGATAAGGTTTGTCACAATCTTGATTGCTATTTGATTCGTGCACATGCATAACCTCTCCCGCATAGCTCCAGCCTCCGGCTACCACCTATCATGTCCTTTGATGTGTTTAACATGCAAACTCACAACGCATGCTTGAAGTACCATAGTTATCAATAGAAAAGGTCACATAATTTCAATGATTTAAACATTCTAAGTAATGATAATTCATCAACCCATCAGGTGTTGCAGTTGATATATTAAGCTTGCTCAGGTCGGAGGAGACGATGCTTTGAGGCCCTGATGGTGGCTACTTGATATATTAATTAAGGGGCTGTTTGGTTGATTAAGTGCTGAATCATTAAGATGGTTTGAATGGTTAAGAGCTGAATCATTCAGCATCCCTTATTAGCTTAATGGTTCAGCACTTAATCATTCCATTCAGATGCTGAAACAAACAGTCTGAATGCTGAATGATTCAGACCTGAATGGTTAAGAGGCTGATTAAGAGGCTATCAAACAACCCCTAAACCATGAATGGAATTGAGAATCTAGTTCCAATAAATTCCCATTTCTAACATAATATTTAAATTTCAAATTCAATTCCTTATAAATCGAATTTGAATTGTTTTAACAAATTGTAGTGTCTTAAAAATATTCTTCAAACAAAAAGCATCTTAGTTTACACTTTTTGAATTGAACAAATCTTCAAAATAAGACATGCATGTATGATCATTAAATTATGTATTTGAATCGACCACAAACAAATTCATGCAAATAATATTCTAATTGAAGTATAACAAACTTACCTTATAAAAAGAAAAACCAAAGATCCATTGTTTTTTAGTTTTATTGTATTTTTTTGGTTATTTTACCAATATAGTTAGACAAAACTTTGCATGCAAGCCAAATGATTTATTTCTCATTATATTTACCTAATTTCAGGTATTTTCTTAAAACATGTTAGGAATAATTATTATATTTGGCATTCAAAAGTAGCCTAGCAATTTATTCCAAGGGGGTGCCAAAAACTAAACCAAAAATTAGCTCGAATCTTAAGCAAAAAGTTAAATTACCAAACCATTATATGTAATATATTTCGATAACATGTAAGAAATAAATTACGTGTAATAGGTTTATAGCTACGCAAGATGATGTAAAGCGCCTTTTATTAAACCTATACCATCATCAAAGCATTTATTTTGCTTATGAACCTCAATACATATATTGGATACAATAGTTACATTTTATTGTATTGGTCTTACCATAACTAGAACATTTAAATTCTGGATTAAGCTCCTTTATACCATATTCTATCGTGTTCATATATATAGTTGATTAGTGGTACATAACAATTTCTTACCGTGTTTTGATTTTTTCCATATAGTGTTTGCGTCTTAGGTTCTTACCTTATTTTCTCATCATTAATATCTTTCATCGGTGTATGCCACTCACCAAAGTGGGGATGGTCACTAAAAGTTCTAGTTGGCATTTATTATTCAACAATTTTCTAAAAAATATTTTAGATAATTCAGATTCAGTTTTGGATTCAATCTTTTAGAAACCCCATATTCACTATTCGGGTTACGGTTGGGAACGGCGAGATAAACCAACCAGCTGAGATACAACAAAATAATAAAACAAATACAGTAAATTATGTCTCGGATATATGAATTTAACAATTGAAACTTTATACTAAAGGGACAAAAACATCTTGATTATCTGCGCAAGCTTTATTTAGCATGCTTCTTAATTTTCTCTGACTCTGCTTTCAACTTCGTTTGTCCTGTAATAAACTTATCGAAAATTACAATTGCATTTTGTAATTGTGATTTTATGTGCGACAAGAGGTTTCCAATTAAATTAAAGGGAAAGTTTTATAGAGTTGCAGTTCGACCAGCTATGCTGTATGGGACAGACTGTTGGTTCATCAGAAAGACTCGGTTACGAAAGATGGAGGTAGCAGTGTGACAACCGTCGCCCTCGCTTTTTTCATCAAGTTGTCATTTATAGTTCTTATACTTTCTATTGTTTTTCAATTTTAATATAAGTTGGGTTTCATTCTATCATTATATTCTTGCTTGGAAATGCCTACATTTTAACCAAACACAAATATATATAGAAACAGTATTTAAATGTAAAACATCTTTGTTATATTTAAAAGTTATAGTTTTGTTTTCTTTATAAAAGGTTTAGAACTTATGTATATACTTATAGAGTTAAAAATCAGATTCCATAAATTTACAGGTATGAATGTTTTAAAGACAAACTACATGGACCTGTTTGCCAACATAAAAAACTTTAATTGAAACAAAAAAAAAAGATCTCTTCCAACATGACCTGTATCCACGACTCCACGTAAAGTTACTTTAGTTTTCTTGGATTTATGAATCCAATCAATAATTAAGCATGTGAGCTACTAATCATTTGGTCAGTTACAATTTTGATTTAATACTTATTACTCCTTATCATTTTTTATGATGTGCCATAAATAACTGTACAACAATTTTTTAAAGGTTTTTGACCAAGTTTTATGATTTTCGTTTGGTAACCGTCGCATTCAATCGTAATTATGGACAAACGGTTTCAATTTGTAAGTTAATCTTTAAATAGAATCCTCCAATTCCTTTCTGAGACCCTTACACATTCTAAACCCACACTAAAATCATCCTAAATGCGTCCAGAATTGTTGTAATTGGTTCTAGGCACTTTTCTTCTCATTTTTGGTTCTTCTTCGATCTTGTAAGTCCTATTTTATTATGCCCTTTCACTCTACATTCATTCCTTAGTAAAGCCCTATGAAATTAGATCGATATCAATTCAATCGGGTTTCAATTGAGTTTGGTTCTAGGGTTAGGGTTCATGGTAGGATTTCGGGAAGAAGATGAATAAGGGGTTATTATATAAGTAATTTTTGTTTTGAATTAAATCATCAAAAGTTCTTATAGTGGAGTGGTTGCACGCACTCATTAGCTATGTCAGACCCGAGTTCGACTCCTCTTGGCAACGGGTCTGATCCAATTTTTTTTCCTTTTCTTTTTTTTTTTAATTTTCGTTTTATTAATTATATAAATACATTAATCTTATAATATTCATAGAAAATTCATTTTTTCTTCAAAAATCATGAAAATTTAGGTGTAACATCTTGACACCCTAAAGAAAATTATCACAATTTTATTTTCTAGAAAATACATTATTTTTGTATTTATTTTGATTTAATTTTTTTTAATTATAATTAATTGATTAAAATTCAGTTTTAATGATTTTTTATCTCAAAATTTTTGGAAAATTATTTCTAAGTATGATATACTGAAATAAAAATTATTGGTTTAGAAAACATTTATTTTTATTGGATTTCCTATTTTAATTATTTAATATGATTTACATTCATTAAATTTGTTTTAAATGTAAATAAATTGAAAAAAAAATGTGGAAAATTTATTTTGATCATTTTTCATTAGAATTTATTTATTTTTCACAAAAATATCACTTTTGAGCCATATTTTGTATTTTAGTTTATATTTATGCTTATTTTAATACATAAATCATTTATTAATTCATAATACATAAAATTTGTTTTATAAATTTTATGTCTTATAAAACAGAAAATAGTTTTATGTTTCAGTTCATAATCATCAATATTTACTCGTTTGCATAACTTATATTTATTTGTTCAATTATTTTAATAATTGTAATTATTTACAATTATAATTTAAAGCAATTAATTTAATTCTTTTGTCCCAATTATTTGGAACTACTTTTTTTCTAAATATTCAATTGGTAGTAATTATATTACTTAAACCACATTTACAAACTTTGATATATTATTTTTGATATACAACTTTTATATTAATTCGATTTATCATAAAAACTCTAATTCCTCAAATCGACAGAGCAAACCCTAATGCCTTAGAACCTAGATACCTTAGACTTTTTAAGTCACTTTCCTCATTAGTATTCTTATACTTATAGGTTGAGTTCTTCGGAATTCTTAAGCCTTTTGTGATGAACTTTCTTGGATTTACCACTTAGCAAAACTGTGAGTATATATTTCCCCTTTTTCATGTCTTACTCTTTTGGGGCTATTCATGTACACTATGACTAAATGTTATTCTTTCACTAAATGCAATTCTCATGTGTGTTTGCTTTATGTTAATTTGTGTGTCTATGACTTGTCGACTTACGTGTTCGAGTTAAGTCCTTGGTCATTGTTATATGATTCATTATACTAAAAATGGTTTTCATGTATTAGTCTCATTCTATTAGGGTTGATTTTGAACGGATATTACTTATTACATAATTGCAAATGGTACCACACATGAATTGCGAAACGTTTTTATACTATATGTATTCAAAACAGGGTATGCTCACCAATACATTTTGTATTGACCTATACTATTTTCATACATGTTTCAGGTTATTTTTGAGATGCCTTTTAAGCATTTGGAATTTATACTTAGATTTTAGATTCATTGTATTTAAGTTTAGATTCTTAGTTTGAACCATTGTATTTTTGTATCTCATTTCAATAAATTAATCTATTTAATTAATGTATCAATAATTACACTTTTGCACCATGTGCTATTGAACAATCGTCAGTACATGACACCTCAATGTTTCCGCCATTGGTTGGGGTGTTATAGATTGGTATCAGAGCCATGGTTATAGGGAATTAGGTTATTAGAATGCCTTTTAGCCTAGTCTATAACTAAGCTTACTTTCACGAGTCCTCTCGTGTATATTTCTCTTATTTCTTATATTTTCTTTCAAGATATTTTTGCTATGATTCTTTCTCGTTATAATTTCGATATTTTGCTTGGAGAAAAAGACACTCGTATTTCACAAATGAAACGATATCACCAAGTTAGGAGTGGTATCCATACCTTGGTGATTTGTTTCACTCCTCTATATGTTATATATCTTTGGAATATATCTTTGAGATATGAGTGATATCCACACCTCAAAAAGTATTTCCTCCAAAAAGAAACTTAACCACTAATGACAACTCCAGTTAGATAGTGGAACACCTGCCTGTGGAGGGGAGGAGGAGTAGAGGCAGACCAAAATTGACTTGGGTTGAACGGATTAGGCAAAATTTGTTAGAACTGCACCTCGGACATGGTTCAACATAGGAATTCGTGAAGACGTAGGATCAAAGTTAAAGATTTTTAGGAGAAGAGTACTTTTGTATCTTTGATTTTGCTTTCTTTAGAGATGGTCTTTGTGTTTTAACTTTATTTGTTATTTATTGAGGTTATTTATATACTTTTTCTTCTATCTTATTCATTCACTACTTTTTTTACTGCTTGGTGTGTGTCTACTTAGTTATATTTTAGTGTGTGTTTGATCTCGAGCCGGGGCTCTTTCTGGAAGCAGCCTCTCTATCTCTAATGATGGGGGTAAAGTTTGCCTACATCTCACCCTCCCCAGACCCTACTAATAGCATCGCTATTTGTGGGATTTCCTAGGTTTGGTTGTTGTTGTAATTGTGATTTTATGTGGAAATAATAATATTTGTTGTAAAAATTATAACCCGTTTTGTACATGCGATAAACATTACTAGAAGAATAGGTGTCATCAATAAAAAAATAACCAACAAATTTTCACCGCATTACCAACATCTTTCAATTGTCAACGTCGAATAATTTACCAACTTTCAACTGTAGAGACGTGATTTGGTATGTTTGTTTGTGGGTTTATGTCGAGTAATAGTGCAGAAATCATTTGACATCAAGTATTTATAATATTTTTGATTAGAAACGGACCTTTGATTGGTAATAAAATTTCCGATCAGTTACCACATAAAACCCGTTTAAAACTTGATTAAAAACATGTTTAAATGCGTGATTAATACGGTCGTTTAATGATGGAGAAACATAAAGGGTACAAACCGAGATGTTATAGAGCATTTAATTACGAAGACGAAGTGGCCGGAATTAATCCGGTGGCTGGAATAACGACCGGCAGGAGAGGAGGGAACAAAGCTTTTTAAAAGTTTGATATTTTGGCACAAATAGTCCCTCTATATTTAACCTAGTTAGTTTTATTATATTTTAGTTAGTTTTTCCTTTATAAAATCTAACCAAGTTAACCAACTTAATCTAAAATGTTTTTAAAACTTCATAAAACTTAAACTTTTATCAAACCACAAAATAAATTTATGTTATTTTATAAACCTTTAGCATAAAATTTTGATATTTCCAAAAATTTTCGATAAACTTCAAAGGTTTAACTTTTACCAAGAATCCAATGAACTTTAAAATCAAATTTTTTCTAAAATTCATTCCGAACAACGTTTCAATATTCGTATTTGATTAAAACATAGACACGGTCCATAATAGATGAAAAATGATAAATTTTGAGTTCGTTTTAGTTTTATTAAATTTTGAAGACGACAAAACTTTACAGGGACTATAATTGACAACTTGCTAAAGGATGAGGGTGACGGGTGTCACAGTCTCCCCTACTTTAGAAAATTTATCTCAAAATTTCACTCAAGTGGAGGTTTCTATGAAACAAAAGGCATTATAAAGGTCAATTAAGTTTTAAAAAATTGCGTTAGTCATGTTTTGACAAATTTTAAAGTAGTAGTCTAATATCCAAAGTAAAAGTTTCAAAATCTTTGACTGTTGACCCGAGGTTAGGAAGTTGAGAGTTTAAATGAGAAAAGTTTTGGGAATGTATAACTGGTGAGGGCAGAGGCACTGATGAAGCAGTCTCCCCTACATTAGAAATGTTTCTGGCTGAACTTTATTAGGGTATGCATCAAGAATCCAAATAACCGAGGGTGTAAGAGTACACAAGGTTTGAGTTTTCTGTGTGGGTGGTCAAAAGAAAGACTCTAGAAATACGAATTGAAGCTTGTATAAAAGGTTCTTATCGAAAATGATAGCCGTTGGTTAACGACCTATTAAAGAGGTGGGGCCCAACGCTATTGAATAGCCCAAAATGCAATAGAAAATAATGGGCAGGTTCTTGGTCAGACTCCTAGTCCGCCCCCACAGTATTGTTCATGCTTATATATAGGGCGTACCGCAGCTAACCCACCACACTACTGATACTTTGGACTCGTACTAATTGTCTACCAATAACCTATAAGTGAAATCACACACCACCCCCATGTATATGTAAACCCATGATTGCGTTCCGGATCATAATCACTGATTTACCTTACACTAGGGTGTTATGCTTTTTCATAATACTAACATAAATGATACAAGAAACAATGCGTGCAACCAAAATGTGTTAAGTAATAGATACTGCAATGAAATAATATTCAAACATGACATGTGAAGAAACAAATAGTCTTACCACCGGATAAGGATGATAATATTATTGTATTCCACATGGTTGATCCTTCACTAGCAGTTCTGGATTGAATGACCTGCAAATAAGAGTTGATGTGGGTAGGGAGACGACTACACAAGGTAGTAGTTTGTAACAAAAACGGGGTGAATGAGGATACTATCTTAGCGATAGCTCTTTAGGTTAGAAAAAAGTGCCATCCCTATTAGGGATGTTATCCCTTATATAGGGGTGGACGTATGCCACTATTACCCAAGACCCTAACCGTGATGGGCCAAGGCCCGGTTAGGGTTGTCTCCACTACCCTAGATTATGTTAGTAATGTAGTTATGAAGAGCTAAGTTTAAGGGAATGATGGAACGGTTTACCGCCTTTAGTGTTGGGCTTACGGAATTGCTTCCTTGATTCATGCATGGTAGTTGACCATGCATGATATTCGCCTTTGACCATTGCGTGGCTGTTGACCAGGCGTATGTTACTCCTTTGGTCTTGTGCGCAAGGCCGACCCTAAGGGGGTGCGGGGAGGACTCCCGGCCCGGGCCCAATTTCTAACGGGGCACTTTGAGCGGCGACGAGTGTTTTCTTTCTACAAGTATTTTCTTTCTGTTTTCGATCAAAAAAAAAAAAAAAAAAGATCTCATCTTAAACATCACTGGTTATAAACGCAAGAAGGTGAAGAGTAAATAAGAAAGAAGATGAGTCATACATGATAAACTAGATTGGAAGGATGCGATATAATTATATAAAAAAAAAAAGTTGAAGTGTGTTACTTGAGATTTGTGTTATGGTACAGTAATTGTGCAGCCTTTGCAGAAAATTTTAATATATAGTAGTACTACAAAACAATAATTGTCTCACGCTTTTGCACATGATGCAAGTCAAATTCATTTTATTAAAAAGTTTTTGAAGTCTAGACATAAAATAATGGTCCTTCAAATTATTATGGAATTTTAAGAAATGGTGGTTTTTTTTAATAAGCCAATTAGCCAAACATATTAATTTTTATAATTATTACGACACTTTTAATTCTATATCTGGTTCGACTGGTCTGACTAGGGAACCGGTAAGGACACAGGTTCAACGTCCGCTTCAGTTATGAAAACATTGCTTAAAATACCTAAGACTAAGGGGCATATATTTCGTGGCTCGGCCCGGGCACCTGAATTTTCAGGGCCGGCCCTGCTTGTGCGCATGAGTTCTTCCAGCGCAGTTGACACCTGGGTTTGTTGGTCTTGTGCGCATGAGTTCTTCCAGCGCAATTGACATCTGGGTTTGGGTATGACAATGGGTCGGTTCAGTACCCAATTCCATCAACATGGTTAGAGGTCCTTCCCTCTTAGGTTCACCCTTTAACCGTAATGAGAATAATGTGTAAGTATATGACATGGTTAGAGGTCCTTCACCTTTTGGGTTCACCCTTAACCGGTAAATTTCTGTTCACATCGTTAGGCTCTAAACACCCATATTGATAAACTCTGAGGGTTACACTGTTCCCCTCGGGTTAAAGGAATACTCTGATCCGAGTGGGCACTTGCTTAGATCTCATACGAGTTACCAATTAGTATGTTTATTGACCATGGTGTTGAACAAAATAATGAAAAAGTATAACAGGGTCTTGCTCAGACATGTTAAATACGCATACAGAATATGTGTTCATGCAAGGTATATAAGTACAATATAAAATTTATTTTCTCAGAAAATAGTTATTTTTGCTGTTTTTACCATTTTTAATCATTAAAATACTATTTAAATTCATTAAATCTATTTTAAATGTAAATAAATTGAGAAAAATTATGGAAAAATTATTTTCATTATTTTACATCAGAAAATAATCATTTTCATAAAATTATTATTTTTGGACCATATCTTGAATTTCTAGCTTATTTATATTTAATTAGTCATAATAAATTATTTGATTAAATATAAACTGTAAAATCTATTTTATGAATATTTTTTATATAAAACAGAAATATTTCTAAGTGTGAAAAACATAAGTGTTTATATTTTTTAGTCACATATTTGATCTTAAATCATGATATATTTTGTTCAAAATTATTATTAAATTCGAGTTATCACAAAACTTCATCTTCCCTACATAAGACTAGCAAACCCTAATACCTTAGATTTTAGATGCCTTAGACTTTATAAGTCACTTTCCTCATTAGTATTCTTATACAAATAGGTTGAGTTCTTCGGAATTCCTAAGCCTTTTGTGACGAACTTTCTTGGATTTACCACTTAGCAAAACTGTGAGTATATATTTCCCTTTTTTTTATGGTTTACTCTTTTGGGGCTATTCATGTACACTATGACTAAATGTTATTCTTTCACTAAACGCAATTATCATGTGTGTTTGCGTTATGTTAATTTGTGTGTCTATGACTTGTCAAAATCATTAACCTTTGAGGGCCTGACATTTCAATGAATAGTACTATGGCATATACCCCTTGTGACTCTGTTGAGAGACCTTGGTCATTGTCTTGTGATTCATTATACTCAAAAATTGTTTTTAAAGTGGTTGTCTTATTCTTGATTTTTGATACTTGATTCTTGATACTTGATTCTTAGGGTTGATTTTAACTGATACTGCTTAAATTACATAATTGCAAACGATATACAACACATGAATTGCGAAACGTTTTTATACTATATGTATCAAACAAGGTATCCTTACCAATACATTTTTGTATTGACCTATACTATTTTCGTACATGTTTCAGGTTATTTCTGAGACGCTTTTTTAAGCTTTTGGAATTTATACTTAGATTTTGGATTCATTGTATTTCAGTTTAGAATGTTAGTTTAAATCATTGTCCCTTTGTATCTCATTTCAGGGTAATAAACTATTTATTCAATATATCAATATTTACATGTTTAGTCCATGATCTATTGAACGATCGTCACTATGTGACACCTCGATGATTCCGCCATCGGTTGGGGTGTTACAGATTACAAACGAAAAATCTTGTTCAGTAAGTGTTCATGAAAAGTTCGTGAACACGTTATCTCCTTAACAAACGAACACAAACAGGAAATCTCGTTTGGTAAGTGTTCTTGAATAGTTCGTGAACACGTTATTTGCTTAACAAACGAACAAAGTCTTGTTCATGTTTTTTTGGTTCGTTTACAACACTAGTGAGAATATTCCAAGATCATCGTCTGAGAAATTAAAAGCCATTATGAGTGAATCAAAATGATGAAGGTTTAGGGGTATTAAATTTTTTTTAAGGGGTTCAACAGCTAGAATTGTGAGTCGCCCCATCTCTAAACATAGCGACGAGAATAAATCATGGAAGGTAATTAAGCCGCATGCCAACTCTTGAGGGTGATTGCGATATTGTCGTGTGGCATCTAAGTCGGAATCCTCAAACCGTGAGGTGCCCCGTCCTGCCTTATAACAATCTTAACAAATTCTTAATGACCTAATATGATATATCATGGCTCATTATCCCCCATTCGAGTCCATCTAATATTTTTAGACAAATCATTCTTCATTAATATCCACCTAACTTAAGACCTGATATGACACATTAAAATATGTATGCATCATAATAACTCCAATCGATCTAATACGACTCATTACAATGCAATCTTACCCTATACGGCCTAATATGACTTATCATGACACGTTAGGAGAGACATGACTCATAAGACATAACAAAACTTATTACACACATATCCAACCATAAAATGACTCGTTACAGTTCAATATAACATTTTATATACTAATAAGAACTAAGAACTAATATAGCTATTCAATGTGAATTTGCTGATCTTTGCACATCATTAATTATCGATTTTGATTTTCTCAGGGTTTGAAGAAACCCTATTAGAAGAACACTTGCTTTATGCCGAGTAAATGTAATATCTTCATGTGGCGCGCTCTGATGAATAGGATTCCGACTAAAGACGCTTTGAGACGTAGGAATATTATACACGACGACGGTCGTTGCGGTTTGTGTGAGGAGTATGATGAGTCTATTGATCATGTGTTCACGGGGTGTAGGATGGCGGATGGGGTGTGGAATGGTATTGTTTTGTGGTGCAAACTGCCCCCCTTATTTGTGTTCTCGTTCTCGGACCTTCTTAATAGTGTGGACGGTATGCGGTTATCGGATAACAAGAAGGATAAAGTGTATGGGATTTTAATTTTGGCGTGTTGGAGAATTTGGAAAGCTAGGAACGAGAAGATTTTCTCTAACACAGAACCGAATGTTACGAAAATTTTGTCAGATGTTAAGTCTTTGGGATACTTATGGTATAGGAGTAGACATAAAGAAGGTATGGTAGAGTGGAAAGATTGGTGTAAATTTTCCTTTGATTCCATGTAATCCTTGTAGTCTATCTCTATCTTAGAGATAGTCTTGGTGTTTAATAAAGTTTGCCTTTCAAAAAAAAAAAAAAAAAAAAAAAAAATCAATCAGGAATCACATTGTGCATGCTCTTGTTTGAATCCCTTTTGAATCGGTTTTCCCATTACTGAATCCTAAACAAAAACAATGTTGGCTCTATTTTATGGTTGTTAAATCGAGTCCCATGTGATGGAGTAAACAATAAAATATTAGTTATAATATGAATATCGAATTTTTAAAAGGTAAATTGTCAACGTAAACTATGCAATATGTCCTTCTTAAAAGGTTTTTTAATTAAAGTCATTTTTACAATTTTTAATATGAAGACCCCTTTTTTTGTAATTTTATATGTATTTCAAATCTAATAATTCTCGTCAACTTGCAATATTCATCTATTATTTTTCATAATAAATTTTATACTATTCCAATCAAATCTGTGGGCGGAGTGCAAACCCATTGTCTTGTTGCCCTTTGTTAAAAAAAACCCAGCCATCCATATCGGTACGGTGGTAGAGGTTTTATGGATACTTTTTAAAATGATTTTTTATTGATTGATTTGGTGTAGAAGTTGAGTTTGATTGAGTGTAGAAGAAAGGGGTGTAGAAATTAATATTTTTTATTATTATTTTTAGAAACAGGAGGGGCACCCCGCGAAGACCATCACGCTGCTCACCATTTCTGACCCATAACGCCCCGGGAGACAGTGTACCCCGACGCTATGGGGTCCTTGGCGCCCTCCTTCGAGCCCACTACGGATGCTGTTTAACATATCTCCCAGTTATTATTCTAGAATTACATTGTGTGGTCACACCTTTAAAAGGGCATGGACTGACATGTGATATTCACCTCACTTTGGTGAAATTGTACTTCAAGCCCAAAAATATGTAAGGTGATGGTGACCTAGACGGTGGGCCCTTGAAGATACTAAAATCGAGTTCAATCATGTCTACAGCCAGGACTAACCAAATTTTGGCATGACAAATTTTGAGGGTCAACCGTCACGAACTGTGAAAGTAGTTTAATTATGTATTTCTTATTTTATTTTATGCATATATTAGTTTAAGTATATGTTTTTTTTTATTTGAATTACGTGTTTGATTATGTTTTTAATTTAATTTGAACTTCTTTTTTAATTATTGAGGGTAATGGCTAGTTTTTTTTAATCTTTCTAAAAGATGAAATAAAACTGCATGTGGATTTTTCACACTCTTTAAAGATGAATCATCAAATCCTTGCAAACGCAAGGTGATGTGGAATTAAGGTGTGATAAAATTTGTTAGGGCCGGCTCTGAAAATTCAGGTGTCCTGGCCGAGTTGCAAAAATTGTGGCCCTTAGCCTTAGCTTTAGGCCTTAACGAAATAAATAATGTAAACTATTTTTTAAGCTACGATTAAAGTAATATCAAATAGATGGATAAAATTTTATTTCCCACTTAAGTTGTGGTCTAACGGTAGAGGGAACAAACCCTCTTGAGGGAGGTTGGGAGTTCGAATCTCACAAATGGTGAAAGTTTGGCAATTAAAAAAAATTGTTTCATAACAAAAATAAAAGATAAAAACGAAGTCAAAACCAACCAGTAAAAAGCAAAAACAATTAAGTGTGAGCCCTCTTCATTTATCTTCTTCATCATCTCTAGTCTTACACTCATTAATAATCCTGCAATTTTTTTTTCTCAAACAATTTCATTTTCTTTTTTAATTCTTAACATCTCTCAACAATTTTTTACTTTATGTTTTATATAAACTACCATTCACTTTGATTAATAGTTGATTAACAATTTAGGGGCTCAAACATACAAAAATCCATCGAATTAACGACATCACTGATAAGAAAACTTAGATTGCCGGAGGTCAATGTGCGCCCGAAAAATTAGGCCCGGCCTTGAAATTTGCCGTTCAAAAAAAATAAAAGAGTAGAAGAGCACTGCAAAAAGATGAAATGAAAGAGAACTGCCCATGGAATTTTTCACAGGAAAACCACCCCACATAGACACACTCCATGGGATCTTATGATTTAACAATCGAACTAATGAAAAGAGATGTGACAATATAAATGATGCTTTTGATGGCTACTACTTGCCGGCTGGAATCAACTCCAAAAGCAACTTTTTCCCTTACTTTAGTTTTTATACACTATAATGTTATGATGTATGATGTATGATGTATGATGTATGATGTATGATGTATGATGCACTTGTTTATAGCGAAGAATTCACATGTCAAAGCATACCAACTTTGACTTGTGATGGCTCAACTCCATATTGTAATTTTTATATATTTTGAGCGACAACAAAAGATCCATTAGAAAGAACAGCATCTAGCAAGAAGCTAGAAAACATATGAATAAACACCCACATTCTTAGCAGCCAAAATCAACATCATGTAATCTCTCTATCTATATATATATATATCACTAAAAAGTATTTAAAATCGATATGGTTTTAATGAACATTCAAGGATAACTAAAATTTTATAGAAGTTTTAAGTGCGAAGTTTTAAGTGCTAAAAACAATCTATGCTTACATGTGTTAAAGAGTACATTATAGAATCATTTACATAAGTGGGGGGTTTATTATTTTACAAATTACATTTGAGGGGTAGTGAGGAAAAAAATTAAAATTGGTGATGCCTTGGTCTCATTTGGCGGCATCAAACAAAATCCCCAAGATGCCGCCAAACCAATTCCATTAGTCTTTTGAAGCCGCCAATTCATACTAAGGCTTTGAAGCCGCCAATTCATAATAAGGCTTTGAAGCCGCCATTTCAATTTTAGGGTTCAATTCTTATATAATGCTACGGCCTCTTTCCATTTTCTCCATCCCATCCCACCTACACAAATACATTATATCATTCCCACATATCTCAATCCCATTTACAACACCACATATCTCAATCCCATTTACAACACAATTGTAGGAAACTACAACACAATATGCGATATAATACTTTTCCCGCAATTCTTCTGGAGGGTACGGTTTTTTATTGATATTGGGTCGATGTTACATTCACATGGAGTTTTAACAGTTTTGGGCGGGGATGAGCCGTGCTTAAAAGCATCATCTCCTGTCTCATCCCCTGCTTGGCATCGCTTTTCTGGGGTCCAAAAAAGCGGTGTTTTTGGATCGGTGTTACATCCACATGAAACTACTTGGATCGATGTTACATCCACACGTGGTATAACACATGTAGAATGCAACATTGTCACTGTAGTTTATAATATTTTGCCGTTGGTTGTCCTTGCTAGTCTCAATCTCTAGTCTACCAAACCCGGACATTCCAACGGACTCTTTAGGGGGGTCAACTTTCCAGACAAAGCCTGTAGGGCAAGGCTATCCGGTGTTGATGAATCACATCATGTGATTAGCGACGTCAAAGACATCGGATGATGCGATTCTTCACCGTGCTACTTTGCCAGGGCAGCCTGGGTTGATCATTGGGTACCTTTAGATTTGGTACACATATTCAACAGATTGGTTGATCATTGGGTAATTTACATACATGATTCACATTCATCAATACTCACTTGTCCATATAATCATGCATGCCTAATAAATTACCAACGTTCGGGATACAGGACTCGCGTGTGTGTCAAGACAAGGGTTTTCCTAACCATAACGTACGTTAATGTCACCTAACATATGTTATTGTTACATAACATCCTGAAGGACCTGTTTAACTAACCCTAGCTAAGTGTTTGACCACGTATGATTATGGAAATTAACTAGAGTTCAGTAAAAGAGTTAACATGAAAATGCGGGGTGTCACATCTACTTCCTAGTCTTTTTAAGGGGCTGTTTGGTAGCCTCTTAATGAGCCTCTTAACCATTCAGCATTCAGTGTGTTTGTTTCAGCTTCTGAATGGAATGGTTAAGTCTGAATCATTAAGATTTGGGATGTTGCTGAACCATTAAGCGCTGAACTAGGCTGAACCTTAATGAGGCTCCCCTACCAACGTGGGACAAGAAAACTAACCATTAAGAGGTCCAACTTAATGATTCAGCGCTTAACCATTCAGACCTCTTAATAATTCAGCACTTAATCAACCAAACAGCCCCTAAATTCGTTAGGATTACATTTATAGATTTCAATAAAAATTATATATATAATTTCTTAACATAATATTACTCCAAGTATAAAACTTGTATTTATTTTAATTTGTATTTTTTTATACATACAAATTTATGAGAAGAACTTCAAGATTAATGTTATATCAGTTTACAAACTGTTGTGTGTTTATCGTCATTACTATTGTGTGTTTATTATCATTATAAACCTCACTTAACCCTAACCGAGTTTGTTGTTATGCAACGATTACCTTTATAAATTGTCTGGTTTTTTCGTTGTGGTTCGCGTCATACTACAGTAACACAATCGGCTGGGATCAGTAATTTATATATATATCATCGGGAGTGTTTTATAATAACATCTGTAACAACCGGCAAAAATAAGGTAATTCCGTACAAATTAATTAATATATGATTAAAGTAATTAAATGCAATTATGTGTGATTTAATTATCAAGGCCTTAGGAGATAGCAATTTCCAAATAATGCATAGGAATGCATACGTTTAATGGTAAAACATGATTGGATCCTGTGCGAATAAACTATCCGGTATGGACGTTGGCAATTACCCGGTAATAATTAAATAAACGAAAAGGATCCCGGACACCCAGGATATAAAATAAAGGGTATTTTCACAAAATATAATGAGTTTTGGAACTCCAAAACCATAAGTGGAAACGTCTTGTACAAATCTCCCGGTAACGAATAAAATGCGCGTACCGCATCCGATACGCGTATAACTCATAATTTCACCCGGCAAAAGCCTAAATAACCAATCAACGCTTAAATTAGACTATATTTAAGGGTTATTAAAGGTATTTTTAATGTCCGATTAACGCGTGATTAAATCCCGAAAAATACCCGAACGACACCCGAACGACACCCGAACGACGAGGGATTAAACTTAACTTAATAATGGTAAATATTTGAAGTGGTGGACCCCACCTAAGCCCATCCAAGGGCCGGCCTAATGGCCTTATGGTCTCCTTTGTTTTCTTTTGCCTAAACAACCTACAAACCTATATTAACAAGCATGCATGGGAAAGATAATGTGCAAGATTAGCAAGTACAAAGCATGATCAACTTGATTGCTTTTTCATAAAAGATTTCGGCCCTATGGCCATATAATCCAAGACCAAGACAAATCATATCATTACCTAGTGCACATGCTTGTAAGAAGATATTATATAAAGATCATAATGGATTACAAGATTTAGCAAAGATTCACAAGCAATACACCCCTCCCCCTCTCTCTAACCCACGGCAATACACACACACACATAATATCTTTCCAAAAAAATCCTAAGTACACAACTCAATCTTTGGGAAGATTACATGCAATCCATGGAAGATTACATATGATAGCACTATAAATAACATGTGTTAGAGACTTGGAGAAACAAAGCAAAAATCTTCTCTACTTCTTCCTTCTTGGCCGTAGGTTTCACCCCTCCACCATACACATTTCTTTCAAGTTTTTACATCTCCAAATCACTCAAAACAATCCATCATCCAAACCCCTATTGTGTGTTTCAAGCTTGGAGCTTAACCATTAAGGAAGAACACACTAAACCCCTCTCAAAATCCAAGGTTTTGTCTTCCCTAGCCTTGTGCTAGTAGTAAGCTTCTTAACCTTGTTTTTTGATTATTATTATTCATGTATGTGTTCTTAGAAGCAAGTTGTACATGAAGGGTTTAAAAGGTGGTTTGAAACATAATCTTTAATAGGTTTTACATGAGTAAAATAGAGGATTAAAGATATGTAAATAAATCATGGATTTGATGATGATAAAGTAATGATCTTGAAAATGTATGAAATTTACACATACACTAAGTAGGATGGTGATTTGGTTAAGATTTGTGGAATAAACTTGAATGTATTAAAAAGTAGTGTTAATCATCTTAAAATGATCATCCATGGTATAATATATGGTGGAACATATTGGAACGTCATAAATAAAGAAGTTGCAAAATTAAAGTTACTTACTTAGAAGAATGATATTTTGATATAATGAGCAAATACATAAAACACACATACAAGTAGTCTTACATATGAAATATAAGACTAATAAAAGTGTTTTGATACAAAAATAACTTACCAATAAAAAGATGGATCTTCAAAGTCTACTATTTTGAGTGAAAAATGTTAACTTTGGAAGTTAGAGTGGAAAAATGCAACATTTGAAAGTTAAGGGACTAATATTGTAACTTTGAAAGTTAGAGGACTAAAATGAATATTTTAGAAACTATTAGTCCAAAAATGCAAGGATGGAAAGTTTGGTGTCAAAAGTATAAGTAATAATTTTCCAAGGTTGATTTGGTAAATACTAGTAGATATACTTGGGTATTTTTGTATAAAAGTATATTTTTGAAAGTTATGAAAATATGGATTGTATTAACATAAGGATTTTTATAAAATGGAGATTTTATAAAAATATTAAACAAACTTGAGAAACTTATACAAAAATGAATACTTTTATATAAATGGGAATATAAAAGTATTGGAAACATTTTTGTAGTTAAGTTAACAAGTTGGGTTAAAAATACATAAGTATTTTAAACCATCCAAGTAACATGTGTTAGGAGGAAGAAATATGAATAATATTTCTACAAAACACATGTTGGGAAAAACTTGGAGAAATTAACTATTCGAGCTAAGATATCGAACTAAGACGCGTTAACAAAACGTACACGGACAAATCATGAGAAAAATGCCGTTGCGGCAAGATAAGAAAATATATATTTTTAAGAAGTAAAATATATATACAACATGGGTGAAAACTAATAAACACTTTCCTAAGTGTTAAAGGGATTATTCGTGGGAGAAAAACATAACGTAAGACGTTAAACAAACGTATATACTTAACAAGAAAAATTACACATTTATATATGTACACTCGTCTCGGCAAAATTCTAGTATATCTACTTAATGGGAAAGTAGATATGTGGGAAGGAAAGCCGCGACGAGTAGACAAAGATATATATATGTGTATGCCGTGCCGACAAGATCCTAGTATATTTATTTGAATGGGAAAATGAATATACGGTATGGTGAGTTGAATCGGGTGTTAAGAATATACAATCGAACGACAAGATCTTAGCATATTTGTTTAAATGGGAAAACAAATGTGCGGCAAAGTGAGTCGGGTCGAGTGTTGAAATATATATTATGTCGAGCGATGCGATCTTAAGTATAATTATTTAAATGGGAAAATAATTATATGTTAAGTGAAGTCGAGTCGATGATAATAAGGTACAAGTTAAGGAAATATTAACAAGAGTAATATATAACTTGTAACACAAAGGGTAATCTAACGCCAACGAAACCTAGGATACGCACTTAATTAAACGGGATTTGGAATAACTTGTGGTCGGGAGTTGGGTGTACAACTTGCCAAGGCACATACACTATAGGAATAGTGACTTATACGTCTAGGACGTTTGTAGGTGCGAGACCCTCTTTGCTATCTACTTAGTGAGCCAGACAGTGTTTCAGGTGAGTTTCACGGCCCCATTTTAAACTATTTTTACGTTTTTCGGGGGAAAGATATGTTAGGGAAAATGTTTGACGGATTTATTACTTGAGGTGTGACCGCCACTCGGGGTTGAGCCCTCGCCTCTATAATCATTTATTCAGGGAAATGAAACCGGAGGAATATTGAATAGTACTATTGGTGCCTGACAAGGCCCACCCCTAATCGATAGCGTCGATTATGCATTAGTGTATGCCTGGGGTGCATATATTCTGAACTTAAGTCGTGGGAAACCGAGTAACGACTTGGAGCGGGGCATTATTATTATACGTCTTGGTTTGATTATAGTCTCAAGTAGAATTATAGGAATTTGCAACTCCTATATATTGTCATAACATGGTATTTCCCAAGTATTCAAGTTTTGGAAACTAAAAACCTGTGAACTCACCAATATATTTATATTGACGAAATTTTAAACATATCTTTCATGTAATTAGATGGAGGTGAACCGGGGCAAGCTGGGTCGTGGAATCCTCCGATGCGGCGTTAAACATTTTGCGGGGTTTCACCTTTATTTCCCAAGGCTTTGGGATATATTTGAGAAACCTCTATGTTGTCTTAAAAACAATTTACTTTTATGTAATATTTTAAACAAGATTTAACGCCTTAATAAATGACCAATTTTCTTAAATTGCTTGTGTTTAGCAATAACCTTGACTTTATGCTCTTGAACCGTCGCGCCACGTGTTTCCGCCATTGTCGTGGTGTGACAACATCAAAGGTGTTTTATATTGAAACTAAACACAGTATAAGTGTTTTAAAACTGATATGAGAGGGAAAATAGTGTGCATTAATTAATGAATTATGGGAATGGTTTCAAAACTAATACGAGAGAGAAATTGGTTTTCTCTAAATAAAATGCATGGTTGCTTTTGTTTTGTAAAGATGAATGTTTGACTTTGAATGATATTATTGAAAACAATAATTAGGAGAAAGAGAGAGGGGTACCATAAATATAGGAAACATTTAAACAGTTTCTAAAAAAACTTGATACATAATGACCTTGATACCCTCATTTAAAACACATATTGACAATCCTACCCTAGTTTTTTTAATATATTAATTAGATTTTAAACACTATCATATCTTTTAATCTCCACCATCCATCTTTAAATCTAATGGTTCAAAACACTTCCTACACTTTCTACACAAAACCATTTTCCTACAGGAACCCTACCCTGTATATATATTATAACAATTAAATTATTTGGTAGAAAACTTATGGACTTCCCTTTATAATTTAGTATAGATAATTAGAGTTAATTACTAAAACCGTCCCTATGGTTTGGGCCAATATGTCACTCTAGTTTAAACTTTTAAAAATTGCTTGAACAGTCCCTGACTTATGAAGAAATAGGTCAAAACAATCCAAAGACTTAACCCAGTTAAGTTTGTGTCGTTAAGTCAGGGGCAAAATGGTTAACTCACATTTAAAATTGTCTTCATCCCCACCATTGTCTCTTCCCCCTTTCCATTCCCCCTAAAATTTCCTTCCTGTACCAAGAGCATGTTTAGCTCTCCATCTCCTTTTCTCCTTCTTCCACCTCCTTATCTCCTTAATCTCAAAAGTCACAAATTCTAACTTATGACTTTTCCCCTTTTCCACCTCATTTTCTCCTTAATTTAAGCATAAAAGCTCATTTTCAATCCATCATTCAAACACTTCATTTTAACTTATGACTCCAAAAAGTCATAAGTCATAAGGATGTGGAAAAATGGAGAGCCAAACATGCTCCAAAACTCCTCATACATTTTATCGATTACAATTGCATCCCCATTCCCCCTAAAACCCTCTCACTTCTCTAAGAAGCAAAAAAATAAAATCTATCTCTTCCATCCCCTCTTCTCCTAAATCCCAAAATCACAAAACCCTAACCCATGTGTTATTCCGTGAAATTGTAAATGTGACCGACATTTATGCGTCACACTCAGCAGACCATCTACAGGCAAGGATGCAACATGAGATTTCTTTTCCTCCTGTCTAGTTTGGCAACTTCAATAGTTGCCGTAACAATCGTATCATTTATAACAGAATGATTCAAGTGTATTAACCCTATATCATTAGTCTACATGTATAGAAAAGCTTTGTAGCAACAGACTATTTTCTATAAGTCCAACGGCCCCGATGAACAAGAAACACTTGAATCCACAAACTAACAAGAGCCAAGCCACGACATAGTTATATCACTAGGGTATATATTATTCTACATTAGACAACTAAAGACTATAGTTTCAATTCTCAAGGAAAAAGCAAGTAAATTTTACAGGGCATTTAGGGAGTTAAGAAAGTTTAGTGGTGGTGGTGAACGGTGATGAACAATGGTGGTGGTGGCGATGGTGAACAATGGGAACAGTGTGAATCATCTATAAATCTTCCAATTAAATTGCACCAGCCTTTTATTCCTGATCAAAAGCCCCAATTACAAATCATATATCACAAATGGCCTGGGGAAGAAGACAATGGGAAGAAGACAATTTTATATGTGAGTTAACCATTTTGCCCCTGACTTAACGACATAGACTTAACTGAGTTAAGTCTTTGGAATGTTTTGACATATTTCTTCAAAAGTCAGTGACTGTTCAAGCAATTTTTAAAAGTTTGGACTGAAATGAGATATTGGCCTAAACCTCAAAGACAGTTTTGGTAATTAACTCATATAATTATTTGCACCTTTGCTACTAGGATGTACTTGTTATTCGCCATCAATCATCAACAAACATGTTTGCCATTATAAATGTTCAAAGAAATGCCTAAGACTATATGGTGTGGGAGCAAACTCCCCCAACTCCCCTAAATGCCACATCAGCGCCACCTCATTTCCCCCATTTTCTCCCCCAAAGTTTGGAAATGGTTTCCCCCACTTCCCCCATTTCCCCTTCCTTTTTTTATTATTTTTTTTGATCTATTTAATATTTATATTTTAAAAAAAATACATTAAAACTAAAATATATATATATATATATATACACAAACGCAATTATAAAATGAAAACCCCCTTGAGTTGAGAAAACCTTGGAAACCCATGTAAAAAATCATTATTTTTTTTTGAAAAAAATAACCAATGTAAAATACATGTTTTTAAGTGTTTTGGGCCAAAAAAATAAAAAAAGCGCCGAAGGGATTTTTTTAAAAAAAATAAACAAAGCTGCGAAAACACATGTTTACACCTGATAAAAAACAGCAAATAGCTGAAAACATATGTTTTTTTAGCAACTTTGTTTATTTTTTAAAAAAATCCCTTCGGCGCTTTTTATATTTTTTTGGCCCAAAAAGCTTAAAAACATGTATTTTACATTGGTTATTTTTTTCAAAAAAAAAAATTGATTTTTTACATGGGTTTCCGAGGTTTTCTCAACTCAAGAGGGTTTTCAATTTATCCTTCCCCTATATATATATATATATATATATATATATACACACAAACAACCGCTTCATCTTCATCAAGAGCAACCATCACACCCACCTCCACCTCCACCTCCACAGCTACACAGCCACCTCCATCTTCTTTCAGCAGTCACCTCCACCTCCACCACCGTCGCCAATCTCCGGCGGAGCCACCACCGGAATCGCCCTGGATCTTCTTCTTCTTCCTACTGCAAGAGTGTGTGTGTATATGTGTATATGTATGTGTGTATATATATATATATATATATATATATTATAAAGTTTGAATTAAAAAAAAACTCAAGCTCAACGTTCAAAATATTGGGTCAATCAAATTGCTCGGGGAAGATGGCGAATTTTCACCGAAGTCACTGAAATTCTTTCGGGAGGGGCAGTGTGCCCGATCGGTGGCGTTGCCACCTCAGCCCCCCGAGCTTCTCCCCGATACCATACCGTTTAGTCTAACAAAAGTCAAAGATCTACCATATGTCCATATACATTTTGGTGTTACATTTTATTTTTTACTTGTGTTTGGACGTGTTTTCAGTTTTAGGCAAAATATCACTTACACATTAACCAAAAACACTAAAGATCTAGACGTGATTATATCTTTAAACCACATTTAAAACTGTATATGAATCAAAGGAATACATATTTGTATAGTATTAAATAAGCTTTTATTTTTATTCCCAGCATACCTGACCATTCATTTATCTTAAAATTTGTATGTTAAATTATTTAAGGGTTGTTAAGAAAATCATATTTCCACCATTGTCACGATGGTTTATGCTGATCTAGTTTGAGTTTATCACCCTTTTTTTTCCTCCAAAGATCTTTGGGCATAGGTCTAAATGATTTTGTTAGAAAAGTTTTTATTTCAAAGAAAATATGTAAGTCATCATGTACATCCTTTATTTTATACAAACTTTGCTTATATACATGTGATATTTGTTTTACCAGTAGAAAACAATTAATTTAGATTGACTTTTATAATAATAACATACCTTAACACTTACTCTGAAGTTACTTCAATAAGTCGAAAGAATAATAGCACATGTGATATATACGTATATACATATTATACATAATGTATATAAATGGTTTTGACTTTTGGGAGATGCAAGGGTCCAGGATAGATGATCTTTCTAAAACGTACGGATAGTATACGTAGTTACGTACTACGTACATGCATAAATTAAAAAGTATTGAAAAGGTCAAAGACGACCCCCCTGCTGGAATAATGATACTCCCCTCCTAATTATATCAATATAAAAGAGACTTGATTAAAAAAAAAAAAGTATAAGATGATTATACATACTTATATTATATTATATAAAATAATTGAGATTATATTAGATAACACAAAATATTTATATCAAGTGGTGGAAACACATTTTAATGGTAGAGGGTTATCAACAAATTTTCTTCTTCACTAAGAGCATCAACAATGCACTAACAACCGAACGGTTCAATTGTTTTGGATAGACTGGGAATGGAGTTTGATACATTGGAGGAGGAATTGTTGTGGTGGTCCGTCCGGTATACTGGACGATTTGTTTGCGAGCTCCCTAAACGGATAGAGTCCCTAATCCTGGCGCAGATTATAACCTTATCCTATAAAATACATCAACTCCTTGATGTCCGCGGATCAAATCCTGACACAGATTATAACCTTATCCCATAAAATACATCCATTCCTTGATGTCCGCGGATCAAATCCTTCGCGGATACCAAATCCCGCAGAGCAATGTAATACGATGACGTCATCGGCATAAAAGAATCTCCGCGCGCAGACATACGCGCGGAACAATCAGGAAACATCGTCTTCAAGTACGATCGTGTACGGGCAATCAGAATTCAAGAACATCCGGTCAGATGCAGGGCTCATGCTGCGCCAATCGGAAGACAACACGTGTTAGGGGTGGTCCAATAAACCCTTGACAGTGAACAGTGACATGACAGCCTCCATGCTTCCACCATGTTGTGTACAGTACCCGTCAAAGTACTATAGACGCATGGCCACCTACCACAGTTCAGACGTCACGTCAGATGCCACCTAAAGGTCAACATGCTGTGTCAGAATGAAGCGCTGTCTGCGCCCAACCAGGTTGCGCCATGTGGAATTATGGCAGGGCGGTACATTCTTTCTCTCACATCAGCATTAATTACCACGTGATCTTATACTCACTTTATGGGACGAAAGGAGGCAAACCCATATCCCAGGCCCAGGCACATCGTCGTGGTTATGGGTAGTGATGGCCTATGCATGTCCTATATAAAGGAGGTCACCCCTTCTTTGTAAAGGACCACGTTATGTTTCTATAAGCAATCCAACACCACTTTTTTGTGTCTGCTATCATGAGTTATAGGACGTTTAGGCGGTCACCTCCCTTCACACGGCCCTCTCGTTCTTCCTTTGTAGGTTAGGTTCGAGCCACGAGTGGTGCAAATGATTATACCCTGCAGCAACACGAGTTTCAAACCCCCACTTGTATCTTCTTTGAGGTAAGTAAAACTCATTGTTTCTTCACCCTTTTTTTAAATTGGGTATTGGGTTGAATATTATGTGTGTTGTATAGATTAAATAAAAGAAAACGTAGATGATGAGATGGAGGTTGAAATGGTTTATGATTGGAGGAAAAAAGTGAGTTGTGGTTTGAATGGTTTGAAATGATGTTGCATAGTGACGTAACGATTTAGAATGGGTTTGTTGGCGTGTGCATTGTGGATGCTCTAACTGGAAGTAGGGGTAAAGTACCACCCACCTTCTGGTGGAGTGATATGGAGACCTAATGATAGGTGATTTGGGGTCTAATGGTCATAAGTTCGAGCCTTGAAGGATATCAGGTTTTACCGATTATTCACTGTCGTGCCTTTTGGCGGGTGGGTGGTTCGGTTTTTCCTGGATTGATGGACCTGAAGGACCGTGTACACCATGAATATCCTGAATTCGCCATAAAGAGATTCTCACGAGAATCAATGATGACTTTATTGCCTCTAAAAAAAAAGTAGTGGTAAAATATACTTTTCTTAATAGCACTTAAATTTATTATTTTAAAAATTCGATGACTTCCAATGACGGGTGTTATTAATCGTCACATTACAAAATCAAATGGAGTCCTGTGATCTGGCTAGTTGCTAGTCTGGAATCAAAGAAATCTTAATGGACTAAAATAATGTGCAGGTCCATAAATTTATTTACTTGACAGCCTACTAAGAGTATTTAATGGGCCGTTGGGACAGAGAGAAAAACTGATGCAACATTTCAAAAGAGGATTTTGACGGTGGGCCGTTTTTAGTCCTTTTGGAGGCCACAGTTTTGTGGGCTGCTGCTTTAACTTAAAGCGCAGGAGTCTGTCTAGGAGGGGAGTTGTTATTAATAGAGTAGTACTGGTACCATATGATGCGACGGAAAAGTGAGAACACACACTTACGTTAGTGATTTTAAGGGTGTGCATAAGATGGTTTGACTCGGTTTTAACGCATAATCATAACCAAAACTAATTTTATTGGTTTGGTCTAGTTTTGATATGACCTATTAATTAATGATAAGCCCATGAACCAAGAAAAAAATTAAACAGGTCAAAGGGCTTATCGACGTAGCTAAACAAAGCTGCTAAGAAAGTTTGTTGAGTTACTCTTCTTTATTTATAAGGATTTTCTTTGGCAATGTTTCTTCAGACAAGCGATGTATGACAAACGTGTTTGAGAGTTTCAGTTTCATAAACTCTAATATATAGGTTATGTAGAAGAACGGAAGGATAATTTCACCCCATTTGAAGACGCTGAACTCTCCCTTACATGTCTTAAAATCGTGGTAAAATTACCTTTCTGTCCCATAGAGTTGTATTTTAAGATAGTATAGATATATATTAATTTAAAAAATAATCTTGTAGTGATTACATTTGTTATTTTTATTATAACAATTTTGTTAATTAAATCACTCGTCATCACATCCGGGTTTGTGTTGCAAATGCGTTCATTCCTACTCTTGAATTTATAATAAACATGACTATACTTTTGCACTTGAACTAGATGATCGATTTAAGTAAATTCATGTGTATCACATGTTTTGTGTGTGTGGAAAGCTGTGTTAATTATGTCACTTTGTGTGTCTGCACAAAGTTATTTTTATTTTTTGATGCCCATGCCAGTTTACCCCCTTCTTTATCGGTTGACCATTCCTCCCCATTTCATGCTAATCACACATTCCCACTTTGGGTATGTTTAGCAAAATTAACTATAGCTGTAAACGAACCAAATAAGCATGAACAAGGCCTTGTTCGTGTTCGTTTGTTAAGGAATTAACGTGTTTGCGAACTGTTCATGAACACTTACCGAACGAGATTTTTCGTTCGTGTTCGTTTGTTAAGAAAATAGCGTGTTCACGAACTGTTCATGAACAATTATCGAACGAGATTTTTGTTCGTGTTCGCTTGTATTTATTTGCTAAATTTAGGTGTCGGCCAAAAACGAACACAAACAAACACAAATGATTGTAAACGAACACAAATAGGCATTACTAAACAAAATCGAGCAAAAACTAACACATTAAATTCTGAAAATTCGCATTTTTTCATCGCTGACATTGTCCGCCCAGAATATACTAATCCAATTACCCAAATATACGTAACATAATCTTGATCACATAATGTCTTATAAAAACACAGAGGTATCATATTAAACTTGAAATCCTCGTTTAATCCACCAAAAATAACCGTTAATCAAAATAGTTAAAGTAATATTAACATGTGATACACTAATACATGTTAAATAATCTACCACTAGGAAATTTGAAATATTTAAATTAATTATATAAAATTAAAAACCCTAATTAACTATCTGTTGGATCAGTTTTGCTCTTTTTGCTAAGTAAGAACTTGCTATCTTGACACTTAAGTGTTTAGCAAGCCCTTGTAAATCAGATTATAAGCACAGCGGAATGTACAAGTTAAAGCAACACTTTTTATACTAAGGAAGAGTTATTACTCTCCCTTGATGATTGAAACTAATAAATGACAAGTATTTATTATGAATCCAAGCAGTAAATGAGAATTAGATACTTAGACAGATTCACAATAAATACAGAAATGGAATAGAACAGTGAAAGTGTTTGAAGGATTTTTCTATTAAAAATCAATGTCTAAAATAGAAGGTTGAAGCCTCCTATTTATAGACGTTTACATACATGTATCTTGCCCAAAAAGCAAGTACAGAAACAACAGAAACAAGTTGCACAAGTTGCAACATTGAAACTAACAAATACAGCTAAAAGTAATAATAAACAATAAACTACTGATGCAAAAGGCGGTGGAAAATATCTGATGCTAAGTGCTGATGAATGACAAACTACTGATGAGTAGTTTGTCTTCAGTACTTCTGAAGTGAACTTGTCTGGTTTGGACTTCAGAACTTCTGATGAAGTTTCTTCTTCAGCACTTCTCTTATCTTCTCTTCAGCAGTTCTTTGTTTTCTTTTCAGTACTTCTATACTTAGCCAAAATGACAGATGTGAATTAGACTAAGGTTTCCAAAAGTGGTTTCACCAATCCTCTTTGTCCTAACACTATCGAACAAAAACAAACATACACGAACACGTTACCGAACGTTCACGAACATAAACGAATGAACGCGGCCTCTGTTCATGTTCGTTTGTTTAGCTAAACGAACTTCCCGCCAAACAGTTCACAAACTGTTTGCCGAACGTTTGGTTTGTTTACAGCCCTAAAACTAACAAAAAGTTGTTGGCTGGTAGCTGAAAGTTGGTAGCTGTAGTTTTTTAAATATATTTTGGTTTTGGTAGAGTAGCTGGAGCTTTGGGAAGTGGTTACTAGACCAAAGAAAAAAGGGGGGCTGGGAATCTCTAAAATCGGGGATGTGAATTCTGCTCTCTTAGCTAAATGGGCCTACAGGTTTTTGTTTGATAACGAGGGGATGTGGCGGAAAATTAACGAGTGTATTCACGGGGGCAAAGGCCGGTGGGCGTTCCTTCCGGTAAAGAATGGATACATAGGTTGCTGGAAGAATATAGTCCGTCTGTTAGATCATTTGGAAGTTAATGGCACGAGATTTAAGTTCTGCATCAGGGGTATTTTAGGGAAAGGTGACCGAATAAAGTTTTGGAAGGATGTTTGGGTTGGGACAGCCCCCTTGATGATCAGGTGGCCGAAGTTATACTCCCAAGATATTGCAAGAAAATGCTGTTGTTTCTGATCGCATTAAGCAGGTGGGGGATAAGTTTGTGAAATCTGATTTGTGGAGGATTAAAACTGAGACGGTTGAAGCCATTTCTGAGGCGCAAGACGTTGCAGCGATTCTGTCCCAGGTTAGTTCCTCTGCACAAGAAGATAAGTGGACTTGGGAGCATAGCAGTGATGGTTCCTTTTCGGTTGCTGAGGTTAAAAAGTGGCTAAGGAAGGGGAGCTCTTCGTCGTTAGTGCCATCCATGAAGTGGGAATCATGGGTCCCTTTGAAGATAAATGTTTTCATTTGGAGATTGGATCTACATCGGCTTCCGACGAGGCTTGCTCTGTGGAATAGTGTGACAACCGCCACCCTCATCCTATATCAAGTTGTCAATTTTAGTCCCTCGGCCTTTTTGAAGTTTCACCGCTAGTCCTCGTCAATTATTATTTATTTTATTTTAACTTTTCTTTTAAAATGGTGTATGTATATATTTTTATACGCACGGTTCGACATATAAACGTACCATACTCGTATAATCATGTTAGCTTATGAAAGTCCCATTTCGTCTATTTAAGTTTAAAAGGTTTAAAGTTATAAAAGTAAAAAAAAAAAAAAAGTTAAAAAAATTAAGTTAAAACTTTGGTTAGTTGGTTAGTTTATAGAAGGAATAAATAACCAAGTTAATAATTAAACTAACCTAGTTAAATCTAGAGGGACCAATCTTGCCAAAAGACAAAAATCAATTTTAAACCCCCTTGTTCCCTAGTACCCGCTTTTCCGACCAAACAGATTTCGGCGGCCGGAACTTGACTCTGGCGACATGTTGTTGGTGTTTCCTTGGTGTTTTAACATCAAATTAATGTGGGTTTACGTTTCTTCATTGAAAACCTTTGACTACCCTCACTTAAATGGCAAAAACTCGCGTTTAATTGCTCCAATGAAACAGAGGCAGGTATGTAACCGCCGGATTTATTAAATCCTTGCAAAACGCCATTTCCCACGATCACTATATAAATCAAGCATGGGGTTAGCTTCCTATGCTCATTCCCTTCAAAACCCACCAAAAAGTCACAAGTAAAATCATTCAGAAAGCTTCCAATTGGTGAAATTTTGTTCGGCTCTTAAAGCTTAGGTTGCGACCTCATTACGCCTTGTGAGTCCTACTTTTGTATGCCATTTTGTTCCTCATTCACCCCTAAACAAAAGCCCTATGGTTCAGATGCTTAATCGTGTTGAATCGTGGTTGATTGTTTTAGGGATTTGGGTTAGGGTTTATGTTAGTAAGTTTGGGGAAGATGATGTTTGTGGATTATAATTAAAAATATTAAATTCTCAAGAAATATAACAAACAAGTCTTCTAGCCTAGTGGTTGAGTGTGGTGGATGTCAAAAGGGATGCTCAGGTTCGAGTCCCTCTTGGTGCATGATATTTTTGGGTTTTTTTTTTCATCTCTCCTTGGTCCTTGGTCCTTTTTCCTTTTATATTTTTTTTATTATTAATTATATATATAAGCCATAATCTTAAAATATTCCTAGAAAATTCATTTTTACTTCAAAAATTATGAAAATTTAGGGGAAACATCTTGACACCTTAAATAAAATTATCATATTTTTATTTTCTGGAAAATAAATTATTTTCCTATTTCTTATTTAAATTGCTTTAATCATAATTAATTGATAAAAAATCATTTTAAATGATTTCAACCTCAAATTTTCTGGAGATTTATTTTTATGTATAATAAACTGAAATAAAATGTAATTTCTCAGAAAATGATTATTTTCGTTATTTTTACTATTTTTAATCATTAAAACACTGTTTAAACTCATTAAATATGTTTTAAATACAAATAAATTGAAAGAAACTATGGAAATATTATTTTCAGTATTTCACATCAGAAAATAATTATTTTTTTCATAAAAAATATCATTTTTTTCATCATATCTCGTATTATTTATTCTATTTATATTTAAATTAGATATAATAAATTGTTTAGTTAAATATAAATTATAAAATCTATTTCGTGGATATTTTTCTATAAAATAGAAAATGTTCCTAAGTGTGGGAAACAAAAGTGTTTTAGTCACATATTTAATTCTAAGTCGTGACATATTTATTTCAAAACTATCGTTCAAGTTATTATTAAAAACTTCATCTTCCCTATACAAGTCTAGTAAACCCTAATGACTTAGATGTTGGATGTCTTAGACTTTTAAGTCATTTTCCTCATAGTATTGTATCACATATAGGTTGAGTTCTTCGGAATTCAAAATCATTTACGACGAACTTTCGTGGAGTTTATACTTAGCGAAACTGTGAGTATATCTTTCCCCTTTTTACTGCTTTATTCTTTTGGGGTGACTCATGTACAAGTATTACTAAACTTATGTGTATTATTTACAAAGCAATGTGCTCATTGATATGTTTTGTGTGAATTGTATGAACGATTTGTCAAAGTCATTAACCTTTGGGCCGCACCTAACAATGAGTAGTACTACGAATTATATTCGTTGGCCATTGTTATGGTTTTTCTTGAACAATGTGTGAACGATTATTGAACGATGTGTGAACGATTATTGAAAGATGTGAGGCTTGATTTTGACCCTTTTACATATTACATATATTAAAGCACATCAATTGCGAAACACTTTTCTATTATATGTATTCAACAGGGTATGCTCACCAATACATTTTTGTATTGGCCACATTATTTTCGTACATGTTTCAGGTTCTTATGAGATCATTTCTAAGCTTTTGGAAATTAGACTTAGATTTGAGATTTATTGGCTTTCAGTTTTAGTTGTCATGTTAGAATTTTGTATCTTGTAATTCCTTTCAATGTAATAAATTATTCAATTCAATGTATTCAAATTACAATTCTAGTCTATGAGCTATTGAACAATCGTCACTGAGTGACACCTCGATGTTTCCGCCATCGGTTGGGGTGTTACAGATTGGTATCAGAGCCATGGTTATAGGGAATTAGGTTATTAGAATTCCTTTTAGCCTAGTCTATAACTATGATTACATTCACGAGTCCTCTCGTGTATATATCTCTTTATCCTATTATTTTCTTTCAAGATATTTTTGCTATGATTCTTCCTCGTTATTCTTTTGGTATTTTGCTGGAGTAGAAGACACTCGTATTTCACAAACGAAACGATAACACCAAGGTAGGAGTGACATCCATACCTTGGTCATTAGTTTCACTCCTCTATACGTTATTTATCTTAGGGATATATCTTTGAGATAGGAGTGACATCCACACCTCAAGGAGTATTACCTTCAAAAAGGAACTTAACCACTAAGCTGGGAGTGATATCCTTAACTTAGTGATTAGTTTCATTCCACAATAATTTTCAATTTTGAAATACATCTTTGAGTTAGGAGTAAAATCCCCATCTCAAGGATCTATTTCTTCATCTCGTTTTTTAATCTCGCTAAAGTTTTGGAATTCACTAGTGATGGGGCACGTGCAATCTAGAAGGGTGAGCGCATGTATCCTGAGTTTTCTGTCTAGGCCTGGTATTTCATATAAATCCCAATCAGACGTGGGACCCATATACCTAACTCGGAACCCTTGGGACGAGCATTCACTTATAGGCTAAAGTACGCCCCTACAAGTCACTAGGAAATTTCAAATACTTGAGTTGGTCAAAGTTTCTTATGGAAACAATCTCAATGTTTTATGATATTGATATTTATGTTTTGTTTATAATTTGAAGACTCAAATGATAAATTATGAATTTTCTTAAATATTGGGAATCTATTCGTAATACATACGTTGATTTTTATCATTCACGTCATTTTAAATCTTGGTCTTTTAAAATACATTAGATTTACACATACTTCATGAAATGGTTTCATTTTGCATCTTATAAACTTGTAGTGCATATTTTATAAGTCAATGTAAATCTTTTGTTTTCATATGACGTATCTAATATATGTTTTCAGGAGAAACTTGCAACTAATAATATGTCTTATAACAATTTTCAACTCAACTTCTCGTAAACACATGAAAATGTGTACTTATGAAATCTTTTCAAGTGAACCTGTTTTGAACCTAAAACATTCTTCAGTTACTAAAAAAATTATCTTTTTAAACTCGCACTCTTTCAATCGCAAAACTTTTGGTCTAACAAAATATTGGACACATCCTTATCAGAATGTTGCTAATTGTCTTTTATCATATAATGCATATATGTAAAACTAACTAAATTTAAACCCTTATGTCAGTAGACTATACGTCTGTTCTGCGTACTTTCACTTGCCGTAAATTTCATTATTTTATTCTTGCACCATTTTATTCATAGTTATTTCTAACACGTTATTTGTGATTATTTTCACACTACTTAGAGTTCAACTCGTTTACCTTCATTTTGTGCAATTGTGCGATTTACTCGATTTATATTATACTATTCTTTCAATCAAAATTTTATGCTATACTTATATACTTATATGAACGCATATTTGGTATGCATATTTTTTCTCTTGACTGTTTTGAGCAAGACCCTGTTATACTTTACATTATTTTGTTCATCATCATGGACAATGAACATACTAGTTGATAACTCGTATGAGATCTAAGCCAGTGCCCACGTGCAACTCGGATTAGAGTATTTCTCTAATCCGAGGGGAACGGTGTAAATCTCGGAGTTTATCAATATGGGTCTTTAGAGTCCAATGAAGTGAACAGAAATTTACCGGTTAAAGGTGAACCCGAAAGGTGAAGAACCTCTAACCATGTCTTATACTTACATGCTATTTGTGACATCCGTCACCTTCATCTTTAATCAATTGTTAAATATAGTCCCTATACTTTTCAACATTGTCAAATTTATTAAAACATGAGTTACTTTTAAATCGTGAATTTATACGTTTACTGAACTTGTGAATTTTAGTCGAAACATACGAAATACAAAATTTATTTGTATTTGATCCGGTAAGATAAAAAATTGAAGTTTTAAAAAGTGGGGTTTTTAGTTAAAGTTAAAACTTAGTTAGCCTTGTTAAGTGTTATAAAGAAATGTTTAACCAAGATTATAATTTAGCTAACAAGGTTAATGGAGAGGGGCTATTTCTGACATTATATAAAAGTTCAAAAAAAAAAAAAAAACAAAACTCAGCTTTTCCCACCTCACGTTTTTTTCCGGCCATCATTCCGGCCACCGGATTTTATTCCGGCCACTTTAAAATCTCTTAATTATGGGTCTTTAATCCGTTTTTCTTGCGCTGTTAAGTATCTCCATCCTTATGTATCGGTTTCGGCCATTATTAGGTGTCTTAAACGCGTTATAAAATGGGTTATGATTGGGTTTACACGTAACCGTCATCTATTGGTCTTAAACGAACGAAACAATTTCAATTCGAGTTATAGCCTATAAATTGATCTTAGCAACATGTTTCTGCACCGCTACGCATTCTGAACCCACGAAAAAATCATGTAAAACGCGTATACAACTCCATGAATCGGTCCTCACAAGTCGGGTCTTTGAAAGCTCCATGTTCGATCCTTAAACGACATTGTAAGACAAATTTTCTTGTGCCGTTTAATTCTATTGTTAGTCCTCTTCAAAAGTCCTATCAATTCATGGCTTAATCTTGTCTTAATCAGATTACTAATAATTAGGGTTAGGGTTTGTGAATTTGGGGAAGGAGATGATGAAGGTTATTTATATGTTAAAAACATTTTAAATTCATCTAAAAACAAAAAAAAGATAGGTGGTCCACTGGGTAAGTCATCTGGGTTTGTGCAAGGGGTCACGGGGTCGAGACCTTCCCCCACCAGTTTTATTTTTTGTTCCCTCTTTATCATTCTTGAAATTAAACATTTAAATTATAATAATTATTATTTTTTTTAATCTTTAAAATATTCATAATAAATTCATTTTAGCTCCAAAAATTATAAAAATTTAGGTGTAACATCTTGACCCCTCTTAGAAAATTATCATATTTTTTAATTCTGAAAAATATTTTATTTTAGTAATTTTTATTATTTAATTTGTTTTAATCATAGTTAATTGATTAAAAATTCATTCTTACTGGTTTTTATCTCAAAATTTGTCATAAATTATTTCTAATCATTATGAATTGAAATAAAAATTATTGGTTCAGAAAACATCTATTTTTATTGATTTTCCTATTTTTAATAATTTAAACATGATTTAATCGCATTAAATCAGTTTTAAATATAAATAAGTTTATAAAAATTATGGGAAAATAATTGTTTTTAGTTTACATCAGAAAGTGTCCAATTCCTACAAAAATAGCATTTTTGGATCATGTCTTGTATTATTAGTATTATTTATCAATTACGGCATAATTACACGTTTATTTATTTATACTATTACAACATCTATTTTATAAATATTTTATTTCTTATAAAATAGAAATATTTCTTATGTTGGAAAGTCTTAATTATTAGTTGTCAGATCATCGTGTAACTCATAATTATTTATTTCAATATCTATGATTATCGCAATTATTTTCAATAATTAGTTGAAGTAATTAACTAAATGATTTTGTCTAAATTATTCAAATATATTTACATCTAAATATTCAAATGGTAATAATTATATTACCTAAACCACATTTACAAACTTTGATATTTTATTTTTGACATACAACTTTTACATTAATGCAATTTATCATAAAACTCTAATTCCCCAAATCGACTTAGCAAACCCTAATGCCTTAGACTCTAGTTATCTTAGATTTTTAGACACTTCCTTATTAGTATTCTTACACATTATAGGTTGAATTCCTCGGAATTCCCATTACTTAGCTCACGACCGCTTAAGTGGGTTTTGATCGCTTTCGCAAACTGTGAGTATATCTTTCCCCTTTTACTGTTTTACTATTCTGGGGTGACTCATGTACTTACTATCAAGTTTCTATTTCTTTTACTAAATGTTACTCTTTCACTAAATGCAATTCTCATGTGTGTTTGCGTTATGTTAATTTGTGTGTCTATGACTTGTCAAAATCATTAACCTTTGAGGGCCTGGCATTTCAATGAATAGTACTATGGTATATACCCTTGTGACTCTGTTGAGAGTCCTCGTCATTGCTACGTATTACATTACTACTAGCGCATACTATATATATATCTGCTTTTCTTTACATAGGGTTGATTTTGAACGGATATTACTTATTACATAATTGCAAATGGTACCGCACATGAATTGCTAAACACTTTTCCTACTATATTTATTCAAACAGGGTATGCTCACCAATACATTTTTGTATTGACATATACTATTTTCGTACATGTTTCAGGTTATTTTGAGACGCTTCTTTTAAGCTTTTGGATTTATAATTAAGCTTTAACTTTATTGTATTTTAGTTAGACTTCATGCTTTAGAATCATTGTATCATTGTATTTCATTTCAATGTAATAAACTATTTAATCTATGTATTCAAATTTACACTTTAGTGCCATGAGCTTTTGAGCAATCGTCACTACGTGACACCTCGATGTTTCCGCCATCGGTTGGGGTGTTACACTATTCTCATTACGGTTAAAGGGAAAACCCAGAAGGGAAGGACCTCTAACCATGTCATGATTGAACATTATTTCATTACAGTGGCTATTATGTATTGGTTGCACGCATTTATTTCTTGTTAAGGTTATGCAAAAGCATAACACCCTAGTGTAAGGTAAATCGATGATTACGGTCCGGAACGCAATCATGGATTTACAGGTACATGAGGGTGGTGTGTAATTCTATTTAGGTTGTTGGTAGACAATCAGTACGAGTCCAAAGTATCGGGAGTGTGGTGGGTTAGCTGCGGTACACCCTATATATAAGCATAAACGATACTGAGAGAACGGACTAAGAGTCTGACCAAGAACCTACCCATTACTTTGTAGTTACCTCTTCATTAGATCGTTGACTAATAGCTAGCATTTTCGATACGAACATTCTTACATGAGCTTCAATTCGTCTTCCCAAAGTCTTTCTCTTGACCACTCACACAGAAAACACGCACCTTGTATACTCTTACACCCCAGATTATTTGGATACTTGCTGCATACTCTAATAACATTTAGTCAGAAACTTTTCTAAAGTAGGGGAGACTGCTTCATTAGTACCACTGCCCCTCACTAGTTACGCATTCCCAAAGCCTTTCACATTTAAACTCTCAAATTCTTAATCTCGGGTCAACTGTCAAAGATTTTGAAACTTTTACTTTGAGTATTTGACAACTATTTTAAATTTTGCCGAATCATAAATGATGAAATTTTCTTTTAAAAATCTAGCTGACTTTTACAACGCCTTTTGTTTCATAGTAACCTCTACTTGAAGGAAATTTCGAGACGAAATTTTCTAAAGTAGGGGAGAATGTGACAACCGCCACCCACATCCTATATCAAGTTATCAATTTTAGTCCCTCGGCCATTTTGAAGTTTCACCGCTAGTCCTCGTCAATTATTATTTATTTTATTTTAACTTTTCTTTTAAAATGGTGTATGTATATATTTTTATACGCACGGTTCGACATATACACGTACCATACTCGTATAATCATGTTAGCTTATGAAAGCCCCATTTCGTCTATTTAAGTTTAAAATGTTTAAAGTTATAAAAGTAAAAAAAAAAAGTTACAAAAATGAAGTTAAAACTTTGGTTAGTTGGTTAAGTTTATAGAAGGAATAAATAACCAAGTTAATAATTAAACTAACCTAGTTAAATCTAGAGGGACCAATCTTGTCAAAAGACAAAAATCAATTTTAAACCCCCTTGTTCCCTGGTACCCGCTTTTCCGACCGAACAGATTCCGGCGGCCGATAGTTGACTTCGGCGACATGTTGTTGGTGTTTCCTTGGCGTTTTAACATCAAATTAATGTGGGTTTACATTTCTTCATTGAAAACCTTTGATTTCCCTCACTTAAATGGCAAAAACTCGCGTTTAATTGCTCCAATGAAACAGAGGCGGGTATGTAACCGCCGGATTTATTAAATCCTTGCAAAACGCCATTTCCCACGATCACTATATAAATCAAGCATGGGGTTAGCTTCCTATGCTCATTCCTTTAAAACCCACCAAAAAGTCCCAAGTAAAATCATTAAGAAAGCTTCCAATTGGTGAAATTTTGTTCGGCTCTTAAAGCTTAGGTTGCGACCCCATTACGCCTTGTGAGTCCTACTTTTGTATGCCATTTTGTTCCTCATTCACCCCTAAACAAAAGCCTTATGGTTCAGATGCTTAATCGTGTTGAATCGTGGTTGATTGTTTTAGGGATTTGGGTTAGAGTTTATGTTAATAAGTTTGGGGAAGATGATGTTTGTGGATTATAGTTAAAAATATTAAATTCTCAAGAAAAATAACAAACAAGTCTTCTAGTCTAGTGGTTGAGTGTGGTGGATGTCAAAAGGGATGCTCAGGTTCGAGTCCCTCTTGGTGCACAAAATTTTTGGGTTTTTTTCATCTCTCCTTGGTCCTTTTTCCTTTTATATTTTTTTATTATTAATTATATATATAAGCCATAATTTTAAAATATTCTTAGAAAATGCATTTTTACTCCAAAAATTATGAAAATTTAGGAGGAAACATCTTGACACTCTAAAGAAAATTATTATATTTTTATTTTCTGGAAAATACATTATTTTCCTATTTTTCTTTATTTAAATTGCTTTAATCATAATTAATTGATAAAAAATTCATTTTAAATAATTTCAACCTCAAATTTTCTAGAGATTTATTTTTATGTTAAATAAACTGAAATAAAATGTAATTTCTCAGAAAATGATTATTTTCGTTATTTTTACTATTTTTAATCATTAAAACACCGTTAAACTCATTAAATATGTTTTAAATACAAATAAATTGAAAGAAACTATGGAAATATTATTTTCAGTATTTCACATGAGAAAATAATTATTTTTTTCATAAAAATATCATTTTTTCATCATATCTCGTATTATTTATTCTATTTATATTTAAATTAGATATAATAAATTGTTTAGTTAAATATAAATCATAAAATCTATTTCGTGGATATTTTTCTATAAAATAGAAAATGTTCCTAAGTGTGGGAAACAAAAGTGTTTTAGTCACATATTTAATTCTAAGTCGTGACATATTTATTTCAAAACTATCGTTCAAGTTATTATTTCAAAACTATCGTTCCTGAAAAGGAGACGTGGCGGCACGTTCTTAAAAAGGATACGCGCGCGAGGTTGTAGCACATTCCTGAAAAGGAGACGTTACGGCACGTTCCAGAAAAGGAGATGCGCGGGAGGTTGTAGCATGTTCCTGAAAAGGAGACGTGGCGGCGCGTTCCTAAAAAGGAGACGCGCGCGAGGTTGTAGCACCTTCCTGAAAAGGAGACGTGATGACTGGTCCATCATACAGTACAACATTTGGCCATCTTTTGAATATTTGGCCGGTTCTGTAAATATGGGGTAGTTTGGGTCGGGTCGGTTCCGGTCCAAGAACACAGGAAACCAATAATGTAATGATGGACCGAATTATGTATCTATTTAAAACAGAAGCTTGGGAATAGTGGCACACAGCTGCCTGTCACCACATGATTGTCCTAACAAATGACAAGAAGCACACGATTGGTCCATCATACAGTACAACATTTGGCCATCTTTTGAATATTATTCACGGTTTTGCCACATGCTTGCACTTAGCAAACTACTGCCTGCCCAAAAGTAGTATAAACCGCCCAAAAACTAGCCGCCCAAAAAAGTAGTACAAATCGCCCAAAAACAACCCAACACATTCCCACATAAACCACCTCGCAAACGCCCAGAAAAAGCTTCCAACTGAAATAAACAACCTGCACAAAGCACAGGGATCCCCCAAGTTTTATTAAAAACTAAATGGGCCTGAAGCCTGTTTAGATATTGTAACCTAAATATATAAATTAATAACGTGATGAATGATTGATATAATTGCACAACATATAAAAACCAAATAACAATCAACTTGTTGTGGATCTTTGATCCAATACTTCATCAGCTGCTTGCAAGGTAAGAATTTGTGAATCAGTTAACCAAGCAATTTAGACAGCAACTAGTGATAAGTTTTAGTTTATGAAATAGCCAAATATCACAGGAGGATAAAGATGTATGATCCAGAAACTAGATGATCTTGCCATGGATCTGAGCAACAAAACTGAAATTCAACTTAACATGGTTCGGTTCGGTTTGGGTCTGAGGTGTTGGAACCGTAGGAACCGTGTGTCCATGACCGAAGACCGAACCGTCTTCTAGGTCCAGAGTCTCAGTTCCAGTTTTATACAATTCTCGGTTCTTAGGTCGGGTCGGGTATAGAGCGGGCCGGGTCGGTTCTGCTCGTTTACTCACCCCTAGAACAGAGTAAATACAGCCTGGACGGATATGGTGTGAAGGTTTTTTTTTTTAGAACAACCAACATAATTTTATTTATAAAATAACCCAACTAGACATTGGGAAGAGTACATCACCAAAACAAAAGGAATACATCAACCACCAAAACAATACCGTGATTGCTTAACTTTTACCCAACATAAAAAATATTGAATGATCTCCAGTTATTCCACATAATTGTCTGATCCTTTGACCTGCTCTTTACCCACAAGAAGCTCATTGCTTTTACCTCCACCACTGCATTTGATAGGGAAATGGGCACCTGATTGAAAATCTTATTGTTCCGCATGCGCCACAGACACCAAATAGTCGTGAGGATAATGGCCTAAAAAGCTTTTTTATTCTTTCTGGAACCAGAAATATACTCCCGAATTTCCAAAAGGTCGCGCAAACGAAAAGCGAAAATCGATGATACCTTACACCATTGTGATATGATCTGCAAAAGTGCTTGGGCAAACCGGCATGATACAAACAAGTGTTCACAACATTCGGTCGCATCCCCACAAAATGAGCACGGGTCCGATAACACAAAAATGTTCTTTTAACTAGAGCATCGATTGTTGGAAGCCTATTTCTTTCCGCTCTCCACGCCACTATAGATACTTTTTTAGGGACCCAATTATTCCAAGGAAATTTAAACACCGACGACTCGTACCTTAGTGAATTCATCAGACTTTTGATACTCCGGACCGAGAAACATCCATCCATTTCCAATGCCCACCTCCATTTGTTCGGGCCTTGTTGAGGAGAACTCGATTGAATGAGGAGGCCAATCTGTGTCAATTATGTCAGTTTCTCAACAAGACAAAGTTGTCTCCTCTAAACCCAATTAATCTGAATACTTCCCCCCCACCAAGCTTAGCTGATCCAATACGAAACAAGACTTGTCCGATTCTAATTGGAATAACGCAGGGAACATAACGGACATCGGTGTTTGAGCCACCCAACTATCCAGACAGAACTGTATACTACCCCTATTTCCGAGAACCCCTTTGATGATGCTGGGCAGGTCCACTCCCACCGTACCAGGTCGTGGGAAACTTTATAAATTTCCTTCCATTTTCCTGATGATGACACCTTTACTGGGATTGTTGACCATGATCTAGGATTATGATACAGCACCCAAACCACTTTCCGCCAGAGACTTGTTTCCTGTATTTTAAAGCGCCGCCATCATTTCGCAAGCATCGCGAAGTTTGTATCCTGTAGCGATCCAAGACCTAAACCACCATACTTTACAGGAGCTATAACATTCTCCCAGGCTATCCAGTTTGATTTAGATCTGTCTTCCATTCCACCCCAAAAAAACCTTCTGCGCAGTCTTTCCAACTAATCTATAACTTGGATAGGCGCTTTATGAGACGAGAAATATGAAGGCAATAAGTTAAGTACTGACTTTATTAGCGTTACCCGACCACCAAAAGACAACTGCCTTGCTTTCCATGTCGATAACCTGGCTTTAAAGGTCCCTATTATAGGTTTCCAACTTTTCACCAAGTTCATATTCGCACCAACTTGCAAGCCCAAATATACTTGAATGGAAGCGAGCCCACTTCACAATTTAAGATTGCTGCCAGATTTTGAATCTCCATGTTTTCCACTCCCAGATTTTGAAGGTTTCAGATCTGAATGTCCCCTTGTACAGCCTGGCTAAAAGCGGGTCTGGTTGCATAGATCCACGACGTTAAAGTAAATATAGATCTGAAGGTTTCCCCCCTAAATATTTTTTTTTAGCTCTAATAGAACAGATCTGAGGGTTTTGATAGAGAAGAACAAAAATGAATCCCAAATCTAAAAAGTATTCCACCAAAAATAGCCTTTTCGGCTTCGATAGAACAGATCTGAATGTTTAGAGTAGAGAAGAACAATGATGTGATTGTTGCCGGTCCCACGGATGGCGCCAATGAAGAAACACTAACCGGCATGGTTGTCCGGGTCATTCCTCAACGGTGTAGAATAGGAGAACCATACCTTGTTCTTCGTCTTCTCCGTTTAGATCCCGATCTGCAAGAAGGAAATGAAAGGTGGAGTGTGGAGGTGACTGCTAGGAAACCACGAGTGGAGTCCAATGTACAGACACAAAAAGTGATGGCGGCGGCCATGTATTATCAGGGGGTCAGCAAGTGTGATAACTTGTGCCCTAATGAGAGGTGGAGACCTCTTATATAGGGCTTCTCATGAGCCTTAATGGGCCGGACATCATGGGCCCCTAACTATATGGGTACATAGCCCATTGGCACCAAGCCCAGTTAGGGGTTATCTCCACACTCCAATATTAGTAAATAATATAAGAAGTGACAAGTAATAAATACGATATGTCGGGTCAAGCACCTTACCTCTACAGTATTTTATATTGTAAATTTAAAACCATGTAGTTAAAATGTGTAAAAAATAAATAATGTATCAAGTTAAATGAGTGGTGTTTGTGTTAATCAATGAATAATAGCGGGTGGCGTTTGAACTTTCATGTTTTAACACGATTTATGAATACATGCGAAATCATCAGGTTCATATATGGATTTGATGACAAGAAATATTGAATGAAAACATTATTTATCCCAAACCATGGTCAATAGGTAACTTGGTGTGGAGTGTTTCTAGTACATTGCATTAGTCGTATCAATCTACTACATACGACATAAACAAGATAATCGTGTTCATGGAAAGAGTAAAAATCAATTGAGCAAGTTTTCAATTTAATCTATGATGTTATTTGGGCCAAAACTTCAAAAGACCAAATTGGTGCAAGTATGGAATCTATCAATGGTCCCATCTAATTCTATACATATAACATTTTGAGTAGCATGTTAGCTACAGTATAAAAATCAGTCTTCAGTTTAGACTTAATTACAAAGATACCATCTCTTTGAAAGCCCACATTTAACCTTTAATTACAAAAATACCATCTCTTTTAACACCACATGACCACACTAAAAAAAAGTCCTCATATGGAATGGTGGTCGTATTGAGGGTGTGAGCGTAGGTTCTTTTTGTTAGCTTGTAGTGATTTGTTTATGGTTTACAATTTTAATATCTAATTTTTCTTTGTTTTAGTTACCACGACGTTTTGTCTTTAAACTCGACTCACGGCTGTCTTTGTCTAACTTTGATGTCACATGGCAATATAAATTCGCGTTTTTATTTTACGATTTTCTCGGTATGATTGTTATTTGCTTACTACTCACGACCTACAACCCACAACACGGTGGTTAAAAACTATGTCTCCGCCTTTGTTTTACAGCGGTATAATTCGCTTTGTTTTACGATTCTTACCGGTTTTAGTTCTTGAAGTTTGTCTGTTTTACTTTTGGCTCTTTAAGTTTTGCCTTTTTTTTTTGTCTTTAAGTTAAAGTTTTTTCGGTATAAATTCGAGTTTATCTATTTTTTATGTCAACTCCCGGTATAAGTCCGGTTTTGATCGTCGTTTACGCGGGGTTAAACACTAGTATATTACATTTAGAATCAGATCTTGGGACCAGTGGACAGCTACTAAAATGCGCCATTGACTTCCATTGGGCATTTGTCTTTTTTTTGGGCGGTTCAACTCTTTTTTGGGCAGCTGTTTTTTTTGGGGGGCTAATTATTTTTAGTTTTTGCAAGTATATTGCTTTAGCAAAAAAATTCAAATGTGAGACTCCTATGTAAATGCAAGGTAAGCAACAAGGTTGGCTTGAGTTGTCTCTGTGATTTATGCATGGTAAACAACGAACTAAAAAAATGGCGAAGGTTAACTAAAAATTGTCTTACGTTTCGTTGTAAACTTTTTTTTTTAAATGAGCCGGTCGAATATAATACTTTATTATTAGACGGCATAAATTTGAGTTGTGCCCCGCAACGCGGGGCGGGTAAAAACTAGTTATAAATAATATTGGACATATATAATAAGTATCACACATTTGTCGACATATGCTCCTACATTGGTGTTTTGGCTTGATGCTTTTATGGTTAGATCAGGTGTCCAATGAATGTGAAATATGTAAAAAATGCGCCAAGTAGGTGGTATCTAGGGCTTTTACATTTCACATCCACTGGCATATGTCGTGGTAATGTATGAACAATGTGCATACAACATATTATTGTGAAGATCTAGCAATTTAGGTTGAAGATGCAGAGGTGGCCACTGTTCACCTCCCCACCCCCCTCTCGTGATCTACCTCATCTCACCACCCTAGCGCGAGCCTCATGCCCCATATGTGGCGGTGTTTCGCCCCTCATAATTCGTGCTCCCACACATCCATCATAATACACAATACGCTGTTATCACATAACTCAAATATTAGGAAAATAACAAATATGTTTAGTACTTATACAACAAAACTATATATCCCCTTTCACCCCACACGAAAAAGAAGAAGAAAAAAAAAAAAAAAACCCTTTCTTGTCATACCAAAAACTTTTTCATATAAACATATTTAAAAGTTCCTTCAAATTTACAATATTGGTTTTAATTCAACTGATAGTAGAGAGGAAGTAAAAAATTAGGCTCAAGGCTACTAGTCCCATATTCAAATCCGATCTCAACCTAGTTTTACCGCAGCAGGCCTTCAGGCAACCGGTTTTTCTCGAAACCAGAGATGACGGGCTTTGTCTACCTATCGCTACATCTGATCACAAACGTATGAGATCACCTTTTGTCTTTGGATTACCCTGAATAACCAGACTTTTATTCATTCACCACAGTAAAAAAATAAAAATAAAAAAATAAACGAAGAAATCAGAAAATTCCAAAGTTTCCATAAAGGAGTAGTTAATTGAGATTTTATTTCATCGTGCACCAAACACACCACCCACATAATGTCAAATCATTTGACTTTACATATATCTAGCTGCCTACTACTACTATTACTTCCTTCAACTAGCTTCAACATCAACTCCTCTGATTCTATTATTATTATTATTATACATCACAAAAACCCTCTAAAATTTCTTCATAATCTGTGCTCAACATTTCAACAATCAGACCCATGCTTTAGGGTTTTTGTGTGATTTAAAAAATAATAATAATCAAGAAATGAGTTTGAGAAACGCGTTTAAAGATGTTACCAACTCAAAGCCATTGTTCTTGACGGTGTATGCTGCTGTGTTGATTGGAATAATATTCTCTGCTGTTTATGTTTTCTCTGCTGTTTACTCGCCTGAGTCTGCCCTCTCTTGGAACTTATCTCAACGTATTATTAATCTTAACTTTTTTGTGATTATTGTTTTTTTATTTGAATTATTTTTATGCTTTTTTGTGGGGTTTGGTTGTTTTTTTATAAAGTCAACTACTTGGGGTTGATCATGATCATGATTATGATTATGAAATTATGATTATGTTTTAATTAGGCATTTTGGTGAATTGGGTTAGAGGTTGCATCAATTTGAACATGCAGTAGAGTATAATTTATAAATTGATTGTAATTTATGTTAGATCAATCGAGTCGAATGGCATAGCTCACCTGGCAGGTGGAACAGGTATGAGACGACGCAATTAACACAAGCAGGGGCGAAGCTTGGTTTTTGATCAGTAGTGGCAAATCGGTGGGGGCCGGACTCAATTTACCTACGAAAATCGCAAATTTATACCACTGCGCCAAAACCGGGGGGGGGGGGGGGGGGGGATGCCTGGCCTAAGCAATCCTTCGCCCCTGAACACAAGTATTAAACATGAAAACGACTTGTTTAACTACTTTATGTTTCATGTCTGTATTTGATATGTTTTATGTACCAACAACGAGAAATGATGGAGCTTTGCCTTGTAATTAAATTTGTTTTTAAATATATAGTTGCATAGAGTACTTTTTGTTGAACAAGTTTAATCGTGTCATAAAGAGGCACCTTCTTGTTTGTTTAAAATGTTGAATGAGATTCTTGTTTTATGTGTTTTTTTATAGATGTGGCACCTTCTTCCCCGAATCAAATACTTGATTCTCCTTCACTAAGATTGGGTCGTGGTGGTGGTGGTGATAGCATAACGGCACCTACTTCTCAACCGCAGATAGGGAAGCTAAAGCCTATCTGGAAAACACCGCCGCCGGGTTCAAAGATGCCTCCGTTGGAGACCTTTCGGTTAACGAAAGAACTGGTTCAAGAAAGGGTGAAAGATAATGTTATAGTGGCAACCTTTGGTAACTATGCCTTCATGGATTTTATCCTCACATGGGTTAAGCACTTAACAGATTTGGGCGTTGAGAATCTTCTTGTCGGTGAGTTGACTTAAGAGAGTTTTGAATTTATTTTGTTAAGAGTTTAAGAAGCTGAAAACTTTTTTTAGGTGCGATGGACACAAAATTATTGGAGGCTTTGTATTGGAAGGGCGTACCCGTTTTTGATATGGGAAGTCATATGAGCACAATAGATGTTGGATGGGGGTCGCCAACTTTTCATAAAATGGGAAGGGAGAAAGTCGTTCTCATTGATTCAATGCTACCGTTTGGTTATGAATTACTCATGTGTGATACCGATACGGTTTGGTTAAAGGTAACCAACTTCCTTGCACATGTTTCTTTTCTTTTTCCAGCAGGGCAAATTGCAATAATATTACTTTCACTTCATTTTTAATTTGGTCATCGACTTTTAAGAATCGTTACTAAAACCATTTATCTTTTGAAAACTGTTATAATATAAGTATTACATCAAATAAGGGACCTAGTTACCCTTATAACCTTAACTTGGTCGCCTTTTTATTTAACACTTATAACGTAGGCCCTTAAATGTTGATTTAAAATAAAAGGTTTTACTTGCAATTTGCCCTTTTCATTAAGTATAATTGTTTCCGTTCCTTCTTGCGTTCAAAATGATATCCTAAATCTGCTATGATGCTTGAACAGAATCCACTTCCGTATCTTGCGCGTTATCCTGAAGCGGATGTATTAACATCAACTGATCAAGTTACACCGACAGTAACTGATGATCGGTTAGACAACTGGCAACAAGGTGAAAATTGCAGTTCAAATTATGTTAAAATTATTATTCAGTCTTTTTAAGGCACGTAATGGATATATTTTTGGAGTGGACAGTTGGAGGTGCATACAATATAGGTATTTTCCATTGGCGGCCAACAGATTCGGCTAAAAAGTTGGCAAAAGAATGGAAAGAAATGCTTATAGCTGATGACAATATATGGGACCAGAATGGTTTCAACGATCTTATGCATAGGCAACTGGGCCCGCCTGTTGATGATGAAAGTGGACTTGTTTACGCTTATGATGGATCCCTAAAGCTTGGTCTTCTGCCTGCTAGTATATTTTGTAGTGGCCATACTTACTTTGTTCAGGTACAAACCATAATTAGAGTTTGCTTTCTGTTTGATTATTATTTTGTATTTTCAGTTATAATCATACACTGCAACTTCAGGCCATGTATCAACAACTCAGATTGGAGCCATACGCTGTACATACGACATTTCAATATGCAGGGACTGAAGGAAAACGTCACCGGTTACGTGAAGCTATGATTTTCTATGATCCACCTGAATATTATGATTCACCTGGTACTTAACATTTGAACAGTACATTAAGTTTTAAGTATACTGCAGCTTTAAATCAGTAACATTTTCGCTGGTATAACGCCAAAATGCAATTTACCGTTTCAGCCAGCTATATATTAGTGCCAATTGGGAACCAACTTAGTATCTGTTACCCATTTTAGCAACCGACCTCATTTCAACTGATTTTTACCTGTAAATTGCTGATGGAACTGGTTGATGTCATGCCAACAATCATTTCACATGCCACATACTTTGAAAAGGAGATATTTTTAAATAGACTTAAATGTCACATCGAATGCCATGTGGCACATACGTATAAACTAATTGTCAAATAAGATGCCACATCAATTATTTTTAAAAAATCAATAAAAAGATGGTTCTTTTTCTAGGTTGAACAGATCATATCGCTTGAAAATATAACTTGGTTGCTAAAAGCGGTAATAAAGCGTAAGTTAGTTTCTGTTTTAGGACGCCGAATGGTTACACCTATTACTCGTTACGGTTTTAAGATTTCTGCCTTTGTTGTATGTAATACAGGAGGCTTCTTGACATTTAAGCCATCTATTCCAAAAAGCTTATTACTAGACGGGGAACATAATCTTCAAACACATTTCACTCTTGTTAATTATCAAGTATATACAAACTTATTAGTTTCTTCTTGCTTCTTTTATTCCCCAAGTTATAATTCAAGCTTTTTTTCTTTCGCTTGTACTTTTTTGCTCAATTGTGAATTCATTTATGCCGTTGACTGCAGATAAAGCAAATAAGGACTGCCCTTGCAATAGCTTCAATTTTAAATCGTACTTTGGTGAGTAATATTTACTTTGAATCACATACATTTCATAACAAAGTATCTTCACAAAACCTATTTCTATTTAATTTGTTTTTTGTAATGTTTATACTTCTTTATTTGTTATCTAATTGCATTGGCATAATATATGCTAATATCGATATATTACTTTATATACTAATTATTTAGCTTGTTTTATATTCAAATGCAAATGCTAGTTCCTACTAACCTTCTCTTTTCAGGTTATGCCTCCATTGTGGTGTAGGTTGGATAGATTATGGTTTCCACATCCTGGAGTTCTCGTAGGTTCAATGACAAGACAACCATTCATCTGTCCGTTGGATCATGTATTTGAGGTACTTATGTTGTATTAGTGTTGGATGTTCACAACAAATTTCTATAATTTTTTACAATTTAGTAGACGATGAACTTAGTTTACAGAAACCAATGCTGCGTAGGTGCATACAATGTTAAAGGCATTGCCAGTTGAGGAATTTGGGCCGGAAATCAATATAAGAGAATATTCTTTCTTTGACAATCCATTGATGCCTTCACAGGTATGCTAATCGTCTTCGTTTATGGGCATAATGGTACTTTTGTAGTTGACTTTCAGCTTAAATCATTTTTTTTCTCTGTTCTCTGCTCTTTTTGGTTGAAAACTATGCTTCCAGGTGAAGGATTCATGGCTCGATGTACAACTATGTCAAGAAGGGTCAAAAAACTGCCAGTCAAACATTACAAACACTGCGGCAGTACTCAGATTTCCAAGGCATAGCAATGAAGAAAAGGTATGCTAGATTAATCAAAACAATAATAATAATATGTTATTATTTATTGGTATATGCTTAATCTTACAAAGATTTATGATTGTTTGCCAGCTTTGGATTTTAGCCTCGTGACAAGTTTTTTTATGTTGAACAGTTGAAAGCAGTTTTCTCCCCGTTTAAAGATGTCAAAGTTATCCAGTTTTCATCAATGCAAGATGCCTTCCTAGGATTCACAGACAAGGCAAATACCTCTTTTCTCTTCTTATTTTGGATATATGATGCAAATAGCAAAAATACAATATAAATTAATAATTTAGAAAGTCGTCGCTTGCTTCCCATTATCATCATCAATAAGAGCTGATGATGATACAAGATGGGCATGTTAGGAGGGTTGTGTAACAGGTCAAAACGGGTTTAAGTTGTAACGGTTCATGTTTAGTACCTGTCAAAATGGGCTTGGTGACCTAAGCACTTTTTGGTCGAATTTTTAAGATTGATTTAAACACTTCATGCTTTAATTATGATTATAAAAAGTTAAAAACAATATTATTATGATAAAAAAAAATATTTTTTTTTCAAGTAAAACGGTTTAGTAGGTTGTACACATTAAAAATAGACTTCAATCCATTCGACCCTTTTTGAAGCTTTATCCGTTTGAGATATAACACAACCTAAATCAACGTAAGTAAATGGGTCAATGTTGTCACTTCTAGTTGACACTATACATGTGTTCACTAGATTCGATGATTCTTCTAATTACGTTCTCGCGTAATATTTGCCAATTTCTATGGTTCCAGTTTATTAAAATGTACTCCCTCTGTCCTAAAATATTTGTGCACTTTCATTGACAATTGATGCTCATTTTGCCCTTAGTTATCCTTACCATTAAATGTTGCATATTTTTAAATGCATTAAGGGTGAGGTTGACAATTTGTTAATTAAAACCTGCATTAACTGTAATTTTCTTTTTCCTTTTCTTTTATTTTGTTTGTTAGCATTTATTCAGGAGTAACTCATTTGACCTCAAAAGTCAAAACAGAACAGTCTTTTAGATCATATGCTAGTACCACATGGTCTTTTAGTGTAGAATAATTCACCATAAAAACTTAAAATAATCTTTTAATATTTTGTATGATCAGACAAGGGAAGAAAAGTTCAGGAAGCGTGTGAAGCGATATGTTGGAATATGGTGTTGTGTTGACAAACACGAACCGGGTCACATATATTATGACATGTACTGGGATGAAACACCCGATTGGAAGCCTCTCCCTCCCCAAACTCCAGAAGATGATCACCCGCATTGGTGATTGATTGCATGCATGCTACATCAACGGCTGAGATTTTATCGACATATCTGACATATAATCGAGTCCTAACCCTGTTTTAAATCAGTAGGCCTTGTGAATTGTGATCCATGTTTATATATAGATACAAAGAGGAAAGGGTCATGGTCCGATTACTAGGGTTCGAGTTTGAACAATAATGAACTGACAAAGGTGCAGCTATGTTTTTTTCTGTACAACATCCAAGAGGGCGAAATTAGAGCATATGTGTTTTTTTTTTTTAATATAAAAGTGAATTTCATTAAAAACCAAACAAGAATTACAAGTGAGCGGCGGGTAAACGGGCAACAAGCTGCGCCGCCACCACTTTTTGAATAGTAAAACCTACCCTATTAAAAATAAAGCTTGTGTCCTTGGCTGCAGGAGAGTTACTCTGCACCATCCTTTGCACTTGATCAGCTTTGTTACTACTTTTTTCTTTGTTAATTTTAAATCATTTTAAATAAGTCGCCTCTAATATAGTAATATATGACACACACTAGGTTAGGAAGCCGTGTAATACACGGATTAAATAAATAAAACATTAGATAGTTAGTAAATGTGATTGAAAATTATTAAATAATATTTTGAGATAAGATATAACTTACTTTTTTAATTAACTTTTTATATTAAGAAATAAAATACAAAGGGGCGAAATAATAGAAACGGAAAAAGAATATCGGGATAACGTACTTGGTACCAGGGGCGAAGCTTGGGTTTTGAATCGGGAGGGGCCGGACTCAATTTTTTCAATCGGTAGTGGCAAATCGGCGGGGGCCGAACTCAACCCGGACTTAATTTACCTACGAAAATCATAAATTTATACCACTACGCCAAAAAACAGGGGGGCTAGGGCCACCCCTGGCCCTAACATATCATTCGCCCTTGCTTGTTACATGTGGCGCAACCGAGTTATTTATTAATTATAGATACATATAGTTTATACACAAGATAAGATTAGCTAGGTATCGTCCAAAGAAAATACTATAAATAGAAAAACATAACTAAACTTGGAAAAGATCCGGTAAATTCGCCTTGCAAACATGCTGACCACAAAAACCCTTTTTACATGAAGTAAATTAGTGGTTTTTTCTACCTTAGCTTTTCGGAATTTAGAAGGTAATAGATTGACTCTCCTTTTCTTTTCGATAAACAAAACATAAGAATCCCGGTCTTCAATTTCGATTTTCACCATGGGAAGAATAAGTTACCTAAGTATTTAGGTTTTATACATGTTATTTTATAGTATATGTAAAAGTTATCATCTATGATATGATCTAGCCTTTTTTTCTCTCTTTTTCTCTCTCTTTCTTTTCATATATTGTAATGATGAAGCGATGTATTTTGTTTCACATGCTTATTGTGTAGTTGCTTAATGTATAGTTCTTCTTTTGAAAGGTCACAAAGTGGATTCGTGATTAGACTACGACAATGGCTGATCAACCTCATCCTAGTGGAAATGATCAATCTCGAGCTATTGGAAATAATCCTTCTCCAGGAGGACATCCTATGCCAATAGGACAACCTTCACCAGGGGTATATCCCCCCTCTGGAGAGCATCCTCCGCAAGGGTATCCTCCATCTGGAGAACATCCCCCACAAGGCTACCCTCCATATGTATACCCTCAAAACGAGCACCCACAAGGGTATCCAACACAAGGGTATCCTCCTCAGCAAGGGTATCCACCACAAGGGTATCCACCACAAGGGTATCCTAAACAAGGCTCACAAGAACACCCTCCACATGGGTATCCTCAACAAGGCTATCCCCCAAGTGGATATTCCCAAGGAGGCCCCTCTGCAGCATATCCACCCACAGGTTATCCAGGTCCTCCTCCTCCTCCTGGTGCACATCCACCGTCTGGTTATCCAAGTGGAGATCCTCAAGGTGTTCATCCCGATCAACATGGAGATAAAAAAATGCCAACTTACCATATGTGCTATTTTTTTATTCATATTTTATAACTCATTTGATATTTTCAGCACAAAAGGCGGACAAAGGGGGTGGTGGCATAATGGGGTTGATCGCAGGGGGAGCTACAGCATACATGGGGCGTGGTCACCACGGACGTGGAGATCCTCAAGGTGTTCGTCCCGATCAACATGGAGGTAAAAAATGCCAACTTACCATCGGTGCTATTTTTATTTTATTTTTCATAAATTATAACTCATTTGATATTTTCAGCACAAAAGGCGGGCATAATGGGGTTGATCGCAGGGGGAGCTGCAGCATACATGGCGCGTGGACGTGGTCATCATGGTCATGGTTATGGTTATGGTTATAGCCATGGTCATGGTTATGGCCATGGCCATGGAAAATATAAGCGTGGCAAATACAAGCGTGGAAAATATGGTCGAAACAAGGGTAAAGGAAGCTGGAAGTAAGGGAAATATTATACAAGATGGCCGGAATTTCATAAATATTTATAAAATTTATTGTTACCTATACTTATAATATGTTACATTTATGTTTGTGTGCTTTATAACCTAACATTTATCAACTTATCATGGTATTTAACTTGATAAATATTTTAAAATTGTTGATGATTAAAACTAATCATTACATTTAGTTAATGCATTATAACAACAATAAAAGTTTGGATTTTTTTTATACAAAGTAATAAGATGCTCATTTGTACACTTACAAATAAGAAATTGATTATCATTTTGTTAATCCCACAATCTTCACAATATTTGTTTGATTGAACTTTTTTTTCCTAGATTTTCAGTTGATTATTTCTTCTTTATGTTAATTATATTTCTATTGGAGCTAGAATTATTTTGAAGAAAAGTTATATTTTTAGTTGACTCAAATATGACCCATTCAAATTTGACCAAACCCTAACCCCTCAAAATAAATATTTTTGAATCTGTAATGAAATTGACGCTTTATTTAACATGATCTACTCAAATTGAATATATCGATACATTTTGCACAAGCTCCTCTTAGTTCCACAAGTTCTTCAATATAAGTCCTAAAGCCTTTACAACAATCATTTAACCTTGGTTCACCTCAAGATCTTTTGATCTTGTACCTTTCCGGTCGAAACTGACTCCAGGCTCAGAGTTGTGCATGAGACCACCATTCGACTTTACAAAGGTAATACTCTCGAACCATTAGTACTTTGGACCTTTTAAGTGATTTCAATACGTGATGAGTGAAGGGTTAGGCTAAGGCGAATAATAAATGGTGACAACGGTAGTATATTCGTGGTTAGATGGTACAGCGAGGCGTCTTATGAATACACAACATTATATATAGTACTAGTTTTTATCCCGAGAGCGTCCCGGGTTGAAATATCTAAAATAACATAATAAAATATATTATTATTATTATTTTAAACAAATCTCTGCCATAAGTTATCATATTCAAATATAAAAAAAAAACGAATCTCTACGCCGGGGTATAAATCTAGTGTCATTACAAATGAATTCGGAAGTTCGTAATCGATCATTCTAAAAAGAACTAACATGAAATAAGAAAAAAAGTTAATTATTGAAATATCGAACGCATTAGTCTAAGAGTTATGTGATGCGTTAAAAAATTCATGGGTATATGATCGGGTATGTAGTTCGAGTATTTGGGTATGTTGTTTCGGGTAATCGGGTTAGGTATCACTTAATCCAAGACCCGGCCCAAACCCACAATTTTTTTTAAACTAATCCCAAACCCGACACAATACCTGTCGGGTTACAAAAAATAGTCATTTTTTTTCTCCGATTTTTATATAGCACTATGGTACTTGTTGGAAAGATAATAAAACGCTCGTTAATTTGATGTAATTTTTTTCTTTAAAAAATCTCGTATATAAAAGATATTAACGTTTAAAAGTTATGGGAGGAAACACGAAAGATAAAATAATAAAGTTTTAATATTTAGATTTAGTAGATTAAGTATTTAATAGATTAGGTTAAAGATTATAATAGATTAGGTTAAATCATATTTATTTCTTTTTTTTAATTGGTTTATAGTTGCCACATCACATCCCATGTGGCATCTCTTAAAGGAGAGATTGTATAGGAGTATGACATGTAGAATTAACCCCTTTGCAATATATATATATATATACTAGCTGATTACCCCGGGACATTCCCGGGGTTGAAAAATTTAATATGATTTAATAAAAAATGATAAAAGAAGAAAACTCAAATCACGAAAAGCATAAATAACTTAAACATAATCAATCTTAGTTAAAAAACATTTATTTAAAAAGTTAAAAAAATAAAAAGCATAAACCATATTAAACATAATACAGTATTAAAAGGATAACCTTCAACATATAATCATCTTCACGTAATTTAAAATATGTTACAATTTGACTTTGACTTATATAGATGTAGAATTCATGATGGGGGTTGAAAAATATAACAATTCTAACAATATTAATACTGATAGTAATAATTATTACTCTTGTAATTAAATAAATAAAAAAATAACCTTGTTATAAGGTGACACCATGTGTTGCAGTGTTGCGTGATTCGTTCTCCTAACTTCTCTTGATGAAGTATACCTATCCATCTTTAGAAGAGTAAAATTCCAATGATAGCATGGCGATTGGGCTGAATTTCAACATCATAGATAAGAACCTGGTTTAAAAGAAAAAACATGATTAATGAATAACCTGAACACTTTGTGTTTTTTTTTTCTGTATGAACATAACCCCACAAAAAATAGTCGTTTTTTTCTCCGTTTTTTATATAGCACTATGGTACTCGTTGGAAAGATAATAAAACGCTCGTTAATTTGGTGTAATTTTTTTATTTAAAAAATCTCGAATATAAAAGATATTAACGTTTAAAAATTATGGGAGGAACATAAGAGAGAAAAATTTAAATTTGTTTTTAAATTCTTTTTTCCTAAAATATCTCAATTTAATTTTAGTAATTGAGAATTGAGAGATAGAGAGATAAATTTAGGGTTTTATGTTTATATTTTTTTTAATTAATTAAAAAAGGAAATAATTCAAAAAACATTAAAATCTTTCAATTATGATGCCACGTGGCAGTTTCATGGAGAGGATGAAGGCACCATTGCACGCCACGTCAGCAATGTTCAATTCTTTTATATATATTAATAGATATATATATAGATTATTAAGAAGGTTTTAATCAATCAACAACATAGATAAATATGCATTGACTATAAGAATATAAATATTTTTTTTTTCAAAATATGTTACATATGTAAATGAACTCATGAAACGATATGGACTAAGAACCAGACACGTAAAACACTTAGCAATTTCGGTCATAGTTCCACCAGAAAGCTTTCATTAGCTTAAAAGGAAAACCGATTACATAATATGACCTTTAACTCGGGTATATATAGGATTAAGAAACTTCAAGCTTAATCACTAACCTACTCTTAACTGTTATCCTATGACTATTGATTAATAACATTGCGAAATTCATTTATCAAGGACTCCTAACCAACTTGTTTGAATATCATTCTAATCCAATCCGACTTGTCAATTAAGCTAACCCAGCCAACTTGCTAATTAAGCCAGCCCAACCCAAACAACCTCGTTTCATTTAGTAATTAAGCCCAACAAAATCTTGATCCAGATACAAAACAACACAACTCTGGAAAGTGAAGAAAATGAGCGAGTAGTAAAATTGAACGTCAATAGGATCAATTATCTATTTATCCACATAAAACTTAGTTTTGTCGCTACAAATATTAACGTTGTAAATGTTGTATTGTATCCTAAAGTAATTAGCTATATAATAACATATAATTGGACACATATGTATAGAGCAAGATCCATCCATTCATTAAAAAATATATATCCAGATAACTATTAAAATCAAAGCCAATTCACATTTTGATACATGGAATAATTAACAGCTATTACATATTAATACAAATTGACTTTGACCAAAGCACAGTCTCCCATACCACCTGAACAGGTAAACCAAATTAACAACAAAAAAGACCTATACGCATCTTACATTTTTCATCAACTACCTAATCTACATCAATAAATTCCTGAAGCATCAAGACAATCCAGATGTAAATCACATAACATTATGACCGATCTCCTATTGCGTAACGCCTACAACCGTTTCTTGCAAAACTATCCAGCAAACACAACATAATCAAAATCATTCCACTTAATCTTTCTAAGTTTTGCATAGATGAGCGAATCATCAAACATTAACACCAATAAACAACTAAACAAGCAAAATCAAATAACCATAAAGTATAAACTCAATGACGATTCAAATTAACTATAACTGGCAACAAAACACCTATAACACTAACTCTCACCTATAGTATAATCATTCCGCTTAGTCATTCTAAGTCCTGCAGATCGTAATATGAGCGAAGAACAACAAACATTAATACAAATAAACAAGCAAAATCAAATAGCTATAAACTCAATGACGATCCAAACTCACTATAACCGGCAATAAATCATTGAGAAAATTGAAAACACACCTGTAGGCTCAAATCAAAATCATTCCACTTAATCATTATAAGTTCTACACACCCTAACAATACGAGCAAATCATCAAACATTAACACATATAAACAAGCTAGCAATATCAAATAGCTATAAACTCAATGAGGATTCATAAACCGAGAAAAGTCACCTGAACAATTGAATCAGACGAAACCAAACCAAATTAGTTCAAATCTATATAAACTTCTACATCAACCCTAGCCAGATCAACAAAATCAGTAAGATCCACGGGTGAACTAATAATACATCATCTGATTATGGCTGTTAACAGATTGCTAAAGTACTAAACAACAGCAAAACAGATTCAAAAACATCTCCATGAACAGATTAAAAAATAGATTCAGAACTGATTGAGTGATTGGTAACACAGAATAGTACAAACATATTAGTAAAACATATTCAAAATAGAAACATTGAACCAAAACAGATTCAAAAGAGAAACACTGTTCTAGAACAGATTCAAAACAGAAACATAATCTATAAAACAGATTAAAAAAGGAACAGAAACAGATTCGCGAATTCCAGTTCAATGGCAGCGGATTACAGTTCAATTGGATCGCGAATTGTAAGTTTGTAGGATCGATGAACCATGAGTTATGGTATGGCGTACCACTGACAAACGATACGTCGTTCCACATGCGTAAGGTACTAAACCGTATTACAATTCGGTACAAAATGCATAAATTTGAAAATCGGCCCTTCCTAGGCGAATTCTGTGACTATAGTTTATAGTATATCAAGGTGAATCTCAACTAAACCAACATAGTATAAGTAAAAAAAAAAAAGAGATAAAAATAGAACTCGTGGGTGGTGCGAACCTATGCAAACCTGTTTTAAGGTGACTAAGTCACTTTATTGATCCAAATTAACCCATTATCTAATTTAAGTTGACCCAAATAAGAGACATATTCATTAATAATACTAAAATATGCCTAACACTTACTGCAATACATCCATCTAACATACACATAAACACAACACACATGAACACAAGACTTATTGTCACAGACTCAATAGTGATGGACATCTACTAAGAAAGCCCAAATTAAGTACTTGCTACAAAGGCAAATCAATTTAAAATCGAGACCTAATTATGACACCACATTAAACCACAATAAAAACAACATTGAACATATAAATAGCGACCAAAAAAGGGGAAAAACTCACCAACCTTAAACACTTTCGTCGCCGCCGCCAGTTCGTCAAATTTCTTGAGAGTTGCTTTCAACTCCTCGATCTAGAGATTTGAAAACAGGAATGAAACGAAGGAATTAAATAACTTTAAATGGTGCTTTGAAATTAAGATAAAACCTGACTAAATAGCATCAATGCTGCACTATCGGTAGCGGCCACCAACACTGTAGAAGCTAGTAAAACAAAATAATAATTAAAAAGACAACATAAAACTAAAGAAAAAGTAAACGTAAAAACGTTGAACCACGCAAGTCCGTTGCTGCATGTTAATATGCAAAAAATAGACCGAAACGTAAAACACAATGCGACCGTTAAATTGGAAAGAAATTATAGGTGAAAACGTTGCACCAAATACACGCATTGTAGTGTGTTTGCTCGGAAAATTTAGGCCGAAAAGTAAAACAAAAAAGAAATTGTAAAACATGAAAAGTATATGGGATCAAAGTTCATCATCATCATACTCAGTTAATCCCACCTATAGCAAAGCTAAGATAGAGTCTGAGGAGGGTAAGATGTAGACAGCCTTACCTCTACCCCTAAGAATAGAGAGGCTGCTTCCAGTGAGACCCCCGGCTCAATGTGGTTTGGTATCAAGCCTTGGACATAAGTCATAAAACACTTAGCAATCGGGACAAACCCGATCGGTGCATGTACCTCTTTGTCTTTTGGCTATCAAAGTTGAAAGTGGAAAAAGTGATGTGATTAAATGTAAAAGATGAAAATTGATAGGGTTAAAATATTGAAAATTTTTGGATTGAAAGTGAAAAAAAAAACAATTTAATTTAGAAAACTTTCATAGCATGAGATCCAATATCATAAAACACAAAAACATGTTATAAATTAATAGTAGGAAACATAAACATATAATATGTTGATTATATTAATAAGAACATAAGATAAACAGATAGATTCAATCATGTGTACCTGATATGCTTAATCTTTCAGGAACCTCAGTAAGGGAAGACACCATCATCTTGATTGGGTTCCCTTTAGGGTATGCAGTTTTGATGGTTTATGTGTTCTTAAGTTATGAACACATTGAGAGAGAGAGAGAGGGATAGAGAGAGAGAGAGAGAGAGAGAGAGAGAGAGAGAGAGATAGGGGATGGCTAATGGTGTTATGTTGTTATGATTGTCTCAACCCTAATCTCATAATAATCTCTCCTTATTTATACATACCAAGGGGACACCCTGATAAGGCCCATCTAATGATAGTCCGTCCATCAAAGACATATCTGTTATTGGGCTTAGGATAATATTAATAATTGATCATCATAATATAAATGATTATAATGGCTATCGATAAATATACAAACCTTACGTATATCTATTCCAACATTCTCCCACTTAGCCGAGTAATCATTTATTATGAGTATTACGTAAGTCTGCAGAGATTAATACTCATTTTAGTTCTAAACCCAAAATGTAGCAGAGAAATACAGCCGTTAAGTCTTTATTTGACTTAGGACCCCCATTAATCATACTACACCCAAATTTAAAACTTAACATTAGGATCAATTAACGTTATGCCCTTAGTTGATTTGTTATATTATTGTCTTTATGCCATTATGCTAGCTTAGCATACTAACAGACAAACAAATCATAATGAGGAAAATTAATCATTAATCATTAGTCATTAGTCATAAGTCATTCATAGTACGATATGCAGTTGTACATGGTCATTAGTAATACCCTTTTCTCTTAGTTGACCCGTTAGTGAGACTTATGGGTGATAGACCTTTAGTTATTGGATCCATAAGCATATCATGAATGTATTCGATACAAAATCCTGATTTCCTCTATTTGTTCTTAATCATAAGCGAACAATAATTTTGTATCGAACTCTAATGCAGCTCCTCTCAAACTGTTACCGTTCGAGAAATTAGGGCAGCTGACTTTATCACAGTATGTCTTCAACTTAGTATTTATATGGAGTTAATAAGTAATGAGTCAACTGATAAATTTACCATAGGTTGTTGTTACAGTTCCTTATGACTCCTCCATAAGATAGTTATGTCTGCTGACGTTATGATATACCCTGAAATTGACACTTGATTTCCTTTTAATATAACAAAGTTAGAATAAGAGTAGTCAATCACTTTAGGTTCTCACTTCTTCTTTAGATTATAGTCTCTTGTTTCTTAAAGATATTCTAATGTTCCATTAGATGCTTTTCATCAATCTAGACAAGTCTAGTACTAAGCAATACAAACAATATCATAAACAAGTTTAGACTTAAATTTACATAAGTCTTCTAATTAATGAAGCATAAGGTAATAATAATCTCATTTATCCTATTATCCTCTAAAAGAGAGCAATGTTGTATGTTACATACTTAAGGACCCGCTTAGAGTAAAACTTATGGGATGAAATTAATATCCCGTTGGGTCTATCTCGGTATATTTTGATTCCTATCACGTAAGAGGAATCCCCGATATTCATTATGTCAAAATTATGCATGAATAATGCTTTGACTTAGGTAACATATACTTGTCAAGAGAAACGTCATCTATGTAAGGACAAGTTTTCATTAGTTGCTCCCACTCATCTTGAGGTAGGTTCTTTAATCCACTTAGTTCTTGATGAAGAGTAATTTCATTATGATTCAAACACATTTTATGCTTGCATCAACCCATACATGGATATTATTGACTTACAAACTAAGTGTTCTTAACCTTCAGTTTAGAACTTTCAGGTTGCTTAACGAACATGTAGGTCATTGTTATGGAAAGTTGTCTTAATGTCCATCTAATGTGGCTCTTAGTCATTATGAGCTACTAGGACGGTAATGATCCTCAAAGAAATCTTTTGTAATACAGATAAGAAGATTCTTTGATAATCTAATCCCTCCTTGAGTATAATCTTTTACAATCAATCTTATCTTACAACGTTCCCATTCGGATCTGGTTTAATTATGAATACCTTTAGGTTATTCAACCAAATCCCAAACGTTATTCTAAATTATGGAATGAGTTATGCTAATACTAGCTTTATTCTATTTAGAAGATTGATTGATACTAATGATTTAATTAGAAGAGGTAAGATTAGTAAACTTTCCAAACATCCATTTTTTTGTGTTAGTCAGGAAGGTTACATAATCATCAAATTTAATGGGCTTTTAGACCCAGATGACCTCCTGAGTTGAACATTGGGTTTATTATGATACAAACATAACTTTAGTTAGGTGTTTATACTTTCATGTATATAAGGTGCAAAATTCGTTTCTAAGTGTGTAAGAGTTGGTGCAGTAAGGTGTACAAGAGGAATAATCGAAGTTAATTCGGAGTTAAACTTAATGAGTCTCGAATTTTAATGAGTCTCTCCCCCGCATCTTGTACTTCTGAAAAGTCATAATAAGGACTCGTACTGTTCCCACTTACCTTAGAGATCTTAATGAATTCAGCATGCTTAAGATCTAACATTTGGAAGATCCATAGATTTTAATAGAGAAAACAACCTAATGATGTTTATTGTCGTTTCTCTTAATAAGGATTACTTTAGTAAGAAATCTAAGTTCGCCCATATTTAGGCATCCACAAAACTTTGTTAGGAGTACGTTAAATGCTAAGGAGACAGGTTGTGATAGAGCGTTGTCCAGTGCAAGAGGTGTAATTTGAGGATGGATCAAATTTTCGTTCCCCCCACCTATGTAACTTTTGCAAGTCATAAGTAGGACATCTAATGCTCCCACTAATCTTTTAGGTTTCTTAGTATCTCCACATAATAAGTTTTAACGATGCGTGTGAACGAGTATATTTCATATATTTTATATTTGATTTCCCTTATCGTCCAGATTTCATAAGAAATTTTAAGGACATACTTAGAGGGAATCTTATTAAGTATATATGAATTGATTTCTTTAATACTTTTGGTCTGTAGGAAACGGAATAGATACAATTAGATATTTATCTAAGCTCCACTAATGTCAATTAGTTATGACTTATGATGGAAACCCATTTATTCGTTTCGCCATTTAATGTTTAGGGCGTTTAACACATGCTTTAAAGTCACTGAGAATGAGATTTGATAGCCAAGCATCCTTTAATGACCTCATGATTTATTATGAAATTTTGGCCTTAGTGGATGAATTGCATGGGTCTCATTATCCTTTGTTAAATACTCATTTTCATGATAACAAAGTTGTGAAAACATTATTGGATCATCTAGTTTTATTTCATAAGGTTTCTCTTCAGATATGACAACAAACAATATGAGAGTTTAACTTAACAGTGGCTTTGGTTTGGTCATTAAAACCTTTTTAACTGTCAAAAAATTGTAGCTTTTAGTATTGATACTAAATCTGAGTAATCTCAAGAATATCGTAAGGTATCATAAAGCTTCAACACTAAGATCAGTTATTAATGGTTAATAGACCCTTAATTTTGCCACCAACTCTCATCTTAAGTGTTTGTTGAATTCTGATAAGGAAACATATAAAACTAGACTCAACCATCATGTGTTAATTGGAATTCATTAGATTTGTGGAGTTAAATATCTTTAATTAGGCACTACATATCTTAGCCAGCTGTTCTCTTTACTTATGGGTATTCTCATTTCTTATGTCTATTCTTAATGGCACAATTTTGCTTAGTAAGACTTTCCCTTTGGAGAAACTTATAGCTGAAAGTAGTACTTGCATCTTGTTTCCATACCTTAGAATTATCCTCTCTATGGTATTTATTCTTCCTCTTTTAGGTCTAATGGTACTAAGGTGAATAACATCAACTTTTCTAGTTTAATGCGTTCCTTTTCCTTGTACGTAATTCGCTATCAACACACTTGTTTTACTTTGATATTTCTGAGTGTTATAGTTGATTCATAATGCATCTAATCGTACTGGTGGAAAAGTCATAATGCACTAGTAATTTTATTGATTTCTATGTATAACCCCTTAGCTTTATGGGTCATGTTATTCATTGTTAAGATGTATTCACAGATGCCATTTAACCATAAAGTTAGATTTGTTTATTTCATGTTTCTTAGGAATTCGTTATATTCTTTCATTCAATAGATAATACATTATTCTTAGGAATTTCAGAATATTTAATAGCTCACCTGATAGGAATCGGTAAAAGCGTTCGTGATTACCATAAGAGACATTTTGTGTATCCCACGTTCTTATGCTCAATGTTATTCTATAATACTTTATCAGATAGAGCGTAGGAATGTCATGTCTTAAGAGGTAACTTAATAAGAACAAAAGTTAAGAAAAATCGTCTTAGTTTTGATAATTAGAGTGGATCAGTTAGTTGAGATGGTAATTTATAGAAGAATGAGAGATTAATTTCGAGTTACGGGTATTAATGTAAGGCAGACTTAGATTATGATCATTATATTAACGAAGGATCGTTAATTGTGAGGATCAATTCTGATATGAAGATGTGATAATATAATAACACCAACATAAGCTACTTAAATAACATGCTTTAGCTTTGGCTATACGCTATTTATTTAAGTATTAAGTTGCTAACAGTGAATGTAACACATCACCTTTGGGCAGAAGTGAGACACTCAAAGTTCTAATGCAATACGCTCAGTTCACCAACATAATCTGTTACACATCACCTTTTGGCAGAAGTGAAACCTTATGGCACTTATGTGAACGAGCTACAATGCTTAACGTGATCTTTATAACAAACTAATGTGACACGTCACCTTTGGGCAGAAGTGACACCTCAAAATGTTATTGCAAGTTAAGCAAGGTTTTATAATGTTTTGAATAAACTTAATACATTAGGTTTTATCAAAACTGTAAATTTTATTAGAGATCCCGAAAAATAATGGGTTCTCAGTAATCTTATGAGTTCACGAAAAAAAAATAGAGTTCTCGAATTAGCTTATGAGTTCTCGAAATAATGGGTTCTCAAAGAATTGAGTTCTCAAAAAAAAAATATATGAGTTCTCGAATAGCATACGGGGTTCTCGAAATTATTAGTTCTCGAAGACTTAATGAGTTCTCGAAAATGATGAGTTCCCGGAAGACTTATGAGATCTCAAATAAATCATGAGTACTCGAAGACTTAATGATTTCTCAGATATCATAATGAGTTCTCGAATATCAGAATTAGTTATCGATATACTGATGAGTTCTCGAATATATTATGAGTACTCGAATAACTTATGTTTTCGGATAACTTTAACAGTTCTCGGATTCTTTAATAGTTCTCAAAAAATAATGGTTCTCGAATATATGATAGTTCTCGATAAATAATATGGGTTCTTGGAAACATTATGGGTTCTCAAAAATGAAGACCTTGACCGAGAACTCCTGTCCGTGAACCTAATCGAAAGCTTTAAACCGAGAACTTAAAAAAAACTTGAATTCGAGAACTAATTGATAATCCGAGAACTTAATTTATTAATCCTTAAAACCGAAAACAGATATTATTATCGAAAACTAAAAAAATTTGATAAAGTTAGTGGTTCAAAAATTTTAGGGATTTACATAATATCTGTTTCCAGTTTTAAATAATGACTATCCCCAAAGATATCATTAGATTTCGAAATCTTTAACTTAATCATAATTGATTTCGAAAATTCCTTGGAGATAAAGTTACGTCCTAAATTTTCGGAAACAAAATTTCAATCCAATTTTAAACCAAAAATCATAATAATTTTCGGTTTTCTTATGATGTTGTTGAAGAACATCATCAACCAAAAAAACATAATCAACCTAATATTTATCTTATGAATCTTATACTTGAACGATAAGGCAAATATTCAAAAACATATTAGTTGTAAAACATTAGGCAATTGAAATATTTGACTAAAATTAAATCACCCACCAAATTAAAACCCCATAAATAATAATATGAGGATCTGACATAAAAAAAAATTAAGTCTGTTTTAATGGCTGACAATTCACAAATTCAATTTGTGTGGGGTATGAAAGGGGGTGCAAAGAAATTGAGATGGATCCGATGGGGTAAAGTCACTAAACCGAAGGCGCTTGGTGGTGCGGGTGTAGGAGGCATTGAGGAGTTTAATTGGGCGATGTTATCTAAATGGTGGTGGCGCTTTAAGGAGGATCCCGAGCAATTGTGGGTCAGTGTGATAAAGGCTATACATCTTTCGACTGGGGATAAGAGATTGGTTCCGATTAAGAAATGCATTCCTAGGGTGTGGAAAGACATAGGGAGTATGGAAGGAGCTCTCCTCAATGTGGGTATTAACATTAATGATAAGCTTCGAGGCATTGTGGCTGACGGCTCTAAGATTCGGTTCTGGAAAGACATCTGGTTGGGTGATGAGGCGCTTATGGGTCTATACCCTGACCTGTTTAGGCTGTCCAAAAACAAGGATGGATGGGTGGCCGAGTACTGCTATAGAAATGGGGAGGAGTTTGGCTGGAAGTGGGGTTGGTCCAAATGTCCTGGCTCGGCTACTGAGAGAGCGCAGTTCCTGGCTCTTTCTGGGCGGCTGCAGCAGGTCTCTCTCACCAGTGGCGCGGACAGGTGGGTCTGGGATAATAAGGAGCATGTTAACTTTTCTGCGAAAGCAGTCCGTTTGGAGATCGCTTCTTCTTCTTCTTCTTCTAATAATAATAATAATAATAATAATAATAATAATAATAATAATAACGATAATAATAATAACGATAATAATAATAATAATAATAATAATAATAATAATAATAATAATAATAATATCCTTAGAGCAGATGGTCATCGCTTTCTATGGAACGGGTGGGCGCCGCTGAAGTGCAACTTCCTAGTTTGGAGGGCTGTCCAAGGGAGAGTAGCGACTAATGTGGAGCTTCTTTCGAGAGGTGTTGTTCTCCAGGATAATCGGTGCAAGAGATGCGGTTATATGGATGAAGACGTGGACCATGCTTTCCTAAACTGCATTTGGTCGAGAGCGATTTGGTGGAACATGCTGGTGTGGATGAAGATCCCGTGGCCTGGAAACATCGAGTCGGTTGCTGATTGGGTCTTAGAGCTGATGAAGAACCCGGGGTCTAAGCGGTGGAAAAGAATCGCAAACACGGTGATGATGGCGACGTTTTGGTACATTTGGGCCGCTAGGAACGCGAAAGTCTTTGAGGGCAATTTCATTCCTGTTAGAATTTCGGTGAATCAAATAAAAGATGCTGCTTTTATGTGGATCCGACATCGTTCAAAGCTGCAGACTATAGATTGGGACTCTTGGATCATGTTTGATTTATGTCAAGTTCTATGATGTTGTCTGTTTAGGTCCTGTGGTGTTTTCTGGTGTTTTTGGTGATTGTATTTGGTGACTATTTTCTCCAGTTCTGGCTGTCTCTTTATATATAGTTATAAAGTGTTGGTTGTTCAAAAAAAATATATTGTAAAATTTGTGATGGGTAATTTACTAACTAAAGGTTTCGTAATATGTGAATGTAAATCACTTAATAATTCGATTTGCATGAAAATAAGAGGAACAATCAAATACATATTTTGTTCCATTAAGATTTTGAAACAATCGTAAACATTTATAGTTTTCTCATTTCGATTTTATTTAATTTAATTTTGCAAATCGAATTCTATGATTGAATTAATACAATCAACATCGCTCTGATACCACATGTTGATTATATTAATAAGAACATAAGATAAACAGATAGATTCAATCATGTGTACCTGATATGCTTAATCTTTCAGGAACCTCAGTAATGGAAGACACCATCATCTTGATTGGGTTCCCTTTAGGGTATGCAGTTTTGATGGTTTATGTGTTCTTAAGTTATGAACACCTTGAGAGAGAGAGAGAGAGAGGATGGCTAATGGTGTTATGTTGTTATGATTGTCTCAACCCTAATATTATAATAATCTCTCCTTATTTATACATACCCATGAGACACCTTAATAAGACCCATCTAATGATAGTCCGTCCATCAAAGACATATATGTTAGTGGGCTTACGATAATATTAATAATTGATCATCATAATATAAATGATTATAATGGCTATCGATAAATATACAAACCTTACGTATATTTATTCCAACATAATAAACAAAAAATTCTCACATATTTTGTATTTTATAATTTGCATCTTGAAAATTTTTTAACTGTTATTTATCAATTGAATTGAACCATTGATTCATTTTAATTTTATCATTACCAAATATTTAATTGATAAACTCGATTTTATTTACTATATTACATCAACCGACTTTTGTGTGATTAACTGTTGTAAATAAAAAAAAAATTGTATCATAAACAATACTAAGTAATGGTAACTTTACCAACTTAGTTACGTTCAGAATAAGTATTCTGTTTGTGCAATAAGCTATACAGATTGTCGATACCAGGGGTAGATATAGCATGATGGCAGGGGGTGTCGGTGCTACCCCTCAACTTTATCTCCGAAGTGACATTTTTTTCCCATTTTTTTGCATAGGATATCATGAACAAATGTTTGGGTACCCATCAAACATGAAAAGCTCACATTTAATTACACTTTAAAAGCACAATCATCTAATTCATTTAATTAAAAGCTCTATTTTAAGTATAACTTATAATTATCAGCCCAACTCCTTTAAATCTTATATTTTTATAAGTAACTTATAAGCTCAATTTTTAAATCCCAAACCCCAAACAAAAGTTAAATAAACAAAAATAATAATAAGTGGGGATTAAGAAAAGGATCGATGAATGTTGCTGCTTGCTATGGCCTCCGAAGTATAGCGTATGGTAAAAAAAAATTACTGTATGAATGTACGGTAAAAAAGTTTATTATTGTATGCATGTACATTAAAAAAAAAATTTGGATACCGCTTACTTTTGGGCTAGATCTGCCATTGGTGGTACTGCACCGTTTTTTACCAATGTAACATATATTGTTTTATTTCAAATAGGAATATTGGATTTTAATAATCCCAACTTTCAGAATTTGGCCGGTAATACTCTCAACTTTTAAGGTATTTTCCATTGGCACTCCCAAACTATCCCAATTAGTTTGTTCAGTTAGTTTGCTGACGTGGCATGGGGAATTGGATTTTAAAACGGTTTTTTTGACGGTATAATTCGAGTTACATACGTCTTTGACTTAAACCGTGTTCCGAAACGAGACGGCTAACGTGTTTTCATATGGTTAACGCATCACATAACGTGAAACTATTTAAAGCGCCGCCGCCGCAACGCGCGGCCTACGGCCATAATCTAGTTTAACATTAAGGACAAGACGGCAAAATGGTTAATTTGATTCTCTAACCTAAATGATTAAAAACGGTGTTAAGCTGCGTAGGTGGTGCAGGATGTTGAAGATTTGGATTGAAAGGACTCATATTAAAAATGTAGGGAGTCAAATTGATTCCTTATTTAAACCAGAAGGGTGCAATTTGTAGTCCTAAATTAAAAAGTTGTGAACCCTCCCAACCCTAAAATTAAAATTTCCTGTAAATTTTCTTCATACACAATTTCAGGTTTCCATGAGTTATGTTGAAGACGACGACGATAAGCTGAGTGTCTTGCCAGATGAACTTTTACTAAAAATCCTCTCTTTTGTTGGTTTAAAAGATGCTATATTGGAACCAAATCCTGGGCCGGACTCTGAAGGACCAATTTTATGATACAATTACAAATTGGCGCTCAATCTCAGTAATCGCACGTTCGCAGAAAAAAAAAAAAAAGGTATATTTTTCTCCAAGAAAACCCTAGCAACTGTCCTAGATCATATTACACGTTCTGTTTGTTTTCTTTAATTGTTTGAAATCATTAAGTACATTGACTTAATTCTTTGTTTTTTTTATTGCTATTTAGTAATAGAAATTTAAAAACTTCAATATTCATTGATAATTTAGATCTTAACGAGTTTTGTTTTTTCATGGAGAAAGAGAGGAATGATAGGATTTATCATGATAATAAGATGGATTATTATGCTCAACTCATTAGCATATATATGCAGGTTTTTGAGCCAAAAAGAAGCTAGGCAGGTGAATGGATTCTGGCCGCGGTAAAATGAGAATGAATGTAGAAGGCGATAGACTAAGTGGCTTGCCTGATGATTTGATCCTTCAAATCATGTCTTTTGTTGGTTTAAAAAACGCTATTGGAACCAGTGTTTTGTCACGCCGATGGAGGTATCTGTGGACTTCAATTCCCCATCTCAGTTTCTCAAGTCAGGATTTCCCTACCGTGGACAAGCTGTCCGACTTTGTTACCCATGTCCTCTCTCGTCGCAATACTCAAGTTCAGTTGTCTTCTTTCAAGCTTTATCTTCGTGGAAAGTTTGGCCAGGATGTTGCTCTAAGGATTATGAACCATGCCTTCTCCCTCAATGTCCAACAACTGGACATCAAATGTAGGTTTATATACTATTCGTGCTCATTTAAGGATAATCCTGGCATCCTTCATTCTCTTTCAGGTTCTCAGACTCTCAAACATCTCACTTTGAGTTGGTTTTCCGGTGCGGATTACCTCATACTCACATCAACACGGGTGTTTTCATCTTTAACAACATTGCATCTTTATGATATCACATTGTATGATGGTTTTCTCTCCATGTGCCCCAACTTGGAGATTCTGACCTTACATCGCTGCAGAATGACGGGATCGAAAGTTTTAAGTATTTGTCATCCTCGACTTTCTAATCTCACGCTTGAAAACAAATACCTTATAGCAGTTACTGTCAATGTGGTTACACCTCAACTGAAAACTCTGACTATTTCAAAATGTTTTGGAGGTTATCAAATTTCTGCGCCTGAGCTTGCTTCTTTGATTATTAAAGGGCACTGTCCTTGCATGTTCTCAACAGATGGTTTCCATTCTTTGGAAAAAGCACAACTCTCTTTACACAATCTAGGGTTGCCAAACAGCTCAGATGCTTCTACTATTATTTGTCTGCTTCAAGAGTTCCATAATGTCAAACTTCTTTCACTGAGCATGGAAGTCATTCTGGTATATTACAGAATATTTTCTATTATTAAAATACAACATAAAAAAATAAATTACACGTAAAAATTTAAACGTATACGGAAATAACCGATTTTACACATGTGTACGTTCACCGTTTATATATGTGTAAACTGTTTTCATTTAAACATGTGTAAAAAATTTATTGTAAAGCGTTTTTACGAGAAAAGTTGAATTATTTGGAAAGTAAATTCTTATTTTAGTTTGATGTTGTATTTTGATTGTATGGGGAATTGGCTTTTAATAATTCAAACTTTGCCTCATTGCCCGACAATAATTTGTATTTAAAAAATTCCCCACTATTTGTACTTAAGAAATTCCCCACTATAGTCTCAACTTTTAAAATATTGGTCGACAATGAACTTTTGTTAACTGAAAAACAATCCATTTTTCAAAACCGAAAGAGTTTGAAAGTTAAAAAGTTAATTGCTGGCCAATACGTTAAAAGTTGGGACTGTTGTAGGGAATTTCTTAGGTACAGATTGTTGCCGGCCAATATATATATATATATATGTATATATATGTATATTCATGTTTGTTCTTCAATCCCTAATAATTCTTTAGTTTTAATACGGATTACAAAAACAGTGAAGATTATGAAACATGGGTCTGGTTTTTCCAAGTTAGATACATAAACTAGAGAGAGTATTCCTTTCTTACTGTGCAACAGTTAAGTCTATTAGACATGAGTGATTGTTTCTGTTTTTCCTAGACTGTTTTCTTGAATCCAATTTTCTACAGCTTCTGAATTCATCCCTGGAACTAATCTCATACCAACCTTCCCCGCTTGTTAACTTAAAGAGTTTGAAGATTCTTCCAATTACTTTTTGTACGGTTTGGCAAAAAGACACCGAGTTTTATATGTCTCCTAAAGTAATAAACTATTTGCTAAATGGTTCTCCAAAAGCCACCTTCACCAAGGTATCTACACGTTTATTCATATGTTAATTTATATATTATATGATCATGAAAAGTAATATTTGCTAAGAGGAAGCATAAGACCAACCTTATGACATAATTACAGGTGCTACGATAGCATTGTTGTGATGTAGGTGCAGGTGCAGGTGCTGCTCTAAGCTATATTTAGCAAATTGTAAGTTATTGACTTCCCATATGCATGCAATCAAGTGATAACCAGAATCAACTGTTGGTTGGTGCCATAATATTTTCTTTTTTTCATCCAGGTCTACTCCTTCTGGTGCAATAGTCATCTTAATTTCACCTGTTTGTGCCTGCCACTTTTTTTTTTTTTTTTAATTTAATCGGTATGTTTGGTGCCAAATTATGTTTGTTGTTATGTTTAGAATCAAATTAAGTTTTAATTACTTATTATGCTTGAACCGAATTAAGTTTATCGTGCATGTCAAATCCAACTTTGAGCGTGGTTAGTGTTGGTTTAAGCCCTTTTAAATTGCATCAATTTCTTAACTTTAATTGTCTGGTGGCATCACATGACATGCACAAATCATGTTTTGGAATAGTCCTAAAATCCTAAAGTGCATGAACGAATATGATGATGTGCATATGCTCATGAGTCTCGGCATTAAGGGGACGACGAGTCAAGCTTGAGAAGCCCCTCCCAACACTTTGGGTATGGCTTTGATGCCCGAACCAACACAGCTTTGATGGATTGCTTAAAGCTTGCAAACCTCTCAACAACTCACACACACCTAAATGCTGTTATACTTAGTTGCGACCCACACCAAGCTTGTTTAAATGACTTTAAATACTACAATTTTTCAAACCCATGATGTAGAGGATTCTCACTTTACTTTCGCTCGCTTAAACGAATTTTGTACCAGACACACACGTAGGGGCTCACACATAACATATTATTACTTAGGTACTCCATCCACCTGACAAAAATTGTCACTTTACTTTCGTCATCATTTTAACGGCACTTCAAATCAAGCAGAAAACGAGACAATTAACCAAATGCAAAATCTAAACAACGTCCAGCTCCCTCCGCTGCAACGCACGGGTTCCTGCTAGTGTTTTAAAATTGTTGATGATTTAATACAAAGTAATAAGATGCTTATGGGTACATATACAAATAAGAAATTAATTATCATTTTGTTAATCCCACAATCTTCACAATATTTTTTGATTGAACTTTCTTTTCCTAGTTTTTTAGTTGAATATTCTTCTTTATGTTAATTATATTTCTATTAGAGCTAGAATTATTTTGAAGAAAAGTTATATTTTTTAGTCGACTAAAATATGACCCATTCAAATTTGACCAAACCCCAATCCCTCCAAATAAATATTTTTCGAATCTATAATGAAATTGACGCTCCATCTAACATGATCTACTCAAATTGGATATATTGATACATTTTGCACAAGCTCCTCCTGGTTCCACAAGTTCTTCAATATAAGTTCTAAAGCCTTTACAACAATCGTTTAACCTTGGTTCGCCTCAAGATCTTTTGATCTTGTACCTTTTCAGTCGGAACTGACTCTGGGCTCAGAGTTGTGCATGAGACCACCATTCGACTTTACGAAGGTAATGCTCTTGAACCATTAGTACTTTGGACCTTTTAAGTGATTTCAATACGTGATGAGTGTAGGGTTAGGCTAAGGCTAAGGTGAACAATAAATGGAGACAATGGTAGTATATTCATGGTTGGATGGTACATCGCAGGCGTCTTATGAATACACAACATTATATATAGTATTATTAAGAATATTTTAATCAATCAATCAACATAGATAAATATGCATCAACTCTAAGAATATAAATATTTTTTTTCAAAACATGTTACATATGTAAATGAACTCATGAAGCGATATGGACTAGGAACCGCCTACATAACATGTCCAGTTAGGTACTATTGAACCTCCTTCATCTGGGCCGGTCAGTTGTGAACAAGACCGGTTGAACCAATGAACCAGTTCCGTGGTTTGACGACCAGTCCAATTATGTAAACATTGTTTTTTTTTTTGTGTTTTGTTAGTTTATTATCTGAGCTATGACACTTTTTAGCAATAATTTCACTTAAAGCATCAATTGAAGTATTGGACAGTATGTATGAGTGTAATCAACAATGTGAAAAAATTATACACATTGTTAAATCAAGAATTACTAAAATCCTAAATCAAGAATGATCAAAATCCACATTGCTAGATCTAATATTCCCCCCAAAAGAAAAAAAAAACAAGTTTAAATAAGCCCTAAAAAGTTTTTTTTTTTTAACGGCAAAAAACTTTTATTCAACTCCCCAAACGTTAATTACATTGTAAAAGCAAGATACTAACACAATGTAACACACCCGAAAAAAGCCCTGTAGATACTACTAATACAAAAAGAAATCTTTCTACCCCATGTCATCAAAAGTGACCCGTTTCACCCACTCCGCATTGCTTACCACCCCCTATGGTTGTACCCAAAAACACCCATGAAGAGCATTCCTCTGAAGGTATCAATAATCATATTCATCTTTTTACGTCGTCTCCCCCGTACTTATGGTTGTTGTTCACCCCACCGTTCTCCATGGATGCTTGGCCTTGATGGCCTGGGTTTCTTATACGCCTAGACCATTTTTTGCAAATAGTCTCACCCCTTTGACCCTCTTTCCCCATTGATCCGAAGAAATAAGTTTGACCATTTTTAACTCCATTAGTTGTCGGGTCCACTTGTGGTTGTTCCCCAGGCGTCTCATCCGCGTGCGCCTGATTGTCATCTGCATGCGACCGATCATCTTCACCCCCAGGCTCCATCGGCTTATTTTCTGTGGAATTTAAAGCAACAGGTTTTGCTCTTGGGGAGGTATCACCAAAGAAAACTCTAGTAGGTGGGTCTTAAGTGGATCCCAAAGAAGATGGACTCCTTAAATTTCTAGGCCTTTTACCAATTGAAGGTGGAATTGGTGTTGAGTCCGACTTAAGATGACCCAAAATAGTGGAATCATAACTTGAGTCCGACTTAAGCCCTAAAACGTTACAATCACGTTTGTTGGGTATGGAATGAATCAAAAAGGGTAATAGTGCTACAATCTAAAAACACGTCACATGTTCACCACTACAAACTGTGACTTTATTGAAACCAAGTATTATTATATCTCTCAATACAGTGGTCAGAGGGAGAAGGAATGTTTATACACATTGAGTTGGTTAAAGTATGTTCCATATGTTCCTACCTTGGAAGAAAGTCTTATATTGGAAGAAAGACACGGTACTCCAACCGAGTCTACTCATCCCCACGCAATCGGAAGACCCAAACGTCAGTGCCACCCAAGAAACGTCTCCTAACTTGATACCTAATACTAATCCTTTTGATACGTCTGACTCTGCTAAAAATGATGAATCATTTGAAAATACTCATAACTATTAAAGAACAGAGCATGATGAACAAGAAGAAACACTAGCCACATATGTGTTGCCATCAAGAGCAAATAGAGGACTTCCACACAAAAAAAAAAAAATATTCACAAAAAAAAGAATATAGAGGATCGAGGTATCCTATGGCTAATATAGCTGAAGGAAACTTATCCGAGGAAGCCAAAGCTTTTGCCGCGTCTCTGTATTCTAAAGAAATCCCTACGTACCAATATAGAACAAGCTTTGAAATCGCAAAATTGGAAGAATGCAATGGAAACGGAGGTGAAGGCCTTGATAAAAAAAATAGTACATGGGGAAAATGTGCTTTGCTATCAGGAAAGAGAGCAGTGGAGTGCCGTTGGGTTTTTAATATTAAGTATAAACCTGATGGCTCAATTGAAAGATATAAGGCTTGATTAGTGGCTAAAGGCTACGCTCAAACATATGGGATTGATTACTCTGAAACTATCTCCAGTCAACATAATCGGAGTTCTTTTCTCAGTAGCTGCAAATAAAGGATGGCCACTTCATCAGTTCGATGTAAAAAAACGCCTTCTTACATGGAGAGCTAAAAGAGGACGTTTATATGAAGCTCCACATGGATTCATATATAATTTTGAAACCGATGAAGTTTATCATATGAAGAAGTTCTTTTATGGACTAAAACAGTCTTCAAGAGTCGGGTTTGACAGGTCCACCTTAACCATAAGAATTACGGGTTTAAACAAAGTAATTCAGATCATACATTGTTCCTCAAACCAAGGAACAATCTCATTACCTGCTTACTTATGTATGTTGATGACATGATCATTACAGGAAATAACGAAGAAGAAATAACTAAATTAAAGAAGAACATGTTTATAGAAGGGAAAATGGATTTGAATACTCCCAACTATCGTCTGTTGGCGGATATCACTCCAAACTTTCACTTTAGCCAGTAGCACTCCCAACTTTCAACTTAGTTTGTTCCATCACCCCCAAACCAACAGAGGTCTAACCTGGTTAGTCTTCGTGGCCAAAATGTAAAAACCAAAACTTTGGGACATTTTTGAAACTTTTTATTATTATTATTATTTTTTTAAAAAGTTTATAAACAACCCCCTCCCTTCCTTCTGGTAACAGACTCACCCCATACTCCACCGTCATTTTCCCACAACCACTGCGTCCACCGTCATACTCCACAGCCACCGCCTCCACCGCCATACCCCACAACCACCGTCACCCCCGACCACCACTGAACATCGCAACCCCACTAACAGATCTGTTGAACCAAACAACAACCATCCGACCAACCACCACCGAACGGATCTGGTAAAAAGACCTTGAAGGACGAGAATTGAATTTAAGAAGCTCAGGGCTATAAACATAAGTGTTGACTGCACGTGCTAATGCTTTGGATCATCTGCCCTGTTTCTAGAAGAAGCGACTATAGAGTGGAAAGAAGGAGTTGTGGTTATTTGACTCTGGTACAGTATTTAGTGGTGAGTGTTTTGTTACGGTGGAAGATGGAGGGGTGGAAAGGTGGGGATAGGGTGACTGTGGTCATTGTTGTTATTAATATTATTATTATTAGACACGGTTGTTTGTGGCGATTGAGGGTGAGGAGATAAATGAATTTTGGTATATAATGCTCCGTGGGCAAATCGTGGTTTCTGTCGTGTATAAACCGTTTGGAGAAGAGCAAATGTCAACTAATATTAACGAAGCATGTGCAATACTAAAGGCTCCTGAAGGAACTCCTGAAGGCGGAGGCTTGCTTATCGTTATAATCCATGAAGGCAAAGATCTAGAAGGGAAACATCACACTAATCCATCCGTTCGTATGCTTTTCCACGGGGAAGAAAAAAGAACGAAGGTTTGTGGTGTTTTTCATTTGGAGTGGACACATGCCCTGTTTCTACCCCGTGCACGTTTACCATCTCTTAGTGGTTGTAATTTTGAAGGTGATGGTTGTAACACCCCAACCGATGGCGGAATCATCGAGGTGCCACGTAGTGACGATTGTTCAAAAGCTCATGGTACTAAAATGTAAATATATGATTATTGAATATTGTTTTACAACATGTGAAATTAAATACAAGACAACAAAAATAAAGATAATTGATTGATTTATTCTAAGTCCAAAGTCCTATGTGAAGCGTCAAGCAGCTTATCCTGAAACATGCACGAAAATAATTTTGTCAACATATGATGTTGGTGAGTACTACTTAGTTTTGTACGTATAGTGTAAGTTTTGAAAAGTAGTACAATTAATGTGTCTAGCATCACCAAGGCATTATGTAAACACACAAGTAACCAAACAAGACAAAGATCAAATGTAAAGTTTGTACAATGTAATTGATAATGAGCACCTCAACACGTGTGAGTCTAAAAGAGCACCATAACACAAAGTTATGTCTAAATGAGCACCGTAACATAAGTTACGTCTGAATGTAAAGAGCACCATAACATAAGTTATGTCTAAATGTATGATTTTGTATGTAAGCTACGTTCACGTTCAAGCATAAGCACAAAGATAAACAAGACACGTATATGAATTGTAAATGAATAAAATTGTATGTGTAAATGAATATGAAAGTTTTGTATACTTGTGCATGAATCACCCCAAAAAGTTGTAAAAGCGAAAAAGAGGATAAGTAATACTCACCTTAGCAAGGTGATAAGTCTCGTGAAATTGAATAGTGTAATCCAACGTTGCCAAGTATCACCCTATGTATAATGTAACGAATAAGTCTAAGTCTATTTGGTCTATAAGTATTTTCTAGGGCTTCGAATTGGGGATAAACGTTTATTCGATTAATAAACAAATTGTTTATTAAATGTAAGAAATTTAATAAGTAAATAAATAAAAGTCTCTTTGTAAAATTTTAAGTTGAATATAGTCACAACACAGGGTTATGAGTATGAAAATAATTTTTATAAAATTATTTTCTTGAAAATAGAATATTTAATCTAATTATTTCAAATTGTCAAAATACGATTTTAATATCTAAAAAATATTAAAATTAAAGAATTCTTGAAAAAAATGTATTTCTGTTCTAAATGGATAGAAATAATTTATGTAAAATTTCGGTGCAAAAACATTGTAAAATGAATTTATTATGAATTATTTATGATTAAAACTAACAAAAATTTATTAAAAATATAAAATAAACGGTTTTTCAGCAATAAAAATTATTTCTGAAATGTTTATTGTTGTACAAGTTTAGGATAATTTTTGTGGAATTTTATAAAATCGTTTAGATATTTTTATTGAATTTTATAAATAAAATAGAATAAAGTTGAAATATTTATTATATATATTAAATAAATGATTTTTGAAAATCTAAAAATTGGATAATAAACATTACCATTTGAATTGCATAAAATAAATTTTATAGAATTTATAAAGTTGTTTTGGTATTTTAAATGTATAATACAAGTTTAGAATTAAAAATATATGTTTAAATCTATAAAGGAAAAGGCTTAAAAAAATGTGGTGCTCGTGGGAATCGAACCCCTGCCACTAAGCGGTTCAATGTTTTAAGCATCACTGTGTTACCAACTGATCTGTGTGATCAGTTGGTGATAACTTTGGTTTTTCAATAATTATAAACGAACACGAGAATAGTCTTCTTCCCCAATATAAGACTTCGAACCCTAGCCATAACAATTGATCAAATCATCAATCAATAACCCTTGGGTTCATAGGGTTATGGATCATGTGACAACGAATATTGAAAACATGTAAAGAATCATGACTTACAATCCAGAATTGATGATGATTCGTTGGGTCAACCAAAAAGTCAAACGCAACGATAATGTAGATTATAAGGAGGTTTAAGAGAAATTGGAAGTGAGGGTTTTGTTAATCGTTCTTTTCAGAGGTTGTGGGCGAGTTTAATTGAATTAAGAACGAGTATTTATAAGGTTTTCGTTCGAGTTAGTTTGGAAAGTTTAATAATGGCTATTAATCAAATTTTTGGTCAAATCAAACGCGTTTAATCACGCGTTTTGTTATTTTAGGAAGATGAGATGATAATGGTGCGTAATTGATTTGTTTATGGCGTGATTATTGGATTAAAAAAATGTGGCTTCTTGTGTTGTTCTTGGTGTGGTGGCTGCACGTCGAAGGTCAGCAGGGAGAAGGGTAGCATTAGTCTGTTCAGGAGGGATTATAAGGAATTTGAGTTGGAGAAATAACAGGTACGAGCCGTAGCTCAGCTGGTTGTTGGCGTGTGGGTGTTTGGTTGAACCGGCTACCTGCCCGGGTTCGAGTCCCGGCAGGAGCTATATTTTTTTTTGTTTTTAAAACGAAAAGGGAAAGAAGGGATAGAGGTAGGCCGAACTGTGGGCTGGATCTTGTTCCTGGGCTCAGGTGATGGACTGGGCCGAAAAGAAAAAGGAAAAGGGGTGGGTTATTGTTTGATTATGGTTTGGTTTGGGCTTGACAAGTGAGTGTGATTATATCTAAATAAAATTTGAAAAGTTTTTATTAATATTATTATTATTATTATTATTATCATAATTATTATTATATAAAAATAAAAAGTGACGGATGTCACAATGGTGGTGTTGTTTTGAAGGTGATGGTGGTGTTGTCATAGAAAGGGGGGGGGGGGGGGGCTGGGATTTATAGAATTTAAATAAAGTTAATAATAATAATAAGTTTCAAAAATGGCCCTTAAGTTTTCATTTTTATATTTTGGCCACGTGAAAGTTTTGGTTTTTACATTTTGGCCACGAAGACTAACCAGGTTAGACCTTCGTTAATTTGGGGGTGATGGAACAAACTAAGTTGAAAGTTGGGAGTGCCATTGGCCAAAGTGAAAGTTCGGAGTGATATCCGCCAATAGGCGATAGTTTGGAGTAATTAAATCCATTTTCCCTTTATAGAATTGGAAATGAAGGACTCAGGTAAACTTAAGTACTTTCTTGGAATTGAAGTACTAAGATCAAAACAAGGAATATTCATTTGTTAGAAGAATTATGTCCTTGACTTACTAGCAGAAGCATGGATGATCGACTAAAAACCACTAGATACTCTTATGATTGTATATCAAAAGCTTTATATGGAAACAAAGCAGAGCTAGCAGACAAAGAAAGATACCAAAGAACGGTTGGAAAGCTAATATATTTGTCACACACTCGACCTGATAGGGCATATGCTATAGGAGTAGTAAGCCAATTTATGCATAGTCCTCGAGCTACCCATATGGAAGCGGTTTTGAGAATTCTGAGATATCTCAAAGGAACGGCCGGTCATGGAGTCCTTTTTAGAGAAAATGGGCATCTAAAAACCGAAGTGTACATCGATGCAGATTGGGCCGGAGTAAAGAGAGCTGAAGCTCAACATCAGGCTACTTCACCTTGGTTGGAAGTAATCTTGTTACATGGAGAAGTAAAAAACAGAAGGTTGTCACTCGTTCAAGCGTCGAAACTGAATTCAGAGGGATAGCAAGAGGGTTAACTGAGGTAGTATGGATATGAAAACTCCTAACTAATATTGGGTTTCAATCAATGGATGTTGGCAGTATTCTGTGTGATAGTAAAGCCGTCATACAAATATCAGAAAATCCTGTATAACATGACCGAACAAAACGTGTGGAGGTTGATCAACATTTCATTAAAGAAAAATTGGAAGCAGATATCATTAAACTACCATTTGTTTGATCAGAGGACCAGCTTGCGGATAACTTAACAAAAGCCGTTAGTAGAAAAATATTAAGTGTTTAGCCAAGTTGAATGTTGGAAATCCCACCATTCGACTTGAGGGAGAGTGCTAAAAACACATTTTTTTTGTTTAAAAAGAATATCGGGATCAGCAAAGTTGTAGAGTTAACCACATCATCTCCCAATTTAGAGGATCAATTTACGGTCCTTTTTTTACAGCTAGTATTTTTTGTTTCCATTCTTTCTAGCATGTGGCTATAAATGTATGGTTTGTTACCTAGTTATGGTTCTTCTGCAGCTTAATTTGTAACACCCCGCCTCTTATATCATCTAATATTATCCGCTTTGCCTATTAGATACTCACGAATTTGTTTTCGGTTGCCCGAGGGAAAACTTCCCAGGAGGTCGCCCATCCTAGCACTACCTCCACTTGAGCACGCTTAACTGTGGAGTTTTCATGTGAGCCCAAAACGCGTTGATGATTTAAGGGGCATGTCATTACTAATAAACCAAGATCTCTCTTGTCCATGGACGATGTGGGATATGTCTATGATGTTACAGAAATTATGGCGGATATCGTTCAAAATCTAGTGGATGATGATTTAGTACCTTTAGAACCGGTCACTTGTAAAGAAGCATTGCAAGCGGTAACAACTCTTCACAACTTTTTGTTGCAATACAAGAATACATTGTCTCAACTCTAAAGTGCAATTGAGAGATTTAAAGATGAAGTCAATATAGATTTGAAATTCACAAAAAAAAAAAAAAAAAAGTGACTATAGATTTATTTTTTTACTAGACACTCCTAGAATTTTGGAATATTTTAGTAATTATTAATTTATAATTTCGCTGAGACCAATATATTTACATTGGGATTTTAAAAGAATTATTATATTATTATTTTATCGATTGGGGTCGAATTTTGTACCGGTCCCATGTTTGGACCGAACAAATTATTAGTTTTTATCGAGGTTATTAATACCGAGTATTAACTTATAGAGATTATACTCTAATTGTAAATATAAAATTCAACTTAGAATGAGTTGATTTGGATTTAGTTTTCTTCTACGAGTACAAAAAATAGCTTATAGCTAAAATGCTCAACTTTTTTTTTGAACGACTATTTTTTTTTACTCATGGAATTTGAACCCCACACCACTTAGAAAGGCAAAGATTTATCCGTTATCTTGATACCACTAGATCAAAGGCACTTTGGTTAAATTGCACAATTGGGTCAGATTTTTCTAAACGAGTGTATTTTATGCACAAACCCCATTATTCTATTAAACCAATTTATAAATTTACTTTATTTATTTCTGAAAGCAAATTGACGGTATAAAACTAGAGAACATGTGTATTTCTTTAAACATTACAAAATTTGACTTTCATTTACCATACATGATTCTTACCTGACATTTTCATTTTACATGTTTGTGTTCTTATGTTTTAGCATGCAATGGCCCACTTATTTATAAAACATTCACACATCTTGACTCTTTTTTTAAAGCAAAAAATGTTTTGTTAAAAATGTATAAAGAAAATACTTTTTCATTATGACATTAAAATATCCTATTACCGGACGGGTGTACAACTAGATGTGCAGAATACATCAATTTATGCGCGTAATAATCCCTATTGGATAATGCGTTATCAGAATCTTCAATGTACACATAGTTAGAATACTGTAAATTTTAAGAACCCTCCCAGCGACGAAACAGTATTAACTGAGAGTTCAGAGAATAAGAGTCATTTTGTAAAAGAAAAAATAGTGGGTTTGTTTGTTTAAATAGATGTAAAATAAGAAATTAATTAAAACTTGTTTTCTTTTAAACTAACATTTTACACCATCCCAATTTTAATGTTTTAGGGCTTCCTAATTTGAATAGGAAGAGGGAGAGGAATGAAAAACGATTTCGATTTCAAGTTCAAGTTCATCCATCTACGCTCATCTCAATTCTACAAATCATCCGCAATGGGAGACAAATACCGGTTTCTTGGCAAGTTAGGCTAAGGTGGTTCGGGCATTATATACAAAGCAAAGGACAAAACAACACCGTGAAAATATCAAAAGACAAGAACCCCGAACAAGGAATCCCGGTTTCCGATTTCAATTGTTCATCTTTTTGGCGTCGAACAAAATAAACGACCAACTTGCCTTTGTTTTGAGTTTATGGACACAGATCTGAAACGACTAATCAATTTTGTTCCCTTTCCCACCCCTAAGATCAAGAAATGTATGTATCAATCGTGCAGAGGCGTGTATGATATCCATGGCTATGGTGTTCTTCACAGAGATTTACAGCCACAAAATGTGCTGTTTGATAGAGATAATGATATTATCAAAATTGCAGATCTTGGTCTGGGAAGATCTTTTACTCTCCCCAACCATGGTTACTACACTACTCAGGTTCGTATTCTTCTTTCTTCTTTTTCTTATATGTTCACCATATAAACCGAAGTCAGCAAAGCATATAACTAGAGATACTAATACATTCAATCTGACATCTGTATGGATAACTTGATGGTCGTTATTCCATCAAAGAAGTTTGGAATGGTTCTGAACTTATTTTAGCGAGAACCTTAGATTGTCAATTCTGCCGACCAACACTATTTACTCTTTTCCGTTATGAAATTTCGACTTAAGGTTTGATTTCAATAAAATGAAGCGTTGTGTGCTTGAGCATGAGTCAAATGAAGAAGATAAGTCAGCATGGGATGTGGGGATCGATTTAGATTTTCACTATTCAAGGTTGGATGATAAATCTGAGTAGAGTAAGGTGGAGTGATATTTAGATGGGATAATCATACGAATACTTATAGGTTATTATTATTGAAATACTTGGTCTTGTAGTTGACATTTTTATCAGATTTGCAAGCCTACTTTACCTATATTTGTGTTTTTGCAATTCGACATTTTCTTTAGTATTCTACGCATGAGATTGCAGCTTCTTTAGTCTTTCTGCTATGCGACATTCAACCAAATATAGACACCTTTCCAAACATTAACACATCATGTAAGTGCATATGCAAATGGGGACTCCATTATTTTTTTGTCAATTTATTTAGCATTGAACTCGAGGATCTTGCACGGTATGACACCGCTAAAATCGGTATAAAAAATGGTTACGAAAGTGGGGCATTTCAGGTTGGACATCTCGGTTCACACGTTGAACGGATCTTATACAAGAGCATAATATTAAATGGAGGATCACCTTAGCGCACGACACGTTAGTGTTATATGTATGGACATATCTAGGCCAACCTCTGACGCTCAAGTAAGTATTGGATTCCACTATTAATATGTATTATTGTGTATATGAGTGGTTGTTAGGACAAAAAGGATTGGTGAAACCACTTTTGCAAACCTTAGTCTAATTCACTTTCTGTCAAAATACTCTAAGTATGGAACTGCTGAAGACAAAGAATCAAACTGCTGAAGAAGAGCTTCAGAAGTGCTGAAGAAGAAGTCATCAGAAGTTCTGAAGTTCAAACCAGACACTTCTACTGAAGAACTACTGAAGACAAACTACTCATCAGTAGTTTGTCATTCATCAGTACTTGAAGAAGATCTTTTCCACCGCCTTTGTATATCAGTAGTTTAAATACTTTAGTATTTCTTTTGCTTTATGTACAAGTTCCAAGACTGCAACTTGTTGCAACTTGTTTCTGAACCTGCTTTTTGGCAAGGTTCATGTATGTGTAAAGTCTATAAATAGAAGGATTCATCCTTCTGTTTTAGACATTGATTTTAATACAAGAAATCCTTCAACTCTTATTATTGTTATTTCCATTTCGTGTTTACTGAGAATCTGTCAAAGTGTTTCATTCTCATTCAATACTTAGATTCTCAATAAACACTTCTCATTTATTAGTTCTTGATTCCAGGGGGAGTAATAACTCCTGTTGATAAGTGTAGCTATAAAACTTATAAACATTCCGCTGTGCTATCACTCACCAAAGAACTTGCTAAACACTTAAGTGTCAACTAGCAAGTTCAACTAAAAGAGCAGCTTAACTGATCCAACAATTGGTATCAGAGCTCTGGTTTATCTGATCACATATCAATCTAACAAATTGAGAATCAGACACAGGCTCTTATTGATATTCAATAAAGGATTATAAGCTCACTTTTATCAACATCCATCACTTTAAGAGATATTTGACAAATCAATACTCTTTAAAATGGATCCTCATAATACTGGTTCTGCCACCAAACCTGCCATGCTTGTAAGAAATGAATATAACATATGGCAAAAGAGAATGGCACATACCTTGTCACAAACCAACACAGGTTGTTGGAGATCTGTGATATATGGTCCTCATAAACCAGTAAACATAAATCTTGAAACTAAGGAAGAGATTCCAAAAGAACCAAAAGACTATACTGATGATGATTTCCTAAAACTTGAGCTTGATGCAAAAGCTTTTTCTATGTTGGCAATGGCACTCCCAAATGAAATCTATTCTGGCCTATTACATTGTGATAGTGCCAAAGAGCTTTGGGACTGCCTAAAAGAACAGTTTGGAGGAACTGAAGAGGTGATTGCCAACACCAGAGAAATCTTGGCTCAACAATATGAAACTTTTGCTCACATTAATGGGGAAACTTTAACTCAGCAATTTGAAAGATTTTCCTCATTAATGTCTGAGCTAAAACTAAATGGTCAGACCTATACAACTGTATCTATGCTTCATAGATTTTTAAGGTCTTTACCTGATAAATGGGAAACATACTCAATAGTCTTAAGATCTTCACCAGATTTTAGCTCCCTGACTCTTACAAAACTTCATGGGAGATTACTTACTTTTGAGAGAGAAATTGATCAAAAGAAAAAGTTACAAAATTCTGGTAAAACTGCTAATGACTATCTACCTGGTAGTACAGCACTATTGGGACAAGACTCACCAACTTGTTCAAAAGTTTTGGATCTTTTGACCACATTGACATAACTGCTGGGATCTCATCTGAAAGATCATTCCCAGGTTATGACAATAATGACTTTGGTCAAACTGCTGATAACATGTGTTTTATCATGGATGACTTAAATAGTTTCAGCAGTGATGACCTTGAAGAAATGGATATTTTGCACCAACTGGCCATGTTAAGTTTAAAAACAAATAAATTTTACAAAAGGTCAGGAAGGAAGTTTCCAGGACTTAACAGTTCTACAAAAATTGGTTTTGACAAATCTAAACTTAGATGTCATAAGTGTCAAAAGTTGGGACACTTTGCTAGAGAATGTAGAAGCTCTGGCTTTAACCAATCTCAGTCTGGAAACAATTTTAACCCCAATTATAACAGGAATAATGGAACACGAGGGAGTGCACATTTTGTACAGGCACAAGCTCCACAACACCAATATGTGCCACAAGTACAATATGTACAGATGCCTGCTCAACAGATGCAGAGCCAACAATCAATCCCTCCCTTTCCAGCTGCTCAACAACCTCCACAGCAACAACAACCCTCTCAACAAAGTTTATTTACCTCAGGGTATGTTGACTGGAGCAGTCTTCCTTTTGACACCACAGAGTGCAATCCTGATGCAGACAACAAAATTTTTGACATCAACTGGGGAGAGCCTGACAATGGCAGAAAGAACTTTGCCTTAATGGCATTTGAGGGATGCTCCTCAAAATCTGCCTTGTCACAGGTATCAAAAGAGTCTTTGACAAAATTATGTTCAAATTCATGCAAAGAATCTTTTGCTCTCATAAGAGAGACAAATGTGCACTTACAAGGAAAAGCTAATGATTCTGAGAGAAAACTCACTCAGATAAAATGTGATTTAGAAAGAAAACTTTCTGCAAAAACAAAAGAAATTTCTAAATTGACTAACTCTACTATTGAAACCCAAGCACAAATCAAAATAATGATTAATGACCTAGGAAATGTCAGACAAGAGCTTGCTGACACCAAGGTCACATGTGAAAAATGGGTGGAATCTTGTAAGGGGTACCAACTATTGCTAAACAAACAAAGTGCTTCAAATGTTAGGTTTGGCATAGGGTACAATCACACTGAAACACCAACAGATTTCTCTCCCAAAACTACTGAAGATGGGAGAAAAATTGTTTCAGGTGAAACTTCTGAAGAGGAAGAATGCACATCTTTCCATGAAAACTTTCTAAAATCACACAAAGAAAGTTCTTCAGAAGTATTGATTAAATCTGGCCTTAAGTCATCAGCAGTTTCAACTACATCAGGAGTTGAGAACCTGAAAACTACTGATGACCTAAAACCAATCAAAACTGTCAGAGATTTGTCTTTGAAAGAAAAGACAAAAGAATGTGAAATTTGTGGTCTGTTCAACCACAAAACAGAATTTTGCAGATATAGAAAGGGTATTCAGTTTAATAAGAAAAATCAACAACTGGTTGTGGGGGAACAAATCAAAAATGATTATGTAAAAACCTTTTCTCCCAAGAAACAACAACCAGCAAAAACCCTTTCTCAGAAAAAGACAAAATCTCAACAAAAGTCTTTTTCTCAAAATTCTCCTTCAGTAGTTAGACCTAAATCATCAGCAGTTTCACAAACTGCTGAGATTAAAGATCTTATGAACATGGTACAACTACTGATGACCAAAGTTCATGGTGGTCCTCAAAAGGATACCACCATTGTACTTAATGCAAAATCCATTGCCAAAAAGACATGGATTTCTAAACTTGGTCAAGAACAAACTGTAAATGTTCTCAAGAGCAAACCCAAAGCCAAACTGGCTTGGGTTCCTAAATCTAACTAATTTGCTATATTGTGCAGAGAGTTTCCAGAGGCTTGAATAGCATTTGGTATGTAGACAGTGGAGGCTCAATGCACATGACAGGATGCAGATACCTGATAAACAATTTTATCAGTCAAAGATATGGATCTGTGTCCTTTGGGAACAATGCTAAGGGATATGTGCTAGGACATGGCAATGTCTCCTCTGGCAAAATACAGTTTGACAAGGTCAATCTGGTTGAAAACCTTGAGTACAACTTGCTTAGTGTGTCACAAATGTGTGATAAAGGATATTCTTCCTTTTTCACAAAGACAACATGCAAGATCATATCACCAGAAGGCCAGAAGTTGATAGAGAAGATCATTGAAGATCATACTTTGTTAATTGCCAAAAGATGTGGCAATGTCTATGCAGTGGACATTGAAAAAGACAAAGTACTGAACAACACTGCCTGTTTCTTCTCAAGGGCATCAACTTCAGAAACTGATCTCTGGCACAGGAGACTTGGCCATGTGAACTTTAAAACCATAAATAAAGACACAAAAATGGGCTTGGTCAGAGGTCTACCCTTAAAAGTATACCAGTTTCAAGAACACTGTGTATCCTATTTAAAGGGTAAACAGCATAAGTCCTCCTATAAGTCTATTGAAGAATCAAAAACAACTGCATGTCTTCAACTACTCCATATGGACTTATTTGGGCCTGTAAAGATCATGAGCCTTGGTAAAAAGAAGTACTGCTTAGTCATCATTGATGACTACTCAAGATTTACATGGGTATTCTTCTTATTTTCCAAGGATGAGGCTGCTGAAATCATCAAGTTCTTCATTCTACAAGTAAAGAAGCAATACTCTCTACCTGTCAAAACCATTAGAAGTGATAATGGGACAGAGTTCAGGAACAAAACTCTGAATGACTTCTGTTTGTCTAAAGGGATTATTAGACAATTCAGTGTTGCCAGAACTCCTGAACAAAATGGTGTGGTAGAAAGGAAGAACAGAACTTTAATAGAAGGAGCAAGAACAATGTTAGCTGATTCTGGCCTACCTTTATACTTCTGGGCAGAAGCAGTTAACACATCATGTTATGTTCAAAATAGAGTTCTTGTTGTCAAGAGACATTCAAAGACTGCCTATGAAGTTCTTCATGGCATGAAGCCCCTTATCTCCTTTTTCAGGGCTTCTAGATGTCAATGTTTCATCTTGAACATCAAGGAATCTATTTCAAAGTTTGCTGCCAAAGTTGACTCAGGTTACTTTCTTGGTTATTCATCAACTAGAAAAGCCTACAAGGTTTTTAACTCAAAAACCAGGATAGTAGAAGAAACACTGAATGTCAAGTTCAATGAGTCAAAACACACTCTCATTCCAGCACATCCTGCTGAACTCTTTGACCTTGACAACTTTCATTTTGAACCTGAAAAGACTGCCACTTCATCCAAACCTACTTATTATGGTGATCAAAGGTTTGATGATGAGGATCCAGCACCATGGACTCCTCAAGCAGTCATTAAGTCAACTTCAAAACCATCAGAAGTTTCACAAACTTCTGATTCAACAAATACTGAAGGCCAAACTCAAACATCTGCTTCAGCACCTGCAACTACTGAAGACACTGAAACTGCTGAACCAGATATAATAGACCTCAGTAGTTTGTTTGAAGAACATGAGCCACCAACACCTGTCAGTGGTTTACAACAACTGATCGAACACAAAGATCATCCACTAGATCAATCATGGGTGATATTGCATCAGGTGTTCTTACAAGAAACCAGCTTTCCAACTTTTGTCTATTCTCAGCATTTATTTCACAGTTGGAACCAAAGAAGTACCAGGAAGCTCTCAAATACAACAATTGGGTGCAGGCAATGCAAGATGAATTGCTTCAATTCAACAAGCAACAGGTTTGGGAAATCTGTCCCTTACCACCAAACAAGCAACCAATTGGCACAAGATGGGTTTTCAGAAACAAACAAGATGAAGCTGGTATTATAATAAAGAACAAGGCAAGACTGGTAGTACAAGGTTACTCTCAAGAAGAAGGCATTGACTATGATGAAACCTTTGCTCCAGTTGCAAGGCTTGAATCCATCAGGTTATTTCTGGCCTATGCCATTTCCAACAAAATAAAAGTTTATCAAATGGATGTCAAGAGTGCATTTTTGTATGGAAAGATAAAAGAGGAAGTGTATGTTTGTCAGCCACCTGGGTTTGAGGATCCTTCTCATCCTGAGTGGGTGTACAAACTAGACAAAGCTCTTTATGGGCTCAAACAGGCTCCTAGAGCCTGGTATGATACACTTTCAACCTTTTTACTCAAAAATAACTTCACAAGAGGTGCCATTGATAAAACACTTTTCATAAATCATGTTGGAAATCATGTCTTACTTGTTCAAATATATGTTGATGATATCATTTTTGGTTCAACAAACACAAAATTGTGTGATGAATTTAAGAAACTCATGCAATCAAAATTTGAGATGAGTACAATGGGAGAACTGCAGTACTTTTTGAGACTGCAGATTAAACAACAAACAAATGGAACTTTTATACATCAATCAAAATATGTTAAAGAATTATTAAACAAATTTTCTTTACAAGACTGTAAATCATGTTCCACTCCGATGACACCAACCACACAAGTTGAACCAGATGATCAAGGAAAACAGGTTGATCAAACCATGTATAGATGTATGATAGGTTCCCTTTTATATCTAACTGCTTCTAGACCAGATATTATGTTTTCAACATGTGTCTGTGCTAGATATCAATCAGCTCCTAGGGAATCACACCTTATTGCAGTCAAAAGAATTTTCAGATATCTGAAAGGAACTCCCACACTTGGAATTTGGTATCCTGCTTCAAGCAATACCAAGTTATCAGCTTTTTCAGATAGTGACTATGCAGGGTGTAAAATGTCAAGAAAATCAACATCTGGTGGTTGTCAATTCTTGGGAAACTGTCTAGTGTCCTGGCAATCAAAGAAGCAAACATCTGTTGCAACTTCAACTGCTGAAGCTGAATACATTGCAGCTGCAAGTTGTACATCACAGATACAATGGCTCCAATATCAACTTCTTGATTATGGAATCAAAGAGACCAAGACACCATTGCTTGTAGACAGCAAATCTGCCATTAGCATCATTCAAAATCTTGTTCAGTTTTCAAAAACTAAACACATTGAAATCAGGTATCATTTCATAAGAGATTGCTATGAAAAAGGCAAGATTGAAGTGAAACATGTAGCAACAGCTAATCAAATAGCTGACATTTTCACTAAACCCCTTGACACATCAACATTTCAGAAGTTAGTATCCATGCTAGGGATGCTAAATTTGTAAGTGTTTCTATTTATTTTTCTGCACATTTTTTGTTTTTCACTTACATCTGTTTTCAAACACTTAAAAACTTCTGAAAAGAGAGAAACCACTGATGAACAAAACATCAGTATGGGGATAATTTCTGAAAAGTGATTAACTTCTGATAAAATAACCTTCAGAAGTTATGAATAAAAGTATTTATAAAGTATTTCTCATCAGCTGTTAAAACTATTGAAGAGAAAATGGGAACTACTGATGAAGATAATCCTTCATCAGCAGTTTAGTCAAAAAGGGGAAATCTGACTTTTCCCATCATCAGAAGTTTGACCTAGTCGGTTTAAAACTTCTGATAAAGAGATTTTTAACCTAGGCGGTTTAAAAACTTCTAATAAAGAAGATCCAAGTGGTTAAAAACTTCTGATAAATATCTTTTTTCAACACTTATCCTTTCAAACACAAAAATTCCCTCCTTCTCTCTCAAGAAAGCTTTCAAACCCCTGAACCTGCAACACAAAATCACTGTTCGATTCATCAACACACACAAACCACATGGCTTTAGTTCTCAAACAGGGACACAATCTCAGAGCCTACTTAGAAAAACAAGAAGGCTGGTCCCAATACGATGAGATCATTGATCTCGTCGTCAAATCCCAATATTTCACCGCTCTCACCATAGACCCACCAATTCAACCTGAAACTCTAAATGAGTTCTGGGCTAATGCTGAGACAGTGATGGTGGATGATGAAGTTATCTCCCTCAACTCAACAATTAAAGGGAGACAAATGGCCATAACATAGGCCATACTCTCAAACAGACTGGGGTTGAATGATGTGAATGCCCCTGAAAAGTTTGACAACTCTGCTATCCACCTAACCATGACTGAGTGTGGTTATCAAGGTACTCTCTCACAAGCTACAATCTTTAAAAAGTATTTTGAACCAAAATATAAACTTTTGTTTCATTATATTATTATGTGCTTGAGTCCTAAAACTGGGTCTTATGACCAGATGCCCTCAACCTTTCAACCAATCTTTCATTCTATTGTGAATGAAACAAATTTCAGGGCATCAAAACCTTTCTTTAATGAGTTGGTGTTACATCACAATAACACTAAGAAAAAGTTTTTGTTATATCCAAGGTTCATTATGCAGTGCATAATATCTGAACTGGGTAATGAGGTGCTTGTGGGTAAAATTGAAATTTTGAAACCCTTAACCTCACAAGCATACTCAAGGCACAACAAACAGGCTGCCTGGCCAGAAGATGACCAAGGGGAACAAGCACCAGTCCCCATGGAACCCTCATCTTCCAAACCTACTCAACCAAAGGCCAAGAAACCCAAGATAACAAAACAAAAACCCACCAAACCCAAAAGAAAAGCTGTTCAGGAGGTTGAGATGCCTGAACAAACTACTGTGCAATCTGCACTTCTTAAAGATGTGACTGAAACATCCTCTCAGTCTCATCCATCTCAAACCCCACCAAGAGCACCAATAACTATCCTTTTCAAAAGAAAAAGACTTAAGAAAAATATTCCAATTCACTCTTCTTTTGAAACTGCTGAACCCATTGCCCAAACTACTGAATCAGCACCCCAAATTTCTGAACCAGACATTGAAATAGCCAAACTTCTCTCCGGGCTAAAAGAGAAAGTCCCATCTACACATGTCAGTCCCCATCAACCACATCAAACAGGGGACATAGACTCAAACAGTGACATGGATGTGGACACTCATAGCCCTAACCAAAGAGATGAGGATGAACCAGGGTCTCTAAGCCCAAACTTAGAAACCTTTGGTACTTTTGAGGCTGCTACTACTCATTTACCACCCAGTGGTGGACCTGAGGACAGAAGTAAAATAGCTAAGACCTCAACTGTGGCAACTACTGATGAAGGCTTAATGCCTGAGGTAGGAAATCCTCTGAACCAAGAACAAGAGGCACATGAGACAACTGAGTTGGGCTCAGCTCATGATGTAACTGATACAGTCCTCATTGAGGATGTAATCAGGGATTCAGATGATTCCATTGATTTGGATGATGTTTCAAAACACAAAACTACTGAATTGACGGCTATAAGTGAAGGTCCTGCACCTGGTGTCTCTAAGCTCAAGAAGCTAGTCACACCATCTCAGGTTAAAGCCCACTCAATCCATGATTCCCTTAGAGTGGCATCTCCTGTACAACAAGGAGATCAACCAAAAACACACCCCTCACTATAAATGCCTACCCAATTCCCTGGGCAATCAAGCATAGACCTGAACCAACTATGCAGCCCAGATGGTCCCTTGTATCACATGATGAACACCCTCATCAAAAAACACATCCAAACATACACAGCTGACTTGGAGCTGTCCATGAAGAACCAATTTGGAGTGATACAGACGAAGATGAATGATCTGTCCAACAAGATTGATCACAACAGCAAACAGATTGCTCATCTTCAAGGTCATTTCTCCCAAGCTTCAACTTCCAAAGGTGATAAAGCCAAAAAGGGGGAGAAAATCAAGGTACCTATGGATACACTTGAAGCCAGAAGAAAGGCAAGAGTGGCTATCCTAGCTAGAGATCAACAAGATCAAGCCAGAAAAGAGAAACTGGCACAACAGTTTGGTGTCTCTATTCAAGAAATAGAAGATGCTGAAAAGGCTGATGAATCCCAAGGGCATAATGAAGAACCTCTGATGGCCAAAGTTCTGATGAAGAATCAGAAAGTACTGAAGACAATCCTTCAGTAGTTGACAAACCTTCAGAAGTTGTCAACCCATCAGAAGTTAACACTTCCAAGACTCAAACTGCTGACCCTTCCAGATCAACTACTCCTATTCAACCAACATCTGCTCCTATCAGGCCTACTACAACAGTTACAACAATGACTGTGCTAAACCCTTCTCCAATCTCTCAATCAGCTGATTTACTTGAGAAGAGTTTAGTTGCAGCCCAAAAGAAGGCCAGAAAAGATCTGATTTGGAAAAATCTGGAAGAAAGGGATGACTTAGATCTAAGCCATGAAGAAAAACTTCAGGCTTATGAAGCTGAACTACAAAGGCAGGCTAGCCTAGATGAGATTGCTGAACAAGACAAAAGACATCAACTGATGTCTTACATTATGAAGAACAGCAAAGTCAAAGCCCATACATTGAAGAGACTCTCTGTGGAAGAGCTGACAAGAAGAGCTCAACTTATTGCAGATACACTTGCAACAAGTAAAGACACAAAGGCCAAGAGAGCTCAGATGATAGAAGAACTGGTAGCCAATGGTTATGGTTCAAAAGCCTCAGTGTCCAAGTGGAAAGAAGAAAGATTGGTGGACACATACAGAAAATACAAGGCTGCAAGGGCTGCTAATCCAGAGAAGTTTCAAACTGCTGAAGCTTCAACTTCAGTAGTTAGAACTTCTGGTGTTCAAAGAAGACCAGCTACCCAAAGAAAGAAGTCAGAGGAAAAAGTGAAGACTGATTTCAGAATGGTACTACTAGAAGGTAGTACAGTAGTACATTCTGATTTTGACATAGAAGAGAAGCCTCTGCTCACACAATTCAGGGATCCTTCCACCTTTGCATATCAAATCCAGAAGACCATCACAGACAAACTGCACACCAAGGTAGTAACTGAACATCATTTGCCAACATTTCAGATACCTAATGTGATGGAACAACAGCAGGGAAGTGAATCCCACCTGAGAGTCACTGAAGTTGAAAACATTCAACACTCAGGAGAAACCCAGGGTACCACCATGGTTCCCTACACTGCAGACTTTGACAAGTCTAAAGTACCGGTCATCAGATGGTCCTTTACTGATAACAACTCAGTACTTGTGACAAGAAGAGATCAAACAAGCAGGGAATATAGGTCGATGAATGAACTGAAGAAACTGTCAACCAAAGACCTGCTTACAATCCAACACTTGGAACCAAGAAAAGGGTCTCTTACTGATGATCAACTAAACCAGCTCAAGAATTTCATGTTCAAAGGAATATGGAAAGTTGTGAAGGACAGAAATGAACAATAAGGAATTAGTAAGGTTTTGGCTTCATCAATCCAGGGGGAGATTGTTAGGACAAAAAGGATTGGTGAAACCACTTTTGCAAACCTTAGTCTAATTCACTTTCTGTCAAAATACTCTAAGTATGGAACTGCTGAAGACAAAGAATCAAACTGCTGAAGAAGAGATTCAGAAGTGCTGAAGAAGAAGTCATCAGAAGTTCTGAAGTTCAAACCAGACACTTCTACTGAAGAACTACTGAAGACAAACTACTCATCAGTAGTTTGTCATTCATCAGTACTTGAAGAAGATCTTTTCCACCGCCTTTGTATATCAGTAGTTTAAATACTTTAGTATTTCTTTTGCTTTATGTACAAGTTCCAAGACTGCAACTTGTTGCAACTTGTTTCTGAACCTGCTTTTTGGCAAGGTTCATGTATGTGTAAAGTCTATAAATAGAAGGATTCATCCTTCTGTTTTAGACATTGATTTTAATACAAGAAATCCTTCAACTCTTATTATTGTTATTTCCATTTCGTGTTTACTGAGAATCTGTCAAAGTGTTTCATTCTCATTCAATACTTAGATTCTCAATAAACACTTCTCATTTATTAGTTCTTGATTCCAGGGGGAGTAATAACTCCTGTTGATAAGTGTAGCTATAAAACTTATAAACATTCCGCTGTGCTATCACTCACCAAAGAACTTGCTAAACACTTAAGTGTCAACTAGCAAGTTCAACTAAAAGAGCAGCTTAACTGATCCAACAGTGGTAGTGTGTGGAGAGAGAGAGAGATTTGGTAAGAAGAGTAACCTCTGGAGAAAAGGATATCTTTTTGAGAAGTGCAGCCTCCTTTATATAGTGAGAATTTAGGGTTTTTTTATGGGCTTCTATGCTTTTGGGCTTAAAACCATTAGGCTATACCTAATTTAGGGACACTCCTCTACAACATCCATTACTTATCCAATAAAAAAGGAAAAATAAAATTATTATGGTTTTTTTATGTTGACCATGAATTCATGTATTTGTTTTTTGTTACCTCGTTAGAGGCTTCCCACCAGGCCAATCATCCTGTAATTTCTATCAAACATTTTACTAGTTGGGTTAGTGTCTCCTCCACAACCAAGTCTAATCGGATGTGGCGAGTAATCTTGGAATGATGTGACCGCCTTAGACCAATATTTGTAATGTCTCAAAATTTGTCAAATATATATTCGATTGTGATAATACTAATTTGTAATTTATGTATTAGGTAAGGTTCAAAATAAACACCATAGGCTCCAAATGGCCAACCTGTTTACCTAAATAAGAATTTAGTTATACTTAGTATATACTAATAGAGATGAGCATTTGGCACCTAATATCGCTATCGTACCATACTGGTACCGAACAGGTACCATTCCACACTGATAGATTCGGTACGGTATTTGGTACCCACTTTTCAAAAAAGTTGGTTATCGGTCTTGTCGTTATCGGTACCGGTTTAGTACCAATACCATATAGAGATAACATTTTATAATGAATACCGGTACCATACCAAAAGATTCAATACTGTATTCGGTTCCCACTCTTTTGAAATTTCGGTGTTGGTTCGGTATCAATGCGATACCGATATCATCCCAATATATTAACAAAATAATCGTAATAATGTCTCCTCTTAATCAGAAAGGAGATCATAAACTCAAATAATTATTATTATTTTTTTTTTACTATTTTAGGGGCTGTTTGGTAAGCCTCTTAATGAGGCTCTGAACCATTCAGCGCTGAATGATTCAGCATTCAGCGCGTTTGTTTCAGCTTCTGAATGAACGGTTAAGGCTGAACATTAAGATTTGGGATGTTGCTGAACCATTAAGCACTGAACTAGGATGAACGTTAATGAGACTCCCTAACAATGCGGGACAAGGAAATTAACCATTAAGAGGTCCAACTTAATGATTCAGCACTTAACCATTCAGACCTCTTAACCATTCAGACATCTTAATGATTTAGCACTTAATCAATCAAACAACCCCTTAGTGTTTATGTAGTTTCTATAATATGTATTTTTAATTAGAGGTGAGGTGCCCGCGCGATGCAACGCAGATAACTACACATAGATTGTTTGATTAAACCGTAATCAATTAAACAGATAATATGATTCGGGGTTATGATGGGTGGCATAAGTGAATTTACCAAACTGATTATACATAATATACATAAATTTTAACCATTACATATATATTTTCAAAAGATTTCCCTTTCCTTTAAAAAAACAAAGTTTAGAGCTATGTAATATCATGTACATTCTAGGATTCATCTCCTTGATACCAATGTTTTAAAAACCGGGTTTTAATTCATATCAGATTCGGCTAAAATATGGTTCAACCGATTAAACCATACAAATCCTCGAGCTCGTTTTGTTATTAAAATCCAATTCTCCAAAAAATAATACAAATCCACTAGTAGTTTTGTCCGTTGAACCAAATATACTCGATCAAATCCACTTGTAGATGTAGGTGTCGGTGCTCGTTGCATAATAAGAAGTCGTTTATGCCGTGCTGAGCCGGACAAACGGGAATAGTATTCTCCCGAGCTCGTTTTCATGAAAATCACAAATGGTCCTGCCTTCGTCTTCGATGATCATGTTATGCAAGATAATACAAGCATACATAAAATAATACAACCTTTTTGGTGCCCACATTCGTGCTGAGTTATCAATGATATGCCACTTTGATTGTAGATCACCAAAACAACGTTCGATGTCCTTTCACGCCGTAGGGGTATTCCACCCCTGAAATTGTAAACCTGGTGTCTGGATCGGGACCTTTTACAACATCGTCAAAAACTAGTAATTGATTGATGATGTTAATGTTGTTGTTATAACCGTGAACTCCAAAGAAAACATGCCAAATTCATAAATCCTAGGAACAAGCAGCTTCTAAGATTATTGTTGGATATTCGTGTTGACTACTGGTTTACATTCCTAGCCATGCTGTTGGGCAATTCCGCCACGGCCAACGCATGAATCAATGTTTCTGAGCATTCCTGGAAAACAATGTGTTTCGTCATTGTGTTGATATATTTTCTGGACATGGTTGGTGGTTGGTTTTCGCAAATATATTTTGTTGTAGATCTTCACAACATGTTTGCAAAACTTGTACAAACAATCTTATGCAGTTCTTTCTGACATCCTTAAATATTCATCCCATATGTCGTTTGTCGACTCATGCGTGTGGTTTTAGAAAATTTTAAAAGACACTTCTAAGATCTTTAAAACTTTATATTTTTAAGACCCAATAAGAGTGGAGTTTTACCAAAACTTCAAGTTTTAAATTTACAAAATAAACAATAGTTGCTTAATGATCTAAAACTCACACAATAGGCAAGCGGACCTATCGAGCGTAGTATATAAAGATTATGTACTGAGTATCGAATCCAAAGACATGACTTTTATTACTCAGAATTTAAGTAGCTTTAAAAGTAAATAAAAATAAAATAAAAGATAACGGAAGTGGCCGAGACAATAATCAAACGAAACTGCTGCTTCGGGATCTGACTTGTCTTGGTACGAACTAATAGTAAATGTTTAGTTAAGTGATATGTCCCAAATTATGCATAACCACTATAACTTAAAGACGGTCCATGTTCTTAGTTGTTATTGTGAGGGTCTCCCTACCCCGTGAGCTCATCTCTCAACGGTGAGAAGCGGATCACCCAATATTGTATATGTCCAATCTTGAAGAACCCACCTCCCAAAGTTGCGATATTGATATCCAACGACTCTATTCTTTTGTGAATAACTTGCAAACGACCGGAGCATGGCTAACAAGCTACCACTTGACATGGGTAGAGGCGACGCCACCTCCCGCATATGGTCATCCCCTACTTGAAATAATTATTTTTTAAAAAGTGATTGATCTATTATTTATTGTGCGGCAATATAATAATAGAAGTAAATATAGACAGTTTACTTCTAACACGAGTTCACCAATCTTTGGTTTGCGCCAAATCCAACACATAGATCATGTAGCTAAGTCGCTCAACCAAATCTTGGCTTATCACTAGGACCATGTATATAGACTGTACCGACCCTAAGTGAAGTTTTGATAGTTGAGGATCAAACCACAAAGTGTGAATATTTCTATCCACAAATGGGCTAATATCTACACGTGAAGTTAGGTTAGATTACAAGTGCGCGGGTTTTTACACGCCACGTGTACACTCATAAGTCCCTCCACCTCCTACCAAAACACACATAAGACCAAATACTAAGTTGATTAATTAGTTAGTTCGTCAAACAAAGAACGAGTATAAAGAATTACCAAGAACACAAAACATCACTTAAACTTAAGATAAACTATATAAAGTCATACCAAGATAGTCATCACCCTTGCAACATTCTAAGAATCATAGCCAAATAATGGCTTTACAATAGGCTCACTAAGGATGATTTTGTGTGAAATCATAGTGAGGATTGATCAAGGTTTGGGTGATTGAATGTGGTTTCTCTCTAGGGTCACTTGGGCAAAGTGTTTATGGAGTGATCCCAAACTCCAAAGGTCACTTGCAAGACCTCAAAACAGCAGAAATGTGGAAAAAAATCGGGTGGAATGGGATGCCAAAACGAAGAGTGAATGTCTCCTTCTATAGAGCTGCCAGGAGGTGCACAACCATGCAAAACATCTGAGAGCATTCCGTAGTCCTTTCTGGCAGATTCTATCGAGTTTGTTGAGGAGCACGGTTATGCTCACCTTGTCCATGTGGCTCCCTGTTTTCTCAGTTTTAGTCTCCTGAAATGATTATACACTTAAGGTTAAATATTTAGGCTTTGGAAGAAACCTAATATCAAGCTCCAAAATGAATGACACTCGATTGAGATGGCATTATATTTTTGTCAGCTGTTTAAAAGAATTTATTTTTAAGATAATATGTAATTTAATTTATCATAATTACATTTATATATTTATACATATTAAATTTAAATTGTTCAACCCATGTATCACATTGGTACATAACCTAGTAATTACTATTAAATAACATTAACATGTATTTAAAATGCACTGATCATACCCCTAACTTTATCTTTTTTCGTCCCAAAAAATTATATGCCATGGAATCATTATTCAGACAATGGCTTTCAATATAATCAGTTACTTTTAGCTAAGAAGATAAACATACCAACCAGAACTACTAATATTTCTGCTCATTAGGCTCCTAAATATGTCAATTTAAGTTCTAGTGCGTTTAGCCTACCTATGGGTCTAACACTCAGAAAATCATAGCTCCACCTAATCTAATATAACTCAATTCAAGGCTCAGGTAAAACCATATAGATTCTCAACTACTGTAAAGAAAACCTATATATACCGGAAATTATTTCATATGTGGATGGAACGAATGTAATGGATTAATTTTATAATGAGATTTTATTACTATCTCCGAGGGTAACACCGTTAGCTTCAGTTATTTTATATATTCTTATTTTTCTTGCCAGCTTTTCTGTAACATACAACCCTCGCACCACCAATATTGTCCACTTTGCCTCTGATGGGTTGCCCATCAAGGAGCTCACAGATTTGTTTTTAGTCGACCTGGTGGAGACTTCCCATGAGGTCACCCATCCTGGTAGTACTCCCACCTGAGCACGCTTAACTGTGTTGTTTTCATGTGCTCCACAATCAACTAAGCCCAAAACGCGTTGGTAATTTAAGAGGCATGACATGTGTTATGAACCAAGAATCTCTCCTATCCATGGTCGTCGTGGGATTTGCCTAGGTTGCTATACAATGGTCCATGCTAATCTTCTCGGTAGTTGGTACTGTTACAATCACCTCCCCTTAGGGACTCATCGTCCTCGATGAGGTTTGCTCCACCATCCTGAACAGTACAGGAGTAGCTCTGTTACCGTTTGTAACATCCAGCCCCTCTCACCACCAATATTGTCCGCTTTGCCTTAAATGGGTTGTCCATCCAAGAGCTCATGGATTGGTTTTGGTCGCCCTGGTGGAGACTTCTTAGGAGGTCACCTATTCTGGTACTACTCCCACCTAAGCACACTTAAACTGCGTTGTTTTCATGTGCTTCATAATCAACTAAGCCCAAAATGGGTTGGTAATTTAAGAGGCGGGGCATGTGTTATGAAACAAAAATCTCCCCTATCCACGACCGATGTAGGATATGCCTAGGGTGCTATACAATGGTCCATGTTAATCTTCTTGGTAGTCGGTACTGTTACATTCTCACTCAGAAGGCGTATCCACCAAGTCGCAGTCCTAGTGGAAAACACCATCAACTGAAGTCAAGGTTTTTTTATATATTTTATAAGCTTAATTTATATGGATAATGAATGCATGGAAGTTTGCCTCCACCTAGCCTGAATTTATTTCCATAAAAAAGGAAAGATGTGCCCAAAGAATCAATTTCACCTGCATACAAGCTTTAAATCTATAGTAGTACCTATTCTATTGTTTATCAATTTCAGCTTAACAAACCACCCTAAGGTAAGAACCCACAAAAGTCACTCATTATTAAGTATATTTATATATTCTGTGAACCTATCATAGTCGGTTAGGCCTACCAGTACGTCATAAATTGATATTTTACTACTGTAATTATATTTTACATATCAAAAGCAAAAAATGTCCAATTATACTGCCATAATTTACAAAAATTTTAAAGACATTTTATGATTTTTCTATTTTTTTCTGATATTTATTTTGATTTTTTAAAGACTAAAAAAGAAATTAAAATAAATAAAAACGAAGTTTTCCCACCTCCACATTTGATTGACACATTGTTCTCAACGTGAGTTAAGGAATAAAATAAAACAGAAATAAAAAATAACGTACAACATAAATAAAAGTGTTAGATGTTGGATATTTTAGTTTAATTTGATGAACTGATTGACCAATATCTTCATATATAATAAAACATTATGTAGGTCTGGAGCTGCGGAGTGCACCCATATTTGAATTTATTATGAACTTAGGGTACGTTTTCAAAAATAGAGGGACTAAATTTAACAATTTTGTAAAAAGCAGTTTTTTTTTTTTTTTTTTTTTTTTTGAAAGGCGAATTTCTTGCTCATTGTGAGACTTGAACTCAAGACCTCACAGTTTAAGTGTATTAAAAGGCTTTGCCTTGCCATTGGACCACCAACCCCAATGGTTGTAAAAAGCAGTTAATGGGCCTTAATTCAAATACATTTTTTTTATCTTGGTCAAATCTCTATGGTTCTTCTCTAAAACACAATCTGATTGTGTCTAATTAAATATCTCGATTGACTGTCGAATTGATTCAATCTGAAACCAATTATATGCCTTCAAGGTTTTGGTTATCCGGTTGTTTTATTCATTATTACTGTAAATCCCCAGCTTCAGACTCCCCTGGTGGTTATTATTGTCGGGATAACCTCCGGCTAATACTAGTTTTCATGAAATAAAATGCTCCATGTTAAAAAAAAAAAATGAAGAACAAAAATAAATTTGGTCTTGTATTATATCAAACCAACAGTCTAACCTGTCTTCTTCTAATGAACCGTCTGAAATACGAAAGCAACCATCACCTATAGTCCAGATTTTGGTCTCTCTTATTCTTCGTTTCCTGTAACCCATTCAATTTAGTTCTTAAAGGGGTACGCTCGAACAATTCACTAGAAACAATGATGATTCCAACAATATTTATATTGTTCTGCTGCTTATGATCTCAGCAAACACATTCTGTCAGTATAATATAACGCTGTGTTAGTGTTAAGTAAGTTGCACATAAACTGTTCGACGTTTTGCCCATTACAGACTTTGTAGTTTGCAATAACAGAATTTGAACTTTAGCATCAAAAGTTGATTAGTGGGAAATTAGTGGATTATTAAATTGTGTAGCATTATTATTTACTTTTAGTTCTAGTGTTGAAAGTACCAGTATTTAAGTAAGATATATGGTTGGTTATATACCCTTCTGAACACTTGAAAAAGTACAACTAGTTTGGTTTAAAAAAGCGCGAAACAAGGCTCAAGCCCCTGTGCTTTTCGTAGCATAAGGCGGGCTTTTTTCAAAAAGCCCACATGAGGTGCGGTTTTTTGGCAAAAAAGTTGACCCTGAGGGCTGAGGCGCGCGCCTCATGTGCTTTCCATATTTTTGTGCTGCATTCAGGTTGTCCATGTGTATAAGTTTTATATTAAAACATATATAAAGTTTACCTGTCTCTATATATTGGGTAAATGTTGCTAAAAACCTATAGGAAATATATAAAATAATTATATAATTATTAGTGCCTCAGATACTAAAAGTAGTGTGTTTTTGAGTTTGGCGCTTTGTGCCTCGTTTTAGACGTTGTCGCTTTTGTGCGCTTCTCGCTTTTTTAAAACCAAGAGTACAAGTTTAATTATGTTCATTCAGTGGATGGATATTAGAAATGCTATTTGTGCAGGGTTCCTATAGGCTTTGTAACCAGTCACTGGGAACCAAGAACTTGACTTTGTTTGGCTAGTCTAAAGGTGGCATATAATCTTAGACGTTGGATACATAAAGATCACAAGTGATTTAAAAAAGTTCCTGTTCCTGTGGCTGGCCCAGTTGTGCTTTAGTGTATAGCCTGTAAAAGAACAATTAAGGTTGGTTACTCAAAACATTTTGACGATCCGTTGGTTTGTTAGGACTTGGGAATATATAGAGGGAAAGAATGCGAGCACCAATAATTAAACAGATTTTGATGCAGTTGATTTTCGAGATGGGAATGAATTGGGTGACGTAAAATATTTTTAGAGATTTGATTTATTTGTTTTAGTGTGAACATATAAAGATTAGGATGATTGTTTCTAATTATTATTGTTTTAAAGTAAGTAAACATATTCATCTTAACACAATGCTATTTTCTATCGGTTTTATTGTAAACATATATGAAACTTGCTACATATTTGTGTGTGTGTGTGTTATTATTAGGGCTGTTCAAAATCGGATAATCCAAAATTCGAATCCGAAAAATCCGAAAATCCGAATCCGAATTATCCGAAATTTTGGATAATCCGATTTTCGGATATCCGAAAATCGGATTATCCGAAATTTCGGATTCGGATTCGGATCCTGATTTTGAAAATTTTCGGATAATCGGATTATCCGAATCCGAATATTAAAAATATATATATAAATATATAATATTATATACACTACATAATACAATACACAATCCTAAATCCTTAATCCTTCTAACTCTAAGTCCATACTCCTCTAATCCATAGTTGTTGCTCTCTCTTCTCTCCTCTATAACAGCCCCCGTCCACCTCGTATCCGACCTCCACAACCCCCTTCCATCAAAATAATAAGTTTTTTTTTATATATTTGTTGTTCAAATTTCGTTTATCTAACTTCGATTTTTTTTTTTTAATAGGTTCATGTTTTAGGCATAAATGAGAACGTTTTTTATAGTTTTTTTTATTATTTTTTAAAATTTTTTTTAAGTTTCGGATTATCCGTTGGATGATCCGAATCCGAATCCGAAATTTCGGATATCCGAATTTCGGATATCCGAATTTCGGATATCCGAAATTTCGGATTCGGATTCGGATCTCAATATTGACTATCCGAAATTTCGGATTATCCGAAATTCGGATATCCGAAATTCGGATTATCCGATTTTGAACACCCCTAGTTATTATGCTATTGTGAAATTATGTTTCATTGTTTAAATTTGTTTTGCAGAGTTTGCTCTACATCTTGGGTTTGGTTATATCCCAATCACATAGAGGATCGACGTATTATTGGAGTAAATGGTGACATTATCTGACTGGAGCTTCTCGTGAATTCTACAGGTAATATTATCTGATAATTTGTCATGTTAAATATATATGCCTCTATCAATTATCCTGATATAGTGATGTTAATCCAATCCCTGAGGAATGTTCTTGTCTGTTATTGATAACTTTGCAAGAACTTAGTTATGTCAAGTAACCTTCGAACCAATTTGTCAATTCCTCTCACTCATCTGAACAAATTCTGCAGAATAATTATCGGTATCACTGCATCCGTGTAGGTTTTAAGGCCCTAAAGTTACAAATTGGTACTTAATAAATCCGTTGAGGATTCTTTTTTTTTATTATTCTTAAAAGTAGATAGTTTCGATACATCTACATCTTTTTGAAAATGACAAAGTTGACTACGGTATCTAAATCTAACATTATTATTAGTATTATTTCTCTTCCAACAAAATGGCAAAGTTCTTCAAGAAAGTTGTTCCTCAAGTAAACTTGCTTCACCGAACCTTCTGTAATGCAATATAAGCAACAAGTCGATAACCAATCAACATCATCGCCATAATCAACAAATCGACTGATAAATTATTTAATCCTACTGATTTGACTGATGGAAAATCGGCAACATGACAGTAGACCCCTTTTGAACATTCATATAAATCATTTTCATTGTACTGAATGCCAAGAAGAAGCTTGAAGCAGTAGTAGCTATAGCTCAAATACTTCAACCACACTATAAAAGGCGGGATTTGTTGTATGTAATATCCTCCAGCAATAAGGAAAACCAGTGTCGTAACCGATGCCAAAGTTGTGGCTTGTTTGACATCCATAAGAATGGCACCAATGGCTAACCCTAGGCTTTGGGCTACAAGGACAGTGTAGAGGACTGCAAGTAGGGAAAGGACAAAAGTGGCTGGGTCGGGTTTGAGCCCGCCCATCCAATAAAATATGAAGGTAAAGGCGGTTGGTAGGGCAAGCTCAAGTGGCAGGTCTCCAATGGTTCTTGCAAGGAAGTAAGACGAAAGACGGTACATTCCAGATGATCTTTCTTTTATTAGCATTCTTCTTTCTTGAGGAAACGTAAAAACAGCGTTATATAGCGGGTAAAACCCCCAAAAAACAGAGAAGAAGAAAAGCATTGCTATCTGCAAGAAAAGAATCAAACAGTTTTAACATCGGCTAATCGCAGAGAAAGATAAATTAACTTTAGTCTATATCAGTTTTCCTTTACCATCCTATATTAAGCTAGATAAATCATGAAAGTTAACAAAAAGTTACTTATATTACCTAATACAACCGGGTTTAGGCCCAAGTAAGGAAAATGGTCTGAAGTCAGTGACATGTCATCAAGTTATTTGTTCAGATTACCTAAGTGTTAATCTTAAAGAGTTTAGGAAAATTGTGCCTGGTGGAAACAATCAAAAGAAAATGCCGAAAAAATCATCAAAAGTTTGAATTAACTATGATTACCTGATATAACCGCAGCATTAAGAAAAAAAAAGTTAATATGGTCAAAACTCAAAAGTTACAGGTACATACTATGTCAGTGTATCACTTATTGAGTTAGATTAACCTTGGTCACAAATTTTGATAGTTGATAGGTTACCTTTAATCGATACTTTTGAACGTTTGAAAGCGTTGTTTTTTTTTTAATTTTATGATAAAAAAGAAACTAGTTACTTTAGTTATTAAATTGTCTTAGAGTCATATAATGTTTTCAGGATTACAAATCGTACCCTATCTTCAATATGTGATGTTGGGGTATGCCACCATAAAAGTCCTCCAAGTATAGCAACACTTATGACTTGGAAGATTCGAAGCCTATTGAAGGATTCAAATCTTCTTTCTCTTACGCCTCTAAGAAGTAGCACCTTAAACTGATGCCACCAGCTGGTGCACCATTGTTCTGGTTTCACAAGGCTGTTCCCTGCACCGTTTAGAATAGGTTAGGGGCATGCAAATTGTGCCGTCGATAACCATACATATACTTCTTTTGCACAACTTACCTGTTGAAGCTTCTTTTGCTTGGTCATGGTTAGTAATGTCTAGACTGCATAAATCAGCTTTCAGTGTTGTTGAAATGTTTGTATCATAAGAAGTGATGAGTTTCTGTCTTACTAACTTCCGCTCTTGTTCTGTGTTTTCACCTTGCTCGTATTCTTGCATGGCATCAGGTGCAATTCCTGTCATGTAATTTTTCATAGATGGTTAGAAGTAGTTTGAATTTATAAAGGTAAGATGCTTTACACACGCGCGCGCGTACACACACACTTTCTTTGTTAAATTTACTCAAGCAGTTGTAATAATGGTGTAGTGTAGATGTGGGGTCTTTCTATGCTTCATTTTCAAAAGTACAATTATGAACGCACTTTCTCTACGCAAATTGAATCAGGTGTAACTTACCGTTAGCAAGGTCTAGTAAAACATCAGCTGGATTCACCGTAATGGATGTTGAAAATCCAACGGATGAGAAATACTCTATAGCAGTGGATGCAGGACCATAGTAAATCGGTGAGCCCTCAGACAGTAAGACAAGTTTATCAAACATGTGGTAAAGTCTGCTAGATGGCTGATGAATTGTTGTGACCACGGTTCGCCCTCCACTAGCAAGCCGTTTGATAGTGGTTAGAATCCTCTGGGCTGTGGTCGAGTCTAGACCTGAGGTCGGCTCATCCAGCAACAACAAGCTCGGGTTGATTAGCATCTCTTGACCAATGCTGACCCGCTTTTTCTCTCCACCTGAAATACCTCTAAACAGTGGACCACCTATCATACTATTCTTACAACGAGTTAGCCCCAACTCAGCTATAACTCGCTCCACATGCTCAACTTTCTCATTCTGACTCAAGCTTTCTGGTAGCCTTAACATAGCAGTGAACAACAGGGTTTCCGTGACAGTAAGATGAGGATAAAGAACATCATCTTGGGTCACAAATCCTGTTTTCCTTTTCATAGAACCACTAAATGGGTGGCTGTTATATGTAATCTTTCCCGACAGATTACCAGTAAGCCGCCCACCAAGAGCCGTGAGGAGGGTGGTCTTACCACTGCCAGATGGACCTAACATTGCTAGTATCTCGCCAGGGCAAACCTTACCCGTCACCCCATTCAGTATTGTCTTCTCACATGCACCTTTTCCTTTAGTTTTAACTTTGTAAACAACATCTTCAAACTGCAACAAATCAGAATAACAATCATAAAAACACAAATATTGAGAGATATATATATATATATAGAGAGAGAGAGAGAGAGAAAGAGACCTTTAAAGTTATGGGATATAAGACGTGGTTTAGAAAGGATGGTGAATGGGCATGGGGCGGAACCGGGTGTGTGAGATAAGAAGAGTGATCATGATGGGGTTTCGCCATTTCAATGGGACATGAGGTAGTATTATTAGTTGTAGCAGTGGTGGTGTTTTCAGATGTTGGAACTACAGAATTTGAGGACATGGCCATTGATGTATAAATGCTTTGTTTTTTGAGTGAAGATAATTGGAAATAGAAGAAGCAGCTAAATTAAGATGCTTGTTAAGTTTAGATTTTGGTTTTGGTTTTGGTTTGTTAACTGCATAAACACAAGTATATATACAAGTAATGGTCAAGAAAAGCTAAGGATATCAAAGAATCTGATGTGGGTCTCCATTTTTTTTCTTCAAAGTATACTAACACTCACTTTTTAGTCCATTATTTATTGTAATCTCTTTTTTCTTCAAAGTATACTAACACTCACTTTTTAATCCATTAATTATTGTAATCTCTTTGGAGTTTCTCTGTTCTCTCTCTTTCTCATCATTTGATGCTTGCTTTTAGATCTTTTCTTTATAATGACCAAATAAGGCTGCATGGATGGTCATGCAACTCATGCTCCAGCAGCAACAAGTGGAGAATGAGACTCATGCCACTTAATTTTATTCAATTCTTTTCAGTTCACATGTCATTAATTTTGTGCTAATTTGGTATTATTATGAAAAATCCTTGTAACAAGTTGCAAATAGAAGCCAAAAATCATAAACATGATAATAATTCCTATAATTCTTGACGTACGGGCCTTTCAAAGTCTCAAGACTTCATCGTAAGATAAGCTCTAATATCAATCCTTTTTATAGCTAAGATTCCTTAGATTTACTTTATAACTTAGCATAGGCACCAAGTAATTAAACTTGCTTAACAAGACCACATTAATGTGTCCTAGGTTGGAGTTTAAGCATGAATCAGTATAAATCCAAGTACCAATAAAGGAGGTCCCGAAAAAAAATCCCCTTTGAAGTGAAAGCGATTTTTTTTTTATTATAGTAATTGATACGATAAATCAATGACATTAATAGAAATGATAAAATATATTATTAAAATTATCAAGTCAAATGAGTATTTAGGGCCATCCAAGAGCATTGATGCTGTCCTTATAATATCAATGGCTTAAAGTAAAGAAGGAACAATAAAGAGGGAAAGTAGAAAGCGGAAGGACGGGTTTAATAATCGTGTAAAGTTGATGTAGAGGGAAGCTTTGAAATGAATAGCAACTTTTATTCCAACTGATTATGCATATGTTCTTGTTTTTCTTCTGGTTTACAATATTCTTATCTGATATGCTTTTCATTGTTTGCTTACCATTTATAGAGAATCTTGTAAATCAAAATCAAAATTGCATAAACTTGGATTTGGTCGAAAAGTAAACATGAAATATCTGATGATGGAATCATTGCAACTTTAATCAGGGATTATTTACTTATCAATATCATCTTTTTTTTATGTGGGTGGGTTTTAGTTTGCGGTTGGTTAGCATTAGATTCTAAGCCGAAACTTCGTTCTTGTAAGATGGTGCTCAAAGAGAATCCACTTTTTGCTATGCTTATCACATGGTTGAAGAACTTGTTCGTCGGTAGAGAAGGGTCCAAGGGAAGCTAGTGAGTTTTTTAAGTTGTCTATACCATATGCTCTAAGTAAAATATGCATGAGTTGTGTGTGCATATCGTCTAGCATAGGCATCTATGATTCTATATAGTGATTCCTTAGCTAACCTTTGATTAAGAGTAGCTAGGCATATCTTCTTGCATGTGCTGCTACAGCCTCCTTAAAATCATGTGCTTGTAATGAAATGATCTACACATTTAACCTGTAAAGTTTTATCTTATTCTTCACTAGCCTATTAGTTCCTAAAACTATTAGGTTATGACTTATGATATCGATATTCGGCTAAAAACATGAATGATGATAAACTTTTTATACATGTGTTGTTTTTATGTTAAGCATATGGATAAACATGCGCACAGGAAAAATAACAGCCCGGCCTGTTAATGTCGTTAGTGTCTAATTTGCTTTACATTCAACCCAATTCCAGTTGTCTGAACTCCTTTTCACATGATTCCTCTCTATTCAATTTGTTATGCATCGTAGATGAGAAATAATGCAAGAAATTCTAGCGAGTTAGATAAACCAGCTAGTGATGAAAAGAACTATCGAACGATGCCATATGGTGCTTTTACTTTTTTTCATACTTTAGAATATGTCGTCATTTGTGTCGTATTTCAGTAAAGGCTTTCGGTGGTGATTGTATTTTTCGTATCTCCTGAAAATTGCTTCCAAAATAAAGAATATTAATATTACTAGTGTCTTCATATTCCCAATAGAATGTTATAGGCTAAGTTTCAATACATACAAGACTACATAATTCATGTATTTCTATCATGCAATTATAGGTAACCTTTTCTAGTTGCAAAATTGCTGAAAATTGAACGTGGACTGCAAAATGGAACAAAACTGTGCGAATGACTCGAGTAAATAAGAATCAAGGGTGCACCACACGCATATGGTTGCGGTCAGGTACAAACAGTCCCCTGATTTCAGGCATACATTGACCCACCACTTGCATCCAGGTAGTTTGGTGACTTCCTTGTCAAAAACCTGTTCAATGTTACCGTATATGGTTAAACATAGATGGAAATTCGTCTAATCATTACCCGAATATGCATATGTTAAGCTCATGATTACACGATCTTTACTTGATTTCCGGCCACCACCGTCATTTCAACATCATTTTTCATGATTTCCTGATGAACACCATGGATTTTTGTATTGAGGCTACAGAGTACAGACCCCATTGGAATAGTAAGAGCATCTTTTCTGTTGATTTGTGTTTGCAAATAGTGATGTGGAAAAGGACCAGACCCTGGATATTTGGTGTTGGTCTTCTGTAATCATTCTTAAATAGTGTTTTTAGTTGCAAGTGCAACATGTTTTAGTGTCCCTTTACTTTTTTGTGGGAAGTGAGAAGTTGATAATTCAATAACTAAAATCAAAACCAACTAAAAGAAAAATGGTATGTGCGTGGTGGCCAAAAACAATACTGATTACTATTTTTTAGCATGTAGTTGTCACAACCTCGATGAGTAGTGTTGCATGGATTTCATTACAACAATGAAACCAGTATATGCAACTCTCAAGCGATTTGTGGTGACGCGCATTCAAAGTGCGTCATCAAAGCTTGTATTTTGGTCTAGGGAGCCCCCACCGCTTCCTTATGACTAAGGAGGTAACAACCTTTTCAACCTCCCACTTGTAAACCCTCTTAGTGTACCCTCCTATATGTGACACTAGGAAACTTGCCAAATTTCTTTTGTTTAAAAATTTTGAAGCTTAAGGGTCTGTTTGGTATGGGGTAATGGAATGGATAATGGAATGGAATGGACAAGGTAATGGAATGGATCATTACCTCCATGTTTTGTTTGGTTGCCATGTGGGAATGAAACAAAAATTACTTTGTGTTGTTGTATAGGCAGGAAAAGACGAAAGAATAAAATCGGTGGTTAGTGGCGGTGGTGGGTGGTGGTCAGTGGCGGTGATGGTGGGTGGGGATATGTGTTGGTAGCGTTGGTGGAAGACTGGAAGGTGGAGGTGGATGGTCGTGACGGTGGTTGGGCGGCGATGGTGAGTAGTAGCGGTGGTGGGTGGTGGTGGTGATGGTAGGTGGTGGTGGGTGGCGGTAGCGTGGTGGTGGGTGATGGGAGGTGGCAACGGCGGTGGTGGTTGGCGGCAACGGTGGCGATGGGTGGAGGTGGATGGCAGTGATGGTGGGTGGGTGACGGCGATTGTGGTGGGTAAAGGAAATTGTGGTGAGTGACGGTGGTAGGTGGTTGAGGCGACGGTGGGTGGGTGACGGTGGAGATAGGAAATTGTGTTCATTAACCTTGAAAAGGCATACACTAGTGTATGCTAGGAATGTACTAGTGTCTGTGCACCTGTTTGGGATACCGATTTCTTCCATGTGGAGATAGGCACCCACCAAAGGTCTACGTTGAGCTCATTTCTCTTTGTTGTTGTCTTGGATGAGTTGTCAAAGGTGATTTTGGATATATTTTTCTAGTGCATGCTTTTTATTATTGATATTATGTTAGTTGTGGAAACTAAATAGAGTACGAATGCGAGGTTGGAGTGGCATGTAGCTCTAGAGGGCAAAGGTTTAATGATGTGTTGCTCTAAGATAGATTACCTTTATTGTGACTATACTGGTTCACATGGTGATGAGGTTATGAAATCAACACCATCAGTCAACCAAATTCAAGCATGTAAGATTGTTTGTTAAAAGACATGGGGTATGGTTGGTGACGTAGCACACCGCGTACAAGCAGACTGATGTAGATGGATAGCGGCAACTGGGGTATCGTGCGACAAGAGATTCCCCACTAATTAAAAGGTAATTTTATAGGGTTATGGTTAGACCGAATATGTTATACGGAACATAATGTTGGACCATCAAGAAGATGCAAGCGCGCGGGCTAGAGGAAGCTAAGATGGATGTGTTAGCAAACTAGGTTGGATCAAATAAGAAATGAGGTCTTTAGAGAATGTTTATGGGTGGCTAGTGTATTGGATATGATAGAGTGGAGAGATTGAGATGGTTTCGGTATATCAAGTGGAGAAAGATGTGAAATACGTTTAGAAACGTTGAAACCCTCATCTTTTTTTTTTTTTTTTTTTGGGTTTGGGGGGAGGGGGATAGAGGGATACCCAAATTGACTTGGGATGAGCGGATTAGACATGATTTTTCTTGGTATTTTAAAAACATATTTGATAAAAATATTAAATAGAAAATTCAAATATTTTTGGTTATTCCTAATAATTTTTAAAAATCATTAGGTATTTTATTAAAAATACTAAATAATAGATATTCTTTTTTATATTTAGTATCCGAAATTTCAAATATATGAAATAGCCATTTCAATATTTGAACCTGTATTTGAAAATTTGGATACAAATTTAGATAGTGAAGTCAACCATCCGAATATTTCAAATATCCGAAATTCTTATATGTGAACTTGAACACCCTTAAAGGTATCTATAGTTCCCTAGTTACGCCCCGAAAGTTTACTCTCTTTAGCGAAGTTATGGCTCTCTAGTTACGTCTCTCAGCTCTTAGGGACAATGAAATCACAAATCGAAAGTTGGAGTCGAAAATATGCACAACAATTATTCAGCATTTGGTATATCAAATTAGTGATGATGATGCTATAAATACTTGCTGCCTAATCAATATGAACATATTAAGCTTGCCATATACAAACAAATACATAAATCACTTATCATTTGCTATAACTTTTGGGAAAGACAACACTCATGGATTTAAAGTTATGCATAAAGTAAATTTCAATGGTGGTTTGGAGTACATGAGTGAAGCAATAAGCACGTCGATCCACATCAAATGTACTATTATTTGAGTTTACATCAATATATGATTGATGTAGAATTGTAAATAACATTAAAGTAAAAACAAGTGGTGCATGTTTAAACCAACCCGACCAACACTAATACTAACTTTTTTTGGGGAAATTTTTTTTTCTGTCAAACGTCATACCAATGGTCGACTCATATATCTTGTTAGTACATATATGAATTCAAAATCCGTATCAAAATGACTTTCAGTTGGTGATTTAGGATTTTAGGGTACTTTAACATTAATTTTATATCCAAGACTCTCGAGTCAAGTTTGCAAGTTCATTAAGCAAAAAACGTGACATTAATCAAATGTGTTTATAAAACTATTTTTAATAATTATCTATCATATACATGATGGTTATAGTTATGGTAATGTTGGTATATAGGGGTGGTGAGCTTAAAACAAGTTAGAGTTATGAAACAACTTGAGTCTTAGCTTTTTAGTTGTAGTCATATGGACTTTATTTCGATAAGAGTTAATTGCCAATTTAGTTCCTGAGATTTGTCAAAAATTGTCACTTTCATCCAATTTTTTTTTGTCAATTTAGTCCCCGTGATTTCATTTTTTTGTCATTTTAATCCCTGAGGTTATAAAACCTACTAGTATGAGTGAAAGTAAGGTTCGTGTCCTCAGGGATACAAATTAACCAATCGGCCAAGTCACCGCTGTAAGCACCTTTGCCCGATCCAGAACCCGAACCTGAAGCAGGGGAATTTTGCGCCCTCTTTTTTTGACTTATCTCGACCAGGTGGGCTACTCAAGTCCTCCTCGAACTGGTCATCATCCAAGTTAATGTCCTCCACGTTGTCACGATTAATCGCACAGTTATGAGACGAATTTGTTTTCGTCCTTTTTGACGAGTTGGTTGGAGTGGGGACGTTCGCCCATTTTGAATTGTTTTTCGCGACTTCCCAACAATGGATAAACTTGAACTCGAGCCCCTTTTCATCACGAAAAGCTTTTAGGGTGTTGGTGAGGTAGTCGCTGTCTGTTTCACCGCTTCTTAGATTGTTTCTTGCGTGATAATAATGCAGGTGAAACAATTCATCGCCCTGCTTATCTCGGTCCACTTGGACGAGAGACTATCGTTTGCTCAATAGAACTCTCATTCCATCAACATATGGAACGCATTGTTTATGTCGATCCGAAAGTCGTTTTTGTGGCGACTAGTTCCCACAAAAAAAAATGGTCATTAGTCACACGTAAAAATATATATTTTTAACAACATTTATTATGTTTAAAAAAGTATTACAAATACAATTCTCTTTTTCCGACTCGCTTATCCAAGCTTTCGTTAACGCAAGCTCTTCGGCGGGTGTCCACTTAAGCGGTTGGCGGCGACCAATGCTTTCTCGTCCTGCGTCTTCTTCTTGTGACTTCTTCTTACAGTGGGTTTTTTACCCGAAGATGATCCCACAATATTTTATTGTTGTGTTTTGGGTACGCTTTCCGGTTGCGTTAAAGGAAGTGGCGGTTGTGAAGGAATGAGGGAATCGTTAAATGGAAAATTAGGATAAATTTGTCCACTAATGTAACTCGCGAAAGTCGCGTAATCGGGACAAGGTGATGGAATGGGTGGACGGTTTGGTATCGGACGAACCGGTGGTGTATTCGGGTTTGGGACATAGTTGTATGGGTTGTTCGGGTCAAAGCCTCGGTTGTATGGGTTCATTTTTTTTTAACAAAGTAGGATGAGTAGTATAAAAATATATGAAGAAGTGTATAAAAAAGTTGAAGAAATTAATGAGGTAAAGTGGTGTTTTGTAGTGAAGTGAGGTTAATATATAATTTTTTTTTTGACCGTTTGATTTCAACGGTTTGATTTTAATTTTTTTATTTTAAACGGTCAAACATATCAATCCCCAACCAATGAAGTGTCGCCACATGTCCCCCCACCCCCCCCCCCCCCTCCGCGCCGGTGGAAATTTCCCCGCCCCACTCCGGACGGTCTTATAGTTTTCATGAAATCAGATTTGCAATATTTTATAAAATGTACTGTTGAATTATGTTATTTCTCGATCTATACTTGAATCCTGTCAAACCGAGCTCATGCATGTATTACAAAATTTTTGCAAGTTCTCTTTCAACCCCATAAAAAGATTGCTTCATATTTTATTTTTTATATTTTCGAGTTTGTTTACATATATTGTTTACTAGTTTTTATCCCGGGAACGTCCCGGGTTGAAATATCTAATATAAAATAATAAATTATTATTATTATTATTATTATTATTATTATTATTTTAAACAAATCTCTGCCATAAGTTATCATATTCAAATATAAAAAAAAAAAAAAGAATCTTTGCGCCGGGGTATAAATCTAGTGCCATTACAAATGAATTCGGAAGTTTGTAATCGATCATTCTAAAAAGAACTAACATGAAATAAGAAAAAAAAGTTAATTATTGAAATATCGAACGCATTAGTCTAAGGGTTATGTGATGCGTTAAAAAATTCATGGGTATATGATCGGGTATGTAGTTCGGGTATTTGGGTATGTTGTTTCGGGTAATCGGGTCGGGTATCACCTAATCCCAGACCCGACCCAAACCCACAATTTTTTTTAAACTAATCCCAAACCCGACACAATACCTGTCGGGTTACAAAAAATAGTCATTTTTTTCTCCGATTTTTATATAGCACTATGGTACTCGTTGGAAAGATAATAAAACGCTCGTTAAGTTGGTGTAATTTTTTTCTTTAAAAAATCTCGTATATAAAAGATATTAACGTTTAAAAGTTATGGGAGGAAACACGAGAGATAAAATAATAAATGTTTAATATTTATATTTAGTAGATTAGGTTAAAGATTATAATATACTAGCTGATTACCCCGGGAAGGTCCCGGGGTTGAAAAATTTAATATGATTTAATAAAAAATGATAAAAGAAGAAAACTCAAATCACGAAAAGAGTAAATAACTTAAACATAATCAATCTTAGTTAAAAAAAACATTTATTTAAAAAGTTAAAAAAATAAAAAGCATAAACCATATTAAACATAATACAGTATTAAAAAGATAACCTTCAACATATAATCATCTTCACGTAATTTAAAATATGTTACAATTTGACTTTGACTTATATAGATGTAGAATTCATGATGGGGGTTGAAAAATATAACCATTCTAATAATACTAATACTAATAGTAATAATTATTACTCTTGTAATTAAATAAATAAAAAAATAACCTTGCTATAAGGTGACACCATGTGTTGCAGTGTTGCGCGATTTTCTCCTAGCTTCTCTTAATGAAGTATACATATCCATCTTTAGAAAAGTAAAATTACAATGATAGCATGACGATTGGGTTGAATTTCAACATCGTAGATAAGAACCTGGTTTAAAAGAAAAAACATTATTAATGAATAACCTGAACACTTTGTGTTTTTTTTCTGTATGAACATAACCCCACAAAAAATAGTCGTTTTTTTCTCCGTTTTTTATATAGCACTATGGTACTCGTTGGAAAGATAATAAAACGCTCGTTATTTTGGTGTAATTTTTTTATTTAAAAAATCTCGAATATAAAAGATATTAACGTTTAAAAATTATGGGAGGAACATAAGAGAGAAAAATTTAAATTTGTTTTTAAATTGTTTTTTCCTAAAATAACTCAATTTAATTTTAGTAATTGAGAATTGAGAGATAGATAGATAAATTTAGGGTTTTATGTTTATCTTTTTTTTTTTAATTAAAAAAAGGAAATAATTAAAAAACATTAAAATCTTTCAATTATGATGCCACGTGGCACTTTCATGGAGGGGTTGAAGGCACCATTGCACGCCACGTCAGCAATGTTCAATTCTTTTATATATATTAATAGATTAGGTTAAATCATATCTATTTCTTTTTTTTAATTGGTTTAGAGTTGCCACATCACATCCTATGTGGCATCTCTCAAAGGAAAGATTGCATAAGAGTATGACATGTAGGATTAATCCCTTTGCAATATATATATACTAGCTGATTACCCCGGGAGGGTCCCGGGGTTGAAAAATCTAATTTTACATGATAACCTATTGCAAATGGCTCAAGTTAACTAACCACAAAATCTCTCAATCATTGCATGTTCATAGTATTCTAATCAGTAATAACTCATATTCCTTAATCTAAAACCTAATCAGTAATCATCTAAAGAATCACTTATGTAAGCTGCAACTATTCAAAAACTCATCACATCTCTCTAATTTCTCACATTCTAATGGCTCTTATAATTCCTAACCTAATCAACTAAACAAACACTTAAGTTGAAAGTTGTAACCATTGCATCTTATTATGCCACGTGGCATAATCAAGAGATGGTTGAGGCCACCATTGAACGCCACGTCAGCAACTATCAATATTCCCGAGAGTGTCCCGGGATTGAAAAATATAACCATTCTAATAATACTAATATTAATGGTAATAATTATTACTCTTGTAATTAAATAAATAAAAAAATAATCTTGCTATAAGCTGACACCATGTGTTGCAGTGTTGCGCGATTCTTTCTCCTAGCTTCTCTTGATGAAGTATACCTAGTAAAATTCCAATGATAACATGGTGATTGGGCTGATTTTCAACATCATAGATAAGAACGTGGTTTAAAAGAAAAAACATGATTAATGAATAACATGAACACTTTGTGTGTTTTTTTTTCCTGTACAAACGAAACCCTACAAAAAATAGTTGATTTTTTCTCCGTTTTTTATATAGCACTATGGTACTCGTTGGAAAGATAATAAAACGCTCGTTAATTTGGTGTAATTTTTTTCTTTAAAAAATCTCGTATATAAAAGATATAAACGTTTAAAAATTATGGGAGGAAATATGAGAGAGAAAATTTTAAATTTATTTTTAAATTCTTTTTTTTACTAAAATAACTCAATTTAATTAAAAAGGGAAATAATTCAAAAACACTAAAATCTTTGAATTATGATACCACGTGGCAGTTTCATGGAGAGATTGAAGGCACCATTGCATGCCACGTCAGCAATGTTCAATTCTTTTATATATATTAACTAGTTTATACCCCGGGAGCGTCCCGGGTTGAGAAATTTAAGTAAAGTGAATAAAATTAGAAGTATCTAAACTATAAAAATGGCATCTGCCAATATATGATTAATTATTATTATTATTATTATTATTATTATTATTATTATTATTATTATTATTTTAAACAAATTTCTGCCATAAGTTATCATATTCTAATATAAAAAAAGGGTAATTGGGTCAGGTATCACCTAATCCCAGGCCCGACCCAAACCCACAATTTTTTTTTAAAATAATTCCAAACCTATCACAATACCTGTCGGGTTACAAAAAATAGTCGTTTTTTTCTCCGTTTTTTATATAGCACTATGGTACTCGTTGGAAAGATAATAAAACGCTCGTTAATTTGGTGTAATTTTTTTCTTTAAAAAATCTCGTATATAAAAGATATTAACACTTAAAAGTTATGAGAGGAAACATGAGAGGGAAAATAATAAAGTTTTAATATTTACATTTAGTAGATTAAGTATTTAATAGATTATGTTAAATCATATTTAAACCATATTTATTCCTTTTTTTAATTGGTCTAGAGTTGCCACATCATATCCTATGTGGCATCTCTTAAAAAAGAGATTGCATAATATTATGACATGTCATTAAAAATGCTTTGGTTTATTATAGATATAGATATAGATAGATTAATAGATATATAGATATAGATTTTATCTATTGCATATGAAAATAAAAGTGAACACACGCCCCTCCAACTATTGCCTCCCAAGTGACATTACTTTCATTATCCTCCACTTGACGCTTGTTCACAAGCGTTAAAAGTTTTTACACCAATTCATCTATTAATCTACTAGTTTATACCCCGGAAGCGTCCCGGGTTGAGAGCTCTAAGTAAAGTGAATAAAATTATAAGTATTTAAACTATAAAATGGCATCTGCCAATATATGATTAATGAATATTATTATTATTATTATTATTAATATTATTTTAAACAAATCTCTATCATAAGTTATCATATTCTAATATAAAAAGGGGGTAATTGGGTCGGGTATCACCTAATCCCAGGCCCGACCCAAACCCACAATTTTTTTTAAACTAATTCCAAACCTGACACAATACCAGTCGGGTTACAAAAAATAGTCGTTTTTTTTCTCCGTTTTTTATATAGCACTATGGTACTCGTTGGAAAGATAATAAAACGCTCGTTAATTTGGTGTAATTTTTTTTTTAAAAAATCTCGTATATAAAATATATTAACATTTAAAAGTTATGAGAGGAAACATGAGAGAGAAAATAATAAAGTTTTAATATTTGCATTTAGTAGATTAGATATTTAATAGATTTCATTTTTTTAATTGGTCTAGAGTTGCCACATCACATCCTATGTGACATCTCTCAAAAGAGAGATTGCATAATATTATGACATGTCATTAAAAATGCTTTGGTTTATTATATACTAGCTGATTACCCCGGGAAGGTCCCGGGGTTGAAAATTTTAATATGATTTAATAAAAAAATGATAAAAGAAGAAAACTCAAATCACGAAAAGAGTAAATAACTTAAACATAATCAATCTTAGTTAAAAAAAACATTTATTTAAAAAGTTAAAAAAATAAAAAGCATAAACCATATTAAACATAATACATTATTAAAAGGATAACCTTCAACATATAATCATCTTCACGTAATTTAAAATATGTTACAATTTGACTTTGACTTATATAGATGTAGAATTCATGAAGGGGGTTGAAAAATATAACCATTCTAATAATACTAATACTAATAGTAATAATTATTACTCTTATAATTAAATAAATAAAAAAAATAACCTTGTTATAAGGTGACACCATGTGTTGCAGTGTTGCGCAATTCTTTCTCCTAGCTTCTCTTGATGAAGTATACATATCCATCTTTAGAAGAGTAAAATTCCAATGATAGCATGGCGATTGGGCTGAATTTCAACATCGTAGATAAGAACTTGGTTTAAAAGAAAAATCATGATTAATGAATAACCTGAACACCTTGTGTTTTTTTTTTTTCTGTACAAACATAACCCCACAAAAAATAGTCGTTTTTTTCTCCGTTTTTTATATAGCACTATGGTACTCGTTGGAAAGATAATAAAACGCTCGTTAATTTGGTGTAATATTTTTATTTAAAAAATCTCGAATATAAAAGATATTAACGTTTAAAAATTATGGGAGGAACATAAGAGAAAAAAATCTAAATTTATTTTTAAATTCTTTTTTCCTAAAATAACTCAATTTAATTTTAGTAATTGAGAATTGAGAGATAGAGAGATAAATTTAGGGTTTTATGTTTATCTTTTTTTTTAATTAAAAAAAGAAATAATTTAAAAACACTAAAATCTTTCAATTATGATGCCACGTGGCAGTTTCATGGAGAGGTTGAAGGCACCATTGCACGCCACGTTAGCAATGTTCAATTCTTTTATATATATTAATAGATTAATCTATTAATATATATAAAAGAATTGAACATTGCTGATGTGGCGTGCAATGGTGCCTTCATCCTCTCCATAAAACTGTCACGTGGCATTATAATTGAAAGATTTTATTGTTTTTGAATTATTTCCTTTTTTAATTAAATTGAGTTATTTTAGGAAAAAATAATTTAAAAATAAATTTAAAATTTTCTCTCTCATATTTACTCCCATAATTTTTAAACGTTTATATCTTTTATATACGGGATTTTTTAAAGAAAAAAATTACACCAAATTAACGAACGTTTTATTATCCTTCCAACGAGTACCATAGTGCTATATAAAAAACGGAGAAAAAATCGACTATTTTTTGTGGGGTTTCGTTCATACAGGAAAAAAACACACAAACTGTTCATGTTATTCATTAATCATGTTTTTTCTTTTAAACCAGGTTCTTATCTACGATGTTGAAAATCAGCCCAATCGCCATGTTATCATTGGAATTTTACTAGGTATACTTAATCAAGAGAAGCTAGGAGAAAGAATCGCGCAACACTGCAACACATGGTGTCAGCTTATAACAATGTTATTTTTTTATTTATTTAATTACAAGAGTAATAATTATTACTATTAATATTAGTATTATTAGAATGGTTATATTTTTCAACCCCGGGACGCTCCCGGGAAGAATTAATAGTTGCTGGCGTGGCGTTCAATGGTGGCCTCAACCATCTCTTGATTATGCCACGTGGCATAATGAGATGCAATGGTTACAACTTCCAACTTAAGTGTTTGTTTAGTTGATTAAGTTAGGAATTATAGGAGACATTAGAATGTGAGAAATTAGAGAGATGTGATGAGTTTTTGAATAGTTGCAGCTTACATAAGTGATTCTTTAGATGATTACTGATTAGGTTTTAGATTAGGGAATATGAGTTATTACTGATTAGAATACTATGAACATGCAATGATTGAGAGATTTTGTGGTTAGTTAACTTGAGCCATTTGCAATAGGTTATCACGTAAAATTAGATTTTTCAACCCCGGGACCTTCCCGGGGTAATCAGCTAGTTATACATATTCACAGTTATTATTAAAATCATGATCTCATAATATATTAGTTTATTCCTAGTTAAGCGTAATCATATTAGTTCACCGCACTATAACTGAATTATGTTATATATTACGTACCTACTACAATTACAGGGTGGGTTAGATATGGTGTATTTTTAAAGAAATGTGAGAAGTAAATTGTGTGTTTTAAATCATATTGATGGATAGTTGAGATTAAATGGATTGCAAAGTTATAAATTGTGTTACAATTTAATTAATAAATTAGGGCTTATGAGGGTATAATTGTCAAATTGTCAAAAAAACAATTAAACGCCCCCTTAGTTTAAGAAGACTCCCCCCCCCCCTCTCTCTCACACACACACATATATATCCTTTTATTTACGGTTATTTCTCCACCCCCTCTCTCTCTCTCATCAAACCCTATAATCATAATTCATATATGCAAATCATGAAAACTCAAACAAGATTCAGGTCTGTTTGTGTGTTTTATCGAAATATCAAACATAATGTTGCATAAAAGGTGTGTTTTAGCGAAGACAATTCGGAATTGTTGGTTATGCGTTAAACCTGCTACAAGATTTGGGAAAGGTGTGTTTACCGGATTGCATTTGCCAACAAGATATAGAAAAAGTGTGTTTTAGCTGCAACCGTTAAGGTGTTTTATGATCATGAAGGCGTAGTCAGTGTGTTTTTTTGTTTTCTATGTGTCATGACATTGTTAGGATTTATTTTAAGGATTGCATTCCATTGTTTGTTATTTGTTTATTGTATTGTTTAATGGATTTGTTTACATTAAAATCTAGGGTTTCATATGCGGTATTTGTTATAATGTGTTCTACATGTTTGAAACACAATGGGTTCAGATGGATGGTTAACATGAACTTAAAACACAAAAGGTTGTAACTCGTTTGTAAAAAAACACATTGATGACAAAACAAAGTAGGTTTTCTGGCTTATAATAAAAAACACAATACTAAAATGGTTTAGTTTGTGTAAAAACACCATTATCTATTTGGTGATATTGGTATATGGACATAAAACAAAGTAGGTGTATATTGGACATAAAATACAATATCCTTCTTTTTTTTTTAATGTACAAAACAATATAAAAACTTATACAAAATATATGGATGATTCTGGAAAAAAAATATATGTTAATTCAAAACAATCACAAAAATATCTCCTATTAATTATGAGATTGAATTTTTAAAAACTTGAATATTTATATGATTACACTATTACCTTTGTTATAAAAATAAGACTTTGCTATATGTCACTCTTACATGTCTTCTTACCCTTTTCACAAAAATATCCTTTGTACCCGAAGCTCTATTTACAATTACAATTACAATGTTGTACTAAAAATATATAGAATGCATTCTTATTGGCCATTAATCGTTAAAATCAGGTTATTAAGTAAAGGAGAGGTTAACGTATAAAGCTTCTTAACGTAAGAAGCGTAAGAAGCAATCTCAGCCATTAGATTAACAAGATTTCTGGATGCAAATTAAAAACCCTAATCATACTTGGGTTAAACTAACCAAGGGTAAAATATGAAAAAACGTCTAATTTTTTTTTTTCAAATCTTAACAACAGAACTAATTTGAACCCTGATTTTTCATCGTTTTCAGATCGATTCATGTTCAGAATGATTACACAGTTCAAAAAAAAAAATTTGATTACAATGAACGAAAACGTAAGATCAGTATTTAAATCTAAAAAAATAATCAAAAACATAGGATTAAAATAATCATATGAACAATTATGAATCGTAATAGTTGTCGAATACTTTCGATTTTGTTTCAATAAGGATGATTAAACATAAAAATTAAGTTAAAAAAAGTTGCAGAGGAAGAAGATGAAGTTGGTGAAAACAGAGCACTTTTAAATCTCAGACGCACTCATCAAATTTACAGACGCACTCATCAAGATTTTCAGACGCACTCATCAAAATTTCAGACACACTCATTGAAATTTCAGACGCACTCATTGAAATTTATTGAATAGTGATGCGCGTTCGAAAACCCCGGAGTTATTATATTTAAGTTAAGTATTTTTTTATGAATTGTTTAGATAAATGCCACACTTTGAGTCGATTAATGTTTTGCAGTTACAAGTGTTTTTAGAAGTGGAAATGTTGCATTTATGATGCCGGGTATCAAAGACAGAGTCCAGACCGTCACTGAAATAAGAAAAAAATGATAGACCCCGTAAGAGAATCTGTCTACAACAATTTGGTGTGTAGACACCAACTTTCAAGCAATCAAGAATATTACATAGTCAAAGGTGTTGACTATTGCCATTTAATATTGGCTTCTTTGGAGGATAGCATTGACCAAGTGATTGGGAGTTACATACTTATTTTTTTTATAAATAGAAGATCACAAGAGTCATAGCAATCATCTATGCTTTCATTGGAGAGTTTTTAAGAGAGTAATATTATTAGTGAGAATCACATTCATTTTCTGCTCATCATTTTTATGGCATTGGTTCTACAAATTCTTGAAGCTTCAACCATCATGAGTGGCTAATTCAACGAGGTATACCCCGATGTAGCTTGTAAGAATTAGGGTTCTTGAACAATTGGGTATTTTCTATTTTTCATTGTAATCATTTACTTGAACAATTTTAATTGAAGCTTTAATCTTGGGTTGGATTCATGATAGCTAATTTCCCCTCGCACTAATAGCGTTATGAAATGAATTCGTTTATATGCACAATTTTAATTTAGGGTTTGAATGTTCTTGAGTGATAAAGTATATAGTTGTCCATTGTTATGTTGACGGCTATTGATACCTAAATCTTGTGACAATGACCCCGTTAGTAATTTTTGCAACTTTAATTTGTATCCAATTGTGATAGGACCCGAGTCTTGCTTGTGAAATCGGTGTAGCCTTGTCATTTTAATATTATCTTGTTAATCAATTTAATCAATTTCACTTAATTAGTTTTGTCATCTCAATTTTGAATTAATTTCTTTTTATTCAACCAATTTTCTAAACCATCCTAAATCAATTTTTATACAAATTCATAATTAAATAGATATCTTCATAAACAATTTTTAATCAACTTTAAGTATTGACACCAACCACAAACTCTTCGTGGTTCGACACCCTTATTACCACTACTACATAGTTAAGGTAATTTAGGACTTATAAATACTATTTTTGACCGGACCGCGACATCCGATCAAATAGATACATGTGTTTAAAATGTATTTGGTGGTACAATAAAAAACAAACACACCTTTACTTGTTTCTTAAAATTTAAACGCACTTTGTATTTGGTGGTACAATAAAAAACAAACGCACCTTTACTTGTTTCATAAAAACAAACGCACCTTTATTGGGGCAGCTTAACAAATCAAACGCCCCTTTATCACAAACATCAAAAGCACCTTAACAAAATTTAAAGGCTATCATCTTCTCCAATAACTTGAGCCACGTCACCTCCTTAAACAAAAATTAGTGACTATTGTGAAATGTTAAAATAACTATTGTTACTCTTATTAACCTTCTAGATCCGCCCCTAGCATAATGATCATTTATACTGATGACATATAATTGTGCGGACTCCTAAGTATTTTTTTTTTTTTTTTATAAAAATGAGTCAAGTTAAATATAATATATTTTGGTGTTTATTTTTATGTATGTTTTCAGTTGGTCTATGCTTTGACGTAAATTTTGTTAAAAATGAGTCTATCAAATATAGTACGTTTTCATTCGACGGTACAAAAATTGAGTTACTTTACGTTTTGACGCCTCAACAACATGTAAAAATACCTACCCCACCCCCTCAACTTTTAGCATTAACACCTAAATCTCCACAACTTTCTAAAAACTCTATAAAATGTCCTTTTCACTCATCGAGTTATTAAAGTTTCAAGTTTATCATTCTTTAACTTAAAAATATTATGTGTCTATTTTTATTTACGTGATGGTATAAATTCAAGATGGGTGTAATATAATATGTGTTGGTATTTTTATGTATGTTTTCGGTTAGTCTACGTTTTGACATAAATTTGTTGGAAAATAAGTTAGGTTAAAAATAATACTGCCGGCGGCGGGGCAAAAAAACCAAATAACACAAAAAAAAAAATAAACAAAACCTTAAAAAGCCCTCTCAACAGCCGCCATAGACGATCGGTACAAAACTAAGAAAAACCATTAAAGATATTGCTTATTTTTACAGAGAGAAACAAAGGCTCTCACTATAAAAACACCATTGTAACCTCACGAATTTTCCCATTTATTTTGCATTAAAGTATTTCCCGATCCATGATATAAAGTCTAATTTATTTTTAAGAATTCTTATCTTTATCCGTGCACTCTATTTTTCTAAGTTCCATTTATCATTGTACTTAAAAAAAAAAAAAAAAAAAAAAAAAAAAAAAAAAAAAAAAAAAAAAAAACTTCAATCATGACATATGTCCTATCCTAATTCTATTTATAAAATCGTCATTTTATAAGACGGTGTTTTTTATTTTCTAATTCAAACTAATGATTTTTTTTTCTTAAATAAAGCCTTGAGTCAAATAGTCAAAGTCCTAGTCAAATAGTCAATTCATCATAAAACCTAACTTTATGGTGTTGACCAATTTTAATGGCTAATTGAATCCAAAATAGTATAAAAACCCACCTATGACCCATTACACTTTGCACCTCTAAATCGATTGTTTCAATTCGATTAAACTCTCCATCATACCTTTCTTCTAGAGTATATTACTTCTACATTTGAAGCTTTGATTATAAGCTCTTGCAATTGGCGAATTGGAAGCTTGATATTCTTTCTTTTTCGTTTTTTTTTATTTATTCAATTTGGACTAGCTACGTTGTTGAGTCTTTGGGATTCGCCTCGCATACATTCACAACACTTAGACGATAATTCACCTTAGCCAATGTGAGTTTACGTAACCATGTTTATGCAATTCTTCATACTTGCAACATTATACTTAAGTAATTCTACATGCATGTCTAGTTGTAAACTTTAATGCCTCATGATTTAGACAACAACAACAACAGTTTCAACGAGTTTCAACATTACATAATCATTAGCTATGGCCAAGCCGGCGATACTCAATAATAGATCTATTGGATTGACAATCCCACCCGAATACGTGTACCTCCTACATAGGTAGCGTGGGTGATTGTTATCGTTCCAACATAATATTAAGGTGAACCGTGGATGACGGGATGGACCTAAACTAGTCGGAGGTTTGATTATGTCGATTCAACATTTCATGTTTATTCATGTAGACTTAAACTTACGATAGACATATGAATTGCTTAACTTTTATTCTTAAACTTAATTGCTTGACATGGCTTATGTATTCTCACCAACTTCTAGTTGACCCCCCCCCCCCCCATTTTTACAACTCAACAGGTAATAATGATGCTTGAAGTCTAGAGAGTTAGCATGAGGAGAAAATTTGAAGTTTATGCTTTGTTTGGCTTTTTGATGTATTAGAATTTCATTCAAAACTCAAAATGTATTTTCAATTTTGGATATTTGCACTTTAAATAAATTTCAATTAAAACTTGAATACCATGTGCTACTGTATACTCATTCATACGTGACACCTCGATGTTTCCGCCATCGATTGGGGTGTTTGATGCGCGTTCGAAAACCCCGGAGTTATTATATTTAAGTTAAGTATTTTTTTATGAATTGTTTAGATAAATGCCACACTTTGAGTCGATTAATGTTTTGCAGTTACAAGTGTTTTTAGAAGTGGAAATGTTGCATTTATGATGCCGGGTATCAAAGACAGAGTCCAGACCGTCACTGAAATAAGAAAAAAATGATAGACCCCGTAAGAGAATCTGTCTACAACAATTTGGTGTGTAGACACCAACTTTCAAGCAATCAAGAATATTACATAGTCAAAGGTGTTGACTATTGCCATTTAATATTGGCTTCTTTGGAGGATAGCATTGACCAAGTGATTGGGAGTTACATACTTATTTTTTTTATAAATAGAAGATCACAAGAGTCATAGCAATCATCTATGCTTTCATTGGAGAGTTTTTAAGAGAGTAATATTATTAGTGAGAATCACATTCATTTTCTGCTCATCATTTTTATGGCATTGGTTCTACAAATTCTTGAAGCTTCAACCATCATGAGTGGCTAATTCAACGAGGTATACCCCGATGTAGCTTGTAAGAATTAGGGTTCTTGAACAATTGGGTATTTTCTATTTTTCATTGTAATCATTTACTTGAACAATTTTAATTGAAGCTTTAATCTTGGGTTGGATTCATGATAGCTAATTTCCCCTCGCACTAATAGCGTTATGAAATGAATTCGTTTATATGCACAATTTTAATTTAGGGTTTGAATGTTCTTGAGTGATAAAGTATATAGTTGTCCATTGTTATGTTGACGGCTATTGATACCTAAATCTTGTGACAATGACCCCGTTAGTAATTTTTGCAACTTTAATTTGTATCCAATTGTGATAGGACCCGAGTCTTGCTTGTGAAATCGGTGTAGCCTTGTCATTTTAATATTATCTTGTTAATCAATTTAATCAATTTCACTTAATTAGTTTTGTCATCTCAATTTTGAATTAATTTCTTTTTATTCAACCAATTTTCTAAACCATTCTAAATCATTTTTTTTTACAAATTCATAATTAAATAGATATCTTCATAAACAATTTTTAATCAACTTTAAGTATTGACACCAACCACAAACTCTTCGTGGTTCGACACCCTTATTACCACTACTACATAGTTAAGGTAATTTAGGACTTATAAATACTATTTTTGACCGGACCGCGACATCCGATCAAATAGATACATGTGTTTAAAATGTATTTGGTGGTACAATAAAAAACAAACACACCTTTACTTGTTTCTTAAAATTTAAACGCACTTTGTATTTGGTGGTACAATAAAAAACAAACGCACCTTTACTTGTTTCATAAAAACAAACACACCTTTATTGGGGCAGCTTAACAAATCAAACGCACCTTTATCACAAACATCAAAAGCACCTTAACAAAATTTAAAGGCTATCATCTTCTCCAATAACTTGAGCCACGTCACCTCCTTAAACAAAAATTAGTGACTATTGTGAAATGTTAAAATAACTATTGTTACCCTTATTAACCTTCTAGATCCGCCCCTAGCATAATGATCATTTATACTGATGACATATAATTGTGCGGACTCCTAAGTATTTTTTTTTTTTTTTTATAAAAATGAGTCAAGTTAAATATAATATATTTTGGTGTTTATTTTTATGTATGTTTTCAGTTGGTCTATGCTTTGACGTAAATTTTGTTAAAAATGAGTCTATCAAATATAGTACGTTTTCATTCGACGGTACAAAAATTGAGTTACTTTACGTTTTGACGCCTCAACAACATGTAAAAATACCTACCTCACCCCCTCAACTTTTAGCATTAACACCTAAATCTCCACAACTTTCTAAAAACTCTATAAAATGTCCTTTTCACTCATCGAGTTATTAAAGTTTCAAGTTTATCATTCTTTAACTTAAAAATATTATGTGTCTATTTTTATCTACTTGATGGTATAAATTCAAGATGGGTGTAATATAATATGTGTTGGTATTTTTATGTATGTTTTCGGTTAGTCTACGTTTTGACATAAATTTGTTGGAAAATAAGTTAGGTTAAAATTAATACTGCCGGCGGCGGGGCAAAAAAACCAAATAACACAAAAAAAAAAATAAACAAAACCTTAAAAAGCCCTCTCAACAGCCGCCATAGACGATCGGTACAAAACTAAGAAAAACCATTAAAGATATTGCTTATTTTTACAGAGAGAAACAAAGGCTCTCACTATAAAAACACCATTGTAACCTCACGAATTTTCCCATTTATTTTGCATTAAAGTATTTCCCGATCCATGATATAAAGTCTAATTTATTTTTAAGAATTCTTATCTTTATCCGTGCACTCTATTTTTCTAAGTTCCATTTATCATTGTACTTAAAAAAAAAAAAAAAAAAAAAAAAAAAAAAAAAAAACTTCAATCATGACATATGTCCTATCCTAATTCTATTTATAAAATCGTCATTTTATAAGACGGTGTTTTTTATTTTCTAATTCAAACTAATGATTTTTTTTTCTTAAATAAAGCCTTGAGTCAAATAGTCAAAGTCCTAGTCAAATAGTCAATTCATCATAAAACCTAACTTTATGGTGTTGATCAATGTTAAGGTAGTGTGAAATTCTATCAAGGTTTTTGGTAGTTAACCAATTATAAACTCTAGTTACCTGTTTAGTATTTCTATAGTCAATTAACTCATGCATTTCTTTTTAAGATTCCTAAAACTTAAAGTTTAGTGTTTTGCTAGATTCTTATTCTCCTTGCTATTTTAGTCGAACCTAATCCAACCCTTAAAACCCACACCTATCAAACCTCTTACTAAATTATTCGAAGTAGTTTATTCTGTTACCTATAAATTCATGTCATGTCTTAACACAAATTTTCCAAACCACAGTTGCCCTAATTTCTACCCAATCACTGTCAACCCGGTGTTTTTTTTTATAACTTCGGGACAAAGTTTCTAAAAGTAGGGGAGACTGTAACCTCACGAATTTTCCCATTTATTTTGCATTAAAGTATTTCCCGATCCATGATATAAAGTCTAATTTATTTCTAAGTATTCTTATCTTTATCCGTGCACTCTATTTTTCTAAGTTCCTTTTATCATTGTACTTAAAAAAAAAACTTCAATCATGACATATGTCCTATCCTAATTCTATTTATAAAATCGTCATTTTATAAGATGGTGTTTTTTATTTTCTAATTCAAACTAATGATTTTTTTTATTTCTTAAATAAAGCCTTGAGTCAAATAGTCAAAGTCCTGGTCAAAGTCCTAGTCAAAGTCTTAGTCAAAACAGTCAAAGTCCTAGTCAAATAGTCAATTCATCATAAAACCTTACTTTATAGTGTTGACCAATTTTAATGGCTAATTGAATCCAAAACTAATATAAAAACCCACCTATGACCCATTGCACTTTGCACCTCTAAATCGATTGTTTCAATTCGATTAAACTCTCCCTCATACCTTTCTTCTAGAGTATATTACTTCTACATTTGAAGCTTTGATTATAAGCTCTTGCAATTGGCGAATTGGAAGCTTGATATTCTTTCTTTTTCGTTTTTTTTATTTCTTCAATTTGGACTAGCTACGTTGTTGAGTCTTTGGGATTCGCCTCGCATACATTCACAACACTTAGAGGATAATTCACCTTAGCCAATGTGAGTTTACGTAACCATGTTTATGCAATTCTTCATACTTGCAATATTATACTTAAGCAATTCTACATGTATGTCTAGTTGTAAACTTTAATGCCTCATGATTTAGACAACAACAACAGTTTCAACGAGTTTCAACATTACATAATCATTAGCTATGGCCAAGCCGGCGATACTCAATAATAGATCTATTGGATTGACAATCCCACCCGAATACGTGTACCTCCTACATAGGTAGCGTGGGTGATTGTTATCGTTCCAACATAATATTAAGGTGAACCGTGGATGACGGGATGGACCTAAACTAGTCGGAGGTTTGATTATGTCGATTCAACATTTCATGTTTATTCATGTAGACTTAAACTTACGATAGACATATGAATTGCTTAACTTTTATTCTTAAACTTAATTGCTTGACATGGCTTATGTATTCTCACCAACTTCTAGTTGACCCCCCCCCCCCCATTTTTACAACTCAACATGTAATAATGATGCTTGAAGTCTATAGAGTTAGCATGAGGAGAAAATTTGAAGTTTATGCTTTGTTTGGCTTTTTGATGTATTAGAATTTCTGTCACACCCTCAAAATCCACTTGCGGAGTTTTACCGCGAGGCGCATGACAAACCAGGATCCAAACCAACGATCACAATAAACAAGTCTAAATGAATATAAATGCAATTTCAAAACATAGTTTAAAAATCCCGTTTACAGCGGAAGCTTATTCAAAAACAGTATCTCAACCATAAAACAATAGTTCAACGTTCAAATGACCATGCAACCCTAGTTAGACGCCGTGCAGACGCGTGCGCCCTAGTCCAGTCGTGCTACCTTAGCGACCTGAGAAAACATGTAAAAGTTTACGTCAGCACAAAAATGCTGGTGAGTTTACAGGTTTTGTATCCAAGTACCAAGTCCACCTGTCCATACTATAATAATCGAAAACCAGTATACGCTAGCTAGGCGTACGTTTTGTTACTACCACGATTGGAAAACCATTACTAACGCGAATACCAAAAGTATGCCCGATGTAGTTCCTGTTGTTCCTGTTTGAGACAATATGCACCCGCCGACCCTCCAAGTCGACGAGCGGGGTTGGTCACTCCCAATAGCGCTATTCACATTTCCCCGTTGTGCAAACCCGCACATTCATGGTTCCCCCCGGGACTTCCAAAGATCGTGTAGTACACAATAGAAACCCATAGTATGACAGTAGTTACCAAATAATCGTTTTAACACATGTTTTCTCCCCCGAAAGTATGAAACCAGTTTAAAAGAGGGGCCGTAAACTCACCTTAAGTTGCGTTACTCCTTAACCCGAGTAAACCCAGCTGCTATGCTAGTCCCGTAAGCGGCGACCTAACATACGACAGTTACAAGTACTTAGACTAATAACCCGCAGGCTAATTAGTCCCTAGATGTCCAGACCATAACCAAGTTCGTTTGAAAACACCGTGACTGTTTAACCGACCCAAAGTACAAGACTCGACATCCCATTGGTGACCCGAGACTCCCCGTGTTATGTTTACGCTCCAAAACATACAATAACGCAAGTACACTTAACATACGTTAACGCACAACAAGTTATAGCACATAGTTCACGTATCACCGGAATACATCCAAATATATGTTACCAAGTTATTAGACATGTTACGGGGTTCCTAGCATGTTACTACATGTTAAATCGGGTCTCGGAATGCTAATTTACACTTACAGCAGCAGTACACGCGATTAGGAAAAGTCAACTAGCAATTAGGTTGGTCAACTAGCAATTAGAAACCCTACTCGCCTCTATTATAGGCGATTAGGAGCTACTCCCCTGAACTTACTAGCAATTAGGGCTATTCACATGAACTTATAGGCAATTAGGGCTATTCACATGAACTTATAGGCAATTAGGGCTAATCACCTGATCTTTCACAAGAGTAGGCCTCTACTCGCCTATGTTATAGGCGATTAGCACCCTACTCGCCTATAACATAGGCGATTAGGAATGCTACTCGCCTGTAACCTTGCTGTTCCGGTTTTTCGCGCGTTTAACGCTCCAAATCAGATCCAGAACGTGTGTAACCACCCAATATCATCCCAAACACTATCCTAAACATGTTTAACCCAAAATCCTTCGTTTAACCTCGTATAATCAGTCCTGCATGCAACCAAGTAATCCAAACACTATTCACATAGCATGCAACATCATACTAACACGCGTAATCATAACCCTAATATCCAATTACTGAGATTTCTATCATCATGCTATCAATATCAATACTGATCTATCATAATAACATATCAAATCATCATCATGAATCATAAAAACCCTAGCTTTCTAATCATACACACTCATAATGCATGCATATTAGTTATAATCCGATTAACAACCCTTATTGACGATTTTCAGAAAGCTTTTTCGTTTAAGAACAGGTCTGGACCATTAGGGATTGATTAAAAACGTTTATAAAGAGTTATGGATGAAAATCAAACCTTAGGATTATGAAAATATGATGATTCAAGCTTGAAACCTTGAGTTTTGATCAAAAATCGCCCTCCAGAGGTTATTTATGTGTTGGGGCGGGTTATGGGACGACTAGGGTTGGTATAATGAAGTTTAGGAGGTTAAGTATGGTATTTATAGTCGTTTTTAGTCGTCCAGCCCGTTACTAGCGAGTATGCAGCAGTTTCAGGCGATTAGGAGTCCTAATCGCCTGATTGTTCAGGCAATTGGGGCCTACTCGCCCCTAAGGGCACACGAGTAGCCCCTACTCGCCCCTAAGTTTTCCTACTCGCCTCCCCTATAGGCGATTAGGCCTTCCTACTCGCCTATAGGGGCTGGTTTCGTGTGTTTTGCGCGTTAAACCCCGTTTTAACATATGTTAATACATATTCACGTACCGACAAGTCATATAATGATTGTAAACACATAACACAAGTAAATACACATATTTACACTCGTTCACCAATTCCCGGGACTCGAGACTCGTACGTTCCGTATGTCCTGACGATCCTACAAATCGTCACCGTTTGTACACTTGGTTAAGGACTGACATCTAACGAACCTCTAGACCAACATCCAATGATCTTCTAGACTAACCAATAGTTCCCGAACCATAACCCGACTTAACTAACCCAGTTAAGTACAATATACGCGTGACTCGCTAAGGTAGACTTTCATCTAGACAACGTTGTTAACCAGAATTTGCCGGGTGTCACATCATCCCCACGTTAAAAGAATTTTCGTCCCGAAAATTGCACAAGCACCAAAAGAACAAAAGAAATAACGAAGGAAACAAACAAAAAGATAGAAACCAAAAGAGAGATTTACCCGAGTTGTCACATCATCCCCACGTTAAAAGGAATCTCGACCCGAGATTCATTCAGCTGCCGAAGAGACATGTCTCGACTCGAACGCTTCCTTAGGAAAAAGATGAGGATACTTAGACTTCATCTGATCCTCCCGTTCCCATGTATATTCCGGTCCCCGGTTCGAGTTCCACCGAACCTTAACGATACGAATCTTGCTGTGACGTAGGCTACGAATCTTGTAATCAAGGATCTCCACCGGTTCTTCCACAATCCGAAGACGATCATCAACCTTGATCTCTTCTAGTGGAACGATGAGAGACTCGTCAGCCAGACACTTCTTCAAGTTTGACACGTGAAAGACGTTATGTACGTTACCGAGCTCCGTCGGTAGATCAAGTCGATATGCCACCGGCCCAATCCGTTCCAGGATCGTAAATGGGCCGACATACCGCGGATTGAGTTTGCCACGCTTCCCAAAGCGTATGACGCCCTTTCACGGTGAGACTTTTAGAAGTACCTTGTCATTGACTTGGAATTCCAGTGGTTTGCGACACTGATCAGCATAACTCTTTTGCCGGTCCCGTGCCGCCGCCAACCGGTTACGAATCTGTACGATCTTTTCCGAAGTTTCGTACACCAGTTCAGGCCCAGTGAGTTGACTCTCACCCACTTCAGCCCAACAAAGAGGAGAACGGCATTTCCGTCCGTACAGTGCTTCAAACGGAGCAGCCTTGATGCTCGTGTGATAACTGTTATTATACGAGAATTCTACTAACGGCAGATGAGCTTCCCAACCCTTTCCAAAATCGATCACACATGCCCGCAGCATGTCTTCTAAAGTTTGAATCGTGCGCTCACTCTGACCGTCAGTCTGTGGATGATAAGCCGTACTCATGTCTAGTTGGGTACCCAAAGCCTTGTGCAAAGACTTCCAGAAGTGAGAAGTAAAATGGGAGTCACGATCCGAGATAATAGAAACTGGTACCCCGTGCTTAGAAACAACTTCCTTCAAGTAAAGACGAGCCAAACGATCCATGGTGTCGGTCTCCTTAATAGCAAGAAAATGAGCTGATTTCGTCAACCGATCGACAATCACCCATATCTTGTCATTCCCGCTTGGTGATTTAGGAAGTTGTGTGACAAAATCCATAGTAATTCGTTCCCATTTCCATTCCGGAATTTCAGGTTGTTGCAAGAGACCCGACGGTTTCTGGTATTCCACCTTGACCTTAGCACAGGTCAAGCATTTGCTCACGTATGAGGCTATGTCCGACCTCATGTTTGGCCACCAGTAAAGCACCTTCAGATCTTGGTACATCTTATCCGAACCAGGATGAATAGAATACTGGGACTTATGAGCCTCATCAAGAACAAGCTCTCATAGTCCCCCGAATAAAGGAACCCATATACGTTCTGCGAAATAGTGCAGGCCATCAGGCCTTCGCTCGAGGTGCTTGTCGGCACCGTGCATGGTTTCAGCTTTAAAGTTTTCCTCCTTCAAAGCTTCCAACTGGGCAGAACGGAGTTGATCAGGTAACGACGAATGAATAGTGAGCTGCAACGCCCGAACACGACGAGGTTTAGTTGATTCCTTCCTGCTCAAGGCGTCTGCTACAACATTCGCCTTGCCAGGATGGTACTTAATAGCACAATCATAGTCGTTCAAAAGTTCGATCCAACGACGCTGCCGTATGTTCAAATGTTGTTGGTCGAAAATGTGTTGGAGACTCTTGTGATCGGTGTAGATGGTGCATTTGGTACCGTACAAGTAATGTCTCCAAATTTTCAACGCGAATACCACGGCACCCAACTCCAAGTCATGAGTTGTGTAGTTCTTCTCGTGCACTTTGAGTTGACGAGAAGCATACGCAATCACTTTCTCGCGTTGCATCAACACGCAACCGAGTCCATGAATGGAAGCATCACAGTAAACAACAAAATCATCAGGACCCTCAGGTAAAGACAAAATTGGAGCAGAACACAGTTTAGACTTCAGTTCTTCAAACGCTGACTCTTGTGGTTCACCCCAGTCGAATTTCCTATCCTTTTGAGTGAGAGTGGTGAGGGGTTGAGCAATCTTCGAGAACCCCTGAATGAAACGACGATAGTAGCCTGCAAGGCCTAGGAATTGCCGCACCTCAGTTGGCGTCTTTGGTGCTCCCCAGTCCTTGATTGCTTCGATTTTTGCTGGATCGACATGAATCCCTAGTTCATTAACCACATGTCCTAGGAATTGAACTTCGCGTAACCAAAAGTCACACTTTGAGAACTTGGCGTAAAGTTGTTCCCGTCGCAAGAGTTCCAAAACTAACCGCAGATGTTCCCCGTGTTCGGTTTCGTTCTTGGAGTAGATCAGAATGTCATCAATAAATACAATGACGAATTTGTCCAGATAGGGTTTACAGACGCGGTTCATCAAGTCCATGAAAACCGCCGGTGCGTTCGTAAGACCGAAAGGCATGACCAAGAATTCGAAATGGCCATAACGTGTTCGAAAAGCAGTCTTTGCAACGTCAGCCTCCCTGACGCGCAGCTGGTGATAACCGGACCTCAAATCGATCTTGGAATAATAACTAGAACCCTGAAGCTGGTCGAATAGATCATCAATACGTGGAAGAGGATAACGGTTCTTGACGGTCAATTTGTTCAGTTCTCTGTAGTCTACGCACAATCGGAAACTCCCATCCTTCTTCTTAACAAATAAAATCGGGGCTCCCCAAGGGGAAGAACTTGGTCGGATGAAACCCTTGTCCAAGAGTTCCTGTAACTGGCTAGACAATTCCTGCATCTCGGGAGGTGCAAGACGGTAGGGGGCCCGAGCAATAGGAGCAGCCCCTGGTACAAGATCAATACCGAATTCGACTTGACGATGAGGAGGAAGACCAGATAAATCATCGGGAAAAACATCAGGAAACTCGCGTACCACCGGAATATCGTCGATCTTCTTCTCATCACTAGTGGAAACAGATAAAAGCGCCAAAACGGCTGGATAACCCTTTCGAAGACACTTAAGGGCTTTCATGCTAGAGATGATGTTTAGCGGAACACCACCCTTGATACCGTACACAGAAAGGAATTCTCCATCAGGGAGAGGAATCCGAATAACCTTATCGTAACAGACGATCTCCGCGCGATACAAAGATAACCAATCCATTCCTACCACAACGTCAAAACTACCCAAAGGTACCGGCATAAGGTCGATGGGGAACGATAAACCCGACAACTCTAATTGACACTCCCGAATGACACTAGTAGCTTCAATCGTTTTACCGTCAGCTAACTCAATAATATACTTGGTCTCTAATGGTACGGGTACTACATCTAGCAGTCGACCAATATCCATGGATACAAAACTCTTGTCGGCACCAGAATCAAATAACACGCTAACAGAACGATTATTGAGAAGAAACGTACCGGTGACTGTGTCAGGGTCCTGCCTAGCCTCAGCAGCTCCAATGACGAAGGCACGTGCATTTCTGCCGCCGCCCCCGTTGTTCCCATTTCCGTTATTCCCACCCTGCTTCAGCTTTGGGCAATCCTTCTTGTAATGCCCAGTGTCACCACAGTTGTAGCATCCTTGTTTCCCTGTAGTCCCCTGAGTAGTCGGAGCTGAGCTGTTAGTCGGAGCCTGAGTCGATGGAAGTGTAGCCCGACAATCCTTAGCATAGTGGCCTGTTCGCTGGCAGCGGTGACAACGGTTACTGTCGCAGTTTCCTTGATGATGGCGTCCACACTTGTTGCATTTGGGGCAGTTTTCCCGCATAACCACCCTGCTTGTTACCCGAAGAAGTTGAACCCCCATTATAAAACCTTTTACCCTGCTGTGCTGACCCAGATCCTTTCCCGTCGTTTTCCCACTTGCGCTTGTTGTTCTCTGGGGCCTTAACAGTCGAACCCTTCGCAGGCAAAATCCCCTCATTCACCTTTAAGTTGGTCATCCTATGGGCCGATCGAACTACCTCCGCATACGTAGGATGATTTCCAGCAGCCACTAACCCTGCAATTTCCGGTACTAACCCTGATACATAGTGCTCAATCCTACGATATTCTGGCACGTGCAGATCGGGACACAACACTGCCAACTCATTCCGCCTCACAGTATATTTCTCAATTTCCGACCCAGTCATCTTGAGGTTCCACACCTCATGCTCCAGCTTCTGTACCTCTTCCCTCGGGCAATACTCACGCTTCAGCAACTGCACAAAATTCTCCCATGGCATAGCATATGCCTCCCCAATACCCATGTTCTGGGTGATGCCATTCCACCAAGTCAATGCCACGTCCTGAAATAACGCAGCCGAATACTTTACCCGATCTTCTGGGAGACAGTTACACATCAGAAATACCGACTCCACTTTCTCCAACCACCTAAGCAAGCTCACTGCACCCTCAGTGCCAGAGAATTCCTGGGGCTTACAGTCCCGGAACATCTTGTAGGTGCACATGGGTGGGGGTGGGTCAACAGGACCACCTGAAATGAAACGTATGAGAAACCACGGATAACATAAACAAGATTCACCAATGAGGCAAAGGAAATGGATAAATCAACTTACCACCACCGTTGTGCCCTAACTGAAAGGCAGCTTGGAGCAAGTTGTTCAGATCAGCCTGTGATAGGTTAATACCTCCACCACGACCACCAGCACCACCGCGACCACCACCACGTCCACCATTGCGACCACCTCCACGTCCTCCACGCACTCCAGACATGATTCTGGCAGAAAGAACGAGAAAATTTAGTTTCGCAGTTAAAGATAACCACTAATGTTCACAAGATCAAAGCCAGATCCAATCCAGGACTATCCCCTCAAACCCAGAGCTCACTAGGGCTTCCATGCATTTCGTTTTATGATTTTGTGTGCACCCAAAATGATAAAACGCTCTACATGGTCCTCCCAGTGTTCTCCTAGTTCAAAGTTCAAATCACCGAACATAGACTCTTAGCTACACACCGTAATACTACGGTAGTTCATGACAAGTGTTTCTATTGGAGTGCGAAAGGGAGATGTCCGAGCCTTGGACAAATCTCGAGAGTACACGAGTTACCCCAATAGACTACACTGCCTAGAAAACAAGTAACCCAACCTAAGATAGAACGGATGATGTAACGTAGAAAGACCAATGATTTAGAGACACCCCGACAAGACCATACGTAAACCACTATAACGTTTCGTACCATGTGATCGTCTAGTGTGTGCGACTCGGCTACAGACTAGACTCTACATGCAGTCCTAGTTCACTATAACCATTGGCTCTGATACCAATCTGTCACACCCTCAAAATCCACTTGCGGAGTTTTACCGCGAGGCGCATGACAAACCAGGATCCAAACCAACGATCACAATAAACAAGTCTAAATGAATATAAATGCAATTTCAAAACATAGTTTAAAAATCCCGTTTACAGCGGAAGCTTATTCAAAAACAGTATCTCAACCATAAAACAATAGTTCAACGTTCAAATGACCATGCAACCCTAGTTAGACGCCGTGCAGACGCGTGCGCCCTAGTCCAGTCGTGCTACCTTAGCGACCTGAGAAAACATGTAAAAGTTTACGTCAGCACAAAAATGCTGGTGAGTTTACAGGTTTTGTATCCAAGTACCAAGTCCACCTGTCCATACTATAATAATCGAAAACCAGTATACGCTAGCTAGGCGTACGTTTTGTTACTACCACGATTGGAAAACCATTACTAACGCGAATACCAAAAGTATGCCCGATGTAGTTCCTGTTGTTCCTGTTTGAGACAATATGCACCCGCCGACCCTCCAAGTCGACGAGCGGGGTTGGTCACTCCCAATAGCGCTATTCACATTTCCCCGTTGTGCAAACCCGCACATTCATGGTTCCCCCCGGGACTTCCAAAGATCGTGTAGTACACAATAGAAATCCATAGTATGACAGTAGTTACCAAATAATCGTTTTAACACATGTTTTCTCCCCCGAAAGTATGAAACCAGTTTAAAAGAGGGGCCGTAAACTCACCTTAAGTTGCGTTACTCCTTAACCCGAGTAAACCCAGCTGCTATGCTAGTCCCGTAAGCGGCGACCTAACATACGACAGTTACAAGTACTTAGACTAATAACCCGCAGGCTAATTAGTCCCTAGATGTCCAGACCATAACCAAGTTCGTTTGAAAACACCGTGACTGTTTAACCGACCCAAAGTACAAGACTCGACATCCCATTGGTGACCCGAGACTCCCCGTGTTATGTTTACGCTCCAAAACATACAATAACGCAAGTACACTTAACATACGTTAACGCACAACAAGTTATAGCACATAGTTCACGTATCACCGGAATACATCCAAATATATGTTACCAAGTTATTAGACATGTTACGGGGTTCCTAGCATGTTACTACATGTTAAATCGGGTCTCGGAATGCTAATTTACACTTACAGCAGCAGTACACGCGATTAGGAAAAGTCAACTAGCAATTAGGTTGGTCAACTAGCAATTAGAAACCCTACTCGCCTCTATTATAGGCGATTAGGAGCTACTCCCCTGAACTTACTAGCAATTAGGGCTATTCACATGAACTTATAGGCAATTAGGGCTATTCACATGAACTTATAGGCAATTAGGGCTAATCACCTGATCTTTCACAAGAGTAGGCCTCTACTCGCCTATGTTATAGGCGATTAGCACCCTACTCGCCTATAACATAGGCGATTAGGAATGCTACTCGCCTGTAACCTTGCTGTTCCGGTTTTTCGCGCGTTTAACGCTCCAAATCAGATCCAGAACGTGTGTAACCACCCAATATCATCCCAAACACTATCCTAAACATGTTTAACCCAAAATCCTTCGTTTAACCTCGTATAATCAGTCCTGCATGCAACCAAGTAATCCAAACACTATTCACATAGCATGCAACATCATACTAACACGCGTAATCATAACCCTAATATCCAATTACTGAGATTTCTATCATCATGCTATCAATATCAATACTGATCTATCATAATAACATATCAAATCATCATCATGAATCATAAAAACCCTAGCTTTCTAATCATACACACTCATAATGCATGCATATTAGTTATAATCCGATTAACAACCCTTATTGACGATTTTCAGAAAGCTTTTTCGTTTAAGAACAGGTCTGGACCATTAGGGATTGATTAAAAACGTTTATAAAGAGTTATGGATGAAAATCAAACCTTAGGATTATGAAAATATGATGATTCAAGCTTGAAACCTTGAGTTTTGATCAAAAATCGCCCTCCAGAGGTTGTTTATGTGTTGGGGCGGGTTATGGGACGACTAGGGTTGGTATAATGAAGTTTAGGAGGTTAAGTATGGTATTTATAGTCGTTTTTAGTCGTCCAGCCCGTTACTAGCGAGTATGCAGCAGTTTCAGGCGATTAGGAGTCCTAATCGCCTGATTGTTCAGGCAATTGGGGCCTACTCGCCCCTAAGGGCACACGAGTAGCCCCTACTCGCCCCTAAGTTTTCCTACTCGCCTCCCCTATAGGCGATTAGGCCTTCCTACTCGCCTATAGGGGCTGGTTTCGTGTGTTTTGCGCGTTAAACCCCGTTTTAACATATGTTAATACATATTCACGTACCGACAAGTCATATAATGATTGTAAACACATAACACAAGTAAATACACATATTTACACTCGTTCACCAATTCCCGGGACTCGAGACTCGTACGTTCCGTATGTCCTGACGATCCTACAAATCGTCACCGTTTGTACACTTGGTTAAGGACTGACATCTAACGAACCTCTAGACCAACATCCAATGATCTTCTAGACTAACCAATAGTTCCCGAACCATAACCCGACTTAACTAACCCAGTTAAGTACAATATACGCGTGACTCGCTAAGGTAGACTTTCATCTAGACAACGTTGTTAACCAGAATTTGCCGGGTGTCACATCATCCCCACGTTAAAAGAATTTTCGTCCCGAAAATTGCACAAGCACCAAAAGAACAAAAGAAATAACGAAGGAAACAAACAAAAAGATAGAAACCAAAAGAGAGATTTACCCGAGTTGTCACATCATCCCCACGTTAAAAGGAATCTCGACCCGAGATTCATTCAGCTGCCGAAGAGACATGTCTCGACTCGAACGCTTCCTTAGGAAAAAGATGAGGATACTTAGACTTCATCTGATCCTCCCGTTCCCATGTATATTCCGGTCCCCGGTTCGAGTTCCACCGAACCTTAACGATACGAATCTTGCTGTGACGTAGGCTACGAATCTTGTAATCAAGGATCTCCACCGGTTCTTCCACAATCCGAAGACGATCATCAACCTTGATCTCTTCTAGTGGAACGATGAGAGACTCGTCAGCCAGACACTTCTTCAAGTTTGACACGTGAAAGACGTTATGTACGTTACCGAGCTCCGTCGGTAGATCAAGTCGATATGCCACCGGCCCAATCCGTTCCAGGATCGTAAATGGGCCGACATACCGCGGATTGAGTTTGCCACGCTTCCCAAAGCGTATGACGCCCTTCCACGGTGAGACTTTTAGAAGTACCTTGTCATTGACTTGGAATTCCAGTGGTTTGCGACACTGATCAGCATAACTCTTTTGCCGGTCCCGTGCCGCCGCCAACCGGTTACGAATCTGTACGATCTTTTCCGAAGTTTCGTACACCAGTTCAGGCCCAGTGAGTTGACTCTCACCCACTTCAGCCCAACAAAGAGGAGAACGGCATTTCCGTCCGTACAGTGCTTCAAACGGAGCAGCCTTGATGCTCGTGTGATAACTGTTATTATACGAGAATTCTACTAATGGCAGATGAGCTTCCCAACCCTTTCCAAAATCGATCACACATGCCCGCAGCATGTCTTCTAAAGTTTGAATCGTGCGCTCACTCTGACCGTCAGTCTGTGGATGATAAGCCGTACTCATGTCTAGTTGGGTACCCAAAGCCTTGTGCAAAGACTTCCAGAAGTGAGAAGTAAAATGGGAGTCACGATCCGAGATAATAGAAACTGGTACCCCGTGCTTAGAAACAACTTCCTTCAAGTAAAGACGAGCCAAACGATCCATGGTGTCGGTCTCCTTAATAGCAAGAAAATGAGCTGATTTCGTCAACCGATCGACAATCACCCATATCTTGTCATTCCCGCTTGGTGATTTAGGAAGTTGTGTGACAAAATCCATAGTAATTCGTTCCCATTTCCATTCCGGAATTTCAGGTTGTTGCAAGAGACCCGACGGTTTCTGGTATTCCACCTTGACCTTAGCACAGGTCAAGCATTTGCTCACGTATGAGGCTATGTCCGACCTCATGTTTGGCCACCAGTAAAGCACCTTCAGATCTTGGTACATCTTATCCGAACCAGGATGAATAGAATACCGGGACTTATGAGCCTCATCAAGAACAAGCTCTCGTAGTCCCCCGAATAAAGGAACCCATATACGTTCTGCGAAATAGTGCAGGCCATCAGGCCTTCGCTCGAGGTGCTTGTCGGCACCGTGCATGGTTTCAGCTTTAAAGTTTTCCTCCTTCAAAGCTTCCAACTGGGCAGAACGGAGTTGATCAGGTAACGACGAATGAATAGTGAGCTGCAACGCCCGAACACGACGAGGTTTAGTTGATTCCTTCCTGCTCAAGGCGTCTGCTACAACATTCGCCTTGCCAGGATGGTACTTAATAGCACAATCATAGTCGTTCAAAAGTTCGATCCAACGACGCTGCCGTATGTTCAAATGTTGTTGGTCGAAAATGTGTTGGAGACTCTTGTGATCGGTGTAGATGGTGCATTTGGTACCGTACAAGTAATGTCTCCAAATTTTCAACGCGAATACCACGACACCCAACTCCAAGTCATGAGTTGTGTAGTTCTTCTCGTGCACTTTGAGTTGACGAGAAGCATACGCAATCACTTTCTCGCGTTGCATCAACACGCAACCGAGTCCATGAATGGAAGCATCACAGTAAACAACAAAATCATCAGGACCCTCAGGTAAAGACAAAATTGGAGCAGAACACAGTTTAGACTTCAGTTCTTCAAACGCTGACTCTTGTGGTTCACCCCAGTCGAATTTCCTATCCTTTTGAGTGAGAGTGGTGAGGGGTTGAGCAATCTTCGAGAACCCCTGAATGAAACGACGATAGTAGCCTGCAAGGCCTAGGAATTGCCGCACCTCAGTTGGCGTCTTTGGTGCTCCCCAGTCCTTGATTGCTTCGATTTTTGCTGGATCGACATGAATCCCTAGTTCATTAACCACATGTCCTAGGAATTGAACTTCGCGTAACCAAAAGTCACACTTTGAGAACTTGGCGTAAAGTTGTTCCCGTCGCAAGAGTTCCAAAACTAACCGCAGATGTTCCCCGTGTTCGGTTTCGTTCTTGGAGTAGATCAGAATGTCATCAATAAATACAATGACGAATTTGTCCAGATAGGGTTTACAGACGCGGTTCATCAAGTCCATGAAAACCGCCGGTGCGTTCGTAAGACCGAAAGGCATGACCAAGAATTCGAAATGGCCATAACGTGTTCGAAAAGCAGTCTTTGCAACGTCAGCCTCCCTGACGCGCAGCTGGTGATAACCGGACCTCAAATCGATCTTGGAATAATAACTAGAACCCTGAAGCTGGTCGAATAGATCATCAATACGTGGAAGAGGATAACGGTTCTTGACGGTCAATTTGTTCAGTTCTCTGTAGTCTACGCACAATCGGAAACTCCCATCCTTCTTCTTAACAAATAAAATCGGGGCTCCCCAAGGGGAAGAACTTGGTCGGATGAAACCCTTGTCCAAGAGTTCCTGTAACTGGCTAGACAATTCCTGCATCTCGGGAGGTGCAAGACGGTAGGGGGCCCGAGCAATAGGAGCATCCCCTGGTACAAGATCAATACCGAATTCGACTTGACGATGAGGAGGAAGACCAGATAAATCATCGGGAAAAACATCAGGAAACTCGCGTACCACCGGAATATCGTCGATCTTCTTCTCATCACTAGTGGAAACAGATAAAAGCGCCAAAACGGCTGGATAACCCTTTCGAAGACACTTAAGGGCTTTCATGCTAGAGATGATGTTTAGCGGAACACCACCCTTGATACCGTACACAGAAAGGAATTCTCCATCAGGGAGAGGAATCCGAATAACCTTATCGTAACAGACGATCTCCGCGCGATACAAAGATAACCAATCCATTCCTACCACAACGTCAAAACTACCCAAAGGTACCGGCATAAGGTCGATGGGGAACGATAAACCCGACAACTCTAATTGACACTCCCGAATGACACTAGTAGCTTCAATCGTTTTACCGTCAGCTAACTCAATAATATACTTGGTCTCTAATGGTACGGGTACTACATCTAGCAGTCGACCAATATCCATGGATACAAAACTCTTGTCGGCACCAGAATCAAATAACACGCTAACAGAACGATTATTGAGAAGAAACGTACCGGTGACTGTGTCAGGGTCCTGCCTAGCCTCAGCAGCTCCAATGACGAAGGCACGTGCATTTCTGCCGCCGCCCCCGTTGTTCCCATTTCCGTTATTCCCACCCTGCTTCAGCTTTGGGCAATCCTTCTTGTAATGCCCAGTGTCACCACAGTTGTAGCATCCTTGTTTCCCTGTAGTCCCCTGAGTAGTCGGAGCTGAGCTGTTAGTCGGAGCCTGAGTCGATGGAAGTGTAGCCCGACAATCCTTAGCATAGTGGCCTGTTCGCTGGCAGCGGTGACAACGGTCAACTAGCAATTAGAAACCCTACTCGCCTCTAGTTCACGTATCACCGGAATACATCCAAATATATGTTACCAAGTTATTAGACATGTTACGGGGTTCCTAGCATGTTACTACATGTTAAATCGGGTCTCGGAATGCTAATTTACACTTACAGCAGCAGTACACGCGATTAGGAAAAGTCAACTAGCAATTAGGTTGGTCAACTAGCAATTAGAAACCCTACTCGCCTCTATTATAGGCGATTAGGAGCTACTCCCCTGAACTTACTAGCAATTAGGGCTATTCACATGAACTTATAGGCAATTAGGGCTATTCACATGAACTTATAGGCAATTAGGGCTAATCACCTGATCTTTCACAAGAGTAGGCCTCTACTCGCCTATGTTATAGGCGATTAGCACCCTACTCGCCTATAACATAGGCGATTAGGAATGCTACTCGCCTGTAACCTTGCTGTTCCGGTTTTTCGCGCGTTTAACGCTCCAAATCAGATCCAGAACGTGTGTAACCACCCAATATCATCCCAAACACTATCCTAAACATGTTTAACCCAAAATCCTTCGTTTAACCTCGTATAATCAGTCCTGCATGCAACCAAGTAATCCAAACACTATTCACATAGCATGCAACATCATACTAACACGCGTAATCATAACCCTAATATCCAATTACTGAGATTTCTATCATCATGCTATCAATATCAATACTGATCTATCATAATAACATATCAAATCATCATCATGAATCATAAAAACCCTAGCTTTCTAATCATACACACTCATAATGCATGCATATTAGTTATAATCCGATTAACAACCCTTATTGACGATTTTCAGAAAGCTTTTTCGTTTAAGAACAGGTCTGGACCATTAGGGATTGATTAAAAACGTTTATAAAGAGTTATGGATGAAAATCAAACCTTAGGATTATGAAAATATGATGATTCAAGCTTGAAACCTTGAGTTTTGATCAAAAATCGCCCTCCAGAGGTTGTTTATGTGTTGGGGCGGGTTATGGGACGACTAGGGTTGGTATAATGAAGTTTAGGAGGTTAAGTATGGTATTTATAGTCGTTTTTAGTCGTCCAGCCCGTTACTAGCGAGTATGCAGCAGTTTCAGGCGATTAGGAGTCCTAATCGCCTGATTGTTCAGGCAATTGGGGCCTACTCGCCCCTAAGGGCACACGAGTAGCCCCTACTCGCCCCTAAGTTTGCCTACTCGCCTCCCCTATAGGCGATTAGGCCTTCCTACTCGCCTATAGGGGCTGGTTTCGTGTGTTTTGCGCGTTAAACCCCGTTTTAACATATGTTAATACATATTCACGTACCGACAAGTCATATAATGATTGTAAACACATAACACAAGTAAATACACATATTTACACTCGTTCACCAATTCCCGGGACTCGAGACTCGTACGTTCCGTATGTCCTGACGATCCTACAAATCGTCACCGTTTGTACACTTGGTTAAGGACTGACATCTAACGAACCTCTAGACCAACATCCAATGATCTTCTAGACTAACCAATAGTTCCCGAACCATAACCCGACTTAACTAACCCAGTTAAGTACAATATACGCGTGACTCGCTAAGGTAGACTTTCATCTAGACAACGTTGTTAACCAGAATTTGCCGGGTGTCACATCATCCCCACGTTAAAAGAATTTTCGTCCCGAAAATTGCACAAGCACCAAAAGAACAAAAGAAATAACGAAGGAAACAAACAAAAAGATAGAAACCAAAAGAGAGATTTACCCGAGTTGTCACAATTTCATTCAAAACTCAATATGTATTTTCAATTTTGGATATTTGCACTTTAAATAAATTTCAATTAAAACTTGAATACCATGTGCTACTGTATACTCATTCATACGTGACACCTCGATGTTTCCGCCATCGGTTGGGGTGTTACAACCATCCCTTAGTGTCTCTCTGTTACCGGCCAAAGACGACTGGAACAAAAACGAGACAACATCGTGTTTGTCTCTTCTAAAGGGAGACAAGGCGGTGCATTTTTAGAGAGAGAAAATGAAGAAGATGGTGGAGAAAAGGCGATAGGAGAGAGAGGGAGACATACGCAAGAGAGGGAAGTATAAAAATCAACCTGCCATACAACCCACAATGCACATAGTGCCAACGTAGCACAAGATGCAAACAATCGATGCACAAACGCCTTACTAAGAGGGTGTTTGGGATTGCGTTTTGAATCTGATTTTTAGATTATTGCGTTTTGAAAACGCAGATAATCAGTTTTTAGTGTTTGGGATTGCGTTTTGAAATCGCAGATAATCCGTTTTTTAGGCTACGAAAAAGCAATAATCTATAAGCAGCTCCACCTCTGCTTTTTCAAAACGCATAATCTGTTTTGAATAATCAATTCCAAACACCTTAGTATATTTTAAATAAAAATGTATTTAAAACATGTTATTATTATTATTATTTTTAAAACATGTTATTATTTTTAAAACGAGCAGGGATCTCGGCAAAGAAATAGGCCCTAGTTAACTTTCTTACAGACCCGGCAGAAGGGAGGTCCACTTTACGTCCGGCTGACCTGCTAGTGTTTGGTTGGGAAGGTGGGAAACACGCATGTGTGGACCTTACAGGTGTGTCACCTTTAGCGAGATTCAGGGAGACTGGGTTCGTGGCGGGGCAAGCGGTACTTAGAGCAGAGTCGAACAAGGTGGCAAAGCATGCTAAAGCGTGCGAGGATAACCAACATGTTTTTGTCCCTTTGGCTTTTGACACTTTTGGCTCATTGGCACCGGAAGCGATCAGGTTTCTGACGAGAGTCCAGCGGGTGGTCCACAGCAACTTCTCGACTCCCCAGGGACAAGGATTTGTATTCTCTAGATTAGGGTTCTCTATCCAGAAGGGGGTGGCGGCGTAGCTTGTTGCCCACCTACCTGCTATTATTATGTAATTTGCTCCTTTTGTTGGAATAAAAATTTGATTGTATTAAAAAAATATTATTATTATTATTAATAATAAGGTAGTTTTTAGAAAGTTACAACATTAGGATTTTATATAAATATATATATATATATATATATATATATATATATATATATATATATATAGAATTTGGTTCAAATGAGAACCTTTTCTCAAATTGAGAACTGAGAGAACCATTCTGGACCACAAATTTCTCTAAGGCAAAAAAAAAAAAAAAAAAAAAATCTTTAATCGCTGCTTTATATGCAGGAATTTTTTTTATTATTTTTTTTATTTTTTTCAATATACACATGTGTATAATTGCTATATACAGTGTACACATATGTATAAGTGCTATATACATATATGTATAAATGAAAAAAAATTCAAATAAAATAAAAAAAATTCCTTGCATAAAAATGTGCGATTAATGCAAAAAAAATATATATATATATTTTGTTTTTGCCTTTATATGAAATGTGTGGCTCAAAATAGTTTTCTCAGTTCTCAAATAGGGGTTGGTTCTCTTAGGATCCCTACCTTATATATATATATATATATATATATATATATATATATATATATATATAGGGTTATCTTGAGAACGCTAAATATTGTGAGAACCGTGAGAACAAGTAAAAACAACAATCAAAATCAATTTTTTTTAATACAAACCTCATTATAATCGAAATACAACATTAATAAATGAATGTTCTTTTCAAATAATTCATCTTTTCTTGCAAAAACACTTTCAAATTAACTTTTTACACATGTGTAAATGAAACAGTTTACACATGTATAAACAGTAAATTTACACATGTGTAAAAACAATTTATTTTCATATACGTTTAAATTTTTACGCGTAAATTGTGTTTTTTAGATTGTATTTTAGTAATAAAGATAAATGTAAAAAGAAATTTTGAATTCTAATGGTTTTAGATGCCGTTCTCGCGATTCGCACGAAATATAGGTGTTCTCAAATTAACTTTCCCCTATATATATATATATATATATATATATATATATATGGGAAAGTTAATTTGAGAACACCTATATTTCGTGCGAACCGCGAGAACGGCATCTAAAACCATTCAAATTAACTTTCCCCTATATATATATATATAGGGTAGGGTTCAAATAGGAACCAACCCTTAAGTAGGAACTATAGGAACCAATCTGAGCCATCCATTTTTAATGACATGATTGTAAATAAGTAAACTTTAATTAATTGTTATTTTAATAAAAGGGTATTAATGTCTTTTGTTCAATATCATAGTTATTAGGTAATTAATAAGAAATTCCTTTATATTTGGAAACAGCAAATTAGTATTTATGGTATACCTAAACGTATTTATTGAATATATAATATTAAAATTATATCTCGGTATATATACAACAATGTACATTGGTGTATATCAGTTTTTTTTATTCATTCGTCATCATCATCAACACATATATACAACGGTGTACATCAGTTATACATTGATGTATATCATTTTTTTTTCTTTTCATTCAACATCATCAACACAGATATATATTGGTGTATATTCGTTTTTTCATTCATCATCAACATAGATATACATTGATGTACACAGATATACATTGGTGTATATTCGTTTTTGAAGTGTACATTGGTGTATATCAGCTTTTTTTTGTTCATTCATCATCATCATCAACACATATATACAATGGTGTACATCAGTTATACATTGATGTATATCACTTTTTTTCTTTTCATTCAGCATCATCAACACAGATATACATTGGTGTATATTTGTTTTTTTCATTCATCATCACCAACACAAAATATACATTGGTGTATATCAGTTTTTTTATCATCATCTACTTAAACAAAACCTCAAAACAAACAAACACAAATTACCAGAGTCGCCGTCAGATAGGTGAACACATACACGTCTTCTTAACCGCTTGATTGTTATTAATCCTTGACGGAGAGGATATCGATCTGCTCGGAGAGATCGGACGGTTATCGATTGAGAACCGTACGGACGACGACGATGACGACGTCGTTCTGTAAGTGTTCGCTGGTGTTCTGTTCTGGAAAAAGGAAGAACCAGTGGAGAAAGCTGAGGTTGCGAATGCAAAGGAAGTTATTCTTTCTCTTTCCTTATATAGGTTTCTTTCCCTCTTTCGAATTAGTCTGGGTGTATAACAGGGGTTGGGGTGTAATCGGTGTAGAAGGGGGGGGGGGTGGTAGTTGATGGGTTTGAGGATGGCCCGCCGAAGCTCCGCCGTAAACCACCATACTCCGCCGCTGTCCACCGAGCTCTGCCATCCTCTCTCTCTCTCTCCATATATATATATATATATATCATGAAGTCAAATAACTGCCATATATAACAATTTTAATGAAGTCAAATAACTGCCATATATAACAATTTTAATTAAATTAAAAGATAATATTTAATTGTCTAATTACATAACTACCCCCTAGATCAAGATCAAAGATGAATGGCTCACATTGGTTCCTAAGTTCCTAACTAGGGTATTGGTTCCTATTTGATCTTTTTCCTATATATATATATATATATATATATATATATATATATATATATATATATATAGGGGAAAGTTAATTTGAGAACACCTATATTTCGTGCGAACCGCGAGAACGGCATCTAAAACCATTCAAATTCAAAAAAAAATTTTACACTTGTCTTTATTACTAAAATACAATCCCAAAAACACAATTTACGCGTAAAAATTCAAACGTATACGAAAATAATTTGTTTTTACACATGTGTAAATTTACTGTTTATACATGTGTAAACTGTTTCATTTACACATGTGTAAAAAGTTAATTTGAAAGTGTTTTTGCAAGAAAAGATGAATTATTTGGAAAGAAAATTCATTTATTAATGTTGTATTTTGATTATAATGAGGTTTGTATTAAAAAAAATTGATTTTGATTGATTTTGTTACTTGTTCTCACGGTTCTCACAATATTTAGCGTTCTCAAGATAACTCTCCCATATATATATATATATATATATAGGGTTAGGATCGTGTGAGAGCCACATTGAGTTGTGAGAAATAGAGAACTCTTGTGGACCATTGATTTTGATGATCCTATGGTTGAGATTTAATCTTGATATTTTTTTTGTCTTTACATGTTAATTAAAATATTATTAGTATATTTTAATACAAAAAGTACATTAAGGGGCATTTTAGTAAAAGCATCATGAAAGAGAAAATAATTATTATAATACTATTTTAATTTTTTATTTAATTATTCAAAAAAATCATATTTTAAAATAAAATCTGAAGAGATGATCTACCATGATTTACACTGGTGTAATTATTTACACCAGTGTAAATCTGCCATACACAAACTTCTACAAAATTATGTTAGTGTAAAAACCAAACAAACATATGATAAGGATGATTTACACTGGTGCAAATTACACCAGTGTTTACTAACATCTATATAAACCAAACATCCATGATTTTGTATGATTTACACTGGTGTAATTATTTACACCAGTGTTTAGTCACATCTATATAACCCAAAACGTATATAATTTTTGTGTGATTTACACTGGTGTAATTTTTACACCAGTGTTTATTCACATCTATATAATCAAAACATCTATCATTTGTGTGATTTAAACTGGTGTAAAGTGTTTACTCACATCATACTATACCATTGTAAAAAAAACCACAACATCAACAACAAATATATTGCATAATTCGTATTTACACTGCTGTTTTCTTACATTATTCGTATTACATCAGTGTAAAAAAACAAACATCTATAAAAACAAAAAAAAAAATTACACTAATGTTTACTTTACATTTTATAAAAAAAGAAACCCTCGTCATCATCTCCTTCAAAATACACATTGTATTTTGGTTCACCCAAACTAAAAACACCTTCTAATGATAGTAACACCCCTTATTACACCATTGTAAAAATAATAAATAATAATAACAATAATAATAGTAATAACAATAATAATAATAATAATAATAATAATAATAATAATAATAATAATAATAATACCTATTGTTATCTTCATCACCATCACCATCACCGTCAAACCACCGTCTTCAGCCTGCCACCACCACCACCGTCTCCCACCGCCGTCTTCATCATCATTACCGAACCACCCCCGTCTTCAAAAACCGTCTGCAAAACCCCCACCACCGAAACAAAACCCCTCTGCAAAACCCCTCTTCCACCGTCGTCTTCATCATCATCATCATCACCACCACCATACCATCGTTCAGATCTACCGTCGTCTTCATCATCATCACCACCACCATACCATCGTTCAAAACCCCCTCTCCCACTGGTGTCTTCATCATCCACCCCCCTCCGCCCCCTACCCACCACGTTCAGCACCACCACCATACCATCCTTTAGATCTACCGGTCACACCCATCGAACCCCTACCGGTCACCACCATGTCGAACTACCTGCAAACCACCGGTCACCCCAAAAACCACCGGTCACCATCAAACCCCCACCATATCACCCCAAAAGACTCCGTTCGCAGTTGATCGCTGGCCAGATTGATGTGCAGAATAAAGAACATACTGATTTCCTTGTGTTTTTTAGGGAGAAAGAGAGAGAGATAGAGAGAGAGAGAGAGAGAGAGAGAGAGAGAGAGAGAGAGAGAGAGAGAGAGAGAGAGAGTGTGTGTTGTTTTAAAAAAAAATCTGCAAAATAATAATTATAAAGGTGGTTGGGTGGGTAGGGTGGGGTGGGGTAGGGGAGGTGCTAAATTACTATGATACCCTCCTATTATTATAATGCTAATATGTGTATGTGTGGTCCAGATTAGTTCTCTAGTTCTCACAACTCAGTAGAGTTCTCGTATGATCCGGATCCTATATATATATATATATATATATATATATATATTCAAAAATAGTTGATACCAAGTAAATAACATATTTTAATATTTAGAGTTTTAAAAATTAGAGAGTTCACTCATATTCAAATCTCATACCATTATTATTGACAAGTTTGCTTCAAATCTTAAATATTTGTTATGATCATGTAATTAACCACAAATAAATTCAACTTTGTTTAAGATATATAATTCTTGTACTTAATAAATAAAAATCGTAAGGGACATGACATCCTTAGTTTTTGTTAATTTTTTTTAAACTTTAATTTTTTTTTATAATAGAATTTTGATTCTCCGATATTTTGTTAATTTTTGTTTTTCTAAATTATGTATTTAAGAGTTGTGATTCTTACTTTCTTTTTTTTTTTTTTTTTTTTGCCTTTAATGATTGCAATTTTACTAATTTTGTTTTTACTAATTCAAGCCAATTATATAACATATAATTAATTATAATTTTATTACCACTAATTTGTTGCAATTAATGAAGAAAAGTCATATATACAACTATACTAGTGGGGAGCCTGCACGATGCGATATGTGAACAATTTACATGTATAAATATAACTGTGTACTTAGGAAATATAGTTTATGTATATGAATTATCTCGAAAATGATGGCGATTCTCGTTGGTTATGAAAGTGCAGAAGATAATAACAAACAATAATGTATAATTTTAGGAAAAAAAAATCCTCTTGATTGTTAATCATATACAATATTGACCTTACAGTTTAGTTTGCGTTTTAAAAGAATCTGAAATTAGATTAAAAAATTTCATAACATGTTATTGTTTTTTTTGAACAGCCAACAAAACCCTCCAAACACGGATTCAAACATGTTATTGTTATAATTAATACTTACGTATATGTTTATTAAATAAAAAATGTCAAATACTTTTAATTTCACAACGAATTAATTTAAACATGTTATTATTATAATTAATATTTGCTTTTTTTATTTATTAAATAAAATACAAAATTGTTAAATACTCTTAATTTCACAACTGATATACTACAATATAACTTCTAATTAACGACAAAAAAATTTATATATTGTGCTCATATAAGGGTTGAGTATATATGGTTAAGTAGGTTGGTACTAACTCTAGCTCAATCCATTAGAGTTTTTCTCCTCATATAAAATGGACGGTAACTTTTTATTCTGAGGGTTCATATTTTTCAACCAACTCATCTCTCTCGCACTAACTTCGTATGATATATACTATCGTGCGTACATGCAAAACTATAGATCCATCCTGGAGCCTGTTAAGGTGATGTTAATTTGTTAGTCTTTTAATAAACCTCTTAATCATTCAGCTCTTAAGAGTGTTTGTTTCAACTCAAAAAGAAAAAAAAAAACATTTGAATGGTTTCATTAAGCTCTTAACTATTCTGCTAATAAAGGGTGCTGAACCATTCAGACCCTCTTAATGATTTGACACTTAATCAGACAGATCCTACCAAAACAGCCCATAAGTTGATCATTCAAAAATGGTCCCTGAAACTATATATAGTTATTGGAATCATTCTAACATATATTTATGGTGTGTTTAAACAATCTTTTATTTTAATACTAAAAGAAACAAAAAGATTTTTTTTAAGGCCAACGAATCAATTTCCGAGCACTCTCGGGCACCCTTTTGACGAATCAGGTACTCGAGAGTACCAGGGCCACCAATTCCCAGGAAAACCCGACCACTCACTCGCCCGAAAGCACGACAGAACAAAAAGATTTACTTATAAGTTCATGGCACTATAAATTTAATATCATAACAAACATTTAATATTACTTTGTACAAACATTGAATATTACTAAGGTTTATTAACTTTGATGAGGTGTTTTAAAGACAAGTAGTATAGACAAATTTATCCTTCAAAAATAGTTAATATACACATTGCGTATTATATGATAAGCACTTCTACTTGTACTTCTTAATTTTTAAGGAGTAATTGGAAAATACTTTATAATAAAGTATAGATATAGATATAGGTACGGATATAGATACACAAACCCCTCTTTATATAAATACACAATTAACCTATTTATTAGTTATTAAAATAAGGTGCCGTTCGAAAACTTTTGAGTGGGTAGTGCTAAATCAATAAGTGATATTTAGGTGGACATCTGAAAGGTTAAAATTTCTTGTCCCACATTGATATGGAGAGTAAAAATGGATATGAAAACCACTTGAAAGTATCAAATCTTATGTCTCCTAATTTACTTGAAAACCTAACCTCACACAGGGGGTGCAAAAAAGAATTTCCGGTTGTGATTTCATCGCGTGGCTCACACGATACACGGACACAAATGACACTCCAAAATTCAAGTGATAAAATACTTCAGAAAATAATTATATCGATTTTTTTTTTTTGAACGACCAACGAAATTCACCAAGTCCACCAGTTTCGGGGAAAACCCGACTATCCATCCGCCCGAAAGCACGACAATGGAATAATCGGTAAAACCCGGCGCTCTCAAGAATCGAACCCATGACCTTTCAGCAAAGGGTCTTCTATCATTAAGCCACCATACCACTCCACCATAAGGTGGGTGGTAATTATATCGATTAAGTGGGAGTACAAGTGATAAGATCCCAACATACCACGCGTGACTTTGAGGGTTGCAATATTTATATTCCCAAACAAGATCTTCTTCGTCTCTAGCTAGTCTCTAACCCCTATCGACCCTGCCCCCCTTTGTTTGCACGTCATTCTCCCTCCACGTCATCCCACTCAACAATATCTTTTTTTTTTTAGCACCAATAACTTTTTATCCTAAATACAAGCAAATCACTTATACTTGGTAGAGATCTAAACTCAAACTTATTATTTAATAGCAATAGCCGTTCAAAAACGAGATCATAAAACCAATGGTGGAGCCAGGAATGTTTTATTATGGTGTCAGTTTTTAATACCCACGTTTATAATAACGCAGTGTCAATGTTTTTGAATTAGGTCGGGTCAAATCATACAATAAAAATCGTTGTCATTACTATGTGGTCAGTTTTCAATACCCACGTTTATAATAACGCAGTGTCAATACTTTCGAATTAGGTCGGGTAAAATCATACAATAAAAATCGTTGTCATAATAAAAGTACAATATTATTGAGATAACACACAATAGAAATACAAAGTCATTTAAAATATATAAAAAAAAATACATTTTATAGTTGCTCCATACAATATCATTGACATAACGTCTTCAACCGTAACTTTCGCCAAAAGCTTTTTTTCAATATAACAAATGCAAGCATCATTCAAATAATCACCACCCATCTAATTGCGTATATCCGTCTTCACATGCTTCATAGAAGAAAAACATTTCTCTAACACTTGCCGTTGCAACCGGTAGAACTAATGCTAATGTCAATAAATGATAGACCAATAGATATCCAACATGTTTCTTTGTTTCCACCATCATTTTGGCAAGATTAGATATACCTTTCACGTCGCCAAGCATTTTGTCGCCTCTTATGTTATTAATGTAGATGTCGAGCTCATGCATAAGATCATCTCTTTCTTCACAATTAAAATTATACGGGTACATCTCCGCCAACCTTAGTATCTTTGGAACATCAAATGCACTAAAATTATCATCCGGGCTTAAGGCACTCATACACATTAGCACCTCGGTGGTAACCTCATTAGAAAGGTTGCTAAGCTCTTGAATTTGCATATCTAACACAGTGTTGACATTTTCAACCTCATAATAGTAACGATTAGTGATGTTAGTCTTTCTCCTTCTATATTTTGGATAATATTGACGATTGGTGATGTTAGTCTTTCTCCTTCTATATTTTTGGTCAACAATGGTGTCGATTGTAAAAAAATTAATGGTATCGCTCAAATTTTTTCTATCACACGTTACATATAATACCAAAATTTGAATGGTGTCGGCTGACACCGTTGTTACTTATGTAGACCCGCCACTACACAAAACCATGAACATTCAAACCCATCTGTCCAAAAAAAAAAAAATTATTTATTAATCTTGACAAAATGATTGACTTTGTTTAGACGATTGATCATTTATATAGCTATGAAACCTAAGACTATAACGGGAGACGGGGCACAAGCCCCATGTAGTCTAGGGCGCATCAATCTCCATGAGCCACGTCATTTCAACCCCAAACTAGCCTAAACACCGGAAACGCCAAACCCAAAGTAGCTTGGAACCCATGACCCCACCATTTTACTCTACCCACCAGTCACACACATCCCATGAGATGGTCCCACAAAAAAAAACCCCATTTTTTCTTCTCTTTCTTCGGCTTCTCTCTCCTTTCTCTTCGGCTTGCGTAAGCCGATTTATGTAACCGAATTCTGAAGCCGAGGGTGTCGGAACAGTGTAGCCGATCGGCTACACAAACCGCTCACCTCTAGCCGAGGTGCCCAGTCCCCTCTAAGTTCACTTACCTTATTCGTTATCTTTGTGATCGTTGTTGTGAGTTGTATAATCTCATTTACTTATTTTCATGGTTCTAAACTACTATAAATTGATTAAAGATTATATGAGTTTATGAAAACATTATCTATACGGTTACTTACTTACTTAATTGTCTTATAGATCACACTTAGCAAAATGTACAAAGTGCTATACGATTCTCGCATTTTACTACCTAGAATTGATTTTCTATTGAATGTATGTGACACATAACATATTACTTATTGCTAAAACATAGAAAACAATAATGAACCATACATTTTTCCAATCTATCTCTCCTTATATATGTGTGTATAAAACTAGTATGGCAGTGTCTTATACGAACCTACGCATTCATGTGTAAAACGTAAAAATTCAAAAAATATTGTTATTGTTAATTAAATAAATGTTAAATGCTTTGCATTTATTCTATGTGTTCCCGAAAAAAAAAACTGATTAAGATATATAAAGTATATATAACATACATTAGTTCTTGACTAAGATATAAAATATATTAGTTCATGCAAGATAAAGTAAAATCATTTGGAGATTGTATCAAGATTTTATTTTGAATTTACAATCATGCATGCATTCTGCTATAGGTATCAATCACATGAAGTGCATCCCTAAAAGCTGTTAAATAAATCTAAAGATGCAAAATTATTATTGTTATCTCTCAGAACCAATACCATCCATAGGAGCTAACAAAAGAAGTTTTAAAGTAAAGGCAAAAAAGGACGGCTTGTGTTTTCTTACATGTATAGGGCATAATTTTATTTGAATGCAATTATAAGAAAATATTATAATCAACTGTAAAGCACCCGTTAAATGTTGATTTAGTGTTGGTTTAAAACCGGTTTGTTGTTAAGCCAAACCGCATCATGTTTCAAGCTTTTAAGCTAACAATTTAACTCGTTACCTTTTTTAAGGTAACTTTCATTCAAAAAACGCCACAAACGGTCCTCAAAGAAAGGACCCCGGGCACGACCTTACATCAAATCCAAAGGATAATTACACCACAATTTCCAATCGAAAATTTTTAATCTAGATCTATGCCGTATCAAAAAAATACGAAGTCGATTTAATATTTTCCAAAACTTCGATCGCTCTTCGGGACTTGTCTTTAAAAATCCGTGCGTTCCGCTCATTCCATATCATCCACATTGTAGTATAAACGATACCTCTAAGAATGTATTTGCCCCTTTTCGAAACAGCTTGAGATTCCACCATGTTCAAGATATCCGACACATCAAAGGTGAAGAAAGGGACCAATCAACACCAAGCGCTAACTCTATTCCATATCTCTGTCGAAAAATCGCATCCCGTGAACAAATGCATTGCCGTTTCCTGACCCATTACCTAATTGTTAGCGTTACAACAAACTTAGAGAGGAAAATATTCGGTTTTGGATTAAACTAGACCATAGACTGATAATCCTAACCGCTCATGGTCTGTTACACTTTGTTTTTGTTTGTTGGTTTCATGGTTTTGAACCGAGTTTGGCGCACCTCAACACAATATGTAGTCTTGCGCTTTTAGAAATCAACTAGCGATGAGCTTTACACTTAAAACAATGGATAAACTATCATAAATATTGATTGTATAAGTGTAAAGAACTAACAAAACCTCCAACGTAGGTGTTTAAAATTTTCAAATGCGTACTTGGCCATTCTAAATTAAAGACACAGTTTAAAATTTTTAAACCCGTACTTGGCCATCCTAAATTCAAGACACACGTTGAAGATGTTTGTAATTATATGCATCCATCTGGAATTTCTAACCGGCTGGATGAGCAATTTTGATGGGCCTTCTCCCATACACATTTGTATCTATATCTATCTATACTTATGTTAGTACATTTCGTGTTTGTCCATTGCTATACTTAGAATAGGCAGGTGTTGAATAAATGTTTGTATTGTAATACATGGCATAGTGATACGGTATCATGTATTTGATGCAAGTGATGTAGCTCAATCACTAAGAGTCTTAGTGATTGAGCCTCACGTATAAATACCCAATCACTAGCCAAATTTAGAAGTTCTCCTCTCCACCATTTAGAGTCATACCCTGTAGAGAGAGAATATGGTTAAGCGGGTGTGTGTGGGGATAACGAAGGTGATCTACCATTGTATGTATAAATGTATACTCCTTCGAATCTATGAATCTGTGTGAGTTTATTCGATATCTTTTAGTATTTAAATAAAAAAAATTATAGGCAAAGTACTTTAATTAGAGTGGCGTCAGTGTTTTGGTGATTCTAGGGTAATTTGGGTCCATTTTGACTTGGTGGAATGAGAGTGGTCGGGTTAGGGTACTTACCCTAGAGTGTCTCTTCCCCTAAGTTGAGTATGGTGAAGGAGATACCGACTCAATCTATTGTGAATTCTCTCATTGTTACTTTTGTATGGAACGACAAATAAAACTTGTTAAAATATAAATTGATCAATTGTCTGCTTCCTAGACAAAGTCCAACAGGTTGTTTACAACAATATTTCAACCTCCAAAGGGTAAGCGTTCGTTTTTAGTAAACTAAGTTTTGCTATTAAAAAAGAAGTGACGCCGTAACTTGTTGTCCGTTGACCTATTATCCTAATGTAATTTGCCATTTATGAAAATACAAATAATTTTGGAAAAAAAAATGTCATTTAATTCAACAACTATTATTATATATATAGATTTAGGATCCTTTACAAAGGACGAGTTTTGTAAGAATTGTAAGAAGAGTTTTGGGTCATTGGATTGATTATTTGGATGGTTAAGATCTAATGGTGGCAAAAATGTAAATATTGTTTTTAAAAACATGAAGGGAAAGGGTAAATGAGTAATTGGTCATTTTTAGATAAATAAACTAATACCTCTCTCTCTCTCTCTCTCACCCATTAACTCCTGCAATTACTACTTTCCCACCACACTCTCTCTCTCTCTCTCTCTCTCTCTCTCTCTCTCTCTCTCTCTCTCTCTCTCTCTCTTTCTCTCTCTCTTTCTCGTTCTCTCTCTTATCAAAACCTACAATCATCAAAACATGTTATCATCAAACTTCTAAATCAGATAAAGAAAATCGGAAAAAGTATGAGGTTTAAACTTCCATGTAATCACGATTTCACATAAACAAGAATGGAGTCAAGATGGTTTAACGTCTGGAATCATTGGGTTACTATTCACGTCATGGTGTTTTAACATCTGCAACGATTGTGTTATGATTCATGACTGGAATGATGTTTTAAATATCTTATTGATAGATTTTTTTTCATATGATGTAAGCCATTCATACATGTATGTTATTTTTTATGGTGTCTTTGAGAGTTTTGGTTTTTTATGCATATCAATGTGTTTTATCTTCATCTTGGTTATATGGTGTTCTAATGTTTGGAATAATTGTGTTACATTCACATCTGAAATGGTGTTTTAAGTATGTTATTGGTAGATGTTTTTCACACAATGTAAGCTATTCCTATCATTATGTTCTTTTTTTATGGTGTTCTTTAGGGGTTTTTGTTTTTATTCATATCGGTGTGTTTTATCTTCATGGTGATCGTATCAGTTAGTTTTAATTTTATACACCCTAAAATGTTGTGATTGATAAAACACCATGTATGACCAACATCCTTTACATAAATATAATTAAAACACCAAACGTTGTGTCAAAAAATAATCAACGTTTGCCTTGAATATAAAACACCACTGGTTGATTATAAAACACTGCTTATACACTGTATGGTGTTTTATAACTACATATGAGAATTATATGTTGATAAAACATGTTTGATTTTTGAATTATGGTTGATGGAAAAATCCCTGTAAAAGCTCCATTAGATTAATTACATGATAACTTCCTTATTTTGTGCTTGATCAAATTACTTTAATACCATCATTCTATAAAAAAAATAATGCCACATGTCATCACTATAGTCCTTCTTACCCTTCTCACAAAAAACACCGAGTTCCTGTATAGATGAATTCCCATCGAGTCCCCATAGCAACGTACGGATTGAATCCCGCTAGTTTTAATATATATTGTATCAATAAAATTAAAGTGTTGTATTTCCAAGCATTCACATGTCCATATTCTTTCTCTCTTGGTTTGATTACTTAGCTGGGGTTTATCGGCTAGCTTTCTTCTTTTTCTTTCATTCCATGATCATGAAGCAATGATAGTGTAAAGGAATAAATAGGATCACAAATGTCACTTTAAGAAGATATATATGTTTATGATCCATTCTTCTTTCAATGCATGATGTGTTCCATCATCATTGAGAAATGATATGACACCATTGTCTCTGACATCTTTATATTACTTGGAACAAGTTCATGGAGCATTCCAACATGTGTGTCAATTATATGAGTCATTGGAGCAAATAATTTTATTAACCACTAACACTACCTTAATCATAATCTCTCTTTTTATAGTACTTTAAACCATTTTTATATAACTATATCAATTTTAATTATATCTTCTGTTTTTCATGGGATCTGATTTAAGCATGATAAAAGTTCACAGTGTACATCTTAAGTGTTTTTCTTTTGTCTTATATATTAGGCTTATATTGTTAAAACGTCACTATTTTCATATACAAATCATCTCTCACTTTTAATTCATGACCGCAATCAATCATAAACAAAATGGGGAAAGTGAATATGGTGCTATCACACACCCAAGCTTAGATGCGAAACATCTCAAACAGTGGTGGATCTAGAAATTAATTTCAGTAGTAACGTTCGAAAAAAATTTCATTTTAGTAGTAACGTTTTTCAAATATCGTAAAAAAACAAATTTTCCACTAATTTTTCACCACGTGCGCGAAGTTGAGTAGCAACGGACACAACCCCCAGCTTCAAGCTAGGTCTGCCCCTGCTCTCAAAACTACTTCATTTTGATTAAAACACTTACTCCTCTGTTTATTCGATTCATTATTCTTTCATCTTATTAAAATCATCATATGAACATTCTATTTATTTCAATAGGGAGGTCCACCTTGCACCTAGTAGATGTCCTAGTTTTTGGTTGGGAAGGTGGGAAACATGCGTGCGTTGATCTTACCGGGGTATCCCCCCTAGTTGGGTTTCGGGATAGTGGGTTTGTGGCCGGGCAAGCGGTCATGAGAGCTGAGTCCAAGAAAGTGAAAAAGCACGCTAAAGCATGTGAAGATAATCAACATGTTTTCGTTCCCCTGGCCTTTGACACGTTCGGTTCCTTGGCACCGGAAGCGGTGCGGTTTTTGGCTCGGGTTCAGCGGGTAGTGCACAACAACTTTTCCACACCTCAAGGGCGGGGGTTTGTTTTTAGCAGATTAGGATTTTTTTATCCAGAAAGGGATGGCGGTGCAGTTTGTTGCCCGCCTACCGACTTTTCTTTTTCTTGGTCTTTGATTTTCTTCATCTTGCTTCCACCTCTCACTTATCCCCCCATTTTTGAGTTTTTTTTTTTTTTTTTTTAATTCACCTCCTTACAAAAATTTCTAAAACACTCATTTTTTTTCTACTCTCGTGACCCAAGGCTTAACTTTCCTCTTTTTTATTAATGATTCATCCACTAACCTTTTCTGTTTCCAATGCAAAGATTCCTTTACAAGCCACCGTAGCGCCTCACATGTCCACATTCCCTTTTTTTAGATAGAACTTGTCTCCTCTTTCTCTGCTGGATAACAAGACTCTTTCTTTCTGGTAGCTTCTTTTTTGTGTGGATGGTTGTGGGCGCGTTAGAATGGGTTTGGGTTGTAGCTGGTGCGTGGTGGAAGACTGGTTTTTCGCGGCTGTAGTGCGGCAGCCGGTGGTGGTTCGACTGAATAGGTGTTTTTTTTTTTTTTTTTGTTTTTTTTTTTTTTTTTGAGCATATTGTTCCAAGGATCAGGAACACTGCTCTGATACCATATTGAAATCTTAGCGGAAGCTATTTTCTATCTGGTTTGGTTTATTGGTTTGGCCCTACAGCCGGAGGGCTGCTCGGATTTTAACCGGCGACTCTCAAACCAGCAAGCGGATTATTTGATACAAGAAGTGGAGGGATGGAAGAATTGTTTTATTATTGATTGTAATGTTTGGTACTGATTCATCAAATGAGGAGACAACCTCCTCTATAAATACAAGAATGTAAAAGAGAAAAGAGCTAATCTAGAGGCACAAATCTTGGAGGCACAAGTGTTTGAGAATAGAATAAGGAGAAGACTTTGACTATTGACCTTTGACTTGACTTGACTGCATAATTATTGGAAGAGAAATTATCTCCAATATTTAATTTCTCCTCCAATCAGGGGCGAAGGTTACTTGGGGCCAGGGGTGGCCCTGGCCTCACTGTTTTTTGGCGCAGTAGTGGAAATTTACGATTTTCGTATGTAAATTGCGTTCGGGTTGAGTCCGGCCCCGCCAAATTTCCACTACCGATCAAAAAAATTTGAGTCCGGCCCCCGCCGATTTTAAAACCAAGCTTCGTCACTGCCTCCAATAAAGCTTAGGTGTGTGACAACACCATATTCACTTTCCCCAAACAAAATTAAATTTATTAAATTTATATTCAAATTAGCATACACTATGTAACACTTTAGATGAATCTCACATCATATGGTTGTGTTTTATCCACTAAAACTAATGAATGCTACCTCTCAAATATCACCAATAGGTTTTAAGCGCACTAAAGAGAACTCTAGAAGTTAGGGGTGCTTGAGGGAGAGCAATCTATGATTGCTAACCTTATGCGGAGTTACAATGGCAGCCAAAACTAAATCCATAAGCTTTTTATGAGAAAAAAAAAAGGACAATGGTGTTGACAAATAAAAGACAGATAAATTATACATTGTTCATACAAATAGTATTAGATTCAGACCAAACTTAGGTGCACCGGACCAGTAACTTGACATTACGAAACAAACTTTATATGTTAATTTGTATCTAAAATAAAATGATCATATATTTTATATATATTTTGAAAGATAGACACGTAAACAATTTTTATGAAATTGTAATTTCTTAAGGCCAAAGAGTAACTTTTTAAAAGTCCATAAACTTGAAAATTAGATTGTTTTATTGTTTATTTAAACTTTTAAGTCTGTTGTTTTATTTGTGTAAGTGTGGTTTAGTGGGGAGCCCATTGCAACTCAAAAATTGAAAGCCCATTGAGTGGGTCTCACTGAAATGTTATTAAACAAAACTGAATCTGTTATGGCCCAACACATCTGCCTCAACTTATTTTAACCTGCTACCAGCCGCACTGCCCAATAATCACTACTGCCTGAAGCCCAATCACTACTCGGCTACAGGTTACGGGCTACCTTCGCTGAAGCGAATCATGTTTTCACTTTTCATGACGATGGAAGATGAAGCTACCAGTGGCGGAACTTGAAAAAAATTCTATCGGGTTGAATGTCACATGACCCTTAAAATGGAGGGGGACGAACTCAATACGTGTAAATTTTTAGACGAAAACACGTAAATTTACACTACTAAGCAAAAAAAAAAAAAAAACCAGTGAAGACTGGGGCACCTCCCGGCCCCCAACAAAGCTTCGCCCTTGTAAGCTACCGCCCCTTCATCGTGTGTGATATGCAACATGTGTCTCTTGTATTGCCTCCTCAAATGTGTTCACTTAATAATTAACATCACAAACTCTGAATGGCAATCATTTTCCTCCTTGTGCTAAGACATAACTAATTATTGAAGAACAGAAATTGCCTATTAGGAACAAAATTACTTCATAAAATATAACAATTGTATTATTAATAAGGAAAAATTACAGAATTCGTCCTTTACGTTTACCTCGGTTTTCAGTGGTTGTCCTTTCGCGTTTCAGTTGCTGAGATTCATCCTTAACGATCTAAAATGTTACACCCACTGTCCTAAGGCACTAACCCAGTTAAAAATTTCAGTTAACTTTAGTCACGTGCCTTGCACATGAGGGTAGTCTGGTAATTTCACTTATATATAAAAATAAATAAACCCCCTTTCAACTTCTCTCTCTCTCTCTCTCTCTCTCTCTCTCTCTCTCTCTCTCTCTCTCTCTCTCTCTCTCTCTCTCTCTCTCGTGTGGGTTGCTCTGGCTTCTGGTTCTTCAAGAACTCTGCCCATATCATTTTTTGATGAAGGGTTTTCCCATTTGTTTGGAGATAATAATATGCAGGTTTTGAAAGAACACAAAGTATGAAGCTAGGTATGAAGGGTTTTCCCATCTATTCATTTATCTCTTGATCAAAGAACAGGTATGCAATTAAGAACACATAGTATCAATTTCAGAGAACACAGAGTAACAATTAAGACCAGGTATGCAACATGGACATGTTCTTCTGTTTAGTTTTATTTTTACTATTTTTTTTTTTTTTTGAGTAAAGGGAAGTTGCTGGATATTGGGGTTGTATGTGCTAACAATAATAATGATAACTATTAGTATAATGATTGATTGTAGCGGGAATTTAACAAAAGCAGGCGGTGGTGACAGGTGGTGGAGGGTGGCTGCTTGTTGTGTACAGAAAGAGAAGTAAAGAGAGATGTTGATAAATTGGGTTAATTGAAATGAGTGTTAGGGTTAGGGTTTATGATTTATAAATTGGGGAAGAAGATAAGAAGATTTTCTAAAATACCCTCATGTGCAAGGCACATGACCAAAGTTAACTGAAATTTTTAACTGGGTTAGTGCCTTAGGAGAGTGGGTGTAACATTTTAAATCGTCAAGGATGAATCTCAGCAACTGAAACGCGAAAGGACAACAACTGAAAAACGTGGTAAACATAAAGGACGAATTCTGTAATTTACCCTATTAATAAATAAGAGTTTTAAAAGATATCTTAGATTGAGCGGGCGTTGATTAGCAATTTGTTTTTGTTTAGAAAATAGATAGAACAATATATATGAACTCATACACGAATATGTAGGTTATTACTTATATCCTAACTAGCTGACTACCCGGGAGCGTCCCGGGGTTGAAATTTAATAATATTTAATGTCGCTTGTCGTTGAGCATTATGAGAAAGTGGTTGATGCTAATTTTACGTATGTACATGTTGTATACAACATGCCATGGAATTACAATATCCATGCGATATGCACATACATTGCAGTTGTCCTTCTATTTTGGTTAACATCAATTTTATCAGAATTAATAAAATTGTCTTCTTCACCTTTAAAATCACAAATTAATAAATAGTTGAATATCATACTCGTCACATATGTGATATGCCGCCCAACACGGATGGAGTGTTTCTTTTGCCTTTTCAACATCTACAACTTTTTCTGATTCCGTCATCCAAAAAAGAGCCTGCTTTTGATATAGCCTTAAGTCACATGTAGAGCATTCACAGTAGAGCCTCCTGCATAAAGATTAGACAATTCTGGTCAATTTCGTGCACAAAGATTAGACAATTCTGGTCAATTTCGGTGAGACTAAAATAATATTAACAGTAAGTTGGTTTTTTTAAATGTACCTCTAGATTATACATATCTGCAGCCCACCGGCCTCTTCAATCCTTTGGAGCTCATCAGGTCGATCAATCTACATTCAAAAACTTATTTGTGAGTTAACTAATAGATTTAATCAACCAGAATCTCTATTAAGAACATATATAACTAATTAATACCTTATGATTTGTGGAGAAAGGTATTGCAACACCGTTCCAACAAAGTACTGCACGTGAATCTCCGCAGTTAGATACGACGATTTTGTCTGGGTAACCACCGCAACAACGGCCGTAGATCCTATCCATATCACATTTTCTTATATCACCATTACTCATAAAACAAAGCTTCATAATGAAAACGACACATGATAGGAAGGAAGGAATGCCAAAATATGGGCGTCATAGTAAAGTTCATAGGAAACTCCATTACCTTGTCTACATCTGGTCGTTCTTCGCGATCCACCTGTTTGGAAGAAACATAAAATTTTAAGAAACTTTAGCTGCTTCAAATGTAATTAGCAATCAAAAGTGCAAGTTAAAAAGAGAAGTATAAGTAATCATTCATTCTTATTAAGCTCTATATTACTCACCTTGATGCTAACAAACCAGTCATTAAGCAATTTATGTACCATAATAATAATTTGACTTACGCAAGGAAAGCTGATATATAGAAAAGTTATGTGCTCATCCGATGCAACGGGAAATCGATTAGTATTAACTTGGTTCATTACGGTATCGTAGGACAACAATAAAATTAAATCAAAATGAACAGAGCAACTGTATTATACATTCTGTACACAATATTTAGTCTAACTGGTAACAAATAAAAATTACAAAGCTTTACAAAATAAAATCCCCAATAAAGAAGGGTTGATGATAAAGTTCGAAAAGTAACCCCGATCAACTAATAAGTATCCTGCACAAGACTTGGTCATTATTCAGTTTGAAGTTAGCCTTTGGAATCTCTCCTCTTTAGATAACCATCCTCAAGCTCAAATGAAGAGTAGTCAATCCGTTGCTCAGTTTGACCCTGTAAATATATATAGATATACACACACACAAGCTCCATCTATAAATTAACATTAAAAAATAACATATTCTATCAAGAAGAGCCAAATAGAACTTCAATTATCGATCACTATAGCAAGCAATTGAACAACTCGTAATTTTTAACATAAATAATCACGAATTAGATTAAGCACAGTTCCAAGGATAAAAACCTACATCAATGATAAATCATAAGACATGAAACAATTTGTTAAAGTTTTGTATTTACTTCAACATAAAAAATAACATAGTCTCAAAAATAAGAACCTACATCAATTATAATTCATAAGACATGAAAAAATTTATTAAAGTTTTATATTTACTTCAACAATTGTGAATTAGATTAAACCAAATGTGATCATGAGGGTGCTATTTACAACTTAAAAAGTTTTCTAAAACCAAACATTTAAAAAAAAGTCATGAAAAGCGCACTGTGACGTGTTCATGGTCCATTTTGGTTGGTGTTACAGTTGCCAAAATGATTTGGTTTGGGCGGAAGTGAGCGATTTGAACCTTTTTCTTTTCAAAAGAACTTCAAAATTGTTTGTGTTCAACTTTGAAAAATTCTAAAAGATGTTAAATGGATATTAAAATATGTATAACTCGTCTCTTGCATTTATTTGCACCAAGAAAATAAATAAAAACCGCCAAGTGCAAATGGTAACATGAACACAAAATAAGATTTATATGTATTGGGAAGAGTAACTGGGTAGGAAGCATAGCATGAGGAGCCTATTAATAGAATAGTTGGTGACCGATACCTGGATGGCCAGAGGAGGATTCATAGAAAACTGTGAATGCGGAAAAAAATTACTAAAACCGAAAAACAAAAGGCAAACATAGCAAGAAATTTACTTACTTGACATCTCTTAATTCGACCATCAAACTTTCACGTTGTGCACTTGTGCTTCATTGATCTACTTAAAGCTTCTTAATGACTGTTGTATTACGCAGAGCAATGTCCGTAGAGCATTGGAGTCTGAAGTGAAAGATGAAATCAAAAGCAAATATAAAAGCTCTAGAGATGGTGATTACAGGATAATCTAATGATCCCTATTTCATGGCTACTAACAATGTTTTTCAGGATCGAAATTAGCTGGATTAAGACTCAATTTTGTTACAAACAAATTCTTTATTTTTTTATGATCAGATACCTACAACAAAAAGTAAGCAAAAAGGATCTTCAAGCTATTAAAAAAAACATAATACAGTTTGACCTTTTTTATAAAAGAAAATTGTGTAACTCATCATCTCGCTTGATCTAGTATTCATCAACAGTCCAACACCATAGGGTGGTCCAATTTCGTGTACTAACAAAATGAGGTCAGCAAAGAAAAACGGTATTGACAGACTATAAATCAGACCACCATGATTAGTAGCAATTAGCATTTGTGCACAAAAATATAATAACTTGGATCTCTTAAACTATGTTGCGTGTTTAACCATGTAAAGACTTAGATCTCTTAAACTATGTTGCGTGTTTAACCATGTAAAGACTACAATGTTAATGGTTTGACTATGAATATAGTAACTTATGTTGGATATTGAATAGTAATCTCAAATAGATACCAATACAGTATAATATTTAAGCTAGTTTATCACTCACATAAAACCTTACTTTCATCATTACATATTTCACACTTAATAGTAAACTCAAAATCAGCAGCCTTTTTCAAATTCTAGTTTCAACTAATTCAAAACTTTAATTTCTTTAAAAAAAATTGAGTCCGGCCCCTTCCGATTCGAAAACCAAGCTTCGCCCCTGATGATATGATAAGACACGATAATCTGAGAAGCTAGAAACGAACAGTTACTAAACTCACAACACTCACTAACGTTTCTCTATCGCATAAGAATCTCACCGGTGAATTACCGGATTTAGTTAACATCATCTCATATGATTCAAATAACAATGCTTGTATCAAGATGACTGTATGAGTACATATTCAACAAACCAGGTTGTCAAGATATATATAGGTCACTTGTTAAAACCAATTTATCAAGTTAGCCATTTTATCAAACACTTGGTGTGCATATCCCATATAACCAACTTTTTAACCAAATTAGCAAAATATTAAACACAAAACATGTAACCACAGAGAGTAAAACTAACCTCATCTTTCTGATTCAACAACATCATCACCTTCTCCATGTGATCTTTCTCCGCTAGCCTTTTCAATCGCTGCCACCGCCTAGCGTACGCCATCACCGCCACAAACGCACCCACCAACGCAATCGACCAAAACCCAATTCTGTTACGAACCTTGTACCCAATTTTTATAACCCATGAGCTCAAAACCCTCAAACGCTTTTAATAGCGTGTTTTCCACTTCCGTTCCGGTGGCTGTCTCTCGATTAACTCAGCCGTATATGGACCATAAAAACCATAAACAAAAACATCAATATATGATATTAACAGGAACATATCAAAAGATAGACATACAGCGTGTATGTATGAAGTAATATGATAAAGAGAGAGCAAGATGTCGAGCAATTTTGATTGGAACTTTGGGATGGTGATGTGAATGGGGGACGACAGAAGGAGTTTTAGGGTTTGAGAAAATAGAAGACGAGGTTGATTGAGAATGTTTGAAAAATAGAATGAGAAGAGGCGGATGAAATTTTAGGGTTTTTTAGGTTATTGTTTTTTTTTTCTTTTTTGGTTAAAAAAGGAAACACTTCAAAAACCTCAAAAAACATCTATTATTAAGCCATTTGGCACAAAAAAAGTGGAGGTTGAGGCCTCCATTGGACGCCACGTCAGCAAAACCATTTTCTTTTATATATATTAATAGATGACCTAATTAGTGCCGCATATTGTAGTGATTCATCAAAATAAGGTAATCAAATAAAAGGTTGATACAGGAGTATGTACTTAATCTTTCATAAATGGAGATAATGGTTGCTATGTAAGTAGAAATAGTTATGCAACATTTGAGTCCTATATATGTTATAATCATAGTGAGCATACTCCTAAAACCTTCAACGAGCCCTTTTATTTTCTCATATTAAAACTTAAATACATTAATCAGTGTTGTAGAACTCGCTAAGTGCTAGTCGGCCGGTGGGCTACCGACTAGGGATTAATCGGGATTAATCAGGATTAATCGGGATTAATCAGATTGGATTTTATATATATTTTTCCAAATTTATACATATATAATGCTAATTTTATACCTTATATGTATAAATTTAAAAGTTTATGGGCCAAATATAAACTAGTGAATATGGAAGGGGGTTAAATATTAGAATACCTAAACTTAAATAACCCTAATCATCTCTATCATTCACCATATCCCGTTTTTTCATCCCCGTTCCTTCTTTCATCATAAGGAACCATCAGACGCAACTAGGGTTTATGGAGTTTCATCGATTTTGCTTCTAAAACATGGATTACCATCCAGTTTTGAAGTAAGTACTTGTTTTATTTGATCGATTTGCTCCAGTTTTGACCCGTTCGAATTCATTTTTTTTACCTAACTTTGAGTTTTTTAGGTCTGACTAGGACCAATTTGTTTCGATTAATCGGTGATTAATCGCGCACTGATTAATTGAGTGATTAGCTCAAAATTAATCAGTAAAGTGAGGACTAGCGATTAATCGGGATTTTACAGAGGTGGTTAAATATCTTGCACCATCTTCAAGAAAATAATGAGTAGTTGTTCCCAAGGATGTGAGTGGGGAAATACGATTATTGGTAGAATTATTGAGTGGCAAGAAGACCCACGATTATGATACATGCTTGCAAAGCACGAGCACCATTAATTAGACCGACCGTTGTGGCACACGGGCGATCAGGCACGAGCAAGCCAACGAGTCACGTGGCTCACGAACACCACAACCCTCACACGTAAACGGTTCCGTGAGCGAGCAAACGCGATCTCGGTCGCATCCGCTAACGGCTCTTTGACCGTTTGAATAAAAAAACAATTTTTACCTTTTATATATATATATATATATATATATATATATATATATATATATATATCATTTACCTTTCAATTTCTTCTTCTACTTCTACAACAACTTCAATTTCTTCTTCTACAACCATATTCAAAACATCAATTTTCTTTATCCTACAACATTCAAATCATGGTGCAATAGACTGAAGAGGAGGAACTCGCGTTGATAATCGCGTACAATCAAGTGCTTGGATATGGCGCATCGACGAGTCGTGGTGTTCGAAGCCAAGGACAACAATGGGATATGGCGCATTGAACCGAATGTACTTATGATTCAATCTCCCAGAAGTACGAGGATCTCAAAACGAAATGTAAAAAGTTCAAACAGTTTTATAAAAAAGTCTCAAGGGATCTCCCCAATGAAGAAGAAGAAGTGAGCATAGCATTTACTCACGTCGAGTATGTTTCTAAGATTGGGGTTGATTTTCATCATGTTTCGGCGTGGCAAATGTTACGCTAAACATTACCTTAAGGTAGCGTTTGGTATGATGGAATGGAAGGGTGAATGGAATGGACCATTACGAGGTAATGAAAAATAGTGTGTTTGGTTGGTTAAAGGAATGGAATTAATCATTTCACAAGGCATTCCATTCCCTCAAAACCATTCCATCCACCCCCATGTTTTTTTTCCATTTCATCCCTCATTCACCCTTTATTAACAAAACCATAACTCACCATCACCCACCACCATCGTCACCACCCACTACCATGGTCACTACCAACCACCGTTGCCGCCACCACTCATCACCGTCGCCCACCACTGTAGCCTCCGACACCACCACCACCACCGCCGCCACCACTCACCACCGCCATCGTCATCGTCGCCGCTGCCACCAACCACCGACACCCACTACCTTCACCCACTCACCACCGCCGCCGCCACCACCATCACCCACCCACCACCGCCGCCACCGTCACCCACCCACCGCCGTATCCACCACCGTCACTCACCACAATTTCCTTTACCCACCACTACCGTCGCCACCCACCACCACCACCCACCATCGCCACTACTTACCATCGTCACCCACCCACCATCACCTCCATCCATCCATCTCCACCATTGCCACCACCCACCACTGTCGTCGCCACCCACCATCACGCTACCGCCACACACCGCCACCAACCACCACCCACCACCGCCACTACTCAACATCGTCGCCCACCCACCATCATGGCCATCCACCTTCCACCGTCGCCACCACCGCCGCCACCACCACCCACCACCACCGATACCGCCACATATCACCACCCACCATCACCGCCACTGACCACCACCACTCACCACCGATTTTATTCCTTTGTCTTTTTTTGACTATCCAACAACACAAAGTAATGTTGTGTTTCATTCCCACATGGCAACCAAACACGACATGGAATGGTAATGATCCATTTCATTACCTTGTCCATTCCATTACCTCGTCTATTCCATTCCCTCATCCATTCCATTACACCATACCAAACAGACCCTAGGTTTTATATTTTTAGGACTATGTTTTTATTTTTATCTAATATAACGTTTTTTAGTGTAATGTTTTTTAGTGTGTTGGTTTTTTTAGTGTAATTTTTTTTAATGTAATGTTTTTCTTTAATTTAATTTAATTTAATGTAATGTTTATACTTTTATGTAAAATATTGATGTTTTAATTTATGTAAAATATTTTAACTTTTTTTATTTTATTTATACTTTTCTTTTAAAAAAGTCATCGTTCACCTTGAGCTACGACGTGATCAAGTGAGCTGGATTGAGGCTTTACCCAATGCCATGTCAGCGCTCAGTTGACAATATATGATAGGATAATATTTGGGCTCACCTTAGGCCATAACACATAGTCTTATTAATTTGTCATAACAGGCTTATTTTTTTTCCGTTAAATAAATTATAAAAAAATGAAGGCATCTATGAAAAGAAAAAAACACAATTGACATTTTGGCTTTTAGGGTATGTGTAAAAAAAGCATAAAAGCATGAACCTACCTCAATATTTTTTAAAACCGGTTCAAACCGTCCAGTATTACCGGTCAAAACTCCTTGTATAACCTGTTGAATAGTCCGGTTAACCTGGTTATGCCCGAGCCGATATGATGTAACAAATCGGTTTTTAAAACATTGACCTACCATCCGGATATTTTGTTGGTTTTTATAGTAATGAGCCAAATAATAAAAATGTCAAGTATACAATTGACTCGTTTTAGTATTGGCTAATTTTTGTTAGACCATTTTATGTGTAGCAAAAATGTAACCTAGCATTTGTATTTTTCTTTTGAAATTATCGCGTCTTGTACTAAAAAAGCAAAGAAAAAGATTATTCAAACGATCAATTATGTGTATAGAGCTGTACACGAGTTGATGCCAAATATTGAGTCCGATAATGCTTAGGATACGAATCTCTAGTTTGAACTTGTTTATTAAATAAATTATAATTTAGGTTTACCCTCAATACAAACTTGATTAACCCTGATTTGAAAAACCGTTTCAAATAACTTACGATAACCAATTAATTGGGTTGTTTCACGGTCCGGTTTTGCGGTTTTTGGGTCAAACCGCGAATTAAACCATTACTAATGGTTTTTTTTATTTTCGTAAACCAAAATCAAACCGTAGAACTGATAGAGCTTAATTGTTTAGAGAGAGAATCTAGAGAGAGAGGGGATTATCCAACAACAAGCTAACCAGTGTAGTTAGCTTCCCGCCCATTAAAATATATTAATAAATGAAGTTAAATGAATAGTGTCACAAAATGAATAGTAATTATATTTAATATTTAATTATAATAATATTTTATTCAATTAACTATATTATTATTTTACTATATATTATTTTATTCAATTAACTATATTATTATTTTATTTAAAAACTTTATTATATTATATACTATTAATATAAATAACATAATATTATCTAATTTCGTTACAAATTTCATGTGTTACCTTATGTGTAGATTTCTTTATTTTTTTTGACGTTTACAACCAAAATGGAATCTCGATTGTATAATTCATTGATTAATCAACACCTCATCTAAATCTCGATTGTAAAACGCGCAACGCGCGTGATTTTATACAACTAGTTTTATTAACAAACATTCAACTGTTATCAACTTTACACAATTGGTCTCTCTACTATTATCTATTACGATCAAGCACATAATACTTCCAACTAACTACTAACTACCACTAAACAACTTTCATTTATTACATTTTGGCCCCTGAACTTCTAGTAAATCTTTTTAACATATCAAGAACTCTTAAACCGAACCAAATCAAACCACAAAACCGTTATTGACAGTTTGATTTTGGTTTGGTTTCATGGTTTGATAATGATGGATCCTCAAGCTGTCCAAAAAAAGGTATGTGATATATTTAAGCAAAGTTGCATTGAATTTGCAAGATTCAACATGGGGGAATTGGAGCAGATGTTTTAAAAGTATGTCTTTTTTTTTTTTGAACGGCAAATTTCTTCTCCTTATGGGACTTGAACCCATGACCTCCCCCTTAAGTGTTCCTAGTATAATATATTATGACGGTCCGGTCCAGCTTTATATGGTTGGTTTTTGGTAAAAACTGTAAACCAAATCATTCACTACGGTTTGAATATATTGAAACTGACCGACCAAAAGTAAAGTAAAAAAACCGATCGTGAAACCAAACCGATGACTGGTTGAGCGGTTTCACGGTTCAAAACCGAACCTGGAACACGCCTACAAATTGACCATGGGCACTAGGGTGCAATTGTGCAAACGAGCCGAACGAACACAAACATGTGTATGTATATCAACTGGAGAAGTGAAAAACCTAAAGTTGTCGTTTTTATATATTTTTTCCCACCCTTGTGGTGGAGTGGCATCTAGTTTAGGTGAAGAGCAAATACGGGTGGCGTCGGTTCGACTTGAATGAGAGGCGATGTTTTACCGATTATTTCACTGTCTTGCCTTCGGGCGGGTGGAGGTCGGGTTTCCATGCATTTGGGAGAGCCAAGGGGCTGGTGGCGGTCGAGTAGTTGACCTTGGGCCTTTGTCACAACGCCCGGTGTCACGGTGGTTGACACGTCGTCGTTCCTTGCCGTAAAAACAATATATTTTTTTGTAGGAGAAGTAGACCACTTATAACTAACTGATTCCTCACGTCATTCTTCTTTCTTGGGTTAACATGGTAAGTTTACATCTTTAAATCTGTTAAAATGATCTTTTGTATTTTTTTTTTTTTTAATCAATTATCATGTTCCTCATGCAAATATTGGATTTTGTTTTTTTTAAGTATTGAATAGGATATTTGGGAACCCAACTTATGCTGCAGCTGTACAGCCTTCAATCCTATGTTAAGTCAGATGTATTTAAAACAATATGCATATATGGTTTATACATGTATACACACTGCACAGTGCACACACACATATCATATGACCGCATGCAGTACAGAAACGGTGAATTTACTCAGAACTGAAGGTCAGGTGAAAGTTGGAGGTACATTTGTTTGTCTGTGGTGCCATCTTCATGGTTATGTTTTGTGGGCCTGTTGTATTTGGTTATTCCGAAAATAACCTTTCTATACATATATAAGACCACGTAGGAGTGGGAGGAGAGGTATCTTGATGATGGGCCTCCAAGGGGGTGGTGTGCACTATGATGACGGACCTCCTCATTGGTCAGAATTATTAAAAATAATAAAAAAATCAATTAAAAACCAATAAATAGCCCCGGCATCAACGGCATCTCAATGCCTCTCTTGCCCATGCCGCCCCTAGGGGGCGGTGTAGCGAGGCCCGGCATGGTGATGTTGCCCCTATGCCGCCCCCCACACCTAATGGTCTAATGAAATTAACGCAATGGGTCAACCCGAGTCAGCTGGATGGTTATCGTCTATTTTTATGGGTCTTGGGTTAGACAACTGGCACCTTGGTGTCTTATGCTTAATAGGGAAATGCTTATGCATGGCAGCCGTTCTAGCTATTCAGGTATTCAATCTCGTTTTGTTTGGTTTTCTGTTGAAATGATTTTGAAGTTGGACACTTGGACTTTTACTTAAAAATCAATTCAGGCCCCAGTGTTGGCCTGGGATATAAGCAAGTGGCGGACCTTGAACGGAAAACTTGGTAGGGCCGGGCTCAATCTGGTATGGACGGACTCAGTACATATGAAAATTTTCGGTAAAATTTACACTACAAAACGAAAAAACTGGGTGGGCTGGCAATTTGGCAACTTAAAAATGATACCCTTACAAACAGAAAATTGACCCTCAGTTGGCCTGTTTGACAGTTATTGGTAAGTACTTTTAGCAGCAAACATTGAAATACAATTAAGTAAGTGGTAGTGTAAACATTTATCAAAAGTAAACATCTATATCTGGAGAAAATAATATCTTTCTATAACAATATGATTGGGCAGGGACAAGAACACTATAGGAACCTGACATGTTGACACCGTTTTAAAACCCCGCGGTATGAGATTGAGATAACTAAATCCTCTTGATGAATAATGCAGTTCTAAGTATGAAAAGCATGAACCATTTGTTAAAAACACTGTTGAGGCAATGTATGCTGGTGATCGATCAACTGAGTCGTGTTTCTTTCATAAAACCAGTCACTGACCACCTCTGCAATTGCCTGCATTCATATCATAACTATTAGTATACAAGTTTGACTTTAAAAAGTCAAAGAGCATGTCTTTCTTGTAGCCAAGTAACTAGATTTTGTTGCGACGAAACAATCGTTACCTTGTTATCCAACTTTGAAGCAGGATCTCCTAGCCAATTAATCTGGTTGCCTGTTTGGCAATGGGAATAACAAGAATTGATGAACGTTCCTCTTGATGCGGAATTCAATCTGGATCGACCCATTCCTGACCTCAACGTCTTTATGAAATCTGACCGAAACTCTGAAAGTAAAGAAAACAATTTTGTTGGAATGTTAGGTTGTACTTTACAACTTGCTATGGTTTGTTTATAAGGATGAACCTTGCAATCTTTTTAGTTGAGTAGGCGAGCAGTTTGATATATTCATCTTGCATGCCGACCATGAATCATGACTATCGGCTTTGACTGGTGCCAAAATGTTTTGTACCTTGAATGCAATATGGAGTCAACACTGTTAAACATGGAATCACACAGAAACAATAAAAAAAACACACACACGAAGATATAGAACCTGATATGAATCGTAAGCTGAGTTTATGACAAACACGGGTGTCTTGATTTTTGGCAAAATAAATTGTGGGTAGAAGCACTGCAAAAGAATTATAAATTTTTAGCTGTTAGTTTATTACATCTCATATAATGAAGGATTTGACTTATGAGGTCAACTTTATATTAGTCAAATCATAACTTATTAGCTTCAAGTTCTGCTATTAACTTTTTGATTGCTACTAATATGTGTTTGTTTTTATGAAGATTAATGTGATTGCCAACATTTTGATTCAACCCGAAATGATAGCGCATTGATATTGAAGGTAAAAGTTTGTTCGGTTGACCTAGAAAGTCAAACTTTACTCTTATGGGAGCAGATTTAATAGTAACTAAGAAAACTAAACTTACCAAGCCAGGTTTCATCTTTGAGGTACATGAGGAAGGCAAATTTATTTCCGAGTTCTGCGATCAAAATCCAGTTAACTTATCAAAACTAGCTATACAATTTGTATGACATGTATAGATATATTTATATGTATAATACGAGTGTGTGTAGAGAGAGAGAGAGAGAGCACATGTAGTTTAACAATCTTGGTGAAGAACTTCTCAAAGTGGTACTTTCCAGAAATGTCTTTCCTGTGAAGCGGAGAACGAATTATAATAAGACAGATTTCTTGAGATTCTATAAGCAAATGAGTTACAGAAAAGCGAATATTACACATGAACGAAATAACCGGCATCTGGAACACATTTTACTTGACTAGTTGCTGGAAGCATGGCTCGAAACTTGTCACAGTACAAAATTGCAGCTAACCCACCAGATGAACAGCCGGTTAGAAGAGCCTGCGACAATCACATGAGCGTACTCTTCATCAAAATAATCTAACGTATACATATACATTTAACGTATGTTTATGTACATATGAGAGAGGGGAGATAGAAGCATACACTAGATGCTTTGTTAAGTCCTTTTGTTAGCAGTTCATCCAGAATAACATTAAAGATCCTTGCACCTCTATAATGAAGATTCGTTGCCTGAACGTTGGCAAAAATTCACTGTAAAAAGTATTGAATTTATGTAGTTTATGAGGGAGCTTTAAGAAGCATCTGACTTACTGGGTCAACTTTTTTAACATCACCGGTGAATGATGCTCCATCGCAATACCTCATGATGACTCTATTCCAATTGTAGAAGCCTGAAAAAGAATAAATAAACTTAATAATAACAAAAGATGTATATAAGTTAAGAGTTTAGTGTAGATATTGATATAGATACTGCACTTGTATGTACCTGGATTGAACTCTTGCTTACTGCTAAAAACTCCTGTGAAATTGAACTTCTGCATACGCGTTGATGAACCCACTCCATTGGTTTTGTTCACCCGCAGAAGACAACTTTTTGTCGATTCACACCATCCTCCTCCCTGATTGAACATGAATATCAAGAATTAGACCAACCAATGATCTTTATTGATGAGGTAATAGTACTTGTTAAAGTATGTCACATGATGAATGTTACTTACAAAAGACAAATCTTTTTTATGCTATATGTGTGTGTACTATTTATTATGTAAGATAACTTCAAATGTTGAGATTAAGGTGGATACATTGATCATACATGTACATGTAAGGATGACTAACCTGTATGTGAATTAACCACTTATCAACACCTTCTCCAAATCCTTTATCAAACTGGTATGCAGGCGGGCTTCCATCCAAACAAACTGAACGACTTAACTTTTAACACACGAAAAAAAAAAAAAAAAAACACATAGCACATGCACACATAGAGTTTGAGAAAAATAAAGTTACCAGCTCCTTTAGCGACTGCGCTTTGGATGAAAGTCATTTCAACATCATCTGAACATTCGGTTTTCAATAAAATTAGTATCAAGCACAACCATTGACATAGTCTTGTCAAGGACACCATTTTTGGCATTGCCAAAAACTAAATCTTTCATCTCCATTTAAGATCAGAAAAGGTTGCATTTTTCAGTTCAAGTGGGCTTAATTAAATAATTAATATGCAAGTTTAAATTAATGAACATGTTGTCCAGCTCATGTATCCTCTTTAAGAAAGAATTTGTTGACCATTTCAACTGCATATGCATATGTTACCTTATTTATGTTAATAGTTGCTTGAATTCAGTAAGTAAACAAGATTCAGATCTGAGAGTTGCAAAGTAAAAGTCAACTAGATATATTACCTTTATCCAGAAAACCTTACACTAGCACTTATGGACTTATGAGTTAACTTATGACTGTGAATGTCTTACACGAAACTTCACGAGGTTTTGTTATGGCTAAACGGATTCAGGTTAGTATTGGGTCAAACCCATGAACATGTTTAGTTAGGGGGTCGGATCAACTGGGCGGGGTCATGAGTTGAGTTGTTTAACCCGTTTATTTTTATTATGTTTTTAACTGTTTTACTTCTGTAACTTATAATTATTGGCATCTTGGGGTAGGTTCACGTACAAACAACTTTTTCGGTACGAACTGTACGAATTGAAGGAAAAAACACGCGGAGCATGTATAACCAGAGTAATTATATAATTACTCTAGTTATACATGCCCCGCGTGTTTTTTCCTTCAGTTCGTACCGAAAAAGTTGTTTGTATTTGATCTTTTTCCTTGGCATCTTATATAAAAAGTCAGCCCACAAAAGACTAGTGATGCCTTAAAAATCCAACGCTACAAGTTTTGACCAATTATCTGTTTTTGACCCGAACTTGTCATCCAACTACCTGACCCGTCCGCATCCTTTCTCTATAGATGAATCCTTCAACTTATTTTCTTTAACCTCGATTACCTCTGCTTTGTTTTCTTACCTGTTTAGGCGAATGTATGTTTGTTCAAGTGCCCCGGGTTGGGTTTAATTAGTCAACACTAACCAGGTTTATAAGTCTCTTGTAAATTGGGATGTCATGATTAAAAGGCTTGAAAGTTGAAACAACTTTCCTTAGATATTTACAAATATTGAGAAAATTTACATGGTTTGGTATGCATAGTATTTACAAAATGACATATATAAGACCAATATTATTTACAGAATGAAATATTTTTAGAGAACATAATATTCATCCATGAACCACTTATTAAGACATGATTTAACACTGTTGTGGCAATATGTGTTGGTGATCGATCAATTGAGTTGTGTTTCTTTCATAAAACCAGTCGCTCACCACTTCGGCAATAGCCTGCACAAAACATCAGAATTATACTTAACATAAACCAAGACATGCTTTGACTTTGAAAGTCCAATGAGTTGCATTCAGTTTCAAAATTAATATAATTTCTACTAATTTATAACTAAATAAAAACCACAATGAACTATTGTTGGCATTCAATTTTATTACCTAATTCCATCAAATTTTTTGGATTAAAAGTTAGGTTGTTTGACTTTTCAAAGTCAAAGTGCATGCAGTTAGAAATTGTTGAGATAAAACAATGTTTACCTTGTTATCCAATTTCGAAGCAGGAGCTCCTAGCCAACTAGCCTGATATCCTGTTTGGCAGTGGGAATAACAAGAATTGATGAACAGTCCTCTTGATTTGGAGTTGAATTTGGATCCACCCATTCCTGACCTCAACGTTTTTACGAAATCTGACCTAAAGTCTGAAAGTAAAGAAAACAAAGTTTAGTTTAAAGGTCAATCTATGGAAGGTTGCATTTTACAAACTCATTAATGCATTGAGTGTTCGTTTAGAAGAATGACCGTAAAGTCTCTTGAGTTGTGTCCGGGAGCAATCTGTTGTATTCAACTTGCATGCAGACCATGATTCATATTTATCGGTTTCATTTGGTGCTAAGATGTTTTGTACCTAAATGCAGCAACAAAGTTAAAAGAATTGTGCAGTCAACACAACTGAACAAGCATCACACAAATACCAAAACACGCATACACATGAAGATAACGAACCTGGTATGAATCATAAGCAGAGTTTATGACAAAAACCGGTGTCTTGATTTCCGGCAAAATAAACTGCGGGTAGAAGCACTGCGACAGTATTCAAAATTTGAAAGTGGTTACATCTCAAACAATGAATTAATCTTTATAGTTTGACTTCTGAAGTCAACTTTATATCTTTTAAATACAGTTTTATTAGCATTAAGTTATGTTTACAACTTTTATGAAGCTTAATGCGGTTGCCAACACTTTACAAAACTTCAGATGATAGTATCAATTTAGTAGCCAGAAAGTTAGTTTGTTTGACTTTAAAAGTCAACATGTACAGGTTTAGAAGCTTACCAAGCCAGGCTTCATCTTTGAAGTACATGATGAAGGCAAATTTATCTTTGAGTTCTACAACCAAGATCAAGTCACCTTATCAGAACTAGCAATATATATTATATGTATAATATGTGTATGTGCATGTGTAGAGAGAGAGAGAGATCACATGGAGTTTAACGATCTTGTTGAAGAACTTCTGAAAGTAATATTTTCCAGATATGTCTTTCCTGTGAATCAGAGATAAGGTATCAGAAAAAGACAGATGGCTTGAGATTCATAGACAAATGAGTTGCAGAAAAGTGAATATTACACATGAACGAAATAACCGGCATCTGGAACACATTTTACTTGACTAGTTGCTGGCAGCATGGCTCGAAACTTGTCACAGTACAAAATTGCAGCTAGTCCACCAGACGAACAGCCAGTTAGAAGAGCCTGCGACCATCACATACATGTACTCTTCATTAGAGGAACATATGTAATTATACGTATACATATACATTGTAACACGTTAGGGAAATCCTACATCATTATGTTTAGTTATGTACACAAAAGTCCTAAGGACATATGAACATCAACATGACCATTCGCAGGTTGACCCAAGCACGATCCGTTTGACCCAAAAAAAATAATTTTTTTTGTTTTTTTCACACATGGTATTGTTTTAAAATTAAAATTTTACAACAAAAATTCAAATGTATATTAAAAATTATTTATTTATTTATTGTTAAATCTTATATATGTCAATTTCTTTTTAAGTTATAACTATGGCATAAAAAAACAAAATATAACATAAGTGGGTTAAATAGGTCAACCCACGTGGTTGATCCGCCCTAACCTGTTTCCGCCCTAACCTGTTTAGCTAAATGGGTTGGCGGGTTCAACCTAAAACTAACCCAAACCCATTTATACTAAACCTAAACCTGCAAATTTCGTAAGCTCCTAGTGGGTAAAGTGGAAAATATTGGTGGTACGAGAGACCTAATATTACATACGTGTACAAATATTACACATAACATAGAAAAATATGGGAGATGGAAGCATACACTAGATGCTTTGTTCAGGCCTTTTGCTAGGAGTTCCTCCATAATAACATTGAAGATCCTTGCACCTCTATAATGAAGATTAGTAGCCTAAAGATTTTGCAAAATGCATGAGAAACAATCATATGTATGTTTTAGAACCAAGAACCAAATCCAGATAGAACCTTTAAATCTTTATGCTCATTCAAGAAAGATATATAGACTTACTGGATCAACTTTTTGCACGTCCCCGGTAAAGGATGCTCCATCACAGTACCTCATGATGACTCTATTCCAGTTATAAAAGCCTGAAAAAAACAACAAACTAACTTCATTTGCATTAAAAATGGCTGTAGTTAGAGATTCGTATATATGTGTGTGATGATGTACCTGGATTAGAGGTTTGCTTCTTACTAAAAATTCCTGAAAACCTGAACTTGTTCATAAGTTTGGATGAACCAACTCCATTGGTCTTGTTCACAAATAAAAGACAACTTTCTGTAGACTCACACCATCCTCCTCCCTAACCACATTGCAGTTTAAAAAATCAGCCCTATATATGCCTATGAGTGAATAAGTGATCTTTGTTATTTGATCATGGTATTTCTAAACTAGGAATTTGTGACAAATTAAAGTTGCTTTTGGTTCTTGGAATTTTATTAAAGAATTAGAATTTGTCAGAAAAAAAAAATTGGAATTTGAATCCCAACAGGATCCATCGATGATCTGTCAATAGTTATCCCCCGTCAGTGATATGTTCGTCGATGATACTATGGTAGCGTTCGTTTCACGGAATGGAATGGAATTCCGATGGAATTGGAATTGGAATGTGTATTCGACTTCTTATGTTGTTCGTTACAACAAAGGAAGGAATTGTAATTGACAACAACATATGGAAGGGAATCTACATATTTCAATTCCATCAAGATTTCGTTCTATTTTATGAGACGAACACATCAAAATTCCAAATCAAATTATAGTTCTCACGCGAATTCCAATTCCTCTGCAATCCATAAAACAAATGTTTATGTTTTAGTAGTCTATATGTATGTGATGCATCCTTGTATGAATAAACAGATACACATTTTCTACCTGATGGATTAATTTAATTTTTTTTTAAATTGTGACAATTTCTCATAGATTTATGATCAATTTCTCAACGACATATACACTATGTATACTACCTAAAAAGGCGGGTCATCGTCGCAAGCCCAAGATGAAGACAAAGACGAGGATGATAACTTGAATTAACGGTTTGTTACTTTTGTATGATAACTTGAATTTATGGTTTGCTAGTTTGTATTGATAACTTGAATTAATGGTTTGTATGAGACTAAACGTATGTATTTTGTTATGATGGTGTCGGCTTGTATTATTGTGAAAGATGAGGAAAGCTGGAAAAACAAATTATATTTTTCAATTTTTTTAATTAAAAAAACATACTTTTAGCAACACATGTCCTTGCTAATGATTTTAAGATTAATTTCAAGCAACCTTAAAGCAACGACATTTTGTCACTAAAATGTTATAAATTTTAAAAACTAAACAATTTAGCGACGATACTTCCCCACTACATTGTCATAAAATCTTAATAACCGGACCCTTTAGCGACGATTTGTCGTTAGGAGAGGGTAATTTAGCTAAAAAATTTTTACTTATTTTTATAATATAAATTTTAATTTCGACGACCCCTTTAGCGATGACTTGTCATCGCTAAAAGGCATACCTCTCCCGAAGAGCTTTTACCGACGCCATTTAAGACCTGTAGCGTCAGACCTTTACCAAGGACTGGTCTTCAGCATAGGCTATTCCACGCTTTTTGCTTAAAGGACGTGAGATTTACTAGTTAAGGTAATTCGTTTATACGTATATAACTTGTAAACCATCGAAAAAATAACTGAAAATGGAATTACAATTTCATATAGTAGGTTGCTAATTAATGCTACAATATCGTAAATTAAGTTGCGTTATACCCTTTTTAACGAGGGAGAGGCGGTGTTGAGGATGCCACCCGGTTGAGGGTTTTATCCCGCACGTACCCTCCTAGCCTTATTGTCAAGAAAAGATTATGTATCTAAGTTATAATAATAATGATAATAACAACAATAATTGCATTTTTAGGTATACGTCCACTAATAGACGCTTTTGTACGTAATCATATCCATGTAACCAATGGTGATAAAAAGTAACATTTAAAGTATGTATCATGTAAATTATGGACATTAATGAACAATTTTTTTTGAACGATCAACTAAAGTATTGCCGGGTACTTTGTACGCGGCCCCCAATGGCCGAAAGGTGCCCCGGACGGCCTCTAGTCCGTACGGACAGAGTCCTTCGGCCCACCCGTCTCCTGTTCCAGGGAAAACCCGGCCCACAAACCCGGCCGAATGCACGACGGTAGTGAACCGGTAAAACCTGGAAGGATCAGGAGTCGAACCCATGACCACAAGGGTCAAAGGTCTCTCCATCACTTCCCAATCACCTACCCCACCACAAGGGTGGGGGTATCCATCACATGCCTTCCGTGGGAATCGAACCCGACTCCCCCAAAAAGAGAACCGGTATTTTTACCACTAGGCCACATGATCAAGATGACATTAATGAACAGTAAAGGGAATGATCACAACCTGTATGTGAATTAACCACTTGTCAGCACCGTCTCCAAACCCTATATCATGCTGGTATGCGGGTGGACTTCCATCTAAACAAACTGAACCACACTATTATTAACACAATATAAAGCGCGTTCAATACATAACTAATTTAACTAGCGCAAATGTAAATGATCGAACACAATTAAACATGCATGTAGCTAGGGTTTATGCATGAAAATAAAATAAAGGTACCAGCTCCTTTAGCGACCGCGCTTTGGAGGTAAGTTATTTCAACTTTGTCCGAGCATTCTGTTTTCAACAACATGAGTAGTATTAAGCATAACAATTGGCATATTCTTGTGAAGGTCACCATTCTGGTTATTAATTGCCAAAAACAAAATTTTACATAGCTTTATAAGGTCACCAAAGATTGCATCATTGTATTTACGTAAATTATTATTATTTAATTAATAGAAGTGTAATTTAATTAACTTTTTTTTTATTCATCTACAAGGAGCATGTAAGAAATAGTTGACTAAAACTTAAATTAAGCTTTAATGTATATTGATGAGTATCTTGAACTTAAGATAATCAAGCTGATGCATCAATATTGAAGATCATGTTTAACTTATAACTAAACTTTTTAAATCTTCGAACTCGTTATATTCAATTGACTAGGTTAACAAATCACTAACGACGTACGTTGAACTCTATGATTGTAACCACATCTTGTGTTGGGAATATTTTTTAAAATCTATATCTATCTATCTATCTATCTATATAATAAACCAAAATAATTTAAAATTTAAAAACAAAATTAGATTTTTATCTCTAATATTTCCTCCCATAACTTTTAAATGTTAATATCTTTTATACACGGGATTTTTTAAAGAAAAAAATTACACCAAATTAACGAGCGTTTTATTATCTTTCCAACGGGTACCATAGTGCTATATAAAAAACGGAGAAAAAAAACAACTATTTTTTTGTGTGGTTGGTTTTAATATTAGAGTTATACGTTGTTTAAGGTTATGCACTAACATTGGAGATACATTGTTAATTGTTTTAGGTTAAGTGCTATCCGAAGCTTTCCTGCATGTAACTGTAAAACGTATCAGTCTATTTCAGGTGTAAAATTGATAGTTTAAATTAGATTTCTCAACCCGGGATACTCCCGGGATATAATCTAGTTACTAATATATACATGTGTTTTTTGAGTTGAGTCTTAGGCAAAATTAAAATCCTATCGCCATATTCAAAATCATGTTTAAGAACTTCATGATTATCAAAAACAAACTAATAACTATATATCTAAAAGTTACAGATTTGACTAACTCAAGATAAGGGAGGGTACTACACAGAAGACAATTCTTTGCGAGGATAGAAAGAAGAAAATAAATCATTCATCTTTTCAAATTTAAAAAAATCTTTAAGTTATAATAAAAGAATTGAATTTCTATGAGGTGCCATTTAATGGAATGTGCCATATGACACTTTGAGGTGATAGTATTGAATTTATTATTTTAAATAAAAGATAAATTTTTTTAAATTTTATTTTCTTTTTTTAAATAAAATCTATATCTATATTATCTTAAAATTTCAAATATGTTAATTAATATCTTTTTCGTATTTTCCTCTCACATTTTTAAATGTTAATTATTATTTTAAAATTTCAAATATTTTAATTAATATTTTCATCTTTATTTTTTCCTTAATTTCCACTCACAATTTTTAAACGTTAGTAACTTTTATGTATGACAATTTTTTTGGAAAAAAAAAATTTACACCAAATTAACGATCGCTTTATTATCTTTCTAACGAGCACCATAGTGCTATACAAAAAACGAAAAAAACTGTTTTTTAGTGAGTTTTTATTCATGCAAAAAAAAACACATGTGTTTAAGTGATTTATTAATCATATATAGGCAAGTACTAATCGTGTTATGATAGTATATATGTTTTTAAACCTACTATTACATATATGAATTGCCCATGTTCATGTGCTATAACGATATGCTTAGTATTAAAAGAGGTTAAGATTTTTTTAATCTGTTGTTAACGCAGCATGGGAGCCCCTTTTCGTAGTATAAACATTAGAACAACTTTTTTAGCATTAAAAGTGGTTGACACTGTTTACTTCTTTTATCCTTTTTTTTATTAAGTCATATTAGATTTTTTAGCCCCGGGACACTCCCGGAGTAATCAGCTAGTTATAAAATACATGAAAATGGTTGAAATGCAATTTTTTTTTATCTCTATTCTCTACTGATCGACATTCTAAAAAATTTATATAAACGAAATTAGGTTGTTGATAGAAAGTACAAATTTGTAAATCATGTGTAGGTATATTTCTTTTATATCAAAAATATATGAGCACATTTGTTTAATAGTTTTTTTATTTACATCACATAAATATTTGTATGTAAAAATGAAAGTTTTTAGAAATACGAACAATTGATAGAAAAAAATAAACGATTGAGTTAATGAGGTTCGTTTTTCCTTTTTCTTACAATTATTTAATCTTGTGCAATGGAAGTCTACCTTAAAAAATAAATATTATAAGTTTATAACTCTTAATTACTTGGAAGTAAATGTCAACATAAAGGAAAAGTCAACCCGTATATGAATTGCCATATCCAGTGTGACACCCGGCAAACTCAGGTTAGTAACGTTGACTAAACTAGTAAGTCTACCTTAGCGAGTCATGCATATTACGTCCTTAACGAGGTCAGTCGAGTCGGTACGATGATTCGGGGGAATTATCGGGAGTCGTTATGATGATCCGCGGGGTCATCGGGAGTCGGTCCATAACTATGGGTACAAGGATCGGCGATTCGTGGAATCGCCGGGTCTAACGCACACACGAGTCTCGAGTCCCGGGAATTGGTGAACGGATGTAAACGTGTTAGTTATCATGCATTATATGTTTGAAATCATTATGTGACTTATCGGTATGTGAATACGTGTTTAAATATGTTAAAATAGTGTTTAACGCGCCAAAAACCCGTTCCAGCATCACAGGGGCGATTAGGAGCTGGGAGAACCCCTAATCGCCTATATGTTCATGCGAGTAGGGAAGATTACAGGCGATTGGGACCTAATCGCCTGATGTTATACGCGATTAGGCCCCCAATCGCGTATAAGGGACTGCTACTCGCGTGTACTGCAGGGCTCGGGTCAAAACACCTATAAATAGAACCCTTAACTCCCCAAACACCTCTAGAACAACCCTAGCTGCTCCCAAGTCGCCCACACACCTTAGAACACCTCTGGAACTCATTTTGCTACAAAAATCACCATCCCCAAGCTTACACACCTTTCTTTAGCAAAACCCAAGGTGTGTTCTTCATCCCTAACCTTTGTAAAGTTGTTATTTTGAGTTCCCCTAAAGTTCCAGACCTTGTTTTACCAAATGTGTCTTTAAAAACCTTTCAAGAGAGTCTTAAACCAAGTTTACACCTTAATGCTTGTTATATGTGAAGTTTACATGCATATGTTGGTCTTATTGGTGATTTTAACATGAATGTTTTTAAGATATGATTGTACTTCTGTTATGTAGAGGTCATTAGGAAGGTTGTCTTAGAATCTTAGCCATTATTATGGTGTTTTGAAGAAAATGCATATTTTGACCCATTTGTATGTTCTTGAGGATTTAGGATGATTATGGTGTGATTGTTGATGCAATGTTGTTAGGATTCACACTAGGAAGATGTTAGATCAGAGATTTTATGAGCTACATGTTGTAGAGTTCGAAATCTGATTATTTCCATTTAAGGAAAGATAAGGTTGGTAGAAGAAACCTAGTACTTTGCCATTTTAGGAAATAATTGCATAGAACATGCTAGATCAGTGATATGTTGGGGGTTTTTGCTTGAAAAGGGTTGGTAAATGATTTAGGTTTGATGTTGGGTGTTGTTGCATGTTTCGGATCTGATTTGGAGGGTTTAACGCGCGAAAACTCGTTGTACAGCAGCTGCAGGCGATTAGACATCCTAATCGCCTGAGCTATGGGCGATTGTGCAGATATAGGGGCGATTGGGACCCTACTCGCCTGATACATCAGGCGATTAGGCCCCTAATCGCCTATAGGCTATTGCCTACTCGCGTGTAACCTTCCTAATCGCATGTACTGCTGTCGTGAACGCATTTTGACATCCCGGAACACGATTTGACACCTAGGAACATGTTAGGAACCCCGGGATACATCCAATGACTTAGTAAGACGTGTTCGGACCTGTTTATGCGTTAATTGGACATTATGCTAGACTAGGTGAATTGTTGCGCGTGCTAAGTGTTTAATTGCATATGTTGCATGATGTCTTGCATTTATCTAACACGTGGGATGTCGGGTCACCAATGGGATGTCGGGTCTTGTCTGGCACGGTCGGTCTAACGGTTAAAGGTGTTTTCAAACGTTTATGGTCACGGTCTGGACAAACGGGGACTAGTTAGCCTGCGGGTTATTAGTCCAATACTTATACACATCTTATGATAGGTCGCCGCTATTTGGGACTATCGTAACATAACTACTTAACTATTTTCAAGTAACGCAAACCAAGGTGAGTGTCACAGCCCCACTTTTACCGTTTTACTTTCGGGGGAGAAACATGCTACTTATTTGATTACTCATCATAGATCATGTTATACTATGGTTACTTTACGTACTATGCGGCTTTTACAGAAAGTCCCAGGGGGAACCATGAATGTGCGGGGATGCACAACGGGGGAAATGTGGATAGATCTATTGGGCCTTACAAACCCCACCCGACGGCTGGGAGCCGGGCGGGTGCATATTGTCTCTAATACTTTGGGGGTTACCGAGGCATCGGTAATCCCGTCCGTCTGGGCTGGCTTCAACACTTATACCGGTTTAGTAATGGATTCCCAACCGCAGTAGTAGCAACACTTAACGTCTAGCTAACGTTCTCATAACATAGTAGTAACGGGAAATGATCTTACCGAACTTATAACAACACTTTTATGAAAGAAAACCTGTGAACTCACCAGCATTATATGTTGACATTTTTGGCATGTTTTCTCAGGTCGCTAAGGTAGCGGTTGTCGGACTAGGCGCACGAGGTCATGCACGGCGTCTATTATTTTGGAAACATATTAGACAATGTATTTGTAAACAATGATATGTCTTTTGGTTGTAAACAAGAATGCTTCCGCTGCTGGTTTACAGCTCAAAGCATTATATTTTGGTTTTAAATGTAATCTTGAATGCATGTTTGTTGTATGTTTATTGTGATCGTTGACTGAGATCCTGGTGTGTCACGCGCCTCGCGGTAAAACCCCGCACGTGGAATTTGAGGGTGTGACAGATTGGTATCAGAGCCAACGGTTATAGTGAACTGAGACTGCATGTAGAGTCTAGTCTATAACTGAGTCGCACACACTAGACGGTCACAATTAGTCGAGTCTTAGCAAGTGGGTAACAATATGACTTGTCGGGGTGTCGGTGTCATCGTCTACTACGCTACATCATCTATTTACTCTTTATCATTCTATTTCTTGACTCATCCTTACTATGATTCGATGGCGAACGATATACTATTGAACTTTCTTGACGGCGGCGTACATTGGGGTAGCTTCGGCGTGCTCTTGAGATCTGTCCAGAGATTTGGACATCTCCCTCCTATGCCCTAATGAACACGCCCGTTCTTATGCATATTATATTGTACTTATACTTATGATAATATCATGATTGGGCGCTAGTGTTCGGTGACTTGAACTTCAAACTTAAAGCGCGCCTGGAGGACCATGTGGAACAGTTTATCATGTCGGGTGCACACGAGATCATAAACTGTGATGCATGGGATCCCTGGCGGACTTTGGGCTTGGACGGACGGACCCGAGCTGGGCTCTATCTAGTTTCTTGAAATTCCTAATGGGTTATACCACGGGCAAGCCTAAATCTTTTGTTTCATGTTGTGACAGAAGATGTCGGGAGCTCGTGGAGGTCGCAGGGGCGGCCGTGCTGGCGGTCGTGGTGGCGGCCGTGGTGGCGGTGGTGGCCGCGGGAACATTAATATGACCCAAGCTGAGCTAGATAATCTGACGCAGCAGCACGTGAATATTGCTTTGGCTGCATTCCAAGCCGCTCATAATGCTATGGGTGGTACGTCGATTCTCATCTATTCTACCTCGTTCTGGGGTACTTTACCTTTTCTCGATACTCACCTGTGTGTCTGTTCCAGGTGGTGCTGTCAATCCTCCTCCATCCCAGTGTTCCTATAAAAAGTTTATGGACTGTAAGCCCCACAACTTTAGCGGCACTGAAGGGGCAGTGGGACTGCTCCGATGGTTGGAGAAAATCGAATCTGTTTTCTCGATGTGCAGCTGCCCGGAAGGCGACCGGGTGAAGTATGCTTCTGCGACCCTGGAGGGTCAAGCTTTGACTTGGTGGAACTCCACCACCCAGACTATGGGCATTGGGGAAGCCCACGCTATGCCCTGGACAGAATTCATTCAGTTGCTGAAGAATGAGTACTGCCCGAGGGATGAAATCCAGAAGCTTGAGCATGAAGTCTGGAATCATAAGATGGTGGGTTCTGAGATTGAAGCTTATACTGCTAGGCACAATGAATTGGCGGTGTTGTGCCCCGATTTGCACACACCGGAATACCGAAGAATTGAGCATTATGTTGCTGGGTTGGTACCGGAGATTGCTGGGTTAGTTGTTGCGGGTAATCTCACTGTTTATTCTGAAGTAGTTCGGTCGGCTCACAGGCTGACCAACATGAAGGTGACTGAAGGGGTCTTGCCTCCTCGAGGCGCTGCTGTGAAGACCTCCGATAGTAACAAGCGGAAGTGGGAAACTGTGGGGAAAGGCTCGAGCTCGGCTCAGCCTCAACAGGTGAAGAAGACTGATACTGGGGGATCGTCGTCTGAACGACAACCGGGGGTTTATGCCGGGAAGTTGCCAAAGTGTGATCGGTGCAACTATCATCACACCGGTTCTTGCGATGATAAGGACCGTTGCCGTCGATGCCATAAGATTGGGCACCAAGCCAAGGATTGTAGGTCCAACCCTTTGGGAAACCGAAACCCATCGGTCACACCAGCCCCAGCCCCTCAAGTCGCTGCTTCTCAGGGAAATCAGGGGAAACAAGGGTGCTATAACTGTGGTGAGCTTGGTCACTACAAGCGTAACTGCCCCAAGTTGAAGCAGGGCGAAGCTGGGAAGAATGGGTCGGGCAATGGAAACAATGGGGGCGGAGGCAGGAATGCTCGCGCCTTCGTGATCGGTTCAAGTGGTGCTCGACAGGATCCCGACACTGTTACTGGTACGTTTCTCCTCGATAATCGCTATGCTACGGTTTTATTCGATTCTGGCGCCGATAAGAGTTTTATATCTCTTGGGTTTAGTCAATTGCTTGATAGGGTACCTACACCTTTAGAGGCTAAGTACTTGATAGAATTGGCTGATGGTAAGAAAGTTGAGGCGACGCACGTCCTTAGGGAGTGTCACCTTGAGTTGTCGGGTTATTCCTTCCCTATTGATCTTATGCCGGTGTCCTTGGGTAGTTTCGATGTTGTCGTGGGTATGGATTGGTTGTCCCTGTATCATGCCGAGATTGTTTGTTTTGATAAAGTCATTCGACTTCCTCTCCCTGATGGAGAAATTTTGTTGGTGCACGGTGAGAAGAGCGGGGTCCCGTTGAGTATCATTTCGTGTATGAAAGCCTATAAGTATCTTGGGAAGGGGTATTCTGCCATTCTGGCACTTGTTTCGGTTTCGTCTGAAGAGGAGAAGAAGATTGAAGATATTCCTGTTGTCCGCGACTTTCCCGATGTATTTCCTGAAGACTTACCTGGTCTTCCTCCTTATCGCCAGGTCGAATTTGGTATTGAACTTGCTCCGGGTGCGGCCCCTATTGCTCGTGCCCCTTATCGTCTCGCACCTCCCGAGATGCAGGAGTTATCGAACCAGTTGCAGGAGCTGTTAGAGAAGGGTTTCATTCGACCTAGTTCGTCCCCGTGGGGAGCCCCTATTTTGTTTGTCAAGAAGAAGGACAGAAGCCTGCGGATGTGTATCGACTACCGGGAGTTGAATAAGGTTACCATCAAGAATCGCTATCCTCTTCCCCGCATCGATGACTTATTTGACCAGCTTCAGGGTTCTAGTTTCTATTCGAAGATTGATTTGAGGTCGGGATACCATCAGTTGAGGGTTCAAGAAGCTGACATTCCGAAGACCGCCTTTCGAACTCGCTATGGCCATTTTGAATTCCTGGTCATGCCTTTTGGCCTCACCAACGCACCTGCCATCTTTATGGATCTGATGAACCGTGTTTGCAAGCCTTATCTTGATAAGTTCGTGATTGTCTTCATTGATGATATTTTAGTCTATTCCAAGAACGAGGTGGACCACCAGGAACACCTACGTCTTGTTTTGGAACTTCTGAGGCGGGAACAGCTGTACGCTAAATTTTCTAAGTGTAGCTTCTGGTTGCGTGAAGTTCAATTCCTTGGTCATGTTGTTAATGAGAAAGGGATTCACGTTGACCCAGCAAAGATTGAAGCCATTAAAGACTGGGAAGCACCAAAGACGCCATCTGAGGTGCGGCAATTCCTAGGCCTTGCAGGTTATTACCGTCGTTTTATTGAGGGATTTTCGAAGATCGCTCAACCCCTCACCTCGCTTACCCAGAAGGACCGAAAGTTCGACTGGGGTGATTCGCAGGAGTCGGCCTTTCAGTTGTTAAAGGCTAAACTCTGTTCTGCTCCTATCTTGTCCTTGCCTGAGGGCACGGACGATTTTGTGGTTTATTGTGACGCTTCTATCCGGGGTCTTGGTTGTGTTCTAATGCAGCGCGAGAAGGTCATCGCCTACGCTTCTCGTCAGCTTAAAGTTCATGAGAAAAACTACCCCACCCATGATCTGGAATTGGGTGCGGTGGTCTTTGCCTTAAAGATTTGGAGGCATTACTTGTACGGTACCAAATGCACTATTTACACCGATCACAAGAGCCTCCAACATATCTTTGATCAGAAGGTGTTGAATATAAGACAGCGTCGTTGGGTCGAGCTTCTTAACGACTACGAGTGTGCTATCAAATACCATCCTGGCAAGGCGAATGTGGTTGCAGACGCCTTGAGCAGGAAGGAAACGGCTAAACCTCGTCGTGTTCGAGCTCTTCAGCTCACCATCCATTCCGGCCTACCTGATCGAATCCGTTCAGCGCAACAAGAAGCTTTGAAGGAGGAAAACCTTAAGGCTGAAACCATGCATGGTGCCGACAGTCACCTTGAACTCAGATCCGATGGATTACACTATTTCGCTGAACGTATTTGGGTTCCCTTATTTGGGGGCTTGCGGGAGCTTGTTCTCGACGAAGCTCACAAGTCCCGGTACTCTATTCACCCTGGCTCCGATAAGATGTATCAAGACCTAAAGATACTTTATTGGTGGCCGAACATGAAGGCGGACGTGGCTTCGTACGTGAGCAAGTGCTTGACCTGTGCCAAGGTCAAGGTCGAATATCAAAAGCCATCCGGCCTTCTGCAACAGCCTGAAATCCCCGAGTGGAAGTGGGAGCGGATTACGATGGACTTTGTGACCAAACTCCCGAAATCGCCCAGTGGTTGCGACATGATCTGGGTAATTGTCGATAGGTTGACAAAGTCTGCGCACTTCCTCGCTATCAAAGAGACTGATGGTCTCGAGCGTTTGGCACGGTTATATCTCAAGGAAGTGGTCTCTCGGCACGGGGTGCCTGTCTCTATTATTTCTGATCGTGATCCTCGGTTCGCCTCTAACTTTTGGAAGTCTTTGCATAAGGCTCTGGGTACTCAGTTAGACATGAGCACAGCATACCATCCGCAAACTGACGGTCAAAGTGAGCGGACAATCCAAACGCTAGAAGACATGCTTCGGGCATGTGTGATCGATTTTGGCAAGGGGTGGGAGAGTCATTTACCGTTGGTGGAATTCTCCTACAACAACAGTTACCATTCTAGCATCAAGGCAGCTCCGTTCGAGGCTCTTTACGGGCGGAAATGCCGGTCTCCTCTTTGTTGGGCCGAGGTGGGTGAGAGTCAACTCACCGGCCCGGAACTTGTGTACGAGACTTCCGAAAAGATCGTACAAATCCGTAACCGCATGGCAGCAGCTCGGGATCGTCAAAAGAGCTATGCCGATCGTCGTCGCAAGCCTTTGGAGTTCGAGGTTGGCAACAGGGTTTTGTTGAAGGTATCTCCGTGGAAGGGCGTTATACGTTTTGGGAAACGGGGCAAATTGAATCCTCGGTATGTGGGACCGTTCGCAATCCTGGAACGGATTGGACCGGTAGCTTACAGGCTTGATCTGCCGGCTGAGCTCAGTAATGTTCATAACGTCTTCCATGTTTCTAATTTGAAGAAGTGTTTGGCGGATGAATCTTTGGTTGTTCCTCTCGAAGAGATCAAGGTGGATGATCGTCTACGTATCGTGGAGGAACCGGTTGAAATTCTTGACTATAAAATCCGTAGCCTTCGCCGGAGTAAAATCCGCATTGTTAAAGTCCGTTGGAACTCTAATCGTGGACCGGAGTTCACGTGGGAACGGGAAGATCAAATGAAGGCTAAGTATCCCCATTTATTTCCTAAGCGCGCGTTCGAATCAAGACATGTCTCTGCTGAAGCTGAATGAATCTCGGGTCGAGATTCCTTTCAACAGGGGGATGATGTGGCAACCGAAAAATTTTTCTTCTCTTTCGTCTCTTCCTTTTTGGCCATGGGCAATTTTCGGGACGAAAATTCTTTCAACAGGGGGATGATGTGACACCCGGCAAACTCAGGTTAGTAACGTTGACTAAACTAGTAAGTCTACCTTAGCGAGTCATGCATATTACGTCCTTAACGAGGTCAGTCGAGTCGGTACGATGATTCGGGGGAATTATCGGGAGTCGTTATGATGATCCGCGGGGTCATCGGGAGTCGGTCCATAACTATGGGTACAAGGATCGGCGATTCGTGGAATCGCCGGGTCTAACGCACACACGAGTCTCGAGTCCCGGGAATTGGTGAACGGATGTAAACGTGTTAGTTATCATGCATTATATGTTTGAAATCATTATGTGACTTATCGGTATGTGAATACGTGTTTAAATATGTTAAAATAGTGTTTAACGCGCCAAAAACCCGTTCCAGCATCACAGGGGCGATTAGGAGCTGGGAGAACCCCTAATCGCCTATATGTTCATGCGAGTAGGGAAGATTACAGGCGATTGGGACCTAATCGCCTGATGTTATACGCGATTAGGCCCCCAATCGCGTATAAGGGACTGCTACTCGCGTGTACTGCAGGGCTCGGGTCAAAACACCTATAAATAGAACCCTTAACTCCCCAAACACCTCTAGAACAACCCTAGCTGCTCCCAAGTCGCCCACACACCTTAGAACACCTCTGGAACTCATTTTGCTACAAAAATCACCATCCCCAAGCTTACACACCTTTCTTTAGCAAAACCCAAGGTGTGTTCTTCATCCCTAACCTTTGTAAAGTTGTTATTTTGAGTTCCCCTAAAGTTCCAGACCTTGTTTTACCAAATGTGTCTTTAAAAACCTTTCAAGAGAGTCTTAAACCAAGTTTACACCTTAATGCTTGTTATATGTGAAGTTTACATGCATATGTTGGTCTTATTGGTGATTTTAACATGAATGTTTTTAAGATATGATTGTACTTCTGTTATGTAGAGGTCATTAGGAAGGTTGTCTTAGAATCTTAGCCATTATTATGGTGTTTTGAAGAAAATGCATATTTTGACCCATTTGTATGTTCTTGAGGATTTAGGATGATTATGGTGTGATTGTTGATGCAATGTTGTTAGGATTCACACTAGGAAGATTTTAGATCAGAGATTTTATGAGCTACATGTTGTAGAGTTCGAAATCTGATTATTTCCATTTAAGGAAAGATAAGGTTGGTAGAAGAAACCTAGTACTTTGCCATTTTAGGAAATAATTGCATAGAACATGCTAGATCAGTGATATGTTGGGGGTTTTTGCTTGAAAAGGGTTGGTAAATGATTTAGGTTTGATGTTGGGTGTTGTTGCATGTTTCGGATCTGATTTGGAGGGTTTAACGCGCGAAAACTCGTTGTACAGCAGCTGCAGGCGATTAGACATCCTAATCGCCTGAGCTATGGGCGATTGTGCAGATATAGGGGCGATTGGGACCCTACTCGCCTGATACATCAGGCGATTAGGCCCCTAATCGCCTATAGGCTATTGCCTACTCGCGTGTAACCTTCCTAATCGCATGTACTGCTGTCGTGAACGCATTTTGACATCCCGGAACACGATTTGACACCTAGGAACATGTTAGGAACCCCGGGATACATCCAATGACTTAGTAAGACGTGTTCGGACCTGTTTATGCGTTAATTGGACATTATGCTAGACTAGGTGAATTGTTGCGCGTGCTAAGTGTTTAATTGCATATGTTGCATGATGTCTTGCATTTATCTAACACGTGGGATGTCGGGTCACCAATGGGATGTCGGGTCTTGTCTGGCACGGTCGGTCTAACGGTTAAAGGTGTTTTCAAACGTTTATGGTCACGGTCTGGACAAACGGGGACTAGTTAGCCTGCGGGTTATTAGTCCAATACTTATACACATCTTATGATAGGTCGCCGCTATTTGGGACTATCGTAACATAACTACTTAACTATTTTCAAGTAACGCAAACCAAGGTGAGTGTCACAGCCCCACTTTTACCGTTTTACTTTCGGGGGAGAAACATGCTACTTATTTGATTACTCATCATAGATCATGTTATACTATGGTTACTTTACGTACTATGCGGCTTTTACAGAAAGTCCCAGGGGGAACCATGAATGTGCGGGGATGCACAACGGGGGAAATGTGGATAGATCTATTGGGCCTTACAAACCCCACCCGACGGCTGGGAGCCGGGCGGGTGCATATTGTCTCTAATACTTTGGGGGTTACCGAGGCATCGGTAATCCCGTCCGTCTGGGCTGGCTTCAACACTTATACCGGTTTAGTAATGGATTCCCAACCGCAGTAGTAGCAACACTTAACGTCTAGCTAACGTTCTCATAACATAGTAGTAACGGGAAATGATCTTACCGAACTTATAACAACACTTTTATGAAAGAAAACCTGTGAACTCACCAGCATTATATGTTGACATTTTTGGCATGTTTTCTCAGGTCGCTAAGGTAGCGGTTGTCGGACTAGGCGCACGAGGTCATGCACGGCGTCTATTATTTTGGAAACATATTAGACAATGTATTTGTAAACAATGATATGTCTTTTGGTTGTAAACAAGAATGCTTCCGCTGCTGGTTTACAGCTCAAAGCATTATATTTTGGTTTTAAATGTAATCTTGAATGCATGTTTGTTGTATGTTTATTGTGATCGTTGACTGAGATCCTGGTGTGTCACGCGCCTCGCGGTAAAACCCCGCACGTGGAATTTGAGGGTGTGACATCCAGAAAAATGGCACTTTAATTATTTTTTAAGGTATTAAAGAAGACGACACTTCTAAACATTCCTTTTAGCAAATTCTCACGTAGTTTCAACAAAAAGATTCATATGTAACTTTGTACAGTGAACAACATTTTAAATATTCCCCTTCAAATAAAGTTTGTATAAGAGTAACCAAGTTTGATGAATGTTCTAATTAGGTCATTCATAAAAGTTTTTGTTTCAATCAAGTCACTCAAGATTACTTTGATGTTCTAATACTAGATATTTTACCTAAATAGAAGGTAATCCATCCTATGACATTTATTAAGGTTTCATTTTCAAAGTATGTTGACATGCCATAAAGATTGGAAAAAAAAAAAAGGTTCAAGAATGCAAAAAAAAAAAAAAAATAGAAACATCAATAATATCAATAATAACAAACAAAAATAATAATTATATCTAGCAATCATTAACCATTTTCCTCTTTTTCATAAAACTCAAGGAACATCTCTTCATCTCTCCATCTCCAAGAACGCAAAAATATTAAATTTTTTAACCACCACCTCTAACAAAAAACGTTCAATAATGCAAAAAATAGAAACACTAAAGAACACCATCTCTCCATCTCCAAGCCTTTCTTCCCACGATGTTTCCTGCTACACATCCGGCACCATTTCCGGCAACGAGCCACTCCATGTATCCATCTAAGAAAGGTGCAATGATGATGAAGATTACGAAGGCGCAGCATCACCATCCCGATTTCATTGGAGATGCTTTAGCTTAAGGTGTCACGAGATTTGGATCGTTCCGAACGGTGGGTGTTATCGTCGGTGGAGGTTGCAAAGAAGGAAACTTGAATGAGATGGTGGGAAGGGACTGGTTGATTCACATATATGGTGCCTGGTAGATATCGAGAGAGGATAATAGAGTGACGATGGTGGCGTAGGAGATACCTTATTTCTTAGTGTTTTCCAACGCCTAATGGAGTGTGAAACTGTGGCCGGAATAGTTCATCGGAAAACATGGACGATAAACATAGATGAACAGGGGTGGTGCTTGGCTGAGGATATACACGATATAAATCTATTTTGTAATTTATTTTGTTTCTAGTATTATTAATATGTTTAAAAATAAAAATAAAACTAAATAAATGGTGGTTTACCTACTATTCAGGTAAATTACATAGGATTAGAACATAAAATAAACTTGAATGACTTGTTTAGAACAAAATTATTAATGAGTGACCTGATTGAAACGCTCATAAAACTTGGTTACCATTTTGTAAAATATTCCCATTATTATATAACACATTTTGGATTTGTGTCCTATGAACATGATAAACATGTGTTGAAATCTATGAATCTAACTACTTAAACAATAATAATACAAACACAAACAGAAGACAAAGAACAATAGTGACAAAACAGGTGACAAAACTCTTATTAAACCAACCCAAAAAAGTACCCCCCCCCCCAATACCTAGAGTTCTATATTAATAGAACTCAAAGATGATAAAGAGTTGATCCAGCAGCTGATGTAAATATCAGATGTTGGATCTATAAGAACAATACAAATCACAGACTTACATATCAAAGAACCCTAATACAAGAATGAAGACGAAGACCTAAACAAGAAAATACAGAGAGACTCTTTAGAGAGAGAGACTGAAAATAATAACAACAATAATGAAAAATATCAGAAATATCTCTTTTATATTAAGCTCCAGAAGGTTCGTCTTGGATGCACGAGCTTTTGTCCAGAGCCACACGATCAGATCATTTTCAGCCATTCGATCTATCTGTTATAACAACTTGCAAGTCAATTAGTCAAACTATCACAATATATTAAGCCCAAGCCTTATAACCAAATAAGCCCATTAACAGACTATAAGCCCAAGTATTTATCAGATGGCCCATACAAGGTTTGAATGATAATAATAATATCAGTATCTTTTAACATGCCCCTTCATTCAAACCTTTTTTAACACATCTACAAGACCAAGTTTCTCACACTACAACAAAAATGGCTTTTAAGGACCTTTTGTGTGGGACGCTTGTAAAATAGGGTCCTAAAAACTATTTAATAGGACGAATGAACTTTTGGGGTCCTTTTATAATATACGCTACTAAACCGGTGTCCTAAAAGGCCATTTAATATGATGGATGATTCTTTGGGGGTCCTATTATGATATAACTTAATAAAACACTTAAAATGTAGATCTCAATAAAGTAATTTATAAGACATTTAGTTGTTGGTGTCTCATTATGTGGTAATATAATAAGACACTTGATCACTGTGGGTCCTATTATAACATAACTTAATACGACACTTTGTAGTTAAGTCATAAATGTTTGATGTTATAGGACCCTTTTCTAGCTGAAGTCATATTAGAACATAACTTAATAGGACAATTTACACATGGTTCTTATACCTTTAACCTTTATAGGACGCTTAATCATTGTGGTGTTATTATAATACACCGTAATAGGACACATGATATTTGAGTCATAAAACGTCAGTTTTATGGGACGCTTATTCGCTAGAGTTTTATCATAAAATAACTTAATACGACACTTAACACTTGGGTCTTATAACTTTAACCATTATAGAACGCTTAATCATAATGGTGTTATTATAATACACCGTAATAGGACACTTGATATATGAGTCATAAAACACCATCGAATCAAGCTACCGATTCGAGCCAGGTTCATCTTACAAAACCGAGGGTTTTATTTCAGAAATGGTTCAAACCACCGAATCTAGGGTTTTATGTTCGCTTTGGATTGTAAATATTATGGTTTTATTTTCGCTTTGGATTGTAAACTACCGTTGACTATATATGTTTCTTCATTATTTTGTTCACTAATTGTTACATCTGGTTTATAATTTCGATTTTCACTACTAGAACATATACTTTACTTGACATTCGATAATCACACACACTCTTTTAATGACATTCAAAAGCATATGTTATAAATAAAGGGTTATCGTTGAGAAATTTGATAAATATATGATGCACATTTTTATGTGTCGCTATTTTGTATCAAGAAATAAAAATACGACAATATAAAAAGTTGTATGTCATGTTTTGTGTCCCCAATATGAGAAAATTGCTCGAATGGTCCCTGTGGTTTGCACTTTTTTCACCTTTAGTCCTCAAGTTTTCAAAATTACAGACATAGTCCCGAAACAGTGCGAAACAGTGAATTTTTTTAACTCGGATAGTCCCTGGAGATAACTGAGGTTAAATAATCCAGTTAAGTGGGTGTGAAATTACAAAACTACCCTTACTTTAATAAAAAATAATATAACACTAGTGGGTCCCACACTTCATCTTCCCCACTTCATCTTCTTCACCTCATCACCTCCACAAACCACCACCACCCATCTCTACCCTCCACCACCACCGACCCCCATCTCCACCCATCCCACCCGATTCCAACACCCAACCCTACCTATAAAAGCATCGCTACACACACTTTTACTGCTGCTTCTTAGAGAGAGCTCGAGAGATGAGGATGAGCCGGAGGTGCTCCTGCCACCGCCTCCGGCGGAGCTCCGGCAGCCGAACACCACAACCAACCCCTTCACCTTCACCCTTTCACCAATTATTATTATTATTAAGTGAGAGAGAGAGAGGAACGACGAAGAGAGAGAGAGAGATGCAGAAGGAAAGTAGAGAGAGAGAGCTTGGGAGGAGGAAGAGGACGACGACGACGGTTCACGGTGGTAGCTGTACCAACCGGGTCAGATCTGGTCAAGGAGGTAAAACCCAATCTTTTCTCCTCTTCGATTAACAATCTGTGGGTTGTGGTAGTTGTGATGATGATGATGGCCGATGATGTTCTGTTGGGGGTTTGGTCTGGGTTCGGTGGGAAGATGATGTGTACGGCTTTGGTGGTTTACAGTTGTTGGGTGAAGGTGGAGCTTAGTGGTGTTTTGGTCCGATTGGCGGTGGTTGGCTTTGGTTCGGGTGGTTGTTGGTGGTGTTTGGCCGATGATGATGGTGGCTGTGGTGGTTGTGGTTCGGTTCGGTTCGGGTCGGGCAGACCAGACCTGGTCTGGTTCTGGACTTCTGGTCTGGTCCGGCCATGGTGATAGGGTGGTGAAGTTGGTGGTGGTGGTGGTGGTGTAGGGATTAAGGGTTTTTTTATATAGTAAGGGTAGTTTTGTAATCTCACACCCACTTAACTGGATTATTTAACCTCAGTTATCCTCCAGGGACTATCCGAGTTAAAAAATTCACTGTTTCGCACTGTTTCGGGACTATATCTGTAATTTTGAAAACTTGAGGACTATAGGTGAAAAAAGTGCAAACCACAGGGACCATTCAAGCAATTTTCTCCCCCAATATCAAAGACTCAAAGTTTCCTTCTCATATCTCCCGCCCTCTAGATAGACCCACTAAAATCTAAAAAAAAAAAAAAAACCTAACCCACCTCTTCCGTGTTCTCTCATTTCCTAAAATCCTAAAATTCCTGACTCTCCTAACCCATCGTCCCAACCCTCTGACTCTCCCGTAACCCTAGCACACTCCGCCATTGCTTCTACCCTAAATTACTAACAATAAGATGATTTATGTATCTTTTGACAAACAAGAACCAGGATCACCCGAACCACCAGACCCATCCAAACCCTCAGCCTTCTAAATCACAAACTCCCTCTTCCCACCCAAACCCGTCACAACAACCTGTTCAGGGAATCTAACAAACGGGTGGCGTCCAGTGACAGGCCTTACTCCACTAACCGACGAGGGCAATCAAACTCAAACTCAAACTTATCAACATACACAAACTGATTATGTACGTAACCCTCTTTGCTCAGTTGTGCTTTCCGTTGTCTGTTGGTAATTTCTGTAAGTTTTGTACTTTTGTTGTTGGTTGGTTGTGACTTGTGATTTTGATGTGTTTGATGTTGAAGGGTTTTGTTTTTATGGGGATGAATTGGGTTTGTGCAGTAAGTATTGATTTTAATGTGTTTTGTGTTGACGCTTTTAATAATTCACATAAATGTCTTTGTGTTTTATCCCAACCCCTAAATGACTAATTAACCAAATTGACAGTGTAATACTTTCTTTTACAAGAACAAAGGCATTCCAAAAAAAAAAAAAAAAATCAAACAGTAAAACAAATGACAAAAGCTCAACTTTTGTGATATTAGTTTTAGACATATGTAGATTGTTACTTATAAAATTTCAATTATAAGCGACGTTTCCATTTCATTAATAAAGTAAACTTTTATGTTTTGGTATATTAAATTTTATTTCTGATAAAAGGCTTTAGTTGAGTCAACCGAAAGATAATAAGGTGTAAGCTGACAAATTAAGCTGTTATATTCACTTAATGAGGTGTAAGGTGATAAATTTGTAATGAGGTGAAAGGTGATAAATTAAGCCTGCTTCATGAAGAATGTTCATCATATATTCACAACAATGTGTCTAAACATGGGTTGATTATTTGAATTGGGTTATGAATTATGATTATGAAAAAGGGACTGTAAATACATTTTTCGACGAAATGGGATTAGAAGAATTGAGCTGAATTTTCCAGCTCTCTCAAGACTTTATACAGTTTTGAAAAATTCACATAAAATCAACCTTGTGTCCGTTTGAGGCGTTCTTTATATTCTTGGAAACCTTATTAAGTCTACTTTTACTGTTTTTATATATTGGATCTAGTTTTATTAATATATAGGTCAGAATTGTTAAATATTACAGTTGCGCACAAAAGTTTCGATGAGATAACACAAACGGGTCAAGGAACCATGTGTGGGATGAGTTGGGATTTAAAGTTTAACATGATAATGATGATATTATGAGTTGTAAACAAGTAATATAAATTGAATGAACATCATAAAATAGGTTACAAGTGTAATTATTTTAGTTGATCCGTTTATGGTGTGATGATATGATGTGTCATATAACTTATTTGATTTATATATAATAGTTTGACTTCAGGTGGGGGATGTCAACGGCTCAGCAAGAAAATCCTTAGTCAAATCAATCTCACGGGCACATGTCAGTGGGCATTGCACTATTTCATATAACAATATATATTAAGGATGATAAATCCTAGGTTTGAGAGTACAAAAATGTACATGTGACTTGTTCAGTAAGTGGTTTAATGGTATTAAATCCTTAATGTGCTATATGTTGCAATCTAAATAAGGACGACATTTAAAGCTTATTTTACAAGCACTTGAAGCACGCCAAATGTTGAAACTTGAAAGCGCATAAAATCATCTATATCCCCTGCCCTCTTCAAACAAGGATGGCGGGCAAAACACAACCCTAATCAGAATTCAAACGATTTAGGGCTCGCCTATTACGTGAATGTAACCAACGGTTCCTTCCAAAGTTACCCACCAAGCTTGACTGTTCCAACGATTTAGGGCTCGCCTATTGCGTAAATGTCGCCAATCTCGAAGGAAGGGTAAGGCAGGAGTCCCAGGACCGTCTCTAGCGACTGCGTGATGACAAAGTTGTTGTTGATTATCCGGATTCTATGGCGGCGAATGGTTATTTGCATCAAGCTTCCACCATGGCGGCGTTGAATTTCAGTTGAGTGATGACGAAGTTGTTGATTTGTCTGTAATTCCTTGGCTCTACAATGTTCAGGTAACCTTATTTTTCTTCAGAATTTGTTTGAAATGGAAGTTATGACCATAGTGGTGTGATATTTGAAACTTTATTGGATCTGATTTTGTGAGAGTATGTCATTTGGATATACTTTGTTTTATGGTTGGGGATCCAGATTAGTGGTGGGATGGTGACTGATAAAAGTATTAGTTTGTGGGTGTGAGTTGATATAATGCATGAATCTTGGGTGTCTATGATATAATTACAAATGATTTTATCTTGATGTTGATTTAGGCTAATCATTGTTGGGAATTTTCTTTCGATCTCATGTTATCAGGTTGCTCGATTGCTCACACCGGCAAAGATTACTATGGTAAAACAGTAATCGACTCAACGGAAGTTGACCGCCACCAAACCACTAAGATGGAAAAATGAGCAGGGCCACCTCAGAAATGGGTTCCAACCGATGTCGATTCTGGATACCATTGCCTTCATTCCTTTGATTCCGGTAAAAAGAAAACCAACTCAGGAATACCAACATAAATTTTGTGAGTTTCAACTCATGCTTAACAAATGTGGAGGCATTTGTTCTTAAGGCTGCAGATCTTGAAGAAGTCACCACTCTTTTTGCTGCATTCTTGGGTAATCATCGCGTTCAAATGGCCATAAAGTAATGCATCTTTTGCACAGTTTTTGTTCAGAATGTGAATCTAACTTAATCCGCTATTTTTAACCACGTAAGTGTTTACTATGTTTAGGAACAGGAATGAATCTCCATATTGGCGTGGCAGGGCGGCAACTACCATTCTGGTGGCATGGGGATACCGGAAGAAGCGGCGAAATCGTGCAGGCACATCACGTAGTGGTTCTACTTATCCCTCCAATAAGTTAAGGTATTATAAGTTTGCATGGATTTTGAAGTTGTAATATGAAATGTATCACTACCAATTGTATAATATGGCACTATGGCTTGAACGTCTTTCATGATTAGGGTGATAAGTGTGTAATGGTGAGCAAACAAACGAAAATTATGTATCTGTAAGGTTGTGTGTTATATAATATTTTTCTTGATACTTCATATTGGGGTGTAAGAAAAGATGATAGGATTCTGAATGGAAGTTACATGCTCGATCGTATAACAGTTCTCCTTTTCAATACTAATTTTAGAGCTGTACTAAAAAGCTTCCAAACTGGTTCGTAACCAGGCCAGACATTAATGATATTATATCTATTTGTTCGGTTTAAAAGAGACTAATGTCATCACCAATATTACAACCATTTTATGTGACTATTTTTGAGTCTCACATGATTATTTTCGTTCATTTTGTTGTATCATGACTTGCAACATATCAAGCGTATAACAAAGTCGCACACTAATATCATCATCATAGTACGTGTAACAAATTCACAAACACCAGGATGTCGCAGTCGCAGCAACGCGCGACGTGAGTGTAATACTAGTTGAACTACAATTAGCAAGGAGTTTTTCATTGATTTCGTAACTTCTTTAAACATTTCTATTGTTTTTTACAGCCTGCAAGGCTAGGGGTTCTGATCTCAGATGCCACTTCCAGGTACTTTATGGTGGTTGTTTTAGAAATAGTTTTTTTTTTTCTTTTTTCAAGATTGATAATATCAATTTTGGTGCTACCTGCTTAGTCACTCAAGAATGTGTTGTATCATTATTGGGTTGTTTTATTATGTTTTGTTAATTTTTTTGAGTCTACTTATAATTTCCAAAATGAGCATCTTGGAAAACTTTGGTGCAATAAGCAGGCGATATCTTGGTTTTAAAAAGCGCTAAGGGCACAAAAGTGACGAGGTTTAAAACCGAGTTGAAATTCCCGAAAGGTACTATATATGTTGTTTTTGGTATATATTTATCTTTTTATTTTTTACACGTGAGCGATTGAAGCCTTCTGTTGATGGTATAAATTACAATCATATAGGTCAGATCCATGTTACAATTTGGATAAAGAAAAGCTTTCAAATTGATCAATCTTGGAAGATACCTCGAGGAGATATATCTAATCTAGAGTATGATGCAAAGGTAACAATTATTAATCATTTAAAGTTCCATCTGGGATATTTTTCACAATTCAAGATTGTAATGGTGCATCCATTGCATGTCCTTGTCCTTTCATCTCGGTATGTATTTGTTAAACTTCTTATATGAATAATTTTAATAATCTGGAATTTAGTGCTTATACATGGATGGTTTATTTGTGAGTAGTATGGATAGTTTATTTGTTAAACTTGTGATACAAATAATTTTAATAATCTGGAACATAACGCTTATTCATGGATGGTTTATTTGCAGGTAGTCCGTGAGGATTGAGGACGCATGATGACTTAGGATTTTATGTTGGCTGTTTCTTTCATTGTTTTTAATTTCTTTGTTAAAGTATGTTGGATAATGCTATAGCTTATTTATGTTTAGTATTTTTGTTATGAATATGCTTATTTGAAATATAATAAAGTCTTATTTCTTTCATTAGTTGATATTTTATATACACAATAACTATTAGGATTTTATATGTTGGTGGCTTTTTTATTGTATAATAAAAACCATCATTTGGATGTCTATAACCATATCGTAAAATTGTGTGTGGAGCTTTAAAAAAGCGTTGTATCATATGACTTGTTAGGACTTTGATTTTGTCCTATTAAATTTGTTAGGACACTATATGGGTTGTTCATAGACATATTATGCAACCATAAAATTGGTTTCATAATCTTATTTGGGATATTACGACCCTTTTATTGGTACCAAAGTACCTATAATGTTATATCATAAGGGTCCTATCAATTAATATTTAAGGACGCTTGTATGTGTATTAAAAGTAGGTAAACACATGTTACAAAATTGTAAAAGTGTCTTAATATGTGTTTATTAGGAGTTTTTTTGGGTTGTTTATAGACATATTATGCGACCATAAAATTGGTTTCATAATCTTATTTGAGATATTAGGACACTTTTTAAGCTTCGGGACTTATTACGACCCCTTTACATGAAACGCTTTTAGCTTTGGTCCTATTAAATAAAAGGTCCTATAAAACAACATTTTAGGACGCTTTTGTGCGTACTAAAAACCCATTTTTGTTGTAGTGTCACAAAGAAACTCATGTTTTGACCCATTTAGCCCTTTGGTTAATAGATCAGCAATTTGTTGATCTGAATCAACCTTTATGGTTTGTATTACACCATTAGAAATTTTCTCCCTAATAAAATGCAAATCTATCTCAAAGTGCTTGGTTCTTTCATGAAAGACATGATTTGCAACTATAGCGATTGCTGCCTTACTATCACAGTTTAAACAAACTGGAAGTTTGCAGTCAACCTTAAGTTCTTTCAACAAATTTAGAATCCACATAATTTCACATGTTGTAGAGCACATAGCTCGGTATTCTGCTTCTGCAGTTGACCGAGAGACTGTACTCTGCTTTTTACTCTTCCATGACACTAAAGAGTTACCCAGAAAAATACAAAACCCGGTAACAGACTTTCTTGTTACCAGACATTTAGCCTAGTCAGAGTCTACAAAAGCACTTAGCTCAAAGTTCTCAGATTTCATAAACTGTAATCCTTTACCAGGTGACAGTTTCAAATACCTGAGAAGCCTTAGTGCAGTTTGTAAATGACCATAAGTGGGCTTATGCATAAATTGACTCAAAACCTGAACAGCATAACTTATATCTGGTCTTGTGATGGACAAGTATATAAGTTTTTGATACCCATTAATGTTGTCTAAAGGCTGTTCACTTTTACCATGTTTATTGGACAAAACATAGTTTTGTTCAATTGGTGTATTTACAGGTTTACAACCTAGATAACCAAATTCACTTAAAAGTTCTAAACAATAATTCCTCTGTGATAAACATATCCCAGAATCAGTATACAATACTTCTATACCTAAAAAATATTTCAAAATTCCTAAGTCTTTTATTTGAAATTTTTAACTTAGAAACTTTTTAATCTTTTCAATTTCACTGATATTGTTACCAGTGATAACAATATCATCAACATATACAAGTAGTACTATAAACACATTTTGCTCAGATTTAATGAATAAAGAATGATCACAAGAACTTTGTACAAAACCAAACTGTAATAACACATTGGTAAGTTTCTCATTCCACTTCCTTGGGGCCTGTTTTAACCCATACAATGATCTAATAAGTTTGCAAACCTTATTATCATTGTTTGAGCTATAGCCCTCAGGAGGAATCATAAAAACATCCTCGGTAATAGAACCATAAAGAAAGGCATTGTTTATATCCAACTACCTGACCCGTCCGCATCCTTTCTCTATAGATGAATCATTCAACTTATTTTCTATAACCTTGATTACCTTTGCTTTGTTTAATTTACCTGTTTAGGTGAATGGATGTTTGTTCAAGTGCCCCGGGTTGGGTTTAATTAGTCGACACTAACCAGGTTTATAAGTCTCTTGTAAATTGGGATGTCATGATTAAAAGGCTTGAAACAACTTTCCTTAAATATTTACAAATATCGAAAAAAATTACATGGTTTTGTATGCATAGTATTTACAAATGACATATATAAGACTGAAATTATTTACAGAATGAAATAGTTTTAGGGAACACAAATATTCAACCATGAACCGCTTATTAAGACATGATTTAACACTGTTGTGGCAATATGTGTTGGTGATCGATCAATTGAGTTGTGTTTCTTTCATAAAACCAGTCGCTCACCACTTCGGCAATAGCCTGCACAAAACATCAGAATTATACTTAACATAAACCAAGACATGCTTTGACTTTGAAAGTCCAATGAGCTGCATTCAGTTTCAAAATTAATATAATTTCTAAAAATTTTAAACTTAAAAAAAAACTACAATGAACAATTGTTGTCATTCATTTTTGTTAACTAATACCATCTAATTTTTGGATTAAAACTTAAAAGACAGTTTGTTTGACTTTTCAAAGTCAAAGTGCATGTCTTTCTTGTAGCCAAACAGTTAGAAATTGTTGAGATAAAACAGTGTTTACCTTGTTATCCAATTTCGAAGCAGGAGCTCCTAGCCAACTGGCCTGATATCCTGTTTGGCAGTGGGAATAACAAGAATTGATGAACAGTCCTCTTGATTTGGAGTTGAATTTGGATCCACCCATTCCTGACCTCAACGTTTTTACGAAATCTGACCTAAAATCTGAAAGTAAAGAAAACAAAGTTTAGTTTAAAGGTCAATCTATGTTAGGTTGCATTTTACAAACACATTAATGCATTGAGTGTTCGTTTAGAAGAATGACCGTAAAGTCTCTTGAGTTGTGTCCGGGAGCAATCTGATGTATTCAACTTGCATGCAGACCATGATCCATATTTATCGGTTTCATTTGGTGCTAAGATGTTTTGTACCTAAATGCCGCAACAAAGTTCAAAGAATTGTCCAGTCAACACAAATGTACAAGCATCACACAAATACCAAAACACGCATACACATGAAGATAACGAACCTGGTATGAATCATAAGCAGAGTTTATGACAAAAACCGGTGTCTTGATTTCCGGCAAAATAAACTGCGGGTAGAAGCACTGCAACAGTATTCAAAATTTGAAAGTGGTTACATCTCAAACAATGAATTAATCTTTATAGTTTGACTTCTGAAGTCAACTCTATATCTTTTAAATACAGTTTTATTAGCATTAAGTTATGTTTACAACTTTTATGAAGCTTAATGCGGTTGCCAACACTTTACAAAACTTCAGATGATAGTATCAATTTAGTAGCCAGAAAGTTAGTTTGTTTGACTTTAAAAGTCAACATGTACAGGTTTAGAAGCTTACCAAGCCAGGCTTCATCTTTGAAGTACATGATGAAGGCAAATTTATCTTTGAGTTCTACAACCAAGATCAAGTCACCTTATCAGAACTAGCAATATATATTATATGTATAATATGTGTATGTGCATGTGTAGAGAGAGAGAGAGATCACATGGAGTTTAACGATCTTGTTGAAGAACTTCTGAAAGTAATATTTTCCAGATATGTCTTTCCTGTGAATCAGAGATAAGGTATCAGAAAAAGACAGATGGCTTGAGATTCATAGACAAATGAGTTGCAGAAAAGTGAATATTACACATGAACGAAATAACCGGCATCTGGAACACATTTTACTTGACTAGTTGCTGGCAGCATGGCTCGAAACTTGTCACAGTACAAAATTGCAGCTAGTCCACCAGACGAACAGCCAGTTAGAAGAGCCTGCGACCATCACATACATGTACTCTTCATTAGAGGAACATATGTAATTATACGTATACATATACATTGTAACACGTTAGGGAAATCCTACATCATTATGTTTAGTTATGTACACAAAAGTCCTAAGGACATATGAACATCAACATGACCATTCGCAGGTTGACCCAAGCACGATCCGTTTGACCCAAAAAAAATAATTTTTTTTGTTTTTTTCACACATGGTATTGTTTTAAAATTAAAATTTTACAACAAAAATTCAAATGTATATTAAAAATTATTTATTTATTTATTGTTAAATCTTATATATGTCAATTTCTTTTTAAGTTATAACTATGGCATAAAAAAACAAAATATAACATAAGTGGGTTAAATAGGTCAACCCACGTGGTTGATCCGCCCTAACCTGTTTCCGCCCTAACCTGTTTAGCTAAATGGGTTGGCGGGTTCAACCTAAAACTAACCCAAACCCATTTATACTAAACCTAAACCTGCAAATTTCGTAAGCTCCTAGTGGGTAAAGTGGAAAATATTGGTGGTACGAGAGACCTAATATTACATACGTGTACAAATATTACACATAACATAGAAAAATATGGGAGATGGAAGCATACACTAGATGCTTTGTTCAGGCCTTTTGCTAGGAGTTCCTCCATAATAACATTGAAGATCCTTGCACCTCTATAATGAAGATTAGTAGCCTAAAGATTTTGCAAAATGCATGAGAAACAATCATATGTATGTTTTAGAACCAAGAACCAAATCCAGATAGAACCTTTAAATCTTTATGCTCATTCAAGAAAGATATATAGACTTACTGGATCAACTTTTTGCACGTCCCCGGTAAAGGATGCTCCATCACAGTACCTCATGATGACTCTATTCCAGTTATAAAAGCCTGAAAAAAACAACAAACTAACTTCATTTGCATTAAAAATGGCTGTAGTTAGAGATTCGTATATATGTGTGTGATGATGTACCTGGATTAGAGGTTTGCTTCTTACTAAAAATTCCTGAAAACCTGAACTTGTTCATAAGTTTGGATGAACCAACTCCATTGGTCTTGTTCACAAATAAAAGACAACTTTCTGTAGACTCACACCATCCTCCTCCCTAACCACATTGCAGTTTAAAAAATCAGCCCTATATATGCCTATGAGTGAATAAGTGATCTTTGTTATTTGATCATGGTATTTCTAAACTAGGAATTTGTGACAAATTAAAGTTGCTTTTGGTTCTTGGAATTTTATTAAAGAATTAGAATTTGTCAGAAAAAAAAAATTGGAATTTGAATCCCAACAGGATCCATCGATGATCTGTCAATAGTTATCCCCCGTCAGTGATATGTTCGTCGATGATACTATGGTAGCGTTCGTTTCACGGAATGGAATGGAATTCCGATGGAATTGGAATTGGAATGTGTATTCGACTTCTTATGTTGTTCGTTACAACAAAGGAAGGAATTGTAATTGACAACAACATATGGAAGGGAATCTACATATTTCAATTCCATCAAGATTTCGTTCTATTTTATGAGACGAACACATCAAAATTCCAAATCAAATTATAGTTCTCACGCGAATTCCAATTCCTCTGCAATCCATAAAACAAATGTTTATGTTTTAGTAGTCTATATGTATGTGATGCATCCTTGTATGAATAAACAGATACACATTTTCTACCTGATGGATTAATTTAATTTTTTTTTAAATTGTGACAATTTCTCATAGATTTATGATCAATTTCTCAACGACATATACACTATGTATACTACCTAAAAAGGCGGGTCATCGTCGCAAGCCCAAGATGAAGACAAAGACGAGGATGATAACTTGAATTAACGGTTTGTTACTTTTGTATGATAACTTGAATTTATGGTTTGCTAGTTTGTATTGATAACTTGAATTAATGGTTTGTATGAGACTAAACGTATGTATTTTGTTATGATGGTGTCGGCTTGTATTATTGTGAAAGATGAGGAAAGCTGGAAAAACAAATTATATTTTTCAATTTTTTTAATTAAAAAAACATACTTTTAGCAACACATGTCCTTGCTAATGATTTTAAGATTAATTTCAAGCAACCTTAAAGCAACGACATTTTGTCACTAAAATGTTATAAATTTTAAAAACTAAACAATTTAGCGACGATACTTCCCCACTACATTGTCATAAAATCTTAATAACCGGACCCTTTAGCGACGATTTGTCGTTAGGAGAGGGTAATTTAGCTAAAAAATTTTTACTTATTTTTATAATATAAATTTTAATTTCGACGACCCCTTTAGCGATGACTTGTCATCGCTAAAAGGCATACCTCTCCCGAAGAGCTTTTACCGACGCCATTTAAGACCTGTAGCGTCAGACCTTTACCAAGGACTGGTCTTCAGCATAGGCTATTCCACGCTTTTTGCTTAAAGGACGTGAGATTTACTAGTTAAGGTAATTCGTTTATACGTATATAACTTGTAAACCATCGAAAAAATAACTGAAAATGGAATTACAATTTCATATAGTAGGTTGCTAATTAATGCTACAATATCGTAAATTAAGTTGCGTTATACCCTTTTTAACGAGGGAGAGGCGGTGTTGAGGATGCCACCCGGTTGAGGGTTTTATCCCGCACGTACCCTCCTAGCCTTATTGTCAAGAAAAGATTATGTATCTAAGTTATAATAATAATGATAATAACAACAATAATTGCATTTTTAGGTATACGTCCACTAATAGACGCTTTTGTACGTAATCATATCCATGTAACCAATGGTGATAAAAAGTAACATTTAAAGTATGTATCATGTAAATTATGGACATTAATGAACAATTTTTTTTGAACGATCAACTAAAGTATTGCCGGGTACTTTGTACGCGGCCCCCAATGGCCGAAAGGTGCCCCGGACGGCCTCTAGTCCGTACGGACAGAGTCCTTCGGCCCACCCGTCTCCTGTTCCAGGGAAAACCCGGCCCACAAACCCGGCCGAATGCACGACGGTAGTGAACCGGTAAAACCTGGAAGGATCAGGAGTCGAACCCATGACCACAAGGGTCAAAGGTCTCTCCATCACTTCCCAACCACCTACCCCACCACAAGGGTGGGGGTATCCATCACATGCCTTCCGTGGGAATCGAACCCGACTCCCCCAAAAAGAGAACCGGTATTTTTACCACTAGGCCACATGATCAAGATGACATTAATGAACAGTAAAGGGAATGATCACAACCTGTATGTGAATTAACCACTTGTCAGCACCGTCTCCAAACCCTATATCATGCTGGTATGCGGGTGGACTTCCATCTAAACAAACTGAACCACACTATTATTAACACAATATAAAGCGCGTTCAATACATAACTAATTTAACTAGCGCAAATGTAAATGATCGAACACAATTAAACATGCATGTAGCTAGGGTTTATGCATGAAAATAAAATAAAGGTACCAGCTCCTTTAGCGACCGCGCTTTGGAGGTAAGTTATTTCAACTTTGTCCGAGCATTCTGTTTTCAACAACATGAGTAGTATTAAGCATAACAATTGGCATATTCTTGTGAAGGTCACCATTCTGGTTATTAATTGCCAAAAACAAAATTTTACATAGCTTTATAAGGTCACCAAAGATTGCATCATTGTATTTACGTAAATTATTATTATTTAATTAATAGAAGTGTAATTTAATTAACTTTTTTTTTATTCATCTACAAGGAGCATGTAAGAAATAGTTGACTAAAACTTAAATTAAGCTTTAATGTATATTGATGAGTATCTTGAACTTAAGATAATCAAGCTGATGCATCAATATTGAAGATCATGTTTAACTTATAACTAAACTTTTTAAATCTTCGAACTCGTTATATTCAATTGACTAGGTTAACAAATCACTAACGACGTACGTTGAACTCTATGATTGTAACCACATCTTGTGTTGGGAATATTTTTTAAAATCTATATCTATCTATCTATCTATCTATATAATAAACCAAAATAATTTAAAATTTAAAAACAAAATTAGATTTTTATCTCTAACATTTCCTCTCATAACTTTTAAACGTTAATATCTTTTATACACGGGATTTTTTAAAGAAAAAAATTACACCAAATTAACGAGCGTTTTATTATCTTTCCAACGGGTACCATAGTGCTATATAAAAAACGGAGAAAAAAAACAACTATTTTTTTGTGTGGTTGGTTTTAATATTAGAGTTATACGTTGTTTAAGGTTATGCACTAACATTGAAGATACATTGTTAATTGTTTTAGGTTAAGTGCTATCCGAAGCTTTCCTGCATGTAACTGTAAAACGTATCAGTCTATTTCAGGTGTAAAATTGATAGTTTAAATTAGATTTCTCAACCCGGGATACTCCCGGGATATAATCTAGTTACTAATATATACATGTGTTTTTTGAGTTGAGTCTTAGGCAAAATTAAAATCCTATCGCCATATTCAAAATCATGTTTAAGAACTTCATGATTATCAAAAACAAACTAATAACTATATATCTAAAAGTTACAGATTTGACTAACTCAAGATAAGGGAGGGTACTACACAGAAGACAATTCTTTGCGAGGATAGAAAGAAGAAAATAAATCATTCATCTTTTCAAATTTAAAAAAATCTTTAACTTATAATAAAAGAATTGAATTTCTATGAGGTGCCATTTAATGGAATGTGCCATATGACACTTTGAGGTGATAGTATTGAATTTATTATTTTAAATAAAAGATAAATTTTTTTAAATTTTATTTTCTTTTTTTAAATAAAATCTATATCTATATTATCTTAAAATTTCAAATATGTTAATTAATATTTTTTTCTTATTTTCCTCTCACATTTTTAAATGTTAATTATTATTTTAAAATTTCAAATATTTTAATTAATATTTTTATCTTTATTTTTTCCTTAATTTCCACTCACAATTTTTAAACGTTAGTAACTTTTATGTATGACAATTTTTTTGGAAAAAAAAAAATTTACACCAAATTAACGATCGCTTTATTATCTTTCTAACGAGCACCATAGTGCTATACAAAAAACGAAAAAAACTGTTTTTTAGTGAGTTTTTATTCATGCAAAAAAAAAACACATGTGTTTAAGTGATTTATTAATCATATATAGGCAAGTACTAATCGTGTTATGATAGTATATATGTTTTTAAACCTACTATTACATATATGAATTGCCCATGTTCATGTGCTATAACGATATGCTTAGTATTAAAAGAGGTTAAGATTTTTTTAATCTGTTGTTAACGCAGCATGGGAGCCCCTTTTCGTAGTATAAACATTAGAACAACTTTTTTAGCATTAAAAGTGGTTGACACTGTTTACTTCTTTTATCTTTTTTTTTATTAAGTCATATTAGATTTTTTAGCCCTTTAGAAAGAAAACGAGCAGTTTATATAACGCCATTGGTGTAGTTAAATTTGACCCGTAAATAACATTTTTTTAAATAAAGATACCGGACATTGGTATTTGAATACATGTGAGACGACTTTTGACCCGTTTCCAGATCCATTTGACCTGTAATCTAATAGATGTAGTTTGAATTGGCCAAATATAATGAAGATTCATGTTGTGGTATGATGACGATGGATGAGTTACACGTAATCGTGAGGTTTGCACAGGCGGTAAAGAAGCTTAAGATGATATGCCAATGTGACTATATTTTTTGTATGGTCAGATAGTGTTTGACTAGCTCATATTACTGGTTTATTTAGCAATGCATCATTACCTAGGTGCAAGACAGCTGCAGGTTAAACCTTTCATATACATTGGACATATTTTAAACCTTTCAGTTGTTGGAGGCACGACATCAACAATTTATTTGACATGTAACAGCTAGAGCCTACCATTTGACTAAATTTTACTGTATAAAGTCTACTTTGTCTGGGAAGTTGCATTCTGAATTTCTTTTAATAAATATATATATATATATATATATATATATTTTGACAAAGTTATCATGTTGTTTTCAGGAGATTGCTATGTTGGAGGCATGAGTTCAACGTGTTAAGAACATGTTGCACACAAGTGTCCAGGTTATCTGTTCCTATAAAGCTCCACCCATTACAGGTATAATCATATTTTTACCATCCCACGTTAGAAAGAAAACGAGCAGTTTATATAACGCCATTGGTGTAGTTAAATTTGACCCGTAAATAACATTTTTTTAAATAAAGATACCGGACATTGGTATTTGAATACATGTGAGACGACTTTTGACCCGTTTCCACCTGTAATCTAATAGATGTAGTTTGAATTGGCCAAATATAATGAAGATTCATGTTGTGGTATGATGACGATGGATGAGTTACACGTAATCGTGAGGTTTGCACAGGCGGTAAAGAAGCTTAAGATGATATGCCAATGTGACTATATAGTGTAGACTAATCAGTGAACACAAGTAAACACAAATGTATTCAACAATAAATACAATATATCAACATGGCCGACATTTTTGTAACTAACGTAAATACATCACAATTTAATACATATGTTCATTCTTTCCCAAATGTTTCTTAAATTTTTAATGGTTTTCATCATATTAACCCAACCAGTTCCAATACACAGTTACAACTTACACACACACACACACACACACACACATACACACACACTGTTCTTCCTATGTTGCAACTGTTGACTAGAAATTCTCTTGCAGGTAACCCTATTACAATCAGCAGTTGGTGTAGTACAAGTGGTACTCTTTTAACCATGTTAAACTGAAACCAACAACTGTTATTCACATGGATAAAAAGTTCTAAGTAATATGAAGATATCGATGATCAAAATCATTATCTTAAACAAATGGGTTCATTTCTCGAGGATCAAAATCAATATCGACACTGATATGCCAACATGTTCCATGAAATGAAACCTACAGGGTTGACTCACAGATAAAAGCAGAAAGATCAAAGGCACTATTAAGCTATATTTTATTAAGAAAGCAACCACTTATAACATTGTTAGATTAACTTTTGGCAGCTCATGGTTGTTTTTGTGTACTTTCATCGTTTCTTGTTAGGTGGCAATATGGGTGGTTAGGGTATTTTAGGTAATGGGTCAAAATGGTATTTTGTGTGAGTCAGGTTGAATTGGAACTAAAAGTTTACTAATAAGATTTTGATTGTTTGCATTTTTTTTATCACTGTAAACGTTTGTACAATTATTAGGTACTTTACATTTTATGATTATCATGAAATTATATATATATTCTGATATTCACTATATTTCATGTTTCATTATTGAATAGTAATCAAGTTTTTTTAATGGTCTTTTGAGATCACTTAAGTTTATATTGAAAAAATGGGTATGTTACAGTCTGTTCTTTTTATATATTTTGCTAATAATAACAATGATAAACAAGCCACCTATTTAATACAAAGATGATAAAAAAAAACAATAAAGAGAAAAAAACAAAGATGAAGTTAAAAATTAGGAGAAATGAATTACCGTTGACCATTGACCAATATGTATGGATGAAAATTGAAATTGCCAACTTTTACCCCCTTCAAGTTGGAGCATGAACGTCTCGAAGAGTGAATTGAATTTTACATCATTTGTTTTACTTTGGCTTAACCCAGTTAATTTTTAACGCTAAATCTACCTATGGTCTTTTAACACACTCCATTAAAAAATAATTTATAAAAATGAATTAGTTTTATAAAATATTATAAGAATAAGAAAACTAACAGTAATCAATATACAATATATCACAAGAGAATTAAGAAACTAATAGAAACAAGTGCTACATTGTAAATTTTTATCACCGCAACATCGCACGGGTTTCCTACTAGTAACTATATATCTAAAAGTTACAGATTTGACTAACTCAAGATAAGGGAGGGTACTACACAGAAGACAATTCTTTGCGAGGATAGAAAGAAGAAAATAAATCATTCATCTTTTCAAATTTAAAAAAATCTTTAACTTATAATAAAATAATTGAATTTCTATGAGGTGCCATTTAATGGAATGTGCCATATGACACTTTGAGGTGATAGTATTGAATTTATTATTTTAAATAAAAGATAAATTTTTTTAAATTTTATTTTCTTTTTTTAAATAAAATCTATATCTATATTATCTTAAAATTTCAAATATGTTAATTAATATCTTTTTCTTATTTTCCTCTCACATTTTTAAATGTTAATTATTATTTTAAAATTTCAAATATTTTAATTAATATTTTTATCTTTATTTTTTCCTTAATTTCCACTCACAATTTTTAAACGTTAGTAACTTTTATGTATGACAATTTTTTTGGAAAAAAAAAAAATTTACACCAAATTAACGATCGCTTTATTATCTTTCTAACGAGCACCATAGTGCTATACAAAAAACGAAAAAAACTGTTTTTTAGTGAGTTTTTATTCATGCAAAAAAAAAAAACACATGTGTTTAAGTGATTTATTAATCATATATAGGCAAGTACTAATCGTGTTATGATAGTATATATGTTTTTAAACCTACTATTACATATATGAATTGCCCATGTTCATGTGCTATAACGATATGCTTAGTATTAAAAGAGGTTAAGATTTTTTTAATCTGTTGTTAACGCAGCATGGGAGCCCCTTTTCGTAGTATAAACATTAGAACAACTTTTTTAGCATTAAAAGTGGTTGACACTGTTTACTTCTTTTATCCTTTTTTTTATTAAGTCATATTAGATTTTTTAGCCCCGGGACTGTCACACCCTCAAATTTCCACTGCGGGGTTTATACCGCGAGGCGCGTGACATACCAGGATCCCATAGCCATAAGTCACAGGAACGAACTCTAAATGCCCAAACCATTTAGTTCGTTTTCAAAAACCAAGTTTAGTTAAGCTGCGGAAGCGTAAACCAAATTTAAACCTTTTAAAACCATGCGCAAAACAACGCACCCAAATTAAAACCATACGAAAGCATAATATATAATTTATGTGTATGCCCGAGAGCCCAAATGCAGTGAAGTGTACAGTGCTTTCTAATCCTGGCACCGGAAGCTAACTACCTGCAAAAGCATGTAAATCGTGGGTCAACAAACAATGTTGGTGAGTTCACTGAGTAAAGTAGGTGAGTAAGTAAAAGCGTAGGTTTCCCAAATCATGTAACCAAATGAAAACGTCGATCTCCCAGACCACATAACAGTACGTAAGAACGTCGGCCTCCATGGCCACAAGTAAATAGCTAATTCAAATGTCAGGGGTAGCTAGCCCACTCATGATAACTAAAACCGGCGAATACCGAACTACTAATGAACAAGTTCCCATAACCGGGAGAAAAGTGCCTTGCGTCATTGCCCATCAACAATGACTATGTTTGAAGCTAATAGTTCACATCCGTGCTCCCAGCACGATGTGAGGTTTGTTAGACCTAATAGCGCTATCAACTAGTAACCCGCTTGCCCAACCGGCAATTGATTCGGTATTTTGAAGGACTTAAAAGATGTGTTTGGTTTAGTTCATCAAGGACATATATATGAATTAGTAAAAATAGATTCACCACGTGAACCATGCACCCCAAAACCCGGGATGTGAAGAAGTAGTCCCAAACCGGACTAGAAACGTTAAGTAAGTTGTCTCAACCCGAGACGCATGCTTTTGAGAAAAGAGTAGTGAAACTCACCTTATCGCGTAAGCAAAGAATCCGAACAGCAAGTATTATATGCTACCGACACCCTAATAACAGTCACTACGTGAGTATAGGCGTAACATCATTACACCATATAACTCGTTTGTCCAAGGCGTTTTAATATTCAAAAGTTTGTATGCGACGCCTAGTGATTCTACATGCAATAGTAAACCCTACGGACTCGTTGGTGAATGAGTTGGTTATAATTAGTTTCTACAGCCCGTATGTGACATAAACATGTGTACTTCCGTTATATGTCAATTTTAGATCACCTAAGACCTCAAGTAATCACATAAGCACATAATACACAATCTGTGTTTTCAGGACAGATTGTGCGCCATCAAAACGAATTTATTTAAAATACTTAACGAATGAATTAGAGTCCCAAATTTTTACTGAATTTTATTTGGGATTCACTAGACAATACCTATTTTTCTTTTGTCTTAATTCCAAACAAAAAAATTATAAAAATTCGTACAACACAGCAGTGTTCAGAAAATTTCCTCAACAGGTCAGTTTAGTAGAAAAATTCTTAAAAATTGTGTATTCATCCAAACGAGATGAATCCACTTGGAAAAGCTCTATTTTTCCAGTATTGACCTACTGGAAAAATTTCATAATCTAATTCCTTGTAAATCTCAAGTTATGACCATTTAAAGTTAGCCCAGTTTACAAATCCGAAAATCTGATATGACCCCTAATCAATCAAAATTCCAAAAACGACTCAAACGATGTCCAAATTCGATGGTTTTGCCCATTATGAAAAGCTAAGACCTTGTACGTTACAATCATGCAAAGAATCGATCAAACCAATTATTTTCAAGCCACGAAACAGACCCTACAAGTCGACATTCAGAATCTGTCCAGATTCTGATCATGCAATATTATCAATTATATCAAACCCTAGTTGCATATTATCAATCAATAACACCTAATAATCATCATACAACTTTCCTAATACCTATTCCCATCAGATCCTATTATCAAACATGTCAAGATCAAAGCTTTTAGGATCAAAACACCAATAACTTGCGCAACAAGCATCCTATGATGTTACTACGCGTTTATTAATAGGTTTAATCCGTTTAATCTTCAAAAAGACTCATGTTTTAATGTTTATTAAACCCATTCAGACCTGGACAAACTTGTTATATGATTTTTACAATAAAACATAAAGTAAAAAGCGTAAGAAATCATGAGTTATACCCTTAGCTCTTCAAATCAATCAATCGCGCGCCTTGGAGCCTCCCAATTGATGATCTTGAGCCTTAGCAGGAGTTTTTGGAGTGAAATATTCGTGTGGGGCAGTAAGGGGGCGATTAGGGTTGAGTATGAGGGCTGCATGGGGGTTAAGGATGCTTATATACGAGTTTGAGGCGGTTTAAACCCGTCAGATAGCTTCGAGCGGCCGCTCGGAGCCTGTGAGCGGCCGCTCACAGGTCCGGGTGGCGCGCTTTTGCCTCGTTTCGCCTCCCGACGCGTTATCCTTCGACGTTTTCGTTATTTCGGACCGTAACAAGTGTAACCCCATGCATTAAGACCCTAATCAACCTCATGCTCCACTTTTAATGATTTCTATTAACGTGTTCGGTTCAGGTTCACATAATCACGTATGGTTTTCACATAAGTTTGTCAGGTATCACCGAGACACATAAGTTTATTATTCACCAACGTCCGAGGTTCACTAATCATCACACCTTGACTCATAACCATGCACGTATGTCTTATCTAACTAACCCTAGTTAAGTATAATGCAAGGAATGTAACTAGAGTTTAGTTAAAGTGAGAACCTGAATTTTCGGGGTATCACATCATCCCCAAGTTGAAAAGAATTTCGTCCCGAAATTCAGCAAGTAAACAGTAAAGCCAGCTAAAAAAAATGTATGCTTGGTTTCCGGATGTCACATCATCCCCAAGTTGAAAGGAATTTCGCCCCGAAATTCACTTTGAGCGAGCTGCTTTATGTTCGGCATTTGATCTATGCACAGGTTCAGGTTCAGAAAAGAGGTGTGGATATTTGAGCCGCATCTGATCTCTGCGCTCCCACGTGTATTCCGGTCCTAGACGGAAATTCCATTGTACGTTAATAATAGGTATAGTGTTCTGTTTGAGTTTCTTGACGCCCCGCTCAAGAATCTCCACTGGTTCTTCCATGAACCGTAGCCGATCGTCCACCTGGATCTCCTCCAGTGGCACCATCAGTGTTGTATCCAACAGGCATTTCTATAGATTCGGTACGATATGTGGGATACATCGTGTATCCTACCAAGTTTGTTAAGCAGGTTTAACCTGTAAGCTACCAGACCAATCCCATCAACCATCTCGAATGGTCCAACGTTTTACGGGTTCATCTTCCCCCGTTTTCCAAAGCGTGTCACACCTTTTCAAGGTGACACCTTTAATAGTACCTTGTTCCCATTCCGGAGCTCTAAAAGTTTCCTACGCTTATCAGCGTAGCTTTTCTGTCGCTCAAGAGTAGCAGCCATCCGTTTTCTGATTGCACTATCTTCTCAGAAGTTTGGTGCACAAGTTCGGAACCTGTCAGTTGGCTATCCCCAACTTCAGTCCAACATATGGGGGATTTGCACTCCCGTTCATAAAGTGCCTCAAAAAGTGCACACTGGATCGAAGTGTCATAACTATTGTTATAAGAGAATTCAATCAAAGGCAAGTGCTTGTCCCAACTGTTTCCAAAGTCCACCACGCACGCTCGCAGTAGATCTTCTAGTGTTTGGATGGTACGTTCACTCTATCCATCCGTCTGGGAGTGATAGGCTGCGCTCATGTCCAAATGAGTTCCCAAAGCAATTTGGAGAGTTTTTCCAAAAATGGGAAGTAGATCGCGCGTCGTGATCCGATATGATAGAAGTTGGCATCCCATGCCTAGAGACAATTTTCGTAATACAAAAGCGGCTAGACGTTCCAACATGTCCGCCTCTCTAATTGCCATGAAATGCGCTGATTTGGTCAAACGGTCAATAATGACCCAAATCATATCGTGCCCGCTGGGCGTTTTAGGAAGCTTCGTAATGAAGTCCATGGAAATCCCATCCCATTTCCACATCGGAATCTCTGTTTGTTGAAGTAGGCCTGAAGGTTTCTGATATTCAATCTTAACCTTCGCGCAAGTCAAGCACTTACTAACATAAGTGACTTTTCTCAGCTTTCATGTTTGGTCACCAGTAAAGAGTTTGAGATCTCGGTACATTTTATCCGAACTAGGATGTACCGAATAACGAGGGGTGTGTGCCCCATCGAGCACTAGTTGTCTGAGATCTCCAACACGTGGAATCCAGACTTGATTCATGAAGTGCTGAAGACCCTATGTCCTCCATTCCAGGTGCTTATCAGCACCGTGCAAGGTTTCAAGCCCGATGTTTTCCTTTTCAAAGCCACGCCCTGGGCTTTACGTATCTTAACATGAAGATTAGATTGTAGGGTAAGTTGCAAGGCTCGCACTCGTTTGGGTTTTGTTTCCTTACGACTCAGGGCATCTGCTACTACATTAGCCTTCCCTGAATGTTACTTGATGGCACAGTCATAACCATTCAGGAGTCTGACCCATCGACGTTGTCGTATGCTTAGCACCCTCTGATCGAATATATGCTGGAGACTTTTATGATTTGTGAAATCGTGCACTCTGTCCCGTAGAGGTAGTGCCTCCAAATTTTGAGAGCGAAGACCTCCGCTCCCAGTTCCAAGTCGTGAGTGGGGAAATTTTTCTCATGAACTTTTAGTTGTCGTGAAGCATATGTGATCACCTTGGATAGATGCATCATAGTACACCACAAAGTCCTCCGTACCCTCAGGTAGTGATAATATTGGAGCACTGCAAGGTTTAGTCTTTAGTATCAGAAAAGCAGGTTCTTGGGCATCTCCCCACTTGTAGGTAATCCCCTTCTGTGTCAAAGCAGTGAGGGGTTGAGCGATTTTTGAGAATCCCTGAATGAATCTGCGATAATAACCTGCAAGGCCAAGGAATTGTCGGACCTCCGTGGGAGTCTTAGGGGCCTCCCATCATTTAATCGCATCAATCTTAGCGGGATCGACCTGTATTCCTGCCTTGTTCACCACATGACCCAAGAATTGGACCTCACGAATCCAGAAGTCGCACTTGGAGAATTTTGCGTATAACTGCTCACTTTTCAGAAGTTCCAAGATCAGTCGTAGGTGTTGCTCGTGCTCTTCCCTACTCTTGGAATAGATCAGAATGTCGTCTATGAACACTATGACAAATTTGTCTAGATAGGGTTTGCACACACGGTTCATGAGGTCCATGAACACAGCTGGTGCATTGGTCAGCCCGAAGGGCATTACCAAAAATTCATAGTGCCCATAACGAGTTCGAAAGGCTGTCTTTGGCACATCCTCCTCTCGGACTCTCAGTTGGTGGTACCCCGACCTCAAGTCAATCTTGGAATAGAAACTCGACCCCTGGAGCTGGTCCAATAAATCATCAATACGAGGTAAAGGGCAGTGGTTTTTAATTGTCACCTTGTTCAATTCCCGGTAATCGATACACATACGGAAACTCCCATCCTTTTTCTTAACAAATACGACCGGAGTTCCCCAAGGTGAAGAACGAGGTCTAATGAAACCCCTGTCCAATAGCTCTTGGAGTTGGGTGGATAGTTCTTGAAGTTCGCCTGGTGCAAGGCGGTATGGTGCACGCGCAACTGGGGCGGCTCCTGGTGCACGGTCAATTTGAAATTCCACTTGTCGAACAGGTGGAAATCCGGGTAATTCCTCTGGGAAGACATCTGGAAAATCCTGAACTACAGGGATGTCCTCAATTTTTGTTTCAACTTCAGCTCGAGTATCAGAAATGTTAGCCAATATGGCTGGGTAGCCCTTCCGAATACACTTCTAGGCTTTCAGGAAAGAGATGATGCCCATCATGGCACCACCAGGATCACCCTGGACAGATAAGAATTCTCCACTAGGGAGAGGAATACGAACAATCTTCTCTTGACAGAGAATTTCAGCGTGTTGCTTGGACAACCAGTACATGCCAACCACGAGATCAAAGCTTCCTAGGGTGATAGGTAAGAGGTCGATGGCAAACAACTGTCCATCTAGTTCGAGCTTACAGTCACGATGGATGTGGGTTACCTTAACAGGCTTCCCATCAGCTAACTCTATAGAGTACGGGGTATCAAGAAGTGTAGGAACTATCCCTAGTTGTTTGCAAAGTTTTGATGACACAAAACTATAGTCTGCACCAGCATTATATAAAACAGAAGCGAGAGTGGCGTTTAAGGAACACGTATCCGTCACGCCGTTGTTATCAGTCCTGGCCTCCCCAGAGCCCATCACAAATGCTCCTCCACGAGCCCCATTGTTGTTGTTACTGTTGTGGTTATTGTTGAAGGACTTATACTGCATACTATCTCACGTTCTCTTGTTATCACCAAAAGTAGAAGATGAAGCACCCTGCTTCGGAAAAGTACCATGCTCAACAGCCTCGTCGGTGAGTTTGTGAGCCAGGTGAAAGGTTGGTTATATTCTGGGTAGGTGAGCCGTAGTAGCCATGCTACGAATCTGTGGGATAACCCCTTTGGTATGAAGCTCGATCCGTTTGTAATGTAGGTTAAATATGTGTGAGCATGTAGTAGCTAACTCCTGTAGTTTGGTAGTGTAGGCGTCGATTTCAGACCCATCCGTCTTTAGATAACAAGTTTCTAAATTTCGTCATGGGGGTTACATTCTCCACCCAAGTATCTGTAACTCATCGAGTGTGCATGTGGCGTACATTACCTCATCCTGCCTGGGGGCAAATGCACAGAGCAAAGACTTATACTACCGAAGCAATCAGACGGTCTCCTTCAGTTCCGTTGGAGTTATCGAGGTTTACAACCAATAAAAGGCTTGAAAATACGATGTGCGTTCAAGGTATAAGAAAGTTCAAATGTGGAAGTCAGGGGAAAAGAATGATTTAGCAAAATAGATCTTTACTAGCTTGGAAAGGTGCGAGGGCCTCAACCACCCTATCGTTGATCATAAAAACTCAGTCTTATCTAAGTTAACAAAGGAAAATGAAAGAAAAGATAGGTAAGAAAAGGTAAGAGCCAATCGTTGCCATGCTCTGTCTAGATAGTAGAGCCTTCATCCTCACTTCCATGTGCTCGTCCTGCTCAGGTTCCCCTTCCATCTCTTATCCTTCCTCTTTTGCGATGTCAGTGTTATATGGTTCTCATCACGTACAATCTCCTTCTCTAGTCCTATGTGAACCGGTTTAGTGGTAAGCTGTACCACTCGTTCCTCCAATCGTGGCTATCAGCCATTAGTAGGTTTCATCCTCCCTTGTGATGTTGCATTACATCGCAGGCTTTACGTAACTCCCCAAGAGTGTGTGTAACAAGTCCCGATCTAATGTGTTCCCATGAATCTACCATATGCTCATGAGAAACAAGGATTTGCAGTCATGCGTTCGCCCGCTCGCACTAGGCGTAAGGTACTAAGGTAAGAAATAAGTTCTATATGCGTAATCCAGTCCCGTCTGTGTTACGAATGGGAGTAAGAAGGATCAAGTAACAAGGAACAGAAACTAATTGTCTCCTTGCTAAGTGCCAAAAGATAAGTCTCAGCATTCGAATTCCTTCATAGTTGATTTAATGGTACCACGTCATGCGCATCGTGCAGCTTCCTGTGTACGTGCGCCATAACGCTCGCAAGGCTCCCTCCTGTGACATCCGTCACTTTTCCTTTTAATAATAATAATAATTTTAATTTTCTGGTTTTATATAAAAAAAAAAAAAAAAGTTTTTAATTAAATCAATTCAACATAAGCATGGTATGATCAAACCCCTTTCTTTTGTTTCTTTTGAAAGCCCTACAGCCCAGATTACGCGGCCCAAGAACAGCAGGCCCAGCTGTTCAGGCCCATCTCCATCCTTAGCTCCCTTTTGTTTAAAAAAAAATAATGATAATAAAATGCCTCTGCCGGGGATCGAACCCGGGCAGAAGCTGGAACAACCACACGCCACAACCACCTGAGCCAAGGGCTCATATCTGATTTAACCCCAACTCATAAAGTATATATACACACATGAAAAGCTGTCTGTTTCCCCTTCTTTCCTTTTTACTGCTGCGCGACAGCATTGGCCCCAAGTTTGGCCATGATTGTTGCACCATTATCACCAATTATTGCCATATAATAAGCGACCAACCTATACCAGTCAAACCATGCTCAATTATCGCGCAATTCGTTCATAATTAGGCTTGATTAACGCGGTTGACTAGATCTTGGTCAAGATAATTGAAACCTTATAAATACGTGATTATAATTCAATCAAACTTGCACACACACACAAATACATGCGATTAACATACCCCAATCCTCAATTCTTGTTCAATTCCTCTGCCCTTGGTGTTTAATCGAGTTTTCTTGGTTTCGGGTCTTGACCACTCGTTTTTGATTAAATCTGTTTGGTATGTTGGATTTTTTTTATGGATTTTGTTCATCTACTATCAACAAGCAATAACCCCATGATGAATCGGGTTATTGCTTGTTAAATCATTTGATTGCTGATTCTAGGGCTCAATTTCAATTATTTGGGGAAGAACATGTCATGGGTGTGTGGTATTTATTTTATATAAACCACAACCAAACACAACCACTGGTCTAGACCAGGTGGTTGTGTCTGGTGCTTGTCTGCTGGTCCACGCGGGTTCGAGTCCCGGGTTGGACAAACCTTTTTCTTGTTTTTGTTTTTTTTAAGCAAATCATATATATATAATACTTATAATCTTGTAAATTCATTTAAAAATACTAAAACATTTTTATAAATTCTACAAAAATTATATTATGTTAATCTGATGAAAAAGTTCAACACCCAATTTTTAGTTTTCAAAAATTTATTTACTTAATATATATAATAAATAAATCAAGTTTATTCTATTTTATTTATAAAAATTTATAAAAATATCAAAACGATCTTATTAATTTCCACAAAAATTATCCTAAACTTGTATATTCTTAAACATTCCAGAAAATATTTTTATTTCAGAAAAACTGTTTATTTTATATTTTTAATTAATTTTTGTTAGTTTTAATCATAAATAATTCATAATAAATTCAATTTTCAATATTTTTGTACCAAAATTTTACATAAATTATTTCCATACATTTAGAACAGAAACATGAATTTTAAACTTATAATTCTTTAATTTTAATATTTTTAAATATTAAAGTTAACTTTCGACAATTTGTTATAAATAGAATTAATATTCTATTTTAAAGAAAATAATTTTATAAAAAATTATTTTTATACTTTAAACATATTATTGTGACCATCTTAAATTTAAATTTCATAAAAAGATTTTTGGTTATTTATTTACTAAATTTCTCTCAATTGGCGAATATTTTTAATATTAATCAAACGAGCAATTATCCCCAATTCGAAGCCCTAGAAATACATATATCCTAGAGTTATTTCCCTTACACATTATCGAATTCTTTAGGTTGATACTTTGAGATAATTTCCAACACATATTTCGTTGTCCAAGTTCAATTTCAAGTTATTACGTGAACTGTGAGTATTCCTACCCCTTTTTGCTTTTATACATTTTTGGGGTGTTACATGTACACTATTACAATTTCAAATACAAATTTACATTTTTACAATACAATTCTAGTACTATGTGCATTGCTTACAACGTGCTTTATGCTTAGACATTACATGTGGATTACATTTGTACTTAGTGAAATCATTAACATGGTACAAGCCGACCTTAACATTGGATAGCGCTATTTGGATTGACAACCCGCCTAGGTTGATTCTCCCCCTTTTTCATCGGAGAATCCGTGGCCATTGTTAAGTTATTATCCAATTGTTGGATAAGTACACTACAGTTCATACAGTACATTATACAGTCACAGGGTTGATTTCGCTCATTTGTTTGATACATGGTTTACATATTTGCACTGTAGCTTGCACTTGAATTGTATAACTTTTTAACCTACTATATATATCAAAACTAGGAATGCTCACCAACATTTCGTATGTTGACCAAATCTATTTTGTACATGTTTCAGGTGCAGTTTGATCTAGTGCTTTAACAAGAGATACTTAGTGCATTATTTTAATCAGTTATTTCATTATTTACATTTCAGTTAAGACTTTGTATTTTCCATTTCCATGTAAGACAATTTTGGATTATTCAATAATATTTACATTTTAGTACCATGAGCTTTTGAACAATCGTCACTACGTGGCACCTCGATGATTCCGCCATCGGTTGGGGTGTTACAGATTGGTATCAGAGCCATGGTTATAGGGAACTAGGTTATTAGATAAACTGGCCTAGACTATAACCGAACTTTAACCTTCATGCATAACATTTCCTAAATTACCCTACCCCTCATTTCCTTCTACTTTCTTCCTCTATCTTTCCCTCCTTCTCTCTCTTCCTTATTCTCATCTTTCATCATGGTGCATAGAGATGGTGTCCTACAAGGAGTGGAAAGCCTACATCACCATGGAACAGGAGCAGTACCTTTCATAAAGACACTCTTAGACATAATGCCTACTCTTATTTTTGCTCCTTCAAAGTTGTTGAACTTTAATGAGTGTGATAAGGACACGTGCAATCTGGAAGGGTGGACGCCTGTACACTGGGTTTTCTGGCATAGGCAAGCATAGCGCATAAATCCAATAACGGACCTGTTATGCTTACCTGGGGATTCCTGGAGTGAGTGTCCACTTATAGGCTAAAGCATGTCTTCCTTGATCACCATTGGGTCCAATTCCTTTGAAAAGTCAACGTTCTTGTTAGGCTTTACAGCCAGACAAGGGCACTCCAAGCATTTTATGCAAGCTTTTTCAATAATACTCTCTCGGTTCATATACAATATTTTGTATTTCACGATTTTCATATATTGCTTACAAATTCATACTTTCATAACTATCTATGGATTTCACAATCACACTTCACCTTACCCTTTTAGCCACTTTTTAAATATTCAACACCCTACCCAAATCATATTATTTCTTTCTCCACATGTTATTTATTTTAAAAATTATAACCTCATACTTTAGCACAAACTAAAGATTTCTAAAACTAGTTGTATTACCTAGTAACTTTACAAAGTACATATTTTCCTCGAACTTAAATTCAATTGATTATTTATTGACGTAACAAACGATTTTCTATATAATGTTTTAAAGCCTACTTAGCTTGTACTATTTAACAACTTTTGCCTTATGTAATTTTGAAAATATTCATTTTTTTTTTGGAATAATATCTAGTCTCTAGATTCTCCATCAACTCTCACTCATTTTCAACTTGTTCAAATTTTTACAATATTTGACATACACCACAATCATGTTTTCTTATACACTTGATTATAACCTTTGATCCAAACCCCAAAATTTACACTGCTATATAATCTCCTTACTATAAAATAAACTCCTTATCAACTATCTTCCCATTCACCATCTCTCACAACCTTGATTCTGCTTCAAGATTTTTCATCATCCTCTCAAGAACTAAAATCATATCCTTCACCTTCTCACACGTGAGCTAGTTACCCATGATAATCAAACTACTAAAAACCTGATACTTGATTCTACATGATTTTTTTCTTTTTCCAAAACATCACTGTTTGTGAAACTTGATTTCCCCTTAATTTGACTATTCACTGGACATTTAATTATTCATGATACTCGTGTTTTCATTTTCTTGATCTTATTATCATTTTGTACCCAATTATGTCATACTCATAGGCATATAACATCTAGAAATTTCCTTGCGTATTATTGTGTATTAACACAGATTGGAAATTTATTTTATTGATTACGTTTATTTTTAATCATACAAGACTCTACCTTACATTTATTTGAAACGTTTGGACTTGATACTTGATCTTACAGATGCTTTTCTAAGAAAACATCATTGGTTATTACATGAAACTAGATTTTCCCTTAAATTGACTACGCATTGAGCATCTAATTATTCATGATACTCGTAAACATTTAATTATTCATGATAAACACTTACACTTAATGGTTGTAGTACTTACAAACTTGCTTGCATAAACATGCTATCAATTTGCAATTTATGTGAATAATAATTGCTGCACTTAATAGAGGTCATCATGCCTTTTTCAACAGTCGGGAGAGGCCCTACAACCTGCTCCACGACTGGTGGAGGCTATCGAACATACTCAACGATTGGTAGAAGTCACTATGCCTTTTCAAACAGTCGGGAGAGGCCCTACAACCTACTCTACGACTGGTGGAGGCTATCAAACCTGCTCAACAATCGGTAGGGTCATAGAAGGACGCAAAACTTTAATGTAAGGTAAATTGATGATTCCGGTCCGGAACGTAATCATGAATTTACAGGTACGTTAGGGTAGTGTGAAATTCTATTAGAGTTTTTGGAAAGGCGTCCAGTACGTTTTCAAGGTATCAAAGGTGTGGTGGGTTAGCTGCGGTACACCCTGTATACAAACACTAATGATGCATTGAAAGTGAGACTGGAAGTCGGATCAGGAACAAACTCTGTTTACTTGGTAGTCCAATTAGCCTTTCTATAGTCAGTCAACTTGTACATTCATTTTAGGATTTATATAACGTGAAGTTTAGTGTTTTACTAGATTCTTATTCTCCTTATTTGAGACAAACCTAATCCAATCCTTAACCCACACCTATCAAACCTCTTAGTTTACTTTGTTCACGACGTGCATTAACTTAAATTTTCCAAAACACTGCTACCTTAATTTCTACCCAAACATCCATAACCCTATGTTTCAAATAACTTCGGGACGAAGTTTCTAAAAGTAGGGGATGCTGTGACATCCGTCACTTTTCCTTTTAATAATAATAATAATTTTAATTTTCTGGTTTTATATAAAAAAAAAAAAAGTTTTTAATTAAATCAATTCAACATAAGCATGGTATGATCAAACCCCTTTCTTTTGTTTCTTTTGAAAGCCCTACAGCCCAGATTACGCGGCCCAAGAACAGCAGGCCCAGCTGTTCAGGCCCATCTCCATCCTTAGCTCCCTTTTGTTTAAAAAAAAAATAATGATAATAAAATGCCTCTGCCGGGGATCGAACCCGGGCAGAAGCTGGAACAACCACACGCCACAACCACCTGAGCCAAGGGCTCATATCTGATTTAACCCCAACTCATAAAGTATATATACACACATGAAAAGTTGTCTGTTTCCCCTTCTTTCCTTTTTACTGCTGCGCGACAGCATTGGCCCCAAGTTTGGCCATGATTGTTGCACCATTATCACCAATTATTGCCATATAATAAGCGACCAACCTATACCAGTCAAACCATGCTCAATTATCGCGCAATTCGTTCATAATTAGGCTTGATTAACGCGGTTGACTAGATCTTGGTCAAGATAATTGAAACCTTATAAATACGTGATTATAATTCAATCAAACTTGCACACACACACAAATACATGCGATTAACATACCCCAATCCTCAATTCTTGTTCAATTCCTCTGCCCTTGGTGTTTAATCGAGTTTTCTTGGTTTCGGGTCTTGACCACTCGTTTTTGATTAAATCTGTTTGGTATGTTGGATTTTTTTTATGGATTTTGTTCATCTACTATCAACAAGCAATAACCCCATGATGAATCGGGTTATTGCTTGTTAAATCATTTGATTGCTGATTCTAGGGCTCAATTTCAATTATTTGGGGAAGAACATGTCATGGGTGTGTGGTATTTATTTTATATAAACCACAACCAAACACAACCACTGGTCTAGACCAGGTGGTTGTGTCTGGTGCTTGTCTGCTGGTCCACGCGGGTTCGAGTCCCGGGTTGGACAAACCTTTTTCTTGTTTTTGTTTTTTTTAAGCAAATCATATATATATAATACTTATAATCTTGTAAATTCATTTAAAAATACTAAAACATTTTTATAAATTCTACAAAAATTATATTATGTTAATCTGATGAAAAAGTTCAACACCCAATTTTTAGTTTTCAAAAATTTATTTACTTAATATATATAATAAATAAATCAAGTTTATTCTATTTTATTTATAAAAATTTATAAAAATATCAAAACGATCTTATTAATTTCCACAAAAATTATCCTAAACTTGTATATTCTTAAACATTCCAGAAAATATTTTTATTTCAGAAAAACTGTTTATTTTATATTTTTAATTAATTTTTGTTAGTTTTAATCATAAATAATTCATAATAAATTCAATTTTCAATATTTTTGTACCAAAATTTTACATAAATTATTTCCATACATTTAGAACAGAAACATGAATTTTAAACTTATAATTCTTTAATTTTAATATTTTTAAATATTAAAGTTAACTTTCGACAATTTGTTATAAATAGAATTAATATTCTATTTTAAAGAAAATAATTTTATAAAAAATTATTTTTATACTTTAAACATATTATTGTGACCATCTTAAATTTAAATTTCATAAAAAGATTTTTGGTTATTTATTTACTAAATTTCTCTCAATTGGCGAATATTTTTAATATTAATCAAACGAGCAATTATCCCCAATTCGAAGCCCTAGAAATACATATATCCTAGAGTTATTTCCCTTACACATTATCGAATTCTTTAGGTTGATACTTTGAGATAATTTCCAACACATATTTCGTTGTCCAAGTTCAATTTCAAGTTATTACGTGAACTGTGAGTATTCCTACCCCTTTTTGCTTTTATACATTTTTGGGGTGTTACATGTACACTATTACAATTTCAAATACAAATTTACATTTTTACAATACAATTCTAGTACTATGTGCATTGCTTACAACGTGCTTTATGCTTAGACATTACATGTGGATTACATTTGTACTTAGTGAAATCATTAACATGGTACAAGCCGACCTTAACATTGGATAGCGCTATTTGGATTGACAACCCGCCTAGGTTGATTCTCCCCCTTTTTCATCGGAGAATCTGTGGCCATTGTTAAGTTATTATCCAATTGTTGGATAAGTACACTACAGTTCATACAGTACATTATACAGTCACAGGGTTGATTTCGCTCATTTGTTTGATACATGGTTTACATATTTGCACTGTAGCTTGCACTTGAATTGTATAACTTTTTAACCTACTATATATATCAAAACTAGGAATGCTCACCAACATTTCGTATGTTGACCAAATCTATTTTGTACATGTTTCAGGTGCAGTTTGATCTAGTGCTTTAACAAGAGATACTTAGTGCATTATTTTAATCAGTTATTTCATTATTTACATTTCAGTTAAGACTTTGTATTTTCCATTTCCATGTAAGACAATTTTGGATTATTCAATAATATTTACATTTTAGTACCATGAGCTTTTGAACAATCGTCACTACGTGGCACCTCGATGATTCCGCCATCGGTTGGGGTGTTACACCTCCCTTGTACTATTGTTGTCTCCTCGTCCATGAGGTTAGTTAGGATATTACTCCCAGTAATGCGCCACCTGGTGTAACCCTAGGTTCCCACCATTGACGTGTTAAGAATTAAGTCTAGAACTAGGAGATAACATATCTCCCGAAATCATATGTTGTAGATATATGTAGCTAATAGCTAGTTGTGCACTTAAGTTGTGAGTGTACTTATGCTATAATGATTATAGACTAGACTCAACATGCAGTCCTAGTTCACTATAACCAATGGCTCTGATACCAATCTGTCACACCCTCAAATTTCCACTGCGGGGTTTATACCGCGAGGCGCGTGACATACCAGGATCCCATAGCCATAAGTCACAGGAACGAACTCTAAATGCCCAAACCATTTAGTTCGTTTTCAAAAACCAAGTTTAGTTAAGCTGCGGAAGCGTAAACCAAATTTAAACCTTTTAAAACCATGCGCAAAACAACGCACCCAAATTAAAACCATACGAAAGCATAATATATAATTTATGTGTATGCCCGAGAGCCCAAATGCAGTGAAGTGTACAGTGCTTTCTAATCCTGGCACCGGAAGCTAACTACCTGCAAAAGCATGTAAATCGTGGGTCAACAAACAATGTTGGTGAGTTCACTGAGTAAAGTAGGTGAGTAAGTAAAAGCGTAGGTTTCCCAAATCATGTAACCAAATGAAAACGTCGATCTCCCAGACCACATAACAGTACGTAAGAACGTCGGCCTCCATGGCCACAAGTAAATAGCTAATTCAAATGTCAGGGGTAGCTAGCCCACTCATGATAACTAAAACCGGCGAATACCGAACTACTAATGAACAAGTTCCCATAACCGGGAGAAAAGTGCCTTGCGTCATTGCCCATCAACAATGACTATGTTTGAAGCTAATAGTTCACATCCGTGCTCCCAGCACGATGTGAGGTTTGTTAGACCTAATAGCGCTATCAACTAGTAACCCGCTTGCCCAACCGGCAATTGATTCGGTATTTTGAAGGACTTAAAAGATGTGTTTGGTTTAGTTCATCAAGGACATATATATGAATTAGTAAAAATAGATTCACCACGTGAACCATGCACCCCAAAACCCGGGATGTGAAGAAGTAGTCCCAAACCGGACTAGAAACGTTAAGTAAGTTGTCTCAACCCGAGACGCATGCTTTTGAGAAAAGAGTAGTGAAACTCACCTTATCGCGTAAGCAAAGAATCCGAACAGCAAGTATTATATGCTACCGACACCCTAATAACAGTGTCACTACGTGAGTATAGGCGTAACATCATTACACCATATAACTCGTTTGTCCAAGGCGTTTTAATATTCAAAAGTGTGTATGCGACGCCTAGTGATTCTACATGCAATAGTAAACCCTACGGACTCGTTGGTGAATGAGTTGGTTATAATTAGTTTCTACAGCCCGTATGTGACATAAACATGTGTACTTCCGTTATATGTCAATTTTAGATCACCTAAGACCTCAAGTAATCACATAAGCACATAATACACAATCTGTGTTTTCAGGACAGATTGTGCGCCATCAAAACGAATTTATTTAAAATACTTAACGAATGAATTAGAGTCCCAAATTTTTACTGAATTTTATTTGGGATTCACTCGACAATACCTATTTTTTTTTTGTCTTAATTCCAAACAAAAAAATTATAAAAATTCGTACAACACAGCAGTGTTCAGAAAATTTCCTCAACAGGTCAGTTTAGTAGAAAAATTCTTAAAAATTGTGTATTCATCCAAACGAGATGAATCCACTTGGAAAAGCTCTATTTTTCCAGTATTGACCTACTGGAAAAATTTCATAATCTAATTCCTTGTAAATCTCAAGTTATGACCATTTAAAGTTAGCCCAGTTTACAAATCCGAAAATCTGATATGACCCCTAATCAATCAAAATTCCAAAAACGACTCAAACGATGTCCAAATTCGATGGTTTTGCCCATTATGAAAAGCTAAGACCTTGTACGTTACAATCATGCAAAGAATCGATCAAACCAATTATTTTCAAGCCACGAAACAGACCCTACAAGTCGACATTCAGAATCTGTCCAGATTCTGATCATGCAATATTATCAATTATATCAAACCCTAGTTGCATATTATCAATCAATAACACCTAATAATCATCATACAACTTTCCTAATACCTATTCCCATCAGATCCTATTATCAAACATGTCAAGATCAAAGCTTTTAGGATCAAAACACCAATAACTTGCGCAACAAGCATCCTATGATGTTACTACGCGTTTATTAATAGGTTTAATCCGTTTAATCTTCAAAAAGACTCATGTTTTAATGTTTATTAAACCCATTCAGACCTGGACAAACTTGTTATATGATTTTTACAATAAAACATAAAGTAAAAAGCGTAAGAAATCATGAGTTATACCCTTAGCTCTTCAAATCAATCAATCGCGCGCCTTGGAGCCTCCCAATTGATGATCTTGAGCCTTAGCAGGAGTTTTTGGAGTGAAATATTCGTGTGGGGCAGTAAGGGGGCGATTAGGGTTGAGTATGAGGGCTGCATGGGGGTTAAGGATGCTTATATACGAGTTTGAGGCGGTTTAAACCCGTCAGATAGCTTCGAGCGGCCGCTCGGAGCCTGTGAGCGGCCGCTCACAGGTCCGGGTGGCGCGCTTTTGCCTCGTTTCGCCTCCCGACGCGTTATCCTTCGACGTTTTCGTTATTTCGGACCGTAACAAGTGTAACCCCATGCATTAAGACCCTAATCAACCTCATGCTCCACTTTTAATGATTTCTATTAACGTGTTCGGTTCAGGTTCACATAATCACGTATGGTTTTCACATAAGTTTGTCAGGTATCACCGAGACACATAAGTTTATTATTCACCAACGTCCGAGGTTCACTAATCATCACACCTTGACTCATAACCATGCACGTATGTCTTATCTAACTAACCCTAGTTAAGTATAATGCAAGGAATGTAACTAGAGTTTAGTTAAAGTGAGAACCTGAATTTTCGGGGTATCACAGGGACACTCCCGGAGTAATCAGCTAGTTATAAAATACATGAAAATGGTTGAAATGCAATTTTTTTTTATCTCTATTCTCTACTGATCGACATTCTAAAAAATTTATATAAACGAAATTAGGTTGTTGATAGAAAGTACAAATTTGTAAATCATGTGTAGGTATATTTCTTTTATATCAAAAATATATGAGCACATTTGTTTAATAGTTTTTTTATTTACATCACATAAATATTTGTATGTAAAAATGAAAGTTTTTAGAAATACGAACAATTGATAGAAAAAAATAAACGATTGAGTTAATGAGGTTCGTTTTTCCTTTTTCTTACAATTATTTAATCTTGTGCAATGGAAGTCTACCTTAAAAAATAAATATTATAAGTTTATAACTCTTAATTACTTGGAAGTAAATGTCAACACAAAGGAAAAGTCAACCCGTATATGAATTGCCTTATCCAGAAAAATGGCACTTTAATTATTTTTTAAGGTATTAAAAAAGACGACACTTCTAAACATTCCTTTTAGCAAACTCTCACGTAGTTTCAACAAAAAGATTCATATGTAACTTTGTACAGTGAACAACATTTTAAATATTCCCCTTCAAATAAAGTTTGTAAAAGAGTAACCAAGTTTGATGAATGTTCTAGTTAGGTCATTCATAAAAGTTTTTGTTTCAATCAAGTCACTCAAGATTACTTTGATGTTCTAATACTAGATATTTTAGCTAAATAGAAGGTAATCCATCCTGTGACATTTATTAAGGTTTCATTTTCAAAGTATGTTGACATGCCATAAAGATTGGAAAAAAAAAAAAAAAAGGTTCAAGAATGCAAAAAAAAAAAATAGAAACATCTATTAATTAATATATATAAAAGAATTGAACATTGCTGACGTGGCGTGCAATGGTGTCTTCAACCTCTTCATGAAACTGCCACGTGGCATAATCATTGAAAGATTTTAGTGTTTTTGAATTATTTCCTTTTTTTAATTAAAAAAAGATAAAGATAAAACTCTAAATTTATCTCTCTATCTCTCAATTCTCAATTATTAAAATTAAATTGAGTTATTTTAGAAAAAAAAAAGAATTTAAAAACAAATTTAAATTTTTCTCTCTTATGTTTCCTCCCATAATTTTTAAATGTTAATATTTTTTATATTCGAGATTTTTTAAATAAAAAAATTACACCAAATTAACGAGCGTTTCATTATCTTTCCAACGAGTACCATAGTGCTATATAAAAAACGGAGAAAAAAACGACTATTTTTTGTGGGGTTTTGTTCATACAGGAAAAAAAACACAAAGTGTTCAGGTTATTCATTAATCATGTTTTTTATTTTAAACCAAGTTCTTATATACGATGTTGAAATTCAGCCCAATCGCCATGCTATAATTGGAATTTTACTCTTCTAAAGATGGATAGGTGTACTTCATCAAGAGAAGCTAGAAGAAAGAATCGCGCAACACTGCAACACATGGTGTCACCTTATAACAAGGTTATTTTTTATTTATTTAATTACAAGAGTAATAATTATTACTATTAGTATTTGTATTATTAGAATGATTATATTTTTCAACCCCGGGACACTCCCGGGATAAAAACTAGTCAATAATATGAATAATAACAAACAAAAATAATAATTATATCTAGCAATCATTAACCATTTTCCTCTTTTTCATAAAACCCAAGGAACATCTCTTCATCTCTCCATCTCCAAGAACGCAAAAATATTAAATTTTTTTAACCACCACCTCTAACAAAAAACGTTCAAGAATGCAAAAAATAGAAACACTAAGGAACACCATCTCTCCATCTCCAAGCCTTTCTTCCCACGATGTTTCCTGCTACACATCCGGTACCATTTCCGGCAACGAGCCACTCCATGTATCCATCTAAGAAAGGTGCAATGATGATGAAGATTACGAAGGCGCAACATCACCATCCCGATTTCATTGGAGATGCATCAGCTTAAGGTGTCACAAGATTTGGAGCGTTCCGAACGGTGGGTGTTATCGTCGGTGGAGGTTGCAAAGAAGGAAACTTGAATGAGATGGTGGGAAGGGACTGGTTGATTCACATATATGGTGCCCGGTAAATATCGAGAGAGGATAATAGAGTGACGATGATGACGTAGGAGACACCTTATTTCTTAGTGTTTTCAAACGCCTAATGGAGTGTGAAACTGTGGCCGGAATAGTTCATCGGAAAACATGGACGATAAACATAGATGAACAGGGGTGGTGCTTGGCTGAGGATATACACGATATAAATCTATTTTGTAATTTATTTTGTTTCTAGTATTATTAATATGTTTAAAAATAAAAATAAAACTAAATAAATGATGGTTTACCTACTATTCAGGTAAATTACATAGGATTAGAACATAAAATAAACTTGAATGATTTGTTTAGAACAAAATTATTAATGAGTGACCTGATTGAAACGCTCATAAAACTTGGTTACCATTTTGTAAAATATTCCCTTATATCTGGTAACACATTTTGGATTTGTGTCCTATGAACATGATAAACATGTCAAAGAATATTTTTGATGATAAGTGGTCTTGGATTCATGTATGAAATATTTGTTCATCTTTTTGTATTTATCTAACACATAATATAAGAATAGGCTTCAAGTTGATTGATTGTCATTTGGGACAATACAGAGGTTGTTATTCCTTATAAAACACATCTTTTTTTTATGATAAGAATAGGCTGCCCCAACAATGTTGCGCCCCTATGTGCACTCACCATTCCTTACATGCATTTTTTTCTTGGTAATAAGTTTTCAATCTTTTACGTTTTAATTGTGTGGACAATACATGTATTTATCCAAGATCAGATGTTCATCATGCCTCTCCTTGTCGTTTTCCATTTCCAGCTTCGCTTGTTCATCACCCAAGACCTTGTAAAACCTATAGCCTCGTCGCCATTCGTTTGACATCTATAGCCAAAATCCAGCATTGATCACCTTACTTGTCGAATATGTTGGATATATAGTATGTCCGATGTAATTAAAAGTCGAGGTCAACGTAACCCAACCCGGTACAATCCGAAGAGTTACACATTGGTACACGAATCAGATAAGTTTAAGTGTTGGTGGATTATTATTTATGAAATAACAATATTTTAGACTTGAGGGACTTGATATTTATTAGATTAATATTAAGGAATATTATGATATTATTCAAGGGGGTTTAATGAAAGATTGTGTTTTATAAAAGGAGGGTTAAGGAGTAAACCCTAGACACACTTTTTATAACAAATCACAAAACCCTTGCCTCCTTCCTCTTGTTTTTGCGGCCGCCACCCAAAGGAAAAAGGGCCACCGCCCTTGTTGCCTTATTCCGGCCAAACCACCACTCCGCCGGCCGCCTTCCTCTTGCAAAGTGTTGCTTCCCGGTTGGTTCGTGTTCGGTTGTGAACTTCCTACTAGCGAGTATTCGTTGTAACCCGCGTGTTACAATTCCGGTGTAGTCGTCAAAGGTTGATTACTAAACCCCCTATGGTTGTTTATTATTTATTTGTTTATACGCGTTTAACTGAGATCCTGATTGGGAATATTTTATTAATCGGATTAATAAAATCAATTAAGAATATATATATATATATATAAATCGGCCAAGATTATATATTGTATATAATCGACTGTTATTAAATATATGTAAACCGCTTCCGCTGTGTATGAGATACCATGATTTCCAACAGAATAGGGTTTCATATTATTGTTCTCATGTTGTATTTAGTGTAGCGCATTTTCTTAATGTAACTTGAAAAAAGATCAAAAGCACAAACACTGATAATGAGGGCCAGAGAGGTTGATATGTTTGCTTAGGTATCGATAATATACTATACCTACTACTTTATGTATTGTTTGAACTAGTTTTAAACCCGCTGCGCATTGTTCATCACCCAAGACCTTGTAAAACCTATAGCCTCGTCGCCATTCGTTTGACATCTATAGCCAAAATCCAGCATTGATCACCTTACTTGTCGAATATGTTGGATATATAGTATGTCCGATGTAATTAAAAGTCGAGGTCAACGTAACCTGACCTGGTACAATCCGAAGAGTTACACGTTGGTACACGAATCAGATAAGTTCAAGTGTTGGTGGATTATTATTTATGAAATAACAATATTTTAGACTTGAGGGACTTGATATTAATTAGATTAATATTAAGGAATATTATGATATTATTCAAGGGGGTTTAATGAAAGATTGTGTTTTATAAAAGGAGGGTTAAGGAGTAAACCCTATACACACTTTTTATAACAAATCACAAAACCCTTGCCTCCTTCCTCTTGTTTTTGCGGCCGCCACCCAAAGGAAAAAGGGCCACCGCCCTTGTTGCCTTATTCCGGCCAAACCACCACTCCGCCGGCCGCCTTCCTCTTGCAAAGTGTTGCTTCCCGGTTGGTTCGTGTTCGGTTGTGAACTTCCCACTAGCGAGTATTCGTTGTAACCCGCGTGTTACAATTCCGGTGTAGTCGTCAAAGGTTGATTACTAAACCCCCTATGGTTGTTTATTATTTATTTGTTTATACGCGTTTAACTGAGATCCTGATTGGGAATATTTTATTAATCGGATTAATAAAATCAATTAAGAATATATATATATATATATATATATATATATATATAAATCGGCCAAGATTATATATTGTATATAATCAACTGTTATTAAATATATGTAAACCGCTTCCGCTGTGTATGAGATACCATGATTTCCAACAGAATAGGGTTTCATATTATTGTTCTCATGTTGTATTTAGTGTAGCACATTTTCTTAATGTAACTTGAAAAAAGATCAAAAGCACAAACACTGATAATGAGGGCCAGAGAGGTTGATATGTTTGCTTAGGTATCGATAATATACTATACCTACTACTTTATGTATTGTTTGAACTAGTTTTATACCCGCTGCGCATTGCCGCGGCGGGGCAACCGGATACTCATATTTGACCCGATGGAAACAGAGCTATAGAACCGCGTTGCGCGTTATGACGACAACCTACTGTCATCACACGCATTACAACGATAACAGTAACATACATGCGATGCGTTACGATGTTTTTATGTATATAGTTATAACTGAGTGGGTAAAAGTCCCAACTACGCCTTTTTGTTTACCATTTACCCAATTTATATAAACAATTGGTTCACTTCCTAAGTCCTCTACTCTCTCTCTCTCTCTCTCTCTCTCTCTCTCTCTCTCTCTCTCTCTCTCTCTCTCTCTCTCTCTCTCTCTCTCTCTCTCTCTCTCTCTCTCTCTCTTACACCTGCAATTCCTATTCTTTCAATCAATGTTTACATGTTCGGATAACTGACAGGTTCACTAGTCGGACTGGGTTTAAGAACCAGTTCACATCAAAATTAATTAATATCTATACTATATTATAATATATGAGTGAAGGGTAGTTTAAGATACCCAAAAGTTAAGAACTTTATTTTCATTAACAACCCAAAAATGAGGGTAAAATAGTCATTGAAACACTTTTACACTTTAGTACCTCATTTTAGTTACACTTTAATTCTCTCATTTTTAGTTAGTAGTTACATTTTTCTCCCCCCCCCTCTTATAAAATTATAATTCGTTTATTTAATCATATCATAACTTTTAAACTATTATGTTTTAAAAACATTTGAAAATAACGTGACGACCCGCTATTTTTGTCAACGTTTTAACCGACCATAACTTTTTCGTACATTAGAATTATCTAAAAAAATACACCACAAAATGAGCATTATTTTTTTAATTTGAATATAGTATTTTAGTTACTTTTTAATTGAAAAATTGATACGTTAAGTGATTAACAATGTCTAGGGGTGAACAATAATTGAATCGTCAAAACTAAACAAAAACCAGAAGAAACCAAACCAAAATTAACTATATCAAAACGAATATTTTATGTATTCTATATTATAATATATGAGTGAAGGGTAGTTTAAGATACCTAAAAGTTAAGAACTTTATTTTCATTAACAACCCAAAAATGAGGGTAAAATAGTCATTGAAACACTTTTACACTTTAGTACCTCATTTTAGTTACACTTTAATTCTCTCATTTTTAGTTAGTAGTTACACTTCCCCCCCCCCCCCCCCCTCTTATAAAATTATAATTCGTTTATTTAATCATATCATAACTTTTAAACTATTATGTTTTAAAAACATTTGAAAATAACATGACGACCCGCTATTTTTGTCAACGTTTTAACCGACCATAACTTTTTCGTACATTAAAATTATCTAAAAAAATACACCACAAAATGAGCATTATTTTCTTTAATTTGAATATAGTATTTTAGTTACTTTTTAATTGAAAAATTGATACGTTAAGTGATTAACAATGTCTAGGGGTGAACAATAATTGAATCGTTAACCAAAACTAAACAAAAACCAGAAGAAACCAAACCAAAATTAACTATATCAAAACGAATATTTTATGTATTCGTATATTTTTAGCTTTCATACTATCATTTCCATGTATTTATACCTCCATTTCATATACTTATAAGTAAATCTTTTAGCCAAAGTTTGGTTATGAACCAAATTAACTGAACCAAACTGAAATCTGACAATCTAACAAAAAAAACCAAACCAATTAACCGATTGGTTAATAGGATCAATCAGCGGATGACTTCGGTTTCGGTTGAGACTAATAATCGAACTAAACTAAATCATGCACACCTTTAAAAGTGCATGTGTCATTTGCCGCATTTCCAAAATCATTCTAAAAAACTAAAGCTTTACAAATATTTATGGTAATTTACAAAAATAAAAAAGACTTAAAATTTAGAGTTTTAGAATTCTATGAACATGTATAAAAAATTAACAGAAAGTGTGGAGACGATAACATCACATAGCCTTTTTGTTTTTAAAATTAAAAAACCATGGGATTTCCCGGTCATTAATTTCCCACCTAATTAAACCTAACAGAAAACTCTCAACCCTTCGCCATTGTTTTCTCTTTGTTAACCTCCATTTCCACTATACACTTTTATCGCATGCACATTTTCTCTTCGTCAATGCTACAGTAAATTTATTAATGTTTCAGTCCATGTTTTTTTTTTTTTTTTAAATACATTGATTATGATCTAACATGCAGTATTTAGTTATCAAAGTTTTTTTTTGTTGTTGTTTAGGCAAGATCAAGATAAAAATCAATGGTATTAGATCTAACACGCTTTTATATACTTTGATTTTTACTGTTGTTCGTCTGGAATGAACTGTTGTGTTTTAATTTGAACTAACATACAGGGTTTGGAAGAATCGATCGATTGGTGGCCAGAGTACTTTGCATAGAGGTGATATTAAACTTGTTGTTTACGATCTATTCATCTATGTGGAGTACATGGTTTGTAATATTACTATTATTTTTTAGTTTAAAAAATTGATGTGTTACGTGACTAACAATATCTAGAGATGAGCAATAACCAAAAATAGACGTAACCAACCCAAATCAATTGAAAACTGAATTAACCAAACAACCGAATTAACTTAAAATTGGTTATGGGGCTTTTTATACCATTAGTTAACCAAAATTAACCAAATTAAATGTAACACCCCGCCCTTCTCACCACCAATATTGTCCGCTTTGCCCATCCAGAGCTCACGGGTTTGTTTTTGGGTGCCCAGTGGAGACTTCCCAGGAGGTCACCCATCCTAGAATTTCTCCCACCTGAGCACGCTTAACTGTGGAGTTCTCCTCTCATCCACTAACATTAAGCCCCAAAACGCGTTGGTGATTTAAGAGGCTTTGGATTACTTATGAACCAAGGATCTCTCCTGGCCACGGCCGATGTGGGATTTGCCTAGGGTATCATACAAAGGTTCATGTTAATCTCCCAGAAATCAGTACTGTTACAATCACCCCCCCTTAGGGACTCATCGTCCTCGATGAGGTTTGCCCCACCATCCCGAACGGCACAGGAGTGGCTCTGATACCATCTGAAACATCCAGCCCCTCTCAACACCAATATTGTCCGCTTTGCCCCGATGGATTGCCCATCCAGAGCTCACGGATTTGTTTTTGGTTGCATAGTGGAGACTTCATGTTAATCTCCCAGAAATCAGTACTGTTACAATCACCCCCCCTTAGGGACTCATCGTCCTCGATGAGGTTTGCCCCACCATCCCGAACGGCACAGGAGTGGCTCTGATACCATTTGTAACATCCGGCCCCTCTCACCACCAATATTGTCCGCTTTGCCCCGATGGGTTGCCCAATGTGACACCCCAGGAACACACCTCATCAGGGACGATGAGACTCTAACAGGGGGTGAATGTGACACCCCAGGAAAATCCCACATCGGCCGTGGCCAGGAGAGATCCTTGGTTCATAAGTAATGTCTTGCCTCCTAAATCACCAACGCGTTTTGGGGCTTAATGTTAGTGGATGAGAGGAGAACTCCATAGTTAAGCGTGCTCAGGTGTGAGAAATTTCAGGATGGGTGACCTCCTGGGAAGTCTCCACTTGGGCAAACAAAAACAAATCCGTGAGCTCTGGATGGGCAAAGCGGACAATATTGGTGATGAGAGGGGCCGGGTGTTACAGATGGTATCAGAGCCACTCCTGTGCCGTTCGGGATGGTGGGTGCACACCTCATCAGGGACGATGAGACTCTAACAGGGGTGAATGTGACACCCCAGGAACACACCTCATCAGGGACGATGAGACTCTAACAGGGGGTGAATGTGACACCCCAGGAAAATCCCACATCGGCCGTGGCCAGGAGAGATCCTTGGTTCATAAGTAATGTCTTGCCTCCTAAATCACCAACGCGTTTTGGGGCTTAATGTTAGTGGATGAGAGGAGAACTCCATAGTTAAGCGTGCTCAGGTGTGAGAAATTTCAGGATGGGTGACCTCCTGGGAAGTCTCCACTTGGGCAAACAAAAACAAATCCGTGAGCTCTGGATGGGCAAAGCGGACAATATTGGTGATGAGAGGGGCGGGGTGTTATATTAAACATCGAACATTTCATATATTCTTAGCTTCCCTTTCATGTATTTGTAGTTTTATACACTCATTTCATGTACCTCTAAGCCAAAATTTTAAACAAAGTTTGGTTTTGGTTTTTAATTTTTTTTTTTTAACTCAACCGAACTAAAAGCCAACAATCTTACAAAATAAAATGAACCAGTTAGCCAATTGGTCAATAAGATTGTTTAGCCGATGACTTTGGTTTTTGTTTAGACTAATAACCGAACCGAACCATACACACCTTTAGAAAATGTTTGTATTCCCCGCCGCATCGCGCGGGCATCCTGCTAGTTTGAAAAATATAATAATATAAAAAATTTAGTGCAAATAAGTTAAAACCTAGAAAATACTAACCTACAAACTGACGTAATAATAAATCTATATCTATATCTATATATATATATATATTGCAAAGGGGTTAATCCTACATGTCATACTCTTATGCAATCTCTCCTTTGAGAGATGCCACATAAGATGTGATGTGACAACTTTAAACTTTTATACTAAAAAAAAAAAGAAATAGATATGATTTCTAATCTATTAAATAACTAATATACTAAATCTAAATATTAAACTTTTATTATTTTATCTCTTGTGTTTCCTCCCATAACTTTTAAACGTTAATATTTTTTATATCCGAGATTTTTTAAAGAAAAAAATTACACCAAATTAACGAGCGTTTTATTATCTTTCCAACGAGTACCATAGTGCTATATAAAAATCGGAGAAAAAAATGACTATTTTTTGTAACCCGACAGGTATTGTGTCGGGTTTGGGATTAGGTTAAAAAAAAATTGTGGGTTTGGGTCGGGTCTGGGATTAGGTGATACCCGACCCAATTACCAAAAACAACATACCCAAATACCCGAACTACATACCCGATCATATACCCATGAATATTTTAACGCATCACATAACCCTTTGACTAATGCGTTCGATATTTCAATAATTAGCTTTTTTTTTCTTATTTCATGTTAGTTCTTTTTAAAATGATCGATTACAAACTTCCGAATTCATTTGTAATGGCACTAGATTTATACCCCGACGCAGAGATTCGTTTTTTTTTTTTTTTATATTTGAATATGATAACTTATGGCAGAGATTTGTTTAAAATAATAATAATAATAATAATAATAATAATAATAATAATAATAATATATTTTATTATGTTATATTAGATATTTCAACCCGGGACGCTCCCGGGATAAAAACTAGTTAGTATATTATATTTCGTTTCTTCCACAGCATTTCCACCCCTTTCTTCTTCTCTGCCTTCTCTCATTTCCTCAGCCTTCTCTCATTTCCTCTGCTCATTCCTTCATCCCTTTCTGTAACTAATACTGACTATTACACCTTTAAAAACCAGGATCTTCATCTCTTCATCTTAACCCAGCCCTAGGGCGTCAGCCGTAGGAGCACACACCTTCTTCGGCGCCAAGTTTATACCTCTAATCAATAATCCCGTTGCCACGTTTATACCTCTATTCAAGCTTTAGACGACCACGTTAGAGACAAAATGGTCGTCAGTAGATGATGCTGTTATGATGAGGTTGACGATGGTCAGGTTTGGTTGTCGCGGTGTGGGACGCAGGTGTTACGATGGTGGTGGTTCTCTTGATACTGTCACCTGCACGCGCAACCGGTGCTCATCTTTGACTACCTTGGGTGGCGTGTGTGGCCAACAGATCGGAACCCACCCCCTCAGCCGCCATCATCAACAGTTCTGGACAACCTCCTCCACCGCCATCACCAATAGGTCGGAATCATCACCTCAGCCTGCCAACACCATCATTATCTTTATCAGCAGGTACGACCACTTTGCATTTTTTTCCGGATCTTTGGGTGGGTTAAGGGTTTTAATGGATTTGGGGCGGCACACCGACAGCGGTTGTGGTGCTGAAAGATGACGTGGTTACAGCGTGTGGTGTGAGTGGATGAAGGTTGTTAATATACAGAGAGGGCGACTATTTAAAACACTTTTCACAACATATTGTCAATTATAATGTTTTGATTTTAGATTTCTAAAGTGTGAAATGGGTACACGTCTGTTCTTGTAGGGATTTTTCATACCTCTTGAGGCAATATATGTTAACACAAAAGAAATGATTGTATGCGTAGATTATCAATTTTAGTGGGTTTAAATTTTTATTACCGAATTTGACCAGTTCCCCAGAGTTGAGCAGCCTCATGTTTTGCAGGTTTGACAAGGGGTTTCGCATGGCCATAGTGTCGATGATGTTCGTGGTTGAGTGTGTGTTTACACGTTTTCGTCTGCCTTATTCTTGACGACTTTGGGGTTTTTCTTGCGTCTGCCTCTGCAGCTTCTGGGGTTTACCTTGGGGCTGGTCACTCATTGTGTATTCGAATTGATGAAGGACTTGATTTGCCGATGGTGGTTTTTTGAAGAAATGGCATTGAAATCGCCTTCCTTGTCTCGTCTTCTCCGCCACGGTGAACGCCAATCGAATGTTTAGCCTCTAATTCCTGCGTATTGTAAGTTGAATGTATACTATAATTACGCCCGCTCTGATTCAAGATATATAATTGTTCTAGGTGGGTTAGAGCATTCATTCGGCTTCTCAAGGTCTTTGTGGTTATGCATGAAAATTGTGTATAGTTGTAAAGCATTTAGCGTGTCCCATTGTGATGGGTATTGAGCTGTGCTTACCTGGTTATTTCTACGCTTTGGATATCCACTTACATTTGCCTTTCTTTGATTTCTTACCTTCAATTTCAGTTATGTGCTTTGATTAGGGGAGCTATGTCTTATGTTTTGACGCAATAGTCGTACTACTTAACGGAACGCTTGCCCTAACAAGCGTTCTATATAACACCACACGTCGTAACGTGCGGGATTCGTGAATTGCTCAGTAGTGGCTGTAAACCGAATTGCCGCGCGTAGCGCGGATGATTTTTACTAGTTAAATAAACTTACTAACATTAAATCTATTATCAATTATCTATTATCTATTAATCTATTATCTATTAATATATATAAAAGAATTAAACATTGCTGACGTGGCGTGCAATGGTGCATTCAACCTCTCCATGAAACTGCCACGTGGCATCATAATTGAAAGATTTTAGTGTTTTTAAATTATTTTCTTTTTTAATTAAAAAAAAGATAAACATAAAACCCTAAATTTATCTCGTCGTCTATATCTCAATTCTCAATTACTAAATTTAAATTGAGTTATTTTAGGAAAAAAAAAAATTTAAAAATAAATTTAAAATTTTCTCTATCATGTTTCCTCCCATAATTTTTAAACGTTTATATCTTTTATATACGGGATTTTTTAAAGAAAAAAAATTACACCAAATTAATGAGCGTTTTATTATCTTTCTAACGAGTACCATAGTGCTATATAAAAACGGAGAAAAAATCGACTATTTTTTGTGGGGTTTCGTTCATACAGAAAAAAAATACACAATGTGTTCATGTTATTCATTAATCATGTTTTTTTCTTTTAAACCAGGTTCTTATCTACCATGTTGAAAATCAGCCCAATCGCCATGTTATCATTGAAATTTTACTAGGTATACTTCATCAAGCGAAGCTAGGAGAAATAATCGCGCAACACTGCAACACATGGTGTTACCTTATAGCAAGATTATTTTTTTATTTATTTAATTACAAGAGTAATAATTATTACTATTAGTATTTGTATTATCAGAATTGTTATATTTTTCAACCCCGGGACGCTCTCGGGAAGAATTGATAGTTGCTGACGTGGCGTTCAACGGTGGCCTCAACCATCTCTTGACTATGCCACGTGGCATAATGAGATACAATGGTTACAACTTCCAACTTAAGTGTTTGTTTAGTTGATTAGGTTAGGAATTATAAGAGCCATTAGAATGTGAGAAATTAGAGAGATGCGGTGAGTTTTTGAATAGTTGCAGCTTACATAAGTGATTCTTTAGATGATTACTGATTAGGTTTTAGATTAGGGAATATGAGTTATTACTGATTAGAATACTATGAACATGCAATGATTGAGAGATTTTGTGGTTAGTTAACTTGAGTCATTTACAATAGGTTATTACGTAAAATTAGATTTTTTAACCTCGGGACCCTCCCGAGGTAATCAACTAGTTATTAATAATTAAATAAATGTTGAATCCAGTTATAGTTTCTTGGGAATATGAGGTCCGCACCATATATTCATTCAAAAATCAAAATCAATATACCCACTTCATATTCCCAGGGAAAAAATAATATATGTTGCTTTTAAATCGATTTTAGAAAAGTGGTTGGTGGTATTATAAGTTTCCACTTCCTTCTCTCCTTTGCACGATGTCTACCTCTTGTTTATCTGTCTGTGTGAATTCTCCATCGCCACTACCCATCTGCAACCACTACATACAATACCCATCCGTCGCAAACCACCACCCTTCACCGAACAATGTCCCCCGCCTTCATCACCGTTCCTTATCGCTGAGACAAATGTCGTCCCTCTCTCCCTCTCTCTCTCTCTCTAAAAACGCACCTACCTATCCTCACTCCACAATCGGCCTTCAATTTAACAGATCTAGCCGGAAACGGCCCATGCATCAGGAAGCAAACAGTTGTCGACGGTCGCCATCGCCGTCGCCGGATTCAACACGTTAACCGTCACCGCCGGCACAGATAAACGCCTCCTAATGGCGGTTCACCTGGTTTTCTGGGTGGTTTCCGAGCGGTTTTTTGGGCGTTTAGGGCTTTCGATCTTCACCGCTGGATCAAAAGAAAAAGACACGTGGAAGAATGTCGACCGTGAAAAAGGTTCGCATTAAGAATTGTACGTGACGTTGGCTGACGTCGCCGGTGACGAAATCGTGCTTTCAAAATTTGTATTGAGCGAAACAGTTATTTGCCCTCACAGCCGACCTTCCTTTTTAATGCTATTAATAATGCCATTTTGGTTTGCATGAATTGAATATATGTCAATGGAATTGGAATTTTAAATTTGTAGTGTTTTTCATTATCTCGTAATGGTCCATTCTATTCTCTCTTCCATTCCAACCTACCAAACGCTACCTTAGTTCCATATAATAAAATGGATTTTTTTAACATCTAAAATGAAATTAGAATTGGAATTTTCATATGAATTGAAATTGATTTTGTTTGTAAGGGTATAAATTCCCGAAAAAAAATAAAAAATTTAACATGTACGTGGTCAATCACCACCCCCCCCCCCCTCGGTTTTTTTTAGTCCAGCCCACCCTGATTTTTTGGCTCAAAACTTTACGTCCAATAACCTAAAAACAGTTACCTAATAAACCTAAAGCCCAGTATGGTAAATATTAAAATAAATCCCAATTTTAAATTGATGTTTTATGTCACCCTTAACGAGTTAACACTTCGTTCTAAATTGATTGTTTAATGATGGAGAGATGTTTTGGAATAAGTTATATGTTGAAACAGCTCATTAAAGTGGCGAATTGAGTTCGCCGGAACAGAAATCCGGCCGCCGGAAATCCTTCTGCTGGAAAAACGAGCTGGGCCGGAGGGAACTGTTTTTTTTTAACTTTGCAAGTTGTCACAAATGGTCCCTAACTTTAAAACTAAGTTTGTTTTATGTTTAACTTGGTTAGTTTTTCCTTTATAAAACTTAACCAAACTAACTTGGTTTTAACTTAACTTTTTATACTAAATTAAAATAAATAGAACCTTTATAAAATAACATTATTACACGATCATGGTACGTTTTGTCACACCCTCAAATTTCCACTGCGGGGTTTATACCGCGAGGCGTATGACATACCAGGATCCCATAGCCATAAGTCATATGAACGAACTCTAAATGCCCAAACCATTTAGTTCGTTTTCAAAACCAAGTTTAGTTAAGCTGCGGAAGCGTAAACCAAATTAAAACCATATGAGAGAAAAGGTAAAAGCATAATATGTAATTTATGTGTATGCCCAAGACCCCAAATGCAGTGAAGTGTACAGTGCTTTCTAATCCTGGCACCGGAAGCTAACTACCTGCAAAAGCATGTAAATCGTGTGTCAACATAAAGCTGGTGAGTTCACAAAGTAAAGTAATTGAGTATGTAAATGCGCTGGTTTCCAAAACCACTTAGACAAGTAATTGAGTTGGTTCCTAGAACCGTGTAACCACTAGTTCGTCGCATGTCAAGGGTAGCTAGCCCATTCATGATAACTAACACCGAATATACCGAACTGCTATGTACGTGTAGCCACAAATGTGAGCCGCATGCCTGACATCATTGTCTATCCACAATGATAAAGTTCGTTAAGTTATAGTTCACGCCCGCGCTCCCCGAGCTGGTGTGAGGTTTGTAAGACCTAATAGCGCTATCAACTAATAACCCGCTTGCCATAACCCGGCAACTCATTCGGTACGTGAGGACTTACCGATGATAGAGTTGGTTTAGTTCATCAAGGACACAGTTTGGGAACTAGCAAAGTAAACGACCCACACAAGGATCCATCAAAGTAAACGACCCACACAAGGATCCATAGCATCCCAACTAGGGATATGTAAGTAGTCCCAAACCGGACTAGAAAATAGTAGTCCCAAACCGGACTAGAAAATGTTAAGTAAGTTGTCTCAACCCGAGACGCATGCTTTTGAGAAAAGAGTAGTGAAACTCACCTTAGTGTGCAAGCAAATAAATCCAACTCCAATGTAGGGTGTGCTACCGACTCCCTAGTACATGTGTCACTAAGTGAGTATATGTGTAATACCATTACACCATATAATCTGTTTGTCCAAGACGTTTAAATGTTCAAAAGCGTGTAAGTGACACCTAGTGATTCTACATGCATAAGTAAATCCTACGGACCCGTTGGTGAATATTTTGGTTACCATTAGTTTTACACTTCATATGCATCTCATATAAGTGCCCATTCAAATATATATCAAACACATACCACATAGGACTCCAATTAGTTACACAAACACAAAATACACAATCTGCGTTTTAAGGACAGATTGTGCATCACCAAAACTAATTTATTTAAAATACTAAATCAGTGAGTTAAACTCCCAAATTTTTACTGAATATTATCTAGGATTCATTTGATAACCCATATTTTTGTTGTCTCAAAACCAAACACAAAAATCATGAAAAATCGTACATCACAGATATGTCCAGAAAGTTTCTACAGCAGGTCAGGTTAGTAGAAAAAAATCCCAAAAATCGTGTATTCATCCAAACGGGATGAATCTACTTGGAAAAGCCAAGTTATTCCAATGTTAACCTACTGTCCAAATTTCATAACTTAATTCCTTGTAAAATTCGAGTTATGATTATTTAAAGTTGACTCAGTTTGTTAATCCGAAAATCTGACATGACCTTTAATCAAAGAAAATTCCAAAAACATATCAAACGACATCCAAATCAGATGATTTTGCCCATTCTAAAAAGCTAAGACCATGTACAATCTATTCATGCAAAGAATTGATCAAAACAATTATTTTCAAGCCACGAAACAGACCCTACAAGTCGACATTCAGATTCTGTCCAGATTCTAATCATGCAATATTATCAATTATATCAAACCCTAGTTGCATATCATCAATCAATAACACCTAATAATCATCAATAACCATTACCAAACATTCCTAATACCTATTGTGATCAGATTCTATCATTATTCATGCAAAGATTACAACTTTAATGATCAAAACTTCAACAACTTGCGCAACAAGTAACCTATGATATTACTAATCGCCTGTCATCATGTTTGATTCGTTTAATCTTCAAAAACCTCAAGTTTTAATAATTATCAAAAGCTTTCAGACCTGGACAAACCTTGTTATATGATTTTTATAACATAAAAATAAGATTAAAGCGTAAAGGATTAAAGATTATACCCCTAGCTCTTCGATACAATCAACCGAACGCCTTTGGAGCTTCCCAATCGATGATCTTGAGCCTTTGCAGGTTGTTTGGGGTTTATAATTCGTAAGGGGCAGTAAGGGGGCGATTAGCGTTGAGTTTAGAGGTTGCATGGGGCTTAAGAGTGTTTAAATAGGGGTTTGAGGCGGTTTAGACCCGTCAAGCTATTTCGCGCGGCCGCTCGGGCCCTGTGAGCGGCCGCTCACAGGCCCTTGGCCCGCGTGGGTGGCCCGTTTCGTCACCCGACGCGTTTTCCTTCGACGTTTTCGTTACTTCGGACCGTAACAAGTGCAACCCCATGCGTTAAGACCCTAATCAACCTAATGATCCACCTTTAATGATTTTATTAACGTATTCGGTTTAGGTTCACACAATCACGTATGGTTTTCACATAAGTTCATCGAATATCACATAGACACGTAATCGCAATCAATCCAAATTAGTTTACTCATTATTATTATACTTCATTATTCACCAACGTCCAAGGTTCACTAATCATGTATTCAGTTATTAACTCACAACAATGCAGCGTGTGTCCTATCTAGCTAACCCTAGTTAAATATAATGCAAGGAACGTAACTAGAGTTTAGTTAAAGTGAGAACCTGAATTTGCGGGGTATCACACGTTTTATATGTCAACACGTGCGTTTACAGAAAGTATACATACACCATTTTAAAAGAAAACTTAGAATAAAGTAAATAATAATTGGCAAGGACTAGAGGTGAAACTTCAAAATAAACGAAGGGCTAAAATTGAAAACTTGCTAAAAGATGAGGGTGAAGGATGTCACAGCAACAAACTACGAAGGTTCTACAAAAGACACTATCACTCACCCGCTCCAACCGCATTACAACCACTTTATCGACGATATTCTTCTTCTTCAACGACCACAAACTCCATCGACAATAAATGGAGAGGTGAATCCGACGGTCTGTAAATCATCTTATATTTTTAATCATTCATTTATTACTTTCTACTACGTGTAGTAACCTTAACTTCCTACGTGTGTTTCTGGCGTGCGCGCTAGTACGCATAATTTAGCGTTGAAATAACACACGTTTCTGCTTTAATATTTATAAAAATGGTTTAGACCTTAATATTAAAACACACACAATAGGGCAAGTGTACTCTGTCATATATGTAGTAATGTACAGATAAGAATCGATCCATGGACGCGCGCGGAGCAATTGTACTAAAACTCTATCCTCAATTTACCAGTAGGAAAAGATAGTGGAAGTTTTGTTTAAACTAAATTAATTCTAAAATATCTAACTAACATATGTAAGACTCCAAATACAAAATATAACCATATAGACTATAATATATCAATCCTAGCATGTCATCTACATATCATATGAAATAAAGGCGTGTGATCAACATTCCCATTTTCCGATAGTTAATGTCCCTTTTGGGCATCCTAACATGACAACTATACAGAAAGCTAACACGAATACACACGGTAACCACTTCAAGTCATTTATTAGCGAGCAGTTGATACGATATCATGCAAATATTCTAAAGATAAGTTAGTCATCTGTTAAGAGTTTTCTAACCTCACTAATCCAGGAAAGCGATACCGAATACACAATACAACCACCTAGACTAGCATAAAGTAGAGCATTTCACAACCTATTCCATTTTACCAACTTTGAACACAGATCTACTAAGATCGCTATTTTTACCAAAATGACTAGCAAAGATCATTAACCGTGTCAAAGATCAGTAACAACACCATTAAGCTTTTAAAACCCTTTTACGTGCCGGTAAGCATTTCTAATCATTATTCGACTGACTTTAACCAAACCAATACTCGGTTACAGTTTCATGGTGTAAACTTATTAACAAGTTAACTAGTCTACTACCGGATGATTAAACGGGGTCAACATGTATCCCTCCTAACACATTCGACAATCATCAAAGTCATTCAAACATAACTACAAATCCATTAACAATGAAACAAGGTTGCACTATGATCATCAAGATTCAAACATGAAAAACGCCAAATTCATACAAGACATGATTAACTATACAAACGATTGTTTTAACATACTACATACTAGTGTTCTTGCCCGTAGGCGTACGGTTTACTAAATAAACATTACAAGAACATACAAAATCAGATTTGATACAAAAATGGATTATACGATCAAACCATAGAAATGCAAATGTGATGAATTGGATGATGATGGATGAATCGGATATCTTCCCGAGCTCGTTCCACGCCTTTGCAGCACTTCGTTAGCCCAGAAAATCGCCCAAGATCGACCCCAGAAAACCCAATCATCGAACAGTGAGCTGAATGGGAGTTTTATACAAGTCAGGGGCCTGTGAGCGGCCGCTCGGTGCCTGTGAGCGGCCGCTCACTTTACAAAAAGGTGAACAAGTTGCCCGTGCATGACGTAGAGGTTCCAGAAGGTCACCATAAAGATCTGGAGGAGCGAGTGGCCGCTCACAGGACCTAGGGTCCTGTTCGCGCGCCGAAATCTTCGTTTTTCCTTATGTTATGCTTCCGGGACATCGTTTAAGACCTGAAATCGTAAAGATACCCAAATAAGTACCAATTCCTGTGTATAAGGTCAAAACGTATTAAAATGAGAGTTAAACGGGGACTTTTATATGTGTAATTTAACGTATATCAGTTTCACTCATAGTTTGTTCCTCCCCTTTTTAATTAGAATTTCATTATTATATGGTGTTATAATATCTTTTTCCAATCCGATTATTAATATATCATTATATAAAAATTTCAAACATCCGATTTGGAAATAAAGGAGTGATTTAAAAAAATATCTTCATTTAATGTTGTTATACCCTCTCTCCTCTCCTGTCCTGACTCTCACACTCACAACAAAGTAACAAACTCACAACAAAGTAACAAACCATTTTCCTTCCTTCGTTGACACCAGCAACACAACACAACAACACCACTAACGATGATAAAACCAACTAACGATGATATTATTATTATTAAGTGCTACAAAATGCAACTCCAATGTCAAAACAGAGCATAGTGAAATGGAGTTTGAAGACGGAAGATGCTAATGAAAATGAATTCTAATCATTATTATTATCATAATCATCATCATCATCATCATCATTTCATCATTTCATCAATTCACAACCACGATATGTATACGTAACAGGATAATAAAATGTAAAACGTACAGAATTACTACGATATAGTTCCAATTCAAACTACGTCTGTAAAACGATACTAAAACATAACGAGAACACGAAACGTAACACGATACTACTAATACAACATAACGAGAACGATCATATGATAGTAAAAACAGAACAGGAAAATGTAAAACGAAATAGCATCATTATTACAGATCGACGTAAAGCAGAACCTAATCACAACTTCCTTTTCCAATTCTTCTTACATTTCTTCTTTTTCTCAGGCGGTGTCGGCTTTGTTTGAAACACTTTGAACTTGCACACCTCCAGATGCTGTTGGAGCTCGACAAGGGAATTCAGCGTTATGTTGTATTAGTACTATTCAAGGGATTAATTCAGCAACAAAAGGCTTTGAATGAAAAGAGAATAAGCGTGGGAGAAAAAAGGTTGGCGGTCCAATAAGTATCATCCACGAAAAATAATGTCTTGAATAATAACGTGACCAAATTACGAAGATGCCCACCCCCCCCCCCCCCCCACTATGCACTGTTGATGAATAGTGAAAAAAGAAAAGTACAACATAAGGTTGTTGTTGTACCTTAAAAAGAAAAGTAGCAAAAGAATTACCTTGTTGAAAAGAAAAGTACAATATACCGAAACAATAAGTTAGTTGAAGAATCACCTTGCTAAGAGAGTTGCATATGTTACTTTGAAGAAAATTAACCTTTGATTAAAATAAAAATCAAGAAAAAGAGTAACCTTCAGGTCAACCATCTGGTTTTCGGTTTTCGTAAAGGTGGTTTTGATGCGTGACTACATCACCATCGCCATGGAGAAGATTGAGATGGAGGGTTGGCATGGGGTGTTATCTCTCTCTCTCTTCCTCATGTCTGCTTTTATAGCGAAGAAGGCAACAAAAGGGTAGAAGGAAAAGAGAATAAGCGCGGGAGAAAAATGGGTTGGCGGTCCAATAAGTATCCGCCACGAAAAAGAATGTCCTGAATAATAACGTGAACAATTATGAAGATGCCCCCCACTATGCACTGTTGATGAAAAGTGAACAAATAAAAATACAACATAAGGTTGTTGTACCTTGAAAAGAAAAGCAGCACAAGAATCACCTTGTTGAAAAGAAAATTACAATATACAAAAACAATAACTTAGTTGAAGAATCACCTTGTTGAGGGAGTTGCAGATGTTACTCTGAAGAAAATTAACCGCTGATTAAAATAAAAATCAAGAAACAAATTAAATAGCATCAAGAAAAAGAGTAACCCTCACGTCAACCATTTGGTTTTCAGTTTTCGTTGAAGTGGTTTTGACGCGTGACTACATCACCATCGCCATGTAGAAGATTGAGATGGAGGGTTGGAATGTGGTGTTATCTTTCTCTCCTTCTCTCTCTCTCTCTCTCTCTCTCTCTCTCTCTCTCTCTCTCTCTCTCTCCCCTCATGTCTGCTTTTAAAGAGAAGAAGGCAACAAAATGCTTTGAAAGAAAAGAGAATAAGTGTAGGAGAAAAAAGGTTGGCGGTCCAATAAATACCAGCCACGAAAAAAAATGTCCTGAATAATAACGTGAGCAAATTACGAAAATGCCCCCACTATGCACTGTTGATGAATAGTGAAAAAAGAAAAGTACAACATAAGGTTGTTGTTGTACCTTGAAAAGAAAAGAAGCAAAAGAATCACCTTTTGAAAAGAAAAGTACAATATACAGAAAATATAAGTTAGTTCAAGAATGACATTGTTGAGGGAGTTGCAGATGTTACTGTGAAGAAAATTAACCCCAGTTAAAATAAAAATCAAGTAACAAATTAAATTACATCAAGAAAAAGAGTAACCTTCAGTTCAACCATCTGGTTTTCGGTTTTCGTGGAGGTGGTTTTGACGCGTGACTACATCACATCACCATGTAGAAGATTGAGATGGAGGGTTGGAATGGGGTGTTATCTCTCTCTCTCTCTCTCTCCCTCTCCCTCTCCTCTCTCTCTCTCTCTCTCTCTCTCTCTCTCTCTCTCTCTTCCCTCATGTCTGCTTTTACAGAGAAGAAGGCAACAAAAGGCTTTGAAAGCAAAGAGAATAAGCGTGGGAGAAAAAAGGTTGGTGGTCCAATAAGTATTAGCCACGAAAAAGAATGTCCTGAATAATAACGTGAGCAAATTACGAAGATGCCCTCCACTACGCACTATTGATGAATAATGAAAAAAGAAAAGTACAACATAAGGTTGTTGTTGTACGTTGAAAAGAAAAGAAGCAAAAGAATCATCTTTTTGAAAAGAAAGGTACAATATACAGAAAATATAAGTTAGTTCAAGAATCACCTTGTTTAGGGAGTTGCAGATGTTACTGTGAAGAAAATTAACCTCTAATTAAAATAAAATCAAGAAACAAATTAAATAACATCAAGAAAAAGAGTAACCTTTAAGTCAACCATCTGGTTTTCGGTTTTCGTACAGGTGGTTTTGACGCGTGACTACATCACCATCGCCATGGAGAAGATTGAGATGGAGGGTTGGCATGGGGTGTTATCTCTCTCTCTTCCCTCATGTCTACTTTTACAGAGAAGAAGGCAACAAAAGGCTTTGAATGAAAAGAGAATAAGCTTGGGAGAAAAAAGGTTGGCGGTCCAATAAGTATCAGCCACGAATAATAATGTCCTGAATAATAACGTGAGCAAATTACAAAGATGCCCCCCACTATGCACTGTTGATGAATAGTGAAAAAAGAAAACTACAACATAAGGTTGTTGTACCTTGAAAAGAAAAGTAGCAAAAGAACCACATTGTTGAAAAGAAAAATACAATATACAAAAACATTAAGTTAGTTGGAGAATCACCTTGTTGATGGGGTTGCAGATGTTACTATGAAGAAAATTAACCACTCATTAAAATAAAAATCAAGAAACAAATTAAATAGCATCAAGAAAAAGAGTAACCCTCACGTCAACCATTTGGTTTTCAGTTTTCGTTGAAGTGCTTTTGACGCGTGACTACATCACCATCGCCATGTAGAAGATTGAGATGGAGGGTTGGAATGTGGTGTTATCTCTCTCTCCTTCTCTCTCTCTCTCTCTCTCTCTCTCTCTCTCTCTCTCTCTCTCTCTCTCTCTCTCTCTCTTCCCTCATGTCTGCTTTTAAAGAGAAGAAGGCAACAAAATGCTTTGAAAGAAAAGAGAATAAGTGTAGGAGAAAAAAAGGTTGGCGGTCCAATAAATACCAGCCACGAAAAAAAATGTCCTGAATAATAACGTGAGCAAATTACGAAACTGCCCCCACTATGCACTGTTGATGAATAGTGAAAAAAGAAAAGTACAACATAAGGTTGTTGTTGTACCTTGAAAAGAAAAGAAGTAAAAGAATCACCTTTTGAAAAGAAAAGTACAATATACAGAAAATATAAGTTAGTTCAAGAATGACATTGTTGAGGGAGTTGCAGATGTTACTGTGAAGAAAATTAACCTCAGTTAAAATAAAAATCAAGAAACAAATTAAATAACATCAAGAAAAAGAGTAACCTTTAGGTCAGCCATCTAGTTTTTGGTTTTCGTACAGGTGGTTTTGACGCGTGACTATATCACCATCGCCATGGAGAAGATTGAGATGGAGGGTTGGCATGGGGTGTTATATCTCTCTCTTCCCTCATGTCTGTTTTTATAGAGAAGAAGGCAACAAAAGGCTTTGAATGAAAAGAGAATAAGCGTGAGAGAAAAAAGGTTGGCGGTCCAATAAGTCTCAGCCACAAAAAAGAATGTGCTGAATAATAACGCGAGCAAATTACGAAGATGCCCCCACTATGCACTGTTGATGAATAGTGAAAACAGAAAAGTTGCAAAAGAATCACCTTGTTGAAAAGAAAAGTACAATATACAGAAACAATAAGTTAGGTAAGGAATCACCTTGTTGAGGGAGTTGCAAATGTTACTCTGAAGAAAATTAACATCTGATTAAAATAAAAATCAAGAAACAAATTAAATAACATCAAGAAAAAGAGTAACCTTCAGGTCAACCATCTAGTTTTGGTTTTCGTAGAGGTGGTTTTAACGCGTGACTACATCACCATCGCCATGGAGAAGATTGAGATAGAGGTTTGGCATGAGGTGTTATCTCTCTCTCTCTTCCCTCATGTTTGCTTTTACATAGAAGAAGGCAACAAAAAGCTTTGAAAGAAAAGAGAATAAGCATGGGAGAAAAAAGGTTAGCGGTCCAATAAGTATCAGCCACGAAAAAGAATGTCCTGAATAATAACGTGAGCAAATTACGAAGATGTTGCCCATTATGCACTGCTAATGAATAGTGAAAAAAGAAAAGTATAATATAAGGTCGTTGTACCTTGTAAAGAAAAGTAGCTAAAGAATCACCTTGTTGAAAAGAAAAGTACAATATACAGAATCAATAACATAGTTGAAGAATCACCTTGTTGAGGGAGTTGCAGATGTTACTGTGACGATAATTAACCTCTAATTAAAATAAAAATCAAGAAACAAATTAAATAACATCAAGAAAAAGAGTAACCTTCAGGTCAACCATCTGGTTTTCGGTTTTCGTAGAGGTGGTTTGGACGCGTAATTACATCACCATCGCCATGGAGAAGATTGAGATGGAGGGTTGGCATGGGGTGTTTTCTCTCTCTCTTCACTCATGTCTGCTTTTATAGAGAAGAAGGCAATAAAAAGCTTTGAATGAAAATAGAATAAGCGTGGGAGAAAAAAGGTTGGCGGTCCAATAAGTATCATCCACGAAAAATAATGTCTTGAATAATAACGTGACCAAATTACGAAGATGCCCCCACTATGCACTGTTGATGAATAAGTGAAAAAAGAAAAGTATAGCATAAGGTTCTTGTTGTACCTTGAAAAGAAAAGTAGCAAAAGAATCACTTTGTTGAAAAGAAAAGTATAATATACAGAAATAATAAGTTAGTTGAAGAATCACCTTGTTGAGGGAGTTGCAGATGTTACTGTGAAGAAAATTAACCTCTGATAAAAATAAAAATCAAGAAACAAATTAAACAACATCAAGAAAAAGAGTAACCTTCAGGTCAACCATCTGGTTTTCGGTTTTCGTAGAGGTGGTTTTGACGTGTGACTACGCCATCGCCATGGAGAAGATTGAGATGTAGGGTTGGCATGGGGTGTTATTTCTCTCTCTTCCCTCATGTCTGCTTTTATAGAGAAAAAGACAACAAAAGGCTTTGAATAAAAAGACAATAAGCGTGGGAGAAAAAAGGTTGGCGGTCCAATAAGTATTAGCCACGAAAAAGAATGTCCTGAATAATAATGGGAGCAAATTACGAAGATGCCCCATCTATGCGCGGTGGATGGTGGTGGAAGTGATAATGTCAACCAGTCAAATATTCCGATGAATTTACTTGAATTTCTTCATATGCTGGAAGAAATTTGAATTTCTTAGTTAATGGTTTTGAAGGAATTCATACCCAATTCCCATTCCTTTGTCTACCAAAAACATCAATCAACCCACACAATGAATACAAAGAAACCCATTTTGTATGTCTGCGTAGGTCAAACAGGTTAAGCGTACAGCACGAGGATTCAAGTTGGTAGTTGTGAACCCTTTTATGATCGTACTGGCACTCAATCTGAAATGAACTCATTTTCATATTAATCACCTAGTTGATCAGTTTCAACACACCAAGCGGATCGATCTTTTTATGTACAAAAGTTTGCAAACAACATGAGTACAGAACATAGTCTGTATGTTCTATCCTAGTCACTAAATCATCTCTGTACATGTGAGGGAGCTACATAAATGAAAGTATCTCAAACTACCACATTTCATGTACAATATCCAGAAACAAAACCAACTTGGCTAGATTACTTCACCAACTGCAAGAATCTCTTATTCCCTTATAACCAAATGTTTTTAAGTTCATTCTGGGAATTATGTGTTGATTTTAATAGCCCGTGTCTTGTTTTCTTATAAACACAGATTTATCACAGTTCATTTTTAACGTCTTTCTTGGAATCAACATCTTCCTTCCTTGAAGTTTTGTTGGAAGATGATTGTTCTTTAAGAGCTTCTTTCTCTAATCTTTTCTTTTCGGCATCTGCTTGCTGTTTATTATCATCACATGCTTTCTTGAACATTTTAGCAAACACCACCAGGATTTGTGTTACTGCACATACAACCCCAGCATTGCATGAGATCTTTGATATAGAATGCAACTGTAAGTTTAGGTTATGCTAGGGGAGAGGCTCGGGTAACGGGTCAAAACAAGTACTTTTTAGTGTGCATTGAACAGGTCAATTTTTCCTTATTTTTTTCGTAGATAATTAGACGGTTGTTCAATATGAGACCAAAATGTAGAAACTACTTAACTACATAAGTATTTGTACATATTATTTAAATTGTGAGGTGGTCATGTAACCGCATAACCACCTTCTTTCTCTCTCCCACTATACCTTTAAAGCACAACGTACAAATGTTTATGTGGTTCTTCGCTTAAAGATTAGTTTTGTATAGAACATACTCCTAAACAATTTCACGCCAATTAATTGTTTGCTACTAATTAATTAGTGCATTAAATATGACTAGAAAACTATATTATTACAATAATAATATAATTTTCCAAATTAACCAATACAAAAAGTTGTATGGATAAAGTATACACTTTGTACCATTTTCAATTAGCATTTTTTGAAGGTTTTACCTTTTGACTAATTAAACATAAGACATCACACAAATCAGAACATGAAAGTATTACTAAAATACATATAAAAACAAAGACCAAACCTTGCTCGAAGGGGCAACGAACAGGATCCTCTCCAAAATACTGTGAAAGTGAATCTGCATTTCTTCCCTGCAAAGCATATATTGTTAAAATGAGTAAACATCAGCATGTGAATATGTGATTGCGATAAGAATATCACTGATGAGTGGAAAACTCACCACTTCAGTATACAAGGAGATTAGTGCCCGCACTTCAGCTTCAGCAGTATTAAGAAAGCATTTCAAAGCCTGAAAGTGTTTTTTTTAATAATACCAGTCAATTATAATACACCCTCTTGTCCTCCTGTACCATACAAATATCAACTGTTTTATAAAACAAGAACTCGCCTGTTGGAAGCCAGTAGATATGGAAACATCATTCTCAGACGCAGCGAGTTCCTGCTCAACCTTTTCAAGACCTTTACTCACTGCTTGCATTTCTTCAGCCAATGTCTTCAATTGTATCTTTTAATTTGGTTGAATTAATCAAGGAGAAAAAAATAAATACAACTTAGCAATAGGCTGGGCATGAAAATTCAAACAGGAATTTTTTTTTTTTTTTTTTTTTTTTTTTTTTTTTTTTGATATATTGACATACCTTGGAAGCAACTTCCAAATGACTCAGATCCTGGTCAAAATCTAGTAAATGTGGCATCTTCTCAGCAAGGAGCTAGTGAAGATGTCAAAGGTTAAATAAGTAACCAAAATAAACACATTAGAAATATATGTATAAGATTAATACAACTAATATCCTTTAAAAAACTCCACAATATATCTACCTTGCATAAATAATGCATCAGGTTCATCTTATTGTTCCTTGCACGTGTATCAGACAATTTAAGAATGCTGTCCAATTTAAATCCAATGGCAGATCCTGTAACACAGATCGCACATGTGTTTGTATGAACTATGAAACGACTGAGGGAACCCACAAATTGTAAAATCTCCAAAGTCCAAACAAGTTGATGTTACTTCAGCTATTAGTTTTAACTGTACCTCGAGCAGTGCCCTGGTTTAATGCATTTCCCAGTGTAAGAATTGTCTGCATTATTTGACGTAACTTTGCAGATTCCTTGACCTGTATTATATATTATTGTAATCCAAAGAAAAAAAAAATACATATGTTAAATTTTTGGTAGGAATGAAACAATAAATGTAAAAATCATGGTAACAGATCACCTCCTTAGTAGCATCATTGATTGTATTCAGGTTTCTTCTTAAATCGCTGACCTAAAAAATATTAAAATAAAGGAATAAACAGCGAAAAACATACAATAATGTTCAAAGAAACGGTTGAAAAAATATAGGAAGGATATTAACCTGACTGGTAAAAGTAATCGTGAATGCAAATACTCGAAGTTTTGACTCGGCCCGTGGGACCTTCATTAGCTCCATGAAATACTATAAGACCATGGACCATAATATGTTACAGATATCTGGACAACATTTAATCCCTATAGGGTAAAATACCTGTTCGCACTTTCCGAGCATTTCCTTACTTCCTGTATAGTTCTGAGACAAAGGAATTATAAATTAATTATCAGGAAAAAAATATAGGTGAAAGCCTTACAACAGAAAGTGCCTTAGAGATGTTCAACCCTAAACTGATATGCAACATGTATTCTTGAAACTGATTAGTGCTTAAGATGCATTTTTTTAAATAACGTTTGCGTTTGTTGATTGAAAACAACAACGTTATCTATTTTAAATCAGATCTTGAACATGCAACAAATATAAACCATATGATCTTGATTGGGCTTAACTTAAGCATACTAATGCATTTACGTGTGGTGTCAGCTATTTAGAAGAGAAAACTCAAAAAAGATGATAGATGGAACATGGTACCTTTAATGTCTCCATTTCTTCTTTTGTGGGACAGAATTTGCTAAGACTCTCAACTTGATCGATATCCAAAGCCGAAGCATCCAATGCAAGAACGGCATTCTAAGGAGCATGAACTTTTGAGTAATAAAATACCAATTTGAAATTATGGAAAAGAAAGATATAATGTGACCAACATAAAGTAAAAGTCTGCATGGAGAAAACTAATTGATTTTCTTCATTATTTTATATAAGTATCCCTTTTGAATATTTATAGAAACAAAACATACTAATAATAATAACCGAGTGTCTATTAGGCTTATTAACATGGTGGAGTTTATTTATAGAAATAATAATTGCACCTCTTTATATAGCTTTTTCAATTGTCAGTAGCGGAACGTTCTGTCAATAGGGAGTGCGTGAATGACGATTCTCAGACGAGGGAAGGAATCCGGTAAATTATATGCAGTATGTCACTATAATGATGTATGGAAAGAGCCAAAGTGCCAAACCATTTGTCCATGGGCTTGCTTCAAGATCAAGCAAAGACTATGACAATGGATGGGTTCTAAGATCATGATTGTACTGAGAACCATATGTTGGCCAAACATTATAAATAGCCAAAGACATTCCATATAAATTTACAATATTGAAAAGGGTTCAAAAGAACTCAAAAATATCATCAATAAAAAGTTGCGAAGTTTTGCTGAATTATAGAGGTTGAAGAAAATAAGGGGTAGCGGCGCAACTTGTGGCCCGTTTACCTACGTATCATTTGTAATTGGCTGTCTTTGGTTTAATGAGAAATATTTGTGCATTAAAAAAAAAAAAAAAATCTTACAAGCATATCAGGCAAAGGAATCGTTATCTTTGTAAGCATGATTTCACAGTTATTTGCTCTACGCAGATCAACCTGAATATCAAATTTAAGAAAAAAAAATAACCATGACTAAATTTTAGTAACCTTCTTTACAGTTTGATAAACATTTCAGTAAGGGCGAAAGAATAAATCAGTTGTTCTTTTTCTTCACTTTCCTAATTTCAGAGTACAATACCAAGTTGAAAGATGATAAACAGTAAACACAAGGATACATTTTTCCAAGAGGCAAGAAATTGAAGAGGTAAATTGATAATTATAGTTATAGATGTATGTAGATATGGTGCTCAAAACATGCTAACAATTCAAATGAAGTAGAAAATGAAAACTTAAGATAAAGAGGAGTATTTGTGCATATTCATAATTGTTTTAAGTTAGACATCAATAGAATGTTTACTTATTGTACTCATAAACACAAATATTATATGCAAATCTACGATTCGCCACTCATGAAATCAGTATGACAAATCAAGATTTCTTACAAAGATTAATCCCTCTTTGCCTTGGGGCTTCTAAAACTTGCTTTGATAAATCAACAGACTGTTATCACTAATAAAAATGGTTTTGTTACTTTTTATATTTGTATGATGCAGTTGACTAATCCCACCATTCTGAATTAGAATAATATGTTAAAATGCACAAGCAATATCATAGTATGTTCAGCCACATTTCTGTTCAATAGATCTAGCCAGACCTTGATCCTGAAAAGGGACAAACAATCTACACAGACAAAGAGTTAAAGTATAAGTAAATCCACTTACCAATTGAACTATTTCATGTTTATTAATTTTTGCACCTCGGCGAGCTCCACCTTTGCTATTCCCAGAAACAGAACCAGTTGAAAATAGAATCTCAAGCTCTGATATATCAATTTCAGGAGCCCTACAAAAATCACTTTTAGGTAACACTTAACAATCTGCACAAGCCAACCAATAAATAATATATTATTAGTTACATGGTATGTATCATAAATTACCTTGACCGGTCTTCATGTTTTTGAGCATCAGCCCATAAACTCCCTTGCATTGCTCTAGTAACTTTTACCCAGTGCAGGGGCTTCAAAGACGGCTTTTTAGAAGGAACTGAAGAACCTAAATCAACTGTAGCATTTCCGCTACTCAGAGAACCAGAAATACGTAAGCGCCCATTTGATGGAGTAGGTTTCTGCAGCCCGTTAGAGCCTTTGGGTCCAGGAGGTGGAGGAGGGCCTGGTACACCGCATGGTGATGAAGATGGAGGCAACGCACCGAGACCATTATGACCGGGAGGTGGAGGTGGTGGAGGGCCTTTAGATAAAACAGATATGTGTGTTGGACTCTTGGAAAAGCTAGAAGTAGAACTGAGTGGTGGTGGTGGCGGTGACCCTCCACCTGAGCTGATAAAAAAGGATGGTGATGGCAGCGGCGACAGTGAAGAAGGAGAAGCCGTCACTGGAGAAGCGTCTCTAGAAGAATCCATAGTAGGAGTTACTGAAGGTGGTTGTGAGCCAATTGAAACATCTTCAACTGAAACTTGATTTGGTGATGCTGAAGTTTCATTTGCTAATAATTTACCACTTCCAGCTGATGAAACACTTGAACTAATCATGTCTGACGGTTTACGCTCCAAGGATTCATCAAAAAAGTTAACCGGCCAGGGCGTAGGAGTAGGTGTTTCATTACTCCTTCCGGTTTCCAAAAAATCCAAGCTGTCAGCAACACTAGAGGCGGTATTTTCATCCTCAGAGCCAAGAGGTGAAGATTGTGTACTCTTATTCCTCAGCAGTGACAATTCTTTTGCATCATTTAAATGTGAGAGCTGTTTAACAAGCCATAAAGCGGTATCATCGCCACCATCACCCCATTCGATCCCACTAAAAAGTTCTTGAACTTTGTTGAAAGCTTCAATAGGCAATCCATCTTTTTCTGCTCCAGTCAAAATTGTGGTTGGAGTTTTGGGTGTTGAAATATTCTCAACATCTGTAAAAAGAACCTAATACATGCGAAACAGTAGTAACATATAAGCAAGGTTTTATCTATTTTCTGAACTATGTTTCATAAGAAGGTAATATCTATTTTCTAAATGAAAATAATTAAATGTTTATTCAATTATTTTTATGGGTCAAAAACAAAGTTCGTTACCTAATACAGAAATTGAACCAAACTTGGTATTTTTATAAAACTGTCTTATCTAAAATGTAATTATGTAAGGATTCACCTCAGCTCGAAAACTTTTAGGAAATCGCGCCTTTGAGTCCCAAAGCGTGTCCAGATTGTCACAATTGAGCATCAAAATATTAGATCTAATAAAGGCGGTATTGAACATTATGCGAAACATAATAACTTCTCTTTCAGAATCAATGTCTAAATGGACACACTCTAGTACAACATCACCTTCCACCAAGCACTGAATATCAATCTTAATAACATCGTTCTGCTTCTGCATCACGAAATAAAAATTCACAAAAAAAAGAGAGCTAGAGAGAAGAAACATCAACCCGGCCAAGAAGTACCTGGTGGTAATGCCGAAGATTTCTACCTCGCCTAGGAGTTGAATATATCACTTGTGTCAAAAGCCCATCCTCACTTAGAAGATTTCTGCCATATATTCGAATAAATGGTCTGCACCCGTTTTTATAATCAAAATTTGGAATAGCACGAAGAATAAGACAATCTAAAGACAACGCTCGTGCAGGTGGGGGCCACTCTTCAGATAAATTTCTTCTTGATATATATTGTAGGTACCGGAGCTGTGATGGGAACGGATTGAAAGGTGATAGTGAATGAGATAAACCTCTAGGAGCTTCCCGGCAAACAATTTCAAGAGTTTTGCGTTCTCCTGTATGCAACTTTTTGTAAACTAAAAGACTGGCTAAAAGGAATGCTAAAACCGGCCAACCCCCTCTCTCACAATGAAGCAAAATAACATTTTGATTATTTCTATGAGTAAGCCAACTTTCACACATATGAAGAAAATGATGGATAAGAGATAATGGTAACAGGGGACAGCCCTCGTATTGTTTTGGATAGTCCATGACGGTTATGTCATACTCACATAATATTTCAGAAAATTGGCTCCTTTTTTCACCTTCTCGAAAGTTAAATGCAAGAAAAGATGAGTCGGGAAACTCTTCATGTAACTCATTACTAATTTCGTGCAAATAAAGTTGGTATAGTCGCTCGGGTAGAACTTTAGTTGAAAAGCAAGAATCAAAAACTGCAAAGATACCAGATAAACTGTAAATAACTAGCATAGGTGAAAACAGATTTCATTATAAGAGTGATGTTGGTGCGTAAATACCATAGATTCTATCCACAAACTCAATCAAGCCGTCTGGCGGTCTCCTATGAAAGAATCTACTGAGAAGAGACATGTTTTATCAAACAAATTAACTGCTGTGTAGAAGACAGCTAAAATCTGAGACAAAAAAAAAGGTGATCATTGATAAGTAAGGTGTATCTACAGTTAAGACATCAACAATTAGCTTATACAATGAAAATGATATGTTTTAGACTTATACAGTGGCGTACCCACACTATAGCCAAGGTGGGCAGGCGCCCCCCCCCCCCCCCCCCCCCCCCCCCCTTAAAATTTAAAAAGTTAATGTAATTTGTAGGCAAAAATCCTGACCGCCCCCTTTAAAAGTTCGGTTAAACCCCCCGATCACCTCCCTTGATAACAAATCCTAGGTCCGCCACTGGACTTATAGCTTTGCCATCAGCCATACCGTATAATTTTTTTAATGGTAACCTTTGGATCACTTCTTATACATAACATATACATAGCCCATCGTTCTTTCCTAAATAAGAGTTTGGTTGAATTTCTTAGAATGTTGATCCGTATAAATATAAACAGCATGATGCACCAATATCATAGAAAATGTGACAAAGTATAAACCATGGCACCACCAAGTAATATTTTCTATTGTCAGTTACAAATCACAACAGAAAAATAAATTATCGCTATGCATAGTGTGAACGACAATTGATCCTTTTTCATGGCATGTACATTAATAATACAAGTGCACTAAATTAAAAAACAAAGATGGAACAATATCATTAACTGGATCAAACAACAAAGGAATTACCACATTTGATCATCAATCATAATAAACATAAATATCCTCTTGTTTGCAAATCTAATCATGTTGTAAACTTGTCTGTTCGAGGATAGGAATTGGATTCAGGCCTGTATTTGAAGGTTTAACAAACAAAATTATATTATATTTCAAACCTAACGTCATGAATGAAAGGAGATGTGGTCTTACGACGTCGGTTTGTATGAAATTTGCACAGTTTTTGTGTCATTTTTAAATAACGGTTTGGTTTCCCCTCTTTTCCAGATTTTGAAAAAATGCCCTTTTGAAATCCACGTTTCGTAGTATTTATAATCCGAAATTTTGCTTTTGGTTTATTGGTGGGTCCTTCGTACTGATTTTAACCGCTATTAAGGCAGCCTGGGTCCACCCGATTTGCAGTCCGTCGTGGATTGTGGATTTGTGGGTTTAGGGTTATGGTTCCGGGTGATATGGTTAGAAAAAGCCAACACGAAGTGACATCTTAAGAAACGTGTATATGGTCTATGGATACAAAAAATATCACATATTTAGGACATGTTTAGTGAAGTAAAAAATGCCAAAAACTCATAAAAGTCTTAACAAATATATAATTCCTAATAGAATAATCCTTAAATTCAAAAACCATTTAAATTCAAAATGATTTTTACACTTATCATTATTTTTAATCAAAAAACAAGTTTGCATGCTTAAATTTAAAAGCATATACAAAAAATATATTTGTTTTATACATGTGTAAAGTTTACCATTTACACATAGGTAAGTTTATACAATTTACGAATGAATAAGTAATATAAATTGTGTTGATAGAAATTGTATGATAAGAATTGTATAGAATTCTGGGAATTCTTAGAGAGAGAATAAGTTCATCCAATACAAGAGTATATATACATCTAATCTAATAACTGTAATGTAGTTATATGGGGAGAAAACTGTCACTTGTATATCTGATTTAAACACTCCCACTCAGATATACATTAGTATTCATTATACACTATTAATAACATGCTTCGGGGATGATATTAAATCAGTACTTCAGGACCTATAATATAAACTGATACTGCTGGATCAGTCATGCTGCCTCATTAAAAACCTTACTAAGAAAACCCAATGGGACAAAACTTAGTCAAGGAAAAGAGTACAGCGTGTATAATGCTCCCCCTCAATTTAACTAATGTCTTTCAATCTTCGGAGCCCGATCTTCGGTGATAACTGCTCAAAACTGCTTCTAGGTAAAGATTTTGTGAACAGGTCAGCTAGATTTTCACTTGACTTGATTTGACGTACATCAATTTCCCCTTCTTTTTGCGAGTCATACGTTGAGAAGAACTTTGGTGAGATATGCTTTGTTCTGTCACCCTTGATGTAGCCTTCCTTGATTTGAGATGTGCAAGCAACATTGTCTTCATAAATAATCGTTGGTTCCTTCTTGATTTGTTCAAATCCACATGCTTCTTATATATGATTGATCATTGATCTCAACCACACGCATTCTCTACCGGCATAGATCATCACACCCGATTTTTGGCAGGCCCTAATCACCCATGCATTCAGACTATATTGTCTGAACCGGGTCCATGCTGGTATGGTGGGAACTACGGCGTTCAACCAGAAACTGTACTGCCTCCACACGAATTTTCTCGCTGGAGTAACAGCCGGATGAAAACCGGCTCAGCTCAGATTCGAAGTTGCATTAACTAGTGGATTACAAGTTCTTATCTTCATTGTCTTGTGTGCTCCAGGATTCAAACATGTGACCAAACCCTCCTCCCTTCATTGCATAATCAACTAGGCTATCCCAGAAGGTCACACGTCTAAGCTATATATCCTTCAATAGTGTAGCAGCATAGCAACAAGTGCAAACTCAAGAACAGCATATCTTCAAATATACTCCCTCATTGTTGTAATCGGATATATCAATAAGATTGTATTGCAAGTTGCAACATTATATATATATATATAGGGAATGGATAGTTTGAGAACTCACTTGAGTTGTGAGAACCATAAGAACTCATCTGGACCATTGATCTTGATGATCTAATGGTTGAGATTCAAAGATGAGACTTTTTGTCTTGACTTGATTAATAAGTATTGTTTATTCCATTAAAGTACTTTCAAGGGTATTTAAGTAAAAATCCATGGGAGAGAAATAATTAATATAATATTTTTTAAACTACTATTTCATTATTAAGTTAAACAATTAATTTACTTAAAAAAAAAAAAAAACTAAATATTCTGTCATGCACAATTTTTTTTTAAAATATTCATTTTTTAACTTTATTTGATTTAGCTTTTTATTCAGTTATTCAAAAATTCATTTTTTTAAAAAATTTTATTTTTTAATTAATTTATATTTTTTTAAATTTCGTATTTTTTGTGTGATTTATGTAATTATTTACACCAGTGTAAAATCTACCATACACAAACTTTTACAAAATTACGCTGGTGTAAAAAACTTAACAAACATATAATGAGGATGATTTACACTGGTGTAATTATTTACACCAGTGTAAATCTAACATACACAAACTTTTACAAAATTACGCTGGTGTAAAAAACTTAACAAACTATAATGAGGATGATTTACACTGGTGTAATTATTTACACCAGTGTAAATCTACCATACACAAACTTTTACAAAATTACGCTGGTGTAAAAAAACTTAACAAACATATAATGAGGATGATTTACACTGGTGTAATTATTTACACCAGTGTAAATTACCATTACTTACACTAGTGTTACCATACACACAACTATTACATTTGTATTACACCAGTGTAATTATTTTACACCGATGTAAATTACCATTAAAAACCAAACAAACAACTACAAAGTCGTATTACACCGCTGTAAAATGCCTCACAACGTCAACTAAAATGTATTACATCAATGTAAAACACCCAAAACATTGTATACATTCATACTACACACCCCCATACTACACACGACTCAAAAATTTTACACCATTGTTTATTTACCTTATAAAGAAAAAAAAACATCCCATCATCTTCAACAAACATCAGGTTCTTTCTATCACCATCTTCTTTTACACAAAAAAAAAAAAAAAAAACATAGAAAAAAATTAATAAAAATAATAATAATAATAATAATAATAATAATAACAACAACAACAATAACAACATACCATCTTCATCCCCACCGTCCCACCACCGTCCACCCCCCCCCCCCCCCAAGATCTGTTCAGAGGCGGACCACCATCACCAGACCACCACTTTCAAAACCCCCATCATTGGATCACCTGCAAAACATAAAATAATAATAATAATAATAACAACAACAACAACAACATCATACCATCGTCCTCTTGTTCTCCACCCCCTGACCATCGGATCACATACCATCGTCTCTGTTGCTTCGTCCCTGTTCATCGTCCACCATCACCAAGAACCACCGTCTGTCACCATCCCACCACCATCACCAAACCCATCGTCATCAAACACCCCCGTAGATCCACCACCACCGAGCCCCAACCACCGCAGATCCACCACCTCCCCCTCCAACGAACCCCCTCCGTCTTCCACCACCTGCAAAACCACCGACTCCTGTTCATCGTCTTCCACCGCCCTGCAAACCACCGGTCAGCGACCACAAACCACACACACACCAGATCCAAACCTGCAAAAAGGCCCCAGATCCAACCTGTAAAACCATCGGACCACCACTTGCAACCTGTTCTGTTCTTTGTTTATGAGAGAGACAGAGAGAGACGAAAAGAGGGAGAGAGAGCAGAAGAAGAGAGAGAGAGAGAGAGAGAGAGAGAGAGAGAGAGAGAGAGAGCGAGATAGAAGAGATAGAGAGCAGAAGAGAGCAGGTTTTTAAAATGAGAGAGAGAGAGAGGAGACTCTTTATATTATTATTATTATTATTATTATTATTATTATTATTATTATTGTTATTATTATTATTATTATTATTATTTAAAAGGGTAGTTGGGTGGGGTGTGGTGTGGTTGGGTGTTATTTTTACTAAAATACCCCTAGGTGCTTGTGTAGAAAGTCTCTCTTGCCCCTGATTAAAAAATTACCAAAAAATACAAATCTGATGATGTGGCATTTGTTGATTGGTCTATTGGAGTTCTCAAGTTCTCTCAACTCAATGGAGTTCTCAAATGATCCCATTCCTATATATATATATATATATATATATATATATATATATATATATATATATATATATATATATAAGAATCAATAAATATATAGGAACTATTTGGTTCATAGGTGAATTAATGAATACATTTGAGTACCCACATGAAATGTATAAATAATACACAAGAGAGCCACGATAACTATGGAAGGAAGACACTGTCAAGTAGACCTGTGAGAGCCCCCCATCATTGTGTATCATATATAAAGCAATATGTCCAATTGTTTATGTGTTCATCATGATTTTCAGCTCATCGATCTACAAATTCGGATACAAAAATAAAAGTTACAAGAACAAATACAAAATTCAAAAGATCTGCATTTTTGCTAAAGTCGCCCTGAGGGCCTGAGTCGACCGACAGGGACTATAAATAGCCCCAATGATTGTCCTAATCATTAGTTGTCGCATCATAACATTCTCTAGCAGGTTTTTGAGGTTTTAGGGTCTGAATCTTGTTTGTAAACACATGTGCTCTGTTTTCTTAATAAGATTAACCTTTTAACCATACTCGACAACTCGTTTTGTGTGTGTTTTGTTGTTCTTGTTGCTTAAACCATGACCCGAGGATTCCGCACTTATTTCGTGTCCAAACCCGTGATATCCGGATCCTCTGTGACGGTCCTACATATATATGTGTGTGTGTGTGTGTGTTAATGTCTTTGGTTCGGAAAGCATTCACCAACTTTAAATGATTATAATGACTAGAACTTTTTTATGTGTATATATATTGTATACATTTTAAGGTTAAACATAAACAGAAGATAAATTTCGATAAAACTGGCCAGAGATAATCGATTTTAAGGCGAAAATGCTAACTAGAAGCTGCTCGATGACAAAGAAGTAGCAAATTGTACTTATCAAAATCAGGCGCAAAATGTCCTGCCAAGCACTGCATAAACGTATAACAACCCTTCATATAATTAACATTAGAAAAGGGCAAAGTATGCTTTAGTAATTAAATACATTAAAGATCTGAAATTATGCACCTTATGGTTCTTGGATCCAAACCTTGTTGATTTCGTGCACTTATGTTTTGTTTATGTTCATTCGAAGACTTCAAGTATAAGATGTAAACTTAGTTTTTTTAGACACTAATATATTATGTTTACCAATATTATGGTAAATACAAAGTACGTTTGGATACTTAGGTTTTAATTTTGGGTGGATCTACTTAATGTCTCAATATATGTGATTACGATGTTATTCGAAAAGTAATATATGTTCATTTGTGTTTGTTCTCGTTCATGAACACTTGCTTATGTTTGTTTGTGATCGTGAATGTTCGTTTGTATTCGTCATGTGCGTTCATGAACAGAATTAACAAACGAACACGGACACAAGCGTTTTCTTAACAAACGAACACGAACAGAAAATCCCGTTCGGTAAGTGATCATGAACTGTTAGTGAACACATATATTTCTTAACAAACGAACACGAACAACGCCTTGTTCGTGTTCGTTCGGTTCGTTTGCAGCCCTAGCTACAAGTTTTTAAAGCATCAACCACCGCTTTGTCGGGAGTTTATTATCCCACAAGTGCTATAACGCTTAACAAAATATACAACATGACCAAAAAAATTATGCGAAATGGAATGTAGAGGTGGCCATATAAAGATATGGTGCCACCTATGAAGGAAAAGTTTAGAAAATATTTTTCGGAATTACCGGTGGTTTTTACTTGTGTCGCCGCTTTAAACCCATGTTACAATATAGCCGGGGTGGAAAATATAATTGATAAAATTTGCAATGAGTTGGACTTGAACACGAAAGAATACCCTTTTTTTCACAAGGTTTAAAAGCAAAATTTAACAAACATCTCACCGATATGGCAATATGTATGATGTTTATTTTCAACGTTATGGTGAAATATCGTCCATTCATGTGCAAATGAGACAAACTTCTCAAAATGTACAAGATACAGAAATGGATTTATACAATGATTTGTTGGATGACTCTATTAAACGTGCACGAAGCAACGCTCCTAGTAGCGAGCTTGGGAGGTATAGTGCCGGAAACTATTTAAGAACTTTGACTCCCAAACAATTTAAAGCTTTTGATTTGTTGGCTTGGTGGAAAAGTAAAGAACATCAATTTCCGGTCTTAGACGCCATGGTCCGAGATTTACTAGACGTCCAAGCTTCCACGCTAGCTTCGGAATCCGCTTTCTCTGTTAGTGGCAGGGTCATATCGATACGTAAGACGCAACTAACTCCACCTTCGGTAGAGATGACCATTTGCTTGAATGATTAACGCTAGCTTCGGAATCCGCTTTCTCTGTTAGTGGCAGGGTCATATCGATACGTAAGACGCAACTAACTCCACCTTCGGTAGAGATAACCATTTGCTTGAATGATTAACGCTAGCTTCGGAATCCGCTTTCTCTGTTAGTGGCAGGGTCATATCGATACGTAAGACGCAACTAACTCCACCTTCGGTAGAGATGGCCATTTGCTTGAATGATTATTTGAATGTGGTTGATAGAGTACAAGATATACGCTCACTTGAGTGAGAACTTGAATATGAAGGTGAAATGTACGAGGACGAGGTCAACGCGGACCTAACCGAACCAATGTCCGAAAATGAAGCCGAAATCATGAATGGATAAGAAACAACTCCGGTTCAGGTGAAGATTAGATGTCGAATTTGAAGATTTATTTCGTTTTCTATCAAGATTTAAGACTATGTTTTCTATTTCGTTTCGATGTATTTGTCGTTGTTTTCTATTTCGTTTTAATGTATTTGTTGTTTTCCTTGAAATCGTATTTTTGTAGTTATTTGGTATTAATGAAACAATGTTAAAAATAAAAATTTAACAGCAACATCATAAAAACCGGTTTTTTCAGTTTTTTAAAAAAACAACCGGTCTAGGACCCAGTCCTAATCGGTTCCAATAATGGAACGTCTTTGGACCTGAAACCGGTTTCAAAACCGGACCGGTTTGAAAAATAAACCGGTTTTGAAGCCTTAAAAACAATGAACCGTTTTAAAGCCAGGCCGGTTTTGAAAAGGAAAAAAAAAAAAAAAAAAAAACCCGATTTGTCTCTGTCTACTTTGAAGGGGGTAAAAAATAGACACAACGGGTGGAGATCAGGTGGATGGATCTTCAATAAATATAGAACACACACCAATAGTAGTAAATACTAAAATATAAAATTATATAGAAAAATCATGTCTAAAACAAGAAACCAGAGAAACAAAATAAGAATGAAGATTGAGCTGTAACAAAGCTTCAAATAAATCATACGCAGATACAGACAGAACAAGATGGATTATTCTCAAACTCTACTATACAAAGGGTTCTTCCATACCTTCTAATTAAAAACCTTATGAATCTTCAACCTTGTACCAAAAAACAACGCTCCATCTGCCCGATCTAACGCTTATGACACCTTTGGAGTACCTTCATAAACTTTGTATGAATCAGCAGTTATTGTCCCCAACCATAAACCAGGAAACAGTGTCTGCACAATATATAATCTAAGAATAAACACAATATATAATTACTAGTTTCCAATTTTAAAATTCAATCTATGCTAATTTCATTAGTTAAATTTAAAATGAAAATTAATAATCAATCGTTTAAAATACTGACAGATTATCGGGATAAGCAAATGGTACCCGATGCCTAAATATACCGATAAATTTTCAATACCAATTTTGTACCAACTTTGTTCGTTTTTCAGGACTGATACGTTATTTTGGTTGATTTACCTTCGAATAGATGTGACCACTTTTTATACCGGTATCTTTTTACGTTTTTTTCGAGATCGGTATTTTCAGTACCGGTACCAGTACCGATCTTATTTTTCATAAAGGGAGATGAAAAAACTTACATCGAGTTGTTTCTGAAGGGCTCTCGGTCTCTTTTTAGGCCGACGAGAAGGTTTCGATCCGGTCAATGAAAATATATCCTCTTCGATCTCATCACGCGTGAGAGATATCGAAAACTTATGCTTCTTTAACACCGTTAGATTACTATGATCGTTATACTTTCCTTCTAATGCTTCTTTATTATTATTATTAATATTATTATTATTAATTCCGTGGATATATCTATTATCCAGCAATGGTGATGAGCCGACCTTCTGTGTGGACTGCTTGTGGTTCATCGGCGGTCTTCTAGGTCTCAGGTTCCACGTCTTCGGTGCTGATTCTTCATCTTCGGCTCCTGATAACGGAACCACAACGGTTTCCGTTTGTTCTGGTGTTGACGACTGGTTTTCCGTTATCACGGCGTCATCATGCTTCGCGTTACCGTTGTTGTTCTTCCGGAGACGAATACAGATCTTATTATTCGATCGTTTTCCTTTACTAACATCGATCGATTTTGTTGTCTTTTCATACACTGTTTTTCCGTTAGCTTTTCCGATCGGAACGACGGCGTTTGGCTCAGATTCCGACTCTGAATAGGGAGATTGCTTATGCAGAGGTGACGGACGGCGAGAAACGCACGAAGGAGATGATTGATGTCCATGATGAGGCGGCGACGATGATGACGTGTCTCCGGTGAGTCTACCACGGTGGTTCTTCCATTTTAGATGTGGTAACGAGAAGTTATGAAGCGGTTGGGATTTTGCAGGTACAGGTGAAGCCATTTATTTTACACTTTTATAACAAATCGATCAAAAGCTTTATCATTTCAATCACAGAACAGAATCAGTTACAAATGATTCAGAAAACTGTGTATAGCTAATGAAATTAGCCGATAATATAAAGATTTAAAGGTGCTGACGAACAGATTGTATCAACTGAAAGTATAAAAACATGAAGGGATCCAAATATTTTGAGGGATTGATTGAGGAAGAAGGTTTTTAGAAGAGATGTAAGGAGAGAAAGGATTAAGAGGCTATTAATATTATTATTATTAAGTGAAGAAGAGAAGGAGATATAAACAGAGGTGATGGGTGGTGGGATATGGAGGTGTTTGCAGGTCACGAAATATTTTTGTATGCCTATTTTGCCCTTACTTAGTTTCCTAATTACTTGATGCTCTCTAGGGTTTGGTTGTGCAGTGGAAGTTTAAAAGTTAGACCAATTCTTGTTGGTCAATAAAATATAAAAAGGCATTCAGGAATCATACACCGATTGCACCCTATAACTAGGATTCATACACCCTAATCCACATCACACATCAATAACAGTTTGTCACATACCCAAAAAGTGATGTCACTCACCCCAAAATATGATGTCATGAGGTGCATGAATCCTAGAACCCTTATACTTATAAAAATACTAGTGACTCGTTTTTGTTTTAACATATACTATGATTTTATGATTTTAGCTTGGGTTTTGGATGATAAAGGGAAAAACTAAATTCTAGTAACATTTTTTTTATCTTTATATTAAAGTTTCATGAAATTGTTTTGTATCTTTATGTTAAAGATTCATGAAATTGTTTTGTAGAATGATGCAAAGACACCGTCTTAGAAAAACATATATAGGCATTTGTTTGGAATGGTCTAGAATCTGAACATTTCTAGATCAGGATTCATGTTTTTTTATCGTAGACATTGGATATGATATTTTGTTTCTCGTGTTGAGTACTCTCTCTCTATATATCTATCTTTTTCTTTTGTTGTACTCGTTCATTGAGCATTAGAGTTAGCCATTTTTTTTCTACACGTCTGGTTGTCAATCTACATTAGAGGAAAACTAAGAGCGCGTAAGCTAAGTGATAAAGGGATGATGGAAGATCAAGAAAAGCAAGCTTTACATATAAATTCAGGAGAGTTAATTATTAAAACCGTTCCTGTGGTTTGGGTCAATATATCAGCTCAGCCCAAAACTTTAAAAATGGCTTAAATAGACCCTGGATTTTGACGAAATATGCCAAAACAGTCCATTTCGTTAATTGGGTTAAGTCAACCTCGTTAAGTTAGAGGTAAAATGGTCAACTCACCTATAAAATTGTCTTCTTCCCCATCTCTTCCCTTGCACTTCCATAACAGTCATTACCAATATTCCATACAGGAACAAGAACCCTTCACGTTGCACCATCTCATATATATATATATATATATATATATATATATATATAGGGTCAGGATCCTGTACAAAGTACATTTTTCGTGAGAAGTGTGAGAAGTATTAAAAATTGATACTTAGGCATCATTTTTTGAAATTAGTCGTGATTTTTGGATTGTTTTGCCTATAAAAACACCAAACATAACAATTAAAAACCGAAAACAATGCATTTTAGGCTTAAAACTTAAAACACTATGCTAAGAACATTAGCAGTGTGTTTTAAGCGTTAAGTAGTGTGTTTTAGCTGTTTTTTAAATTTAATGACTATAATACATTGTATTGTGTTTTAGATTGTTGTGTTTGGTGTTTTTCAAGTTAAAACAACCTAAAACATCATTCCTAAATCCAAAACATGATGTCTACATGTCAATTCTTAGTCCTTCTCACACTTCTCACGAAAAATGTACTTTGTACAGGATCCTAAACCTATATATATATATATATATATATATATATATATATATATATATATATATATAAAGGGATTAAAGAAACCCTTCAAAATGAGTAAACTCCCACAAACCCAATGAGTGGCCAAGATTAATCCACACCACCCTCTATTATTTTAATAAAAAAAGGTTAGTCTAGTAAATTTACCATTCCCCCTCTTTTTTTTTTTGAATTTTTGTCTTCTCCCTCCTATATAAACACCTCACATACTCTCTCTCTCTCTCTCCATTTCTCTTTCTCTGCATCAAGATTATCACCACCACCATCATCCTCCTCTTTATTAAAACCATCCTGACCACCATACCTGACCACCACCACCACCGTCTTCATCCTCCATCCACCATCATCCACCACCGTGTCCATAGATATAACCAGATCCACCACCACCAATACTCTACATCATCTTCTTCAAGAAAAAGCCCTAAATCAACCAGGTAACCCTTTAAATAATTGTCCTCTGTTTATTCTATTATTATTATTCAAAATATAGAGCGGCGATACTTATCGATTCCTTTTATGTTCAACCGATAACCACCATCAAGCGATAACCTCTCCTCTGTCCTATTTTGGATACCCGATAATCCTCTATGTGTCTCCGCAGCCGCCATCGAACCACAATCTTTGTAATTCAGTTATGAATTCCGATAACCTCATCTCTCTGTTCCTTTTAGTGATGAACTCAACGTAGAAAAAAAAAAGATTTCATATGGATATTGGATAGTACCATATTATAGATAAAGATGAAATAATACAGCTCATAAAATCTAATTGTTTTGCAAATTGCTTCCACGTTGCTTTTGTAGAAAACTGACACTAACCGGTTACAAAATTTAGGGATGGCATCTACTAGTTATAAACCTTACCTTATGACATCTATAGTGTTTCTAATCATTATTTCTACTAAGAAGATGTGTAACCAAGAAGATGTGTAAACACTATATTTAAACCAAGAGAAGTGCCAAACCGTGGGATCCCCTCAGAACTTCAAAGAGCCTGTAAGTTAAAAACCAAGTTCTATAGTTTGTGTTCATCATATTTTTTCTTGATCTTTCTCTGTTTGTTTTTTGGTTGTCGTGTCAGCTTCCATAATTTGTTAATTTCTAGTCCTTATGCTTTTAACTGACATTTTTTATTTACAGTCCTTCTGTTGGATTATTAAAAAATTATTATTATTATTATTATGGTTATTATCATTATTATTAATGATTTGTATTTGAATTTGGGACTAATTGTTGGTGGGTGTTTGGGAAAATGGTTTTTGGTAAATGGTGATCACCAAGTTTTGATTTTTAATATCATTTTGAAAGGGGTTAGTGTAACACCCCAATCGATGGTGGAAACATCGAGGTGTCACGTAGTGACGATTGTTCAATAGCACATGAACTAAATTGTAAATATTAATAGTAAATAACTTCCATTGTTTAAAACGAAATACAAAGAGTCTTAATAGAAATTTCAAACATAAATAATAAATGTTCAACTTTTATTTAAGCACTAGGTCCAGCCTAAGCGTGAAAGCATGTAAGATCAAACGTCACCTGAAACATGTACAAAACAATTTTGTCAACACATATAATGTATTGGTGAGTACACCCGTTTGATATATATAGTATAAAAATAAAAATGTTTCGCAATTCATGTGTTGTATACCGTTTGCAAATATGTAATAAGTAGTATCAGTCAAAACCAAACCTGAGAATAATGACTAATACATGACTAACAAACTGAATAATGAATTAACAAGACAATGACCAAGATCCTCTCAACAGAGTCTCAAGGGGGTATACCATAGTACTATTCATTGAAATGCTAGGCCGCCCAGCGGTTAATGATTAAGCATAATACACACCAAATCACATAAGGCAAACACACATGAGAATTGCATTAAGTATAAGAAATAAAACTTGATTAATAGGTACATGAATCATCCCAAAATAGTAAAACAGTAAGAAAAAGGGAAAGATATACTCACTGTTCGCTAAATATAAATTCCGAGAAAGTTCGTCGTAAAGGCTTAAGAATTCCGAAGAATTCAACCTATATATAAAAAGAAAAAATTACGCCGTTAGTCCTTGTGGTTTCCTTCCAGTTTCAATGTAAGGTATTAAGGTTTTATTGTTTCACTTTAAAGTATTAACCTTTTAATTTGTTTCAATGTCAGGTATTAGGGACTAACCTAGTTAAAACTTAACTAGGTTTGAGGGGTATTATGGTCCATTCACCTATATATTCAGTTTTTAATGTAAAAAAATTACAAAACTATGGGTTCATGGACTCGAACCCAGGTTCATTTGCAAATAACAAACACTTACAACCACTAGACCAAGACAATTGTTTGATGAATGTTTAGAAACAACAATATTTTCATATAATAACTCAATGTTCATCTTCTTCCCCAATTCACTTTCTAAACCCTAACCCTAACATGCAAATTTTATATGAAACCAGCATTTTATTAGGAACATTAGTGTAAGCTGGGTACGTACCTAAGACCTTTCTAGAGGTACTAACACGTTCGTTGAACTCAGCTAATACCTGCGCTTGAATGCTTTCTTCATCATACTCCTGTTTGTGCTTTTTAAACTCAGCTACAGAGTTTTCAACCTCTTTCACAAGCTCATCAGTTGAAAACTATTTAAAAAATGAAATTTTTTAGTAATTTATAAGTTTCATATCAATACGTATTTTGTTATAAAATTAATCATCAATGAAAAAACTTGAACCTGCAGATCTTCCCGTTTAAAAATGTCCGCAACAGCAAGACACTGTTTGATTGTATTTTCTATGTCCTCCCTCTGGCTTTCCATATACTCTCTTACTGCTTCGGGGCTTGAAAGCGCAGCTAACTGCTCTTCGCTCAGTTTCATTTTTGACTGCATGTACATTAAATAAACAGAACACAAAATCACACATTGACTTTGCAGGGTCAAACATAATTCTTTTAACTAATTATAAGTTATATATTACAAAAGAAGCAAACTAGAGACAGAAATTGAAAAAAGATATTATACCTGTACTTGTAGTAGTTTGTCTCCATAAAGCTGCATGCCTTGATCTTCAAACAACGATTCGGGAATTTTAACTTGAATCATCTGGAATAGAGATTCTCAACAACATATTAATATTCAAGAAGTAAATAATATTAATTAATAATTCTTGTAGAAAATTAACACCTTTTGAAGCTGGTCGAGAATAGCGTTATCAGTTGCTTGATATTGGGTTATTATATGAAAGTGAATTGGGGAAGAAGATGAACATTGAGTTATTATATGAAAATATTGTTGTTTCTAAACATTCATCAAACAATTGTCTTGGTCTAGTGGTTGTAAGTGTTTGTTATTTGCAAATGAACCTGGGTTCGAGTCCATGAACCCACGGTTTTGTAACTTTTTTACATTAAAAACTGAATATATAGGTGAATGGACCATAATACCCCTCAAACCTAGTTAAGTTTTAACTAGGTTAGTCCCTAATACCTGACATTGAAACAAATTAAAAGGTTAATACTTTAAAGTGAAACAATAAAACCTTAATACCTTACATTGAAACTGGAAGGAAACCACAAGGACTAACGGCGTAATTTTTTCATATAAAAATACTAAATGAGGAAAATAACTAAAAAAAAAAATCTAAGACGACGAATCATCTAACGCATTAGGGCTTGCTAGACTCGTATTAGGGAAGATGAAATTATTAGTAATAATTTGAACGACAGTTTTTGAAATACATATATTTACGATGAATTTAATAAGTGACTAAAACTCTTATGTGTTTCACATATAGATACAAATTCCATTTTATAGAAAAATAGCCTTGAAATAGAGTTAATGATTTATATTTAATTAACCAATTTATTATTAAATCTAATTTAAATATAAATAGCATGAATAATACAAGGTATGATCCCAAAATGATATTATTATGAGAAATAATTATTTTATGATGTGGAATACTAAAATAATATTTCCATAATTTCTTTTTGCATTTAAAACATTTTTAATGAATTTAAATGATGTTTTAATGATTAAAATAGTAAAAATAACAAAAATAATCATTTTATAAGAAATTATATTTTATTACAGTTTATTATTCATAGAAATAAATCTCCAGAAAATTTGAGGTTAGAATCTCTTAAAATGAATTTTTAATCATTTAATTATGATTAAAACGATTAAATCCAATAAAAATATAAAATCGATACATTTTCTGGAAAATAAAAGTGTGAAAATCTTATTTTAGATGTTAAGATGTTATGTCTAAATTTTCATGATTTTTGGATAAATAATGGATTTATAACGAATATTCTAAGGTTATATGTATAATATATATGTATAATCAAGAAAGAAAGAAAAAAAAAATATAAAAGCCAAAAAGGGTGGTGGTCCAAAGAGTCGAACCCGGATCCCCCTTGTACAACCCAACAGCATTAACCACTAGTCCACCTATTCCATTTGTTGATATATCTAGACGTGATTTGTATTTATATTATTAACAAAAGTGTCTTCTTCCCCAATTATCTAGCTAAGAACCCTAACCCTTACCAAATCCAATTCAACTCTGTAATAGGGGGGTTTTAACCTATAATGCTCGACTAAGATAAAGCAAACAAAATTAGACACTTACGACTTGTTTTCGGCTCACAATTGAAGCTTCTTGTTCTCGCAAAAAAACGCAAATTGATGGGCTTTCTGGACGTTTTTTGTATGAATTTTGTTGTGGGTTTTGTTGTGTAAAGGTGCAGAGATAAAGTGGTGAGATCAATTTGTATATATAGGCGAGAAAACGAGCGTTTCTCTTGGGATAAAAACCTCCGATCGGTTTCATGTTTTGAGGTCATTAAAGACGCCTTAAAACCTTGTTAAAACGCATAATTATTAGTCAAAACAATCGATTAATGATGGAGAAAACCTTTGGAATGATAAAACGCTGAAACGGACGCATAAATATAAGTTTAAGGCCTCGCCGGAATAAATTCCGGCGGCCGAAAATGGGTCTTGGCCGGATTTTCGAGCAGCAGCAGTTGAATAGTTTTTTTTAAAAAAAAAAAAACTTTCAAGATTTGGCAAGATTGGCCCCTCACATTTAACCTTAGTTAGTTTTAATGTTTCCTTGTTAATTTTTCCTTTATAATGACCAACTAAGTTAACTATCTAACTTAAAACTTTTATAACTAGGAATTTTTATGATATATATATATTTTTTTTTCCGAATAACGTTGCAACATACGCGTTAGATTAAATCGATATCGAGATCCAAAATACATGCAAATAATATAACTTAAATTTCGCACATTTATTGAATTTGAAAACGACAACGATTACAAGAAATGTTTGAAGGGCTAAAATTGTAAACTAGATGAAAGTCGAGGGTGACGGATGTCACAGTTACAAAACATTTTAATGGTTAGACTTTGAATTTGAGCTAATTAGTGTTTGGTAATAAGAAGTTGTTTGTGGTGGTTTTGTAAATGTATGTTTGCATCGGTTTCGTATGTAACGCCATAACTAATCATGTTTACACATAGGTAGCATACGTTAACACGTAGGTTTACATATTAATTAACCTTTTTTACATGTTATTGTTATTAATATGTTTTTTAATCAAAATTGGTTAATTTTAATGTCTCTTAACATATGCAACAATATGTCTGATTTGTTTTTTTTTTTACCAGTATGTGCATGTTTGTATGAGTATTATAATGTGGGAGGAATGTATGTTTTGCATCTGATTCCTATATTGCGTCTGTTTCGTATGTAACAACAGAACTAAGTTGGTATAGATTAGTTACCGATTTTTTTACCAGATACAAAGGTTTGATTTTTTGACTTTTCATGAGGTACACATGTTTTACTTTCAACAGCAGTTGCATATGTTAATAAAAAAAAGTCACTTATCATGAATGTAATATTGCATATGCCTCTTAACATATGCAACAATATGTCTAATTTGTTTTTTACCAGTATGTGCATGTTTGTATGAGTATTATAAAGTTTGGAATGTATGTTTGCATCTGTTTCCTATATTGCGTCTGTTTTGTATGTAACAATAGAACTAAGTTGGTATAAATTAGTTACTGATTTTTTTTACCAGATACAAAGGTTTGATTTTTTGCATATTATAGGGGAAGAATTGGGATGAAATCTATGTTTGTGTCTGTTTCGTGTGTAACAGCACCAATAAGTTGGTATAAATTAGTTTCTGATTTTTTTACCAGATACAAAGGTTTGATTTTTTGACTTTCATCAGTTACACGTGGGATCAAATCTATGTTGCGTCTGTTTCGTATGTAACAGCAGAACTAAGTTGGTATAAATTAGCTTCTGATTTTTTACCATATATTGATTAAAACAAAAGTCACTAATCATTGGATCAAATCTATGTTTGCGTCTGTTTCGTATGTAACAGCAGAACTAAGTTGCTATCAGTTTCGTATGTTTGATAATCTTTGATAACTAAATGTATAAAACAATGTTTTTTTTGTATCAGTTTCGTATGTTTTTCTGTAATCCAGTTGGTTAACATACGTTAAGCGGGGGGGGGGGGTCTTTTACATGTAAATTGATGATTTTTGTTTTATTTTTGCAGGTGAGCATATTTTTTGCATTAAAGATGAAGATGATTATCAAGAATGAAGTGTGGACAATTTTTTTGTTTATGATAGTTTTTTTAGAATTTGTTGAATTTGTAATGACCGTTTTGTTTGTTTTTAGCACTTTGTAAGAAACAATTCTTGTATACATTTGAATGTTTTTTGATCTATAAAGTTTTTAGCACTTTGTAATGACCGTTTTGTTTGTTTTTAGCACTTTATAAGTAACAAAATGCCTATAACCATATCAATTCTCGTTACGTATGCAACAATTCTGGTGCTGGTACAATAAAACGAAAAAAAATATGGTCTAATAAAAAAAAATATGAGACCAGAGTCTGTGCAATTTTAACGTACGCAACACTGCATATGTTACATATGTAACATGACGTGCTGACAGATTTAGGACCATGGTCACAAAAGTATGAGAGAGATGATGTGACATGTGTGGGGTCCACTTGTCATATGTGCCTTTTCAGAAAATGGCATTTGACCATTGTGCCCTTTTTTTGTCCTCTACCTTATTAAATCTTTTAAAATAACATGGAATTAATCTAAGCCATTGATCAATTTAGATCAATGGCTCTCATAAGGTTTACAAGGTTTACTCATTTTGAGTGGGTTTTTATTTTAACCATCCATATATATATATATATATATATATATATAGGGAATGGATAATTTGAGAACTCATTTGAGTTGTGAGAACCATAGGAACTCATCTGGACCATTGATCTTAATGATCTAATGGTTGAGATTCAAGGATGAGAATTTTGTCTTGACTTGATTAATAAGCATTTTTTTATTCCATTAAAGTACTTTTAAGGGTATTTAAGTAAAAACCCATGAGAGAGAAATAATTAATATAAATATGGTCTAATAAAAAAAAATATGAGACCAGAGTCTGTGCAATTTTAACGTACGCAACACTGCATATGTTACATATGTAACATGACGTGCTGACAGATTTAGGACCATGGTCACAAAAGTATGAAAGATATGATGTGACATGTGTGGGGTCCACTTGTCATATGTGCCTTTTCAGAAAATGACATTTGACCATTGTGCCCTTTTTTTTGTCCTCTACCTTATTAAATCTTTTAAAATAATATGGAATTAATCTAAGCCATTGATCAATTTAGATCAATGGCTCTCATAAGGTTTACAAGGTTTACTCATTTTGAGTGGGTTTTTATTTTAACCATCCATATATATATATATATATATATATATATATATATATATATATATATATATATATATAGGGAATGGATAATTTGAGAACTCATTTGAGTTGTGAGAACCATAGGAACTCATCTGGACCATTGATCTTAATGATCTAATGGTTGAGATTCAAGGATGAGAATTTTGTCTTGACTTGATTAATAAGCATTTTTTTATTCCATTAAAGTACTTTTAAGGGTATTTAAGTAAAAACCCATGAGAGAGAAATAATTAATATAAATATTATTTAAACTTTTATTCCATTATTAAATTAAACAATTAATTTCCTTAAAAAAAAAGCAAACTGAAACATTCTGTCATACACAATATTTTTTAAAATATTCATTTTTTTTACCTTTATTTCATTTAACTTTTTATTCAGTTATTAAAAAATCATTTTTTTAAAAACTTTATTTTATTTTTTAATTAACTTGTATTTTTTTAAACTTTCATATTTTTTTTGTGTGATTTATGTAATTATTTACACCAGTGTAAATCTACCATACACAAACTTTTACAAAAATTACGCTGGTGTAAAAACCTAAACAAACATATAATGAGGATGATTTACACTGGTGTAATTATTTACACCAGTGTAAAATCTGCCATACACAAAACTTCCCCAAAAATTTGTATATAATGGGGATGATTTACACTGGTGTAAGTGTAAAATCTGCGATACACAAAACTTCTCAAAAAAATTATATATAATGAGGATGATTTACACTGTTGTAATTATTTACACCAGTGTAAAATCTGTCATACACAAAACTTCTCCAAAAATTTGTATATTACATCAGTGTAAAAAACCAAACAACCATCTATACATTCGTATTTACACCACTGTAAACGTCCCACAACCATCTATACATTTGTATATTACATCAATGTAAAAACGAAAACATCTATAAAACAACAAAAAAAAACCCATCATCATTTCTTCAAAAACATCATCATATTCTTGATATTATCATCATCTTCCCACACAAAAATGTCATCAAAAATCTTATATAAAACACTAATAATGATAATGATAATAATAATAATAAACAAAAAACACAAAAAAAAATAATAGTAATAATAAGAAACAACAACACACAACAGAAAAATAAATAATAATAATAATAATAATAATACCTGTTCATCTTCTTCCTTCAACCACCATAACCCCCCAGATCCAGATCCACCACCATAACCCACCACCATACCCGTCACACACCCATCAAAACACCACCATCTTCTTCCTTTAACCACCATACCCGTCGCCTTCACCCAGACCTCCACCCCCCAAAACCACCATCACACACCCATCAAAACACCACCATAACCCACCCATGACCTCCACAGCCATGAACCACCAAAACCCACCATCGTCGCGTCGCCTTCATCCAGATCCAACCTTCCTGTTCATCACCTCCACTACACCAGCCATGAACCCCCAACCTGTTCAGAAACAATAATAATAATAATAATAATAATAACATGCCATACCATCGTCTTCCTGTTTCCAGCCTTCTGCACCATCAACCCACCAGATCCACCTTCGTCTTCTTGTTTCCAGCCTTCTGCACCATCGAAAACCTCACCACCGACCATATCCCACCATCGAACCACCACAACTCCTCCCACACCATCGACCCACCACAGCCCCTCCCCCTCTAACCCTCACTCCCCGTCGCCAAACCATCATCAAAACGACAATAACCACCGGGCACCACTATTACAGATCTGTTCTTTGTTTATGAGAGAGAGAGAGAGAGAGAGAGAGAGAGAGAGAGAGAGTGACGAAGAGAGATAGAGAGCAGAAGAAGAGAGAGAGAGATAAAGAACGAGAGAAAAGAAGAGAGAGAGAGCAGAAGAGAGAGAGAAGAAGAGAGAGAGAGCAGGTTTTTAAAATGAGAGAGAGAGAGGAGAGTCTTTGTATTATTATTATTATTATTATTATTATTATTATTATTATTATTATTATTATTATTATTATTATTATTATTATTATTATTATTATTATTGGGTGAATGGGGTGGGGTGGGGTGGGGTGGGGTGGGGTGGGTGAGGTGTTATTATTACTAAAATGTCCTTAATTACTTGTGCATAAAGATTATCTTGCCCTTGATTAAACAAATGCAAAAAAATACAATACAGATGATGTGGCAGTTGGTGATTGGTCTATTGGAGTTCTCAAGTTCTCACAACTCAAGTGAGTTCTCAAATGATCCCATTCCTATATATATATATATATATATATATATATATATATATATATATATATATATATATATAGTGTAAGTATATAGAGAAAACCCATTTTAGAGTGAAAACTGTGGAAACTCTAACTTCCCGATGTTTTTTTTTTATGAAAATTTTAGGGCATGTAATATACATGATTCTAAGCATTTTGAGCCAGAAAAACCAAAAAAGCGCCGAGCGGTTTTTTTTTAAAAAAAAAAAAAACCGTTTCTGGGTAACACATGTTACAGAAATAACATGTGTAATTTTCGTGTAACATGTGTTACCCGAAAACTTTATTTTTTTTTTTAAAAAAAAAAACCGCTCGGCGCTTTTTTGGTTTTTTTTGGCTCAAAATGCTTAGAATTATGTATACTACATGCCCTAAAATTTTCAGGCCCTAAAAAGTTTGGGAAGTTAGAGTTTCCACGGTTTTCACCCTAAGAGTGCGTTTTCATAATATCCTTCCCCTATATATATATATATATATATATATAGGGGAAAAGGATTATGGAAACCCTTTAAAACGAAGAAACTCCCGCAAACCCAACTAGTGGCCCTTATTGCTCCACATCACCCATTAATAGATATATTGTTTTATGTCTTCAAGGGCATATTAGTCATTTTTGTTTTCCCCCCATTTAATAATTTGAATATTTCATTCTCCCTCCTATATAAGCAAGTTCCCTCTCTCTCTCTCACACACACACATACACAGACTCCCTCTCTCTATCTTTACTATACCCCTGTTCTAACAATAATACACACCACCATCCATCGTGTTTAACCACCGCCGCCCCTTTCCACAATTGATCTTGATTACACGATGTCTCCGGACTGATGGTGGCATCGTCTCCAGGGCCGTCGTCTTTTCTCCCCATCTGATTATTTCTTTCTGTTGCTCTCTCTCTCCATCTCAGATTTGTTGCTTCTCGTCATCCTCTCTCTCCTCTGATTTGGTTAGAGATGAGATGGGTAGTAGGTTTGGGATTTGGTTATAATAGAGCCGGAGCTCCGTCGTGGGTGGAGGAGACCACCGGTCTGCTTCCCTCTCTCATGCTCTTTACCTCGGTTCTCTCTCTCTCTCTCTTACTGTGTATTGGGTGTGTTTTATTAGCAGCAATTTTTAAAATGATAAGTTTGTTGCTTGAGGCTTCGATGTGACTGACACTTCGTTATAAACCATTAGAAATTAATGTCGGTTCAATTGCCCCTGTTGCTTGATATACCTGGACTGCATTTATACCTATATGTTGGTATAAAATCATTACTAAAATAATAATAATATCTTGGACCCACGCATAAGGAATTTCTTAAAACCCATATCTTCTTTCTTTTATTTCGTAACTGATTTAATTTATTTTGTTTGACCAGCAATTTTTACACCTAAATAACACTTAGAGCATGTTTGGCTCTCCTTATTTCCACCTCCTTATAACTTATAACTTTTCCAAAAAGTTAATAAGTTACAAAAAGTGTTTGGCAAAAGGAAAAGGACCTTTTGTAAGCCTATGATAAGTTGTTTTGGAAAAGTAAGGGAGGAGTGACTTTTTGAACCTCCTTATAACTTATTTGATGGTTATTTACATACATGCCCTTATTATATCCTTACACCTTCCCTCCTTATACCCTTTTTGGTCATTTTACCTAAATAAGTTAAACCAAACACTTTTTTACAAACTAACTTATCAACTTATTGTTTTTCCCCACCACATAAGCTAATCCAAACACTTTTTTAAAAACTCCTTTTTAAAAAGTCATAAGTTAATAAGTCCTTTTAACAAAAAGTCCTTTTTGCCTCAAATAAGTTTATCCAAACATGCCCTTAATTTATTAGTTGGTGTGGTGTTTGGGAAAATGGTTTTTGGTAAATGGTGATCACCAAGTTTTGATTTTTAATATGATTTTGAAAGGGGTTAGAAAACATTTAATGGTTAGAGTATGAATTTGAGCTAATTAGTATTTGATAATAAGAAGTTGTTTGTGATGGTTTTGAAAAGGTATGTTTGCATCTGTTTCGTATGTAACACCATAACTAATCATGTTTACACGTAGGTAGCATACGTTAACACGTAGGTTTACATATTAATTAACCTTTTTTATATGTTATTATTATTAATATGTTTTTTTAATCAAAATTGGTGAATTTTAATGTCTCTTAACATATGCAACAAAGGTTTGATTTTTTGCATATTATAGAGGAAGAATTGGGATGAAATCTATGTTTGCGTCTGTTTCGTATGTAACAGCACCACTACGTTGGTATAAATTAGTTTCTGATTTTTTTTACCAGATACAAAGTTTTGATTTTTTTAGTTTGATAATCTTGATAACTAAATGTATAAAACAATGTTTTTTGTATCAGTTTCGTATTTGTTTTTGTAATCCAGTTGGTCAACATACGTTAAGACGGGGGGGGGGGGGGGGTTGGCTTTACATGTAAATTGATGATTTTTGTTTACACATAGGTAGCATACGTTAACACGTAGGTTTACATATTAATTAACCTTTTTTATATGTTATTATTATTAATATGTTTTTTAATCAAAATTGGTGAATTTTACTGTCTCTTAACATATGCAACAATATGTCTGGTTTGTTTTTTACCAGTATGTGCATGTTTGTATGAGTATTATAATGTGTGGAATGTATGTTTGCATCTGTTTCCTATATTTGCGCATGTTTCGTATGTAACAACAAAACTAAGTTGGTATAAATTAGTTACCGATTTTTTTACCAGATACAAAGGTTTGATTTTTTGCATATTATAGAGGAAGAATTGGGAAAAAAAACTCTTGAATGGAATGTCATTGATCATGGGATGAAATCTATGTTTGCGTTTGTTTCGTATGTAACAGCACCACTAAGTTGGTATAAATTAGTTTATGTTTTTTTTACTACAAAGTTTTGATTTTTTTAAGTTTGATAATCTTGATAACTAAATGTATAAAACAATGTTTTTTTGTATCAGTTTCGTATTTTTTTTTTGTAATCCAGTTGGTTAACATACGTTAAGCGGGGGGGGGGGGGGGGGGGTTTACATGTAAATTGATGATTTTTGTTTTATTTTTGCAGGTGAGCATATTTTTTACATTAAAGATGAAGATGATTATCAAGAATGAAGTGTAGACAATTTTTTTTTTATTTATGATACTTTTTTAACATTTGTTGATTTGTAATGACCGTTTTGTTTGTTTTTAGCATTTTGTAAGAAACAATTCTTGTCTACATTTGAATGTTTTTTGATCTATAAAGTTTTTAGCACTTTGTAATGACCGTTTTGTTTGTTTTTAGCACTTTGTAAGTAACAAAATGCCTATAACCATATCAATTCTCGTTACGTATGCAACAATTCTGGTGTTAGTACAATAAAAAGAAAAAAAATATGGTCTAATACAAAAAAAATAATAAATCAGCATTTTTTAAATAATATAAACTGGCAACTCAGTTTTAACCTACGTAACACAACACATGTTACATATGTAACACGGGCATCTGGCAGATTTAGGACAATGATCACAAAAGTATGAGAGAGATGATGTGACATGTGTCAGGTCAACTTGTCATAGATGCTTTTTCAGAAAATGTCATTTGACCCTTTTGCCCTTTTTTTTGTCATCTAGTCTATTAATTCAAATCAAAAAGCATGAATTAAATGTGGACCATTGATCTAGTTTGATCAATGGTTGTAAGAGGGTTTTATGGGTTTCTTCAATTTGAGTGGGTTTTTATTTTAACCATCCCCTATATATATAGGGGAAAGTTAATTTGAGAACACCTATATTTCGTGCGAACCGTGAGAACGACATCTAAAACCATTCAAATTTAAAATTTCTTTTTACACTTGTCTTTATTACTAAAATACAATCTCAAAAACACAATTTACGCGTAAAAATTCAAACGTATACGGAAATAATTTGTTTTTACACATGTGTAAATTTGCTGTTTATATATGTGTAAACTGTTTCATTTACACATGTGTAAAAAGTTAATTTTAAAGTGTTTTTGCAAGAAAAGATGAATTATTTGGAAAGAAAATTCATTTATTAATGTTGTATTTTGATTATAATGGGATTTGTATTAAAAATTGATTTTGATTGATTTTTTTACTTGTTCTCACGGTTCTCACAATATTTAGCGTTCTCAAGATAACTCTCCCCTATATATATATATAGGGGAAAGTTAATTTGAGAACACCTATATTTCGTGCGAACCGTGAGAACGGCATCTAAAACCATTCAAATTCAAAATTTCTTTTTACACTTATCTTTATTATTAAAATACAATCTCAAAAACACAATTTATGCGTAAAAATTCAAACGTATACGAAAATAATTTGTTTTTACACATGTGTAAATTTACTGTTTATACATGTGTAAACTGTTTCATTTACACATGTGTAAAAAGTTAATTTGAAAGTGTTTTTGCAAGAAAAGATGAATTATTTGGAAAGAAAATTCATTTATTAATGTTGTATTTTGATTGATTTTTTTACTTGTTCTCACGGTTCTCACAATATTTAGCGTTCTCAAGATAACCATCCCCTATATATATATATATGTGTGTGTGTGTGTGTGTGTGTGTGTGTGCCTATGTAATAAAAGAAGAGTGTAAATCCTGATTCTTAAAAACAAAACCTCAACTAACATACAGTAATACATACAGTTGTATTACTGTATACCATAATGAGAACACAATCTCTGAGCAGCCACAATGGTTTCAAAAACAAAGCATGAGGGAAAAAAAGAAACCATGTTCTGCAAAAAAACCCAAAATCACTGGCGAATGAGTTTAGAACTTCCATTGTTAGACCCAGATGCCTAGTTCGAGACTGGCCCGAGAACTTCCATTGTGTGTATGATCATTACAAGAACCAATACATATAAATTTGGGGGAAATTGGTGGTGGAAGATGAAATTGAGGATAAAGGGTGTTGGGAATTGTGGTGTATATGGTGAATTGAAGGAGAATTGTTTTGGGGGTTAGGGTTTTGTATGAAAGATTAAGAACCCTAATTTTAGGATCAATTGAAAAGATGGGTGATGTTAATATTATTGTGTAGAGTCACGTGTGGTGTTGTGTGGTGTGGTGTGGATGGTGGTGGTGGCTTCGGTGGGTGGGTCACGGTGTAGGTGGTGGATGATGGCTTCTGTGACGATGGGGACGGTGGTGTTATGGTGGTTGAGGACGGTGGTGAACAGTGGTAGTGACGAAGGAGGAGGGTTTGAACGGTGGAAGTTGATTAATGGTGGTGGGTTATTTAGGTTTGTGGTGGTGAATGATAATGGTGTAGGGTCTGATGCCAACAATGGTGGGGAAGAAGACACCATGGATCAGATATCACAAATAGACCTGGGGAAGAAGACAATTTTATAGATGAGTTGACCATTATACCCCTGACTTAACGACACTGACTTAACCCAGTTAACGAAATAGACTGTTTTGGTCTATTTCGTCAAAAGTAACGGGACTGTTCAAGCAATGTTTAAAGTTTTGGGCTGGACTAGCGTATTGGCCTAAACCTCATGGACGGTTTTGGTAATTAACTCAATTCAGAATTTGCAATCTTCTTTGTTTTAAGAGTAAGTGGCCAAAATCGTCACTGAGGTTTGGCCAGTTTTGCCACATCAGTCCAAAATAGTTTTTTTTACATCTGGATCCTTCAGGTTTACGTTTTGTTGCCAAATTCGTCCATGACACTAAACCCAGTTAAATATTGTCGTTAACTTTGGGGGTATTTTTGTCTTTTTGCTTGCCCCTTTTTTTCCTCCATAACCGATCACAATACTTATGTTTCAGATCTAAAAAGTGACCTAAATCTCACGTTTGCTGAAGAATGGGGAGATACCTCAGGTATGATATCCATATTACTGAGTAAAGATGGATATGGTGCGACTGTTTTCGAGACGACGTAGAGATCGAGAAAGGCCAGCAGATCCAGCCATGATGATGACCGATTGATAACATTAATCACAAATCACCAGATTTATGGAGGAGGTGGTGCAGCGATGGTGGGATTATGGAGGAGTTGGTGCGGCGACGACGGTAGGTTTATAGTGAAGGTAGTGTGTGATGGTGTCGTGCTGGTTTGGTGGTGTTTGGTTAATGGTAACGGTGAAGGTTAGGAGGTGTGGCATTGGAAGTCTGGTTTGACGGTGAAGGTGACCGGTGGTGGTTTAGTTTGTAGCTGGTGGTGACAGTGGTCGATTGTGGTTTAGGGTTTAGGGTTTTACGGGTCAATGGTGGTCTAGAGGTAGAAATAGGTGGGGAGGTGGGTCCCACTTATTAAATAATATTCAAAAATAGACAGGTAGGCAAAAATACATAAATACCCCTCAACTTAACGAGATAAATTTAACTTAGTGTCAGGGGTGATTTTGGCAATAAAACATAAACCTGAAGGACCCAGTTGTAAAAAAATATTTTGGATGAGTGTAGCAAAAACGACCAAATCTCAGGGACGATTTTGGCTATTAACTCCTGTTTTAATAAAACATTTCAATTTATGCCACACATCGGGATTTATTTAATTTATGAATGTATATAATCTTTATCGTTATTTTTACTACTTAACAAACGAAAATATTTTATTTTTTTGTCTCTCTCCAGTTGAATAATTTAATAATTGATATATAATGTTTATCTTTATCTTCAGTGGTAGATGTACTTTATAGGGACGGTGGGCATGTGCCCACCGTATACTCACGAACTCGTTCATTATTTGTTACCTTTAAATTTAAAATAAAATAAAGAAAAGGAAAAAGCTCTCATAAGAAAATAATAATCAAAGAGTAGTCGAAGGGATGAGATGTTAAATAGAAGGAGAATGTGAAAAAGCTTTCGCCGGAAATTTTTTCCGGCTGGTTTAGTTGTTGCAGTGGTGGCCATCACAAGATTGGAGGGGAAAGATAAAAAGAAAATGGGTGTTGTTTTGTTGGTTAACATAGCTTAGGTTCTAGACTTCTGAACATCTCACTAAAAAAGTGTGCATTTTTTTTTTTGAACAGTGAACTTCATTAAAAAAAACGAGCAAGTCCTCAAAACGAGGACCGCTATTCACACCGTTACATCATATACAAGGGATTAATCACCCAACCCTTCCAAACGATAGAACTAAACCTAGACCTGTTTTTAACCATAAAAACGCCAAGACTTTATCATAGCCATAACGTCAGCAACCTTCGGAGTCTTACCAATGACTTCTTTATTTATCAAATTAAAAGTATAAAAAATAAAATACTCGGGAAGGTTTTTTTTTTTTTTTTTTTTTTTTTTTTTTTTTTTTTTTTAAAGCTTGAGACTATTTGGTTATACATATTATTTATTTGTTCATTTCTGATTTCTTCTTGCATTTAAATTTAGCCTACTTGTATTATTTTCTTTCTTTTATTTAAAATAAAAAGTATTATACCAAATATCAAATTATGTATTCATATAGAGCTAGTTTTTTTTACACTTATGTCACTTCATTTGAAAAACTTGTTGTGAATCGTCTATTATCTATACTACATTATAAAGGAGGAGGCATGAGTAAATATGTCTAAATTGTTCAAAGTTAAGATGACATATCAAGGGTTTCTTTACAATTTTCTAAATTTTACCACTTTTCTTCCTTAAATGCCTCTAGAAGATAATTAACTTTATATGAAAATGGAACTCACCCAAACTAAATAAACACACGGGATAGCAATATTTTTGAACAAATTTCATATAATGGCGATGAAATATAATAATTCATGTTACCACAATGAATAATCTTATCTCAACTAAACTTGTATGAATTTTAAAACTTTGCTATAATAATACTTATATTATAAACCCCTTTTCATATATATGCGTCTATCCAGCGGCAAAGCGGACATGATGGTTCCACTCGCTGGCTACATTGGGCAATTTTTTAGTTGTCGGGTCAAGTTGGGCAAGTCTATTACAAACTTACAAATCACAACTTTTAATTTCTAAATGGACAATGATCTTTATATGATACTTTAAACAATATCATATTATTACTACATGCTTTTGTCATGTAAATAAACTTTATCATTTAGCAAGGTGTCTTCAATGACACGGTTATGTAGATATGCAATGACCGGACAACTTACACAAGAGTGATGTTTATGTTCATATTGGTCTGTTACAGTAAAATACCTTTGGTTTATTAATATTTGTTCAATAATGAGTACATGGTTTTTGTGGTGAACTGCAATCAGTTGTAAGTGGCGGTGCACATTTCTTTTCTTTTCTTTCTGCGAATACTTGTTAAAACATAATGTGCACATTTGTATTCTTTTTGCGTAACTTGCGGCAAAAAACATAAGTATCATAATGTTGTATTTGTAACCCATTTGTGGATCCCGCTGCAACGCGCGGGTAAATCCACTAGTTGGTTTAATGAACTATGTTAGTTTATCTTTATTTCTTATTTTTCATGTCTAACTCACTTTTGCCGACCCGTAAAGTGCCCACCCTACCAAAAGTTTCTGTATCCGCCATTGTTCATCTTTATCTTTGCTATATAATAAATGAAAATGATTCATTTTTTCATCCCCTCTTATTTTCTCCTATTAAACAATAATCTATATCTATATCTATATTACATTATAAAGGAGGAGGCATGGACAAATATGTTCAAATTGTCTAAAGTTAAGATAGTATACTAAGGGTTTCTTTACATTTCCTAAATTTTATCATTGTTTTTCTCTAAATGCCCATGGGGTAACTTTATTTCATTAAATTATCAAAAATTCATAATCAAGTTATCCTTCATTATTTTTGCATCTACATTGAATTATTACATCTTCCTATGGGGTGACTTTATTTCATTAAATTATCAAAAATTTACAATCAAGTTATCCTTCATTATTTTTGTATCTACCTTTGTGATACACCCTTGTTTATACTCCCAACCCACTTGAAAAATGCTTAGTTAATAATTATTTTATGTACATGTCTTAGGATCAATTATATGTAAATTAATGAGAAGCACACGAAATTTGTAGGTTACTATACAGAAGTCCGGTTGAGTTCACATTTTCTTTCACTACAATAAACTTGCTTTTACTCTTGACCATATGATTTAAATATGTTAGTATGAGTTGTTTGTTCTAGCACTTGAAACATGACTCCAAATGGGCAAACAAAATGTTAGCGATGTTGATGCTTTTGATTATCTTATAATCTATAAGGTCCCTCAATTTTTAGGTAGTTAAACAGAAAGCAACATAATTTTTTTTTTATCCTTATGATAGTGTAGGGCTAAAACAGTGAAACCTAACTACATACTTTGAGTTTTTAAGTTTTGAATGTTATATATTTTTTAATTTGATTTATTGACACTGTTATATTTAGAGGTTACATTTACAAGTAGTATTTTATGGTTTTATCCAAATGGGTTTAAAAAGGAATAATTTGCTCAAATTCCTCATAACATATACATATTTTTACCCAAATGTATTTTTTAATAATCCAAAAAGAAATATTATTCATGACAATATTATGTGTTTGTTTACAATCATATCATCTGACTCCTTTATCAATGCACTTGAAGTACACTTTGGTGATCTTCTTTTTGCATTAGCAATATTGCGAGTGAAGAAGGACATGCTATTTCCTCGAAAGGCAAAAAAAGACTCGGTTAAAATACATGCAAAATATTTGTGTCTGATTCATATCATGTTCCTACCGAGTATTGTCGACTCCGCCGCAACGCACGAGTTACCTACTAGTATTAAATTATTTATTTGCGTTTCTTTCTCCTATTAAATAAAAATACTAAATAATAATTTTCCATTTCTCTTATTTATTTAATATTTTTTTTGTCAATATTATATTATTTCTTTTTATAGTAACCATTTAATATATATATTTTTTTTATCAAACCCCGTGTATTACAAGTGCTTTTAAGCTATAAAAAAAACAAAGTATAATCTATATCTATATCTATATCTATATCTATATCTATATCTATATCTATATATATAATAAACCAAAGCATTTTTAATGACATGTCATAATATTATGCAATCTCTCTTTTGAGAGATGCCACATATGATGTGATGTGGCAACTCTAGACCAATTAAAAAAAAGAATAAATATGGTTTAAATATGATTTAACATAATATATTAAATACCTAATCTATTAAATGTAAATATTAAAACTTTATCAATTTCTCTCTCATGCTTGCTCTCATAACTTTTGAATGTTAATATCTTTTATATACGAGATTTTTTAAAGAAAAAAATTACACCAAATTAACGAGCGTTTTATTATCTTTCCAACGAGTACCATAGTGCTATATAAAAAACGGAGAAAAAAAAACGACTATTTTTTGTAACCCGACAGGTATTGTGTCAGGTTTGGAATTAGTTTAAAAAAAATTATAGGTTTGGGCCGGGCCTGGGATTACGTGATACCCGACCCAATTACCCTTTTTTATATTAGAATATTTGAATATGATAACTTATGGCAGAGATTTGTTTAAAATAATAATAATAATAATAATAATAATAATAATAATAATAATAATAATATTCATTAATCAGATATTGGCAGATGCCATTTTTATAGTTTAGATATTTTTAATTTTATTCACTTTATTTAGATTTCTCAACCCGGGACGCTCCCGGGGTATAAACTAGTTTATAATAAGTAATATATTAATTAAAACTTATACACACAGTCACACAGTGAGTTCGTTTAGGTTCGGATGTCGGTTCGAGCTCAATAACCGAAGCTTAAGCTAGTTTACTAAATGACATTGTTTTTAGGCTGGGGTTTGGGCTCAAGCTCGGTTAAACTCAGCTCGTTTTGAACTTTTTCCAATCCAAGTTCGAGTAGCTCGCGATTAACGCGACTCGTTTTCACCATAGTGTCGATACTCGGGTTTCTGACTTTCTGTATCCCTGTGCCGTTCCTCCCAACAAAATTGCAGGAAGCAAAAGCCCTAAACCTTTTCTAACAGTCTCCAGTCTCCACTGTCCCTTCATCATCAGCGTAAATCCCCAAAAACGATCCGATCATGAAAAACAACCAATTCTCATAGACGACGAATTGGCATCAATGCATCGTATATATTAAACCGAAGTTGCTGTGATTGGGTTTAGAAGGAATTGCAAAAACAGAAATGTCACAGCACAATGCTAAAAGTAATGCGAATGTACCGGTGAGTGAAGTATACTGGTCGCTTGTAGCTAAAGCCGATAAAAAGTTCTCCAAAATTAGGGATCTGCCGTATTACGAACGCAACAGGTCAATTCGTCATCCTTGTTGCACTTTAGTTTCATTGTTTCACTACAATTTTATATTATTTTGTAGTCACTTGCTTCTGTTCTTGGTATTTGATTAGTCAACGATCATGATTGTAGAAGTAGACACTGACATCATGATAATTTACAGTTTGCAATGTTATTGTGACACTAACACACCTATAGCTGTTTAATATGAAAAGTTATAAACTGTTTCTCGTTGTTGAACAAAGGGATAATATCAGTAGTTGCGGTTTGTATGCGATTGTTTGCGGATGGGATGGAGTGATGGGCTAGGATAATATGTGTATGAATCCCTGAAGTAACTGGTTGGAATTCATTTGAATTCGCCACACTTTTAAAAGTAATGTAGTTTGTCGCTCTTTAGTTAGGCGAAAGTGCATTGAGTTTGTGCGCTTGGTGTTCTTGGCAGTAGATTCTGTAAGGATGTAAATTGTTTCAGCACCTCTTAGTGCACACACGTTAAGTTATTTGCTAAGTAGTTAACTCGGCCGATATCACCGATATATCGGTTATCGGCTTGGTTTTAAAAAGCGTGAAGCGCACAAGAGCGACGAGGTCTAAAACCGAGGCGCAAAGCGCAAAAGCGGTGGGCTTTTCCGTACGCGAGATGCAAGACGATTATATAATTTTTTTATATATGCTATAGGTTTTTAGCATCATTTACTCAAAATACAAATAAGGTATATATATGATTTAACTTAAATGTACAACCTTTTTAGCTACATGTATAACAATTTTAAGCACAAAAACACCCCGTGTACGAAAAGCGCACACCTCAGGGGCTTTTCTTTGCGCTTTTCGTACAATGCTTGCCTAGTGTTACATAAGGCGCACAGGTTGGCGCCTAGATGCGCTTTGCGCTTAAGCGCGCCTCAAGCGCGATTTTTAAAACCAAGGTTATCGGTCATCGACCGAGATATCGTTACAAAATATCGACGATATTGACCGATATATCACCGATATATCACCGATATTCCCGATATCAGTACCTTTCTTCTTGGTTCTTTGATTTGTCTTTCTTCTTATTGCTGCTATTAGTGTTTTAAGTTTTAATTGTTAGTGTTAAATATTAGTGTTTTAAGTCTTAATAAGTTCTCACTTGCTACAATTGTTTGTATTTTGCAAGTTGTAAAAGGTTTATTTGGTAATGGTTGGAGAGTATATTGAGTTGTTAGTGTTAAATTGCTATATATATAATTTTGCATGATATAAAAATTACCGATATCCCCCCGATATCTCACCGCGATAACTGATATCTCAAATATCGGTCCTTGACCAATATCCGATATTTTCCCGCATTAACTGCTTATTTGTAATTTTAAGGAAACCTAAGAGAAAAGTTCGGGTCAATTAAAATGATAATAAATCACAAGGATATTGTGTTAATGGTTTTAGAAACACATTCTTCTTATGATTTTGCCAATGTCATTGTACTAAGAAAGTGTTTGGAAGTTCGATGATTTTGAATACATGAAGAAAGTGGTATTTTCAGGTATGATACATACTTCTACAAGGTATTCAAGGTTTATACACAATTATGGAAATTTCAACAAGAAAATCGGCACAAGCTTGTGGAAGCAGGGTTAAAGAGATGGGAAATAGGTGATATTGCATCCCGAATAGGGCAACTTTATTTTGGGCAGTATATGAGAACAAGTGAAGCCAGCTATTTGTCTGAGTCATATATCTTCTATGAAGCTGTCTTGACCAGGGAGTATTATAAAGATGGAATATTACAGGATGCAAATCTTGCCAACAAGCAACTGAGATTCTTTGCAAGATTCTTGACTGTTTGTTTGGTTTTGAACCGACGGGAAATGGTTTATCAGTTGGTGAATCAGCTCAAGATGTTAGTTGCAGACTGCAAGAGGACATTTCAGGTAATTAATCTTATCATAATCTCAATATCTTTAATTTTTAGTACCCTTTGTGAGTTGCAATGATATTGCTTCAGGACACTGACTTTAAAGAATGGAAGCTAGTGATTCAAGAAATAACAAAATTTCTTAAAGTGGACACAGCTTTTATGAATATAAGGCCTTTAAGATACAGTCTTATGTTAGATCTCCTCCCTGATAGCCTACCACATGTTGTCAATGCCAAAAGAAAGCTAAAGTTGGGAGATGCCATACTTTGCAGTTACCATCCTAATGAGGTTAGGTTACTTCTATGTTCAGTAGCAACAGGAAATTTGTAATTTTGAATATGTTGTTCATGGTTTCTATTTACTGTACTGCATTTTGAATTTTCTTATGCCTTGTAAATTACTTAATCAGGTCAAGTTCTCTGAGCTCACTCTTGATAACTTCAGAATGCTTCAATGTTTGGAATGGGAACCCAGTGGTTCATTCTACAAACCAAGTGGAACCGCTTCTACCGGTGGTCAAGGTGTTAGTTATTCTCAGGAGATTTCTGATCCTACGCTGCCACCAAACCCACGTAAAGCTGTCTTGTATCGTCCATCCATCACTCATTTTTTGGCTGTGAGTAATCAAAAAATGGTTTCTATTTACTATAAACTTCTGTTTTTTTATTTGGTTTCTATTTGCTATAAGTTTCGCTTTCCCACGCATTTGTTTCATGTTAAGAGTCAAGAAAAATATGTACTTGTGAAATTGGAGGGCATGTGAACTTTTTTTGTGCTCTTGATGACAGGTTCTGGCCACTGTGTGTGAGGAGCTTCCTCCTGATGGAGTTCTCTTACTCTACTTATCTGCTCCAGGTGACATTTCTGTTCATATTTTTATTTAGTCAGTTAATTTATATCTGCAACCTCCTTATAGAATTTTTTTTGGCAATATAGAATATACTGCCGATAATGTACAGCCAAATATGACACACACAGATGATTGCGCCACAGCAATATCTTCAGAGACAAATATTATGAACTGCTCAGGTTACCATTCTGGAGGCATAAATCTTGGTGCTAAAGGAAATGGAGGTACTCAATTACAGATTGATAATTAGCCTGTTGTTTCTTTCTAATAGAACATTTGTGCAATATTGCTAGAGTTAATAAGGATCATTATGCCTATTGCCTAATAATGGTCTTTTTTGCAGGTTTGAATCTGATTTATCCTTGTGACTTGCTTCCATTTATGAGAAGCCCACTTTTTCTTGTTATTGACAGTGGCAACAGTAACGCTTTTAAGGCAAGCATTTGAAACTATGCATCTAGAACTTCATATGTACTCTTTTAAGATGATTGTATATGATTATGAATATCTGATGGAAAATCAGTTTATGTTGTGTAGCTTTTAAGTAGTCTGTTCTAATTGATAGGGTAAAATGTTTTTACCAGAAATTACCACTGTGGATGATCCAGTAACATATAATTCTCCTTTTTAAAAACTGTATTTGACTGTAGTAGTTGACCTTTGACTTGAATTAACGCATATTCATGGAACTATGTTGTTTAGTTGCATATACAGTTATTTTAGGACAGAGGCATGCATGTGAGCATGTCATGCGTTGAAGATGACAATAATACATTGCATAATTACCCTCACCTAATCAATTATGCATATATCTGCAGGCATTAAACACGGCAGTAAAAGGAGAGCCAGTTGCAATGCTACTATCTCCAAGTTGTTCAAGTCCTATTCATGGCATCATAGATCCTCACCAGCCACGTGGAAGCCAGTTCACAAGCTTTTTGACAGCCCCATTGCAGGCGTTCCTCAACTTACTTGGCTTTTTGGGTTCTGACATCCAGATGGTGTGTGTCTCTTGGCAAAATGGTTGGGTCGGTCGGGCGGGTTGGTTAACCAGTTAAAATAGATAGATTTTGTGCTGTTCAAAATGGGTTGGGTTGATCCAACGTATTTATCCTCTTCTTTTATTGATAATTATTTTGTTAAAAAATGATTACAAAAACACTATTGTTGCAATAATAGATATTTTTTTTTTTGAGCAAAACGAATTTAGAATGTATGCATTTCACATTCACTTTAGGCTACTTTCATTAACCTATTTGACTAGTTCCCTTTTTAACCTAATTTTCCTTTTAAGTTCTTTTACCCATTTCCTTGTTAAAGATGCAAGTTATGCAACAATAGCCAAATTGGCCTATTCATGATGCAGTGTGCTTTAAAGTTTAAAATGATAGTCGGCTAAATACAATTTATATTTTCAGGACAAGCTCAACAAGGCTGAGAAGGTTCTTTCCTCATCTATAAATCTATGGGGAGATATTTTGGCATCTTCAGATGCGCTTCATCCTGTGTGGGCTCAAGTTTTAGGTGATCCATTTCTTAGACGGCTGCTTTTAAGGTACATTGCAAAATCATCTATTTCTCTTTTGCAAAGTAATTTTGGGACATTGGAGTTAGCCACCTAAACAAAGATTACCATTCAAGTTTACCTTTGGGTATGTGTGGCAAGAAGCTTTTAGGAGTCTAGCTTCAAGCTTTTAAGAAAAAGCTCCTACTCAATAAAAAGCCTTGTTTGGTTGAAGGAGCTTGAAGCTTTTAGGTTAGGAGAAAAAACTCTATATTGAAACGCTACTAGTACTAACGTTTAAGAAAAAGCTCCTAATAGCTAGTAGCTACAAGCTTTTAATGAGAAAATGACGCAAATACCTATTTTACCATACAAAAAAAAACATGTATAGAAGCTTTTAGTTATGTCCATTTTTGTCATTTTATACATTTTATTAAAAGATCCAGGTACTCTGCCGAACACCAAAATATATTTAAAAAACTATAGCTACCGGCTACCAGCCACTAGCCACCAGCTTCCGGCTACTTTTGCTAAACATACCCTTTATGTTCTATAGTAACGTTTACAAATTGGTTCTTATTTTTAATTATAAAACTCTATTTATATGTTATTAATTTGGGTTTTTAGATGTTAAATGAATAACTTTTCAGTATCATGAAACTACTTACTATGTGTCAAGTCATATACTTTTAAAAAAAAATGTGACAAGTCATATGTTACAATTTTTTGGGAAGGATAATTAAAAACATTTTTTTTGGGAAGTACGAACATTATTGGTCAAGTCTTCATAGATAGCTTTTAAGGCCTAACAAAACTAGGGTAAAAAATTGCCCCATCAAGTAGTTTTAATGATACAAATGTTCCTACTTTTTTCAAAAATCAACTTCGATATAGATTTTCTAATATTCTAAAATTTTGTATTTGTAAAGATATGTAGTAGGCCAAATATGATCACAAAAGTTATATTATAATTACTACTGATTTGAATGATTTAAGAGATTCTACTTTTGAACTTCTGGCAACTGTAAACCGGGCTGGCCCATTTTCTTTTAAACTACCTTTTTTTCTGCATAATTCACCTTTTGACCCATAATCTGAATGGATCCATCCATAAGTAAATGGGTTGAAATAGTGACCATTACTTTGATTCAAGACTGTTGTGCTTGTGCTTACTGGTGAAAGTGAAATATTGTTTGGTCTCAGGTTCATATTTTGCCGAGCAGTGCTAGCACTATATGCTCCCACATTCAACAAAAAGGAATATCTTCCGGAGTGTTCTCCCACCCTCCCGGATTCTGTGCTACCAACAGCACACTCATCCATCGCAGCAGTTCAAGAAATGGCCGACATTTTTGATGCAGCAACCATGTTTAATCTTTCACAAGGGTTCAATGCCACCTTATAATTAATTTGTTTCATATCATCCTGGAAGTGTAGAATGCGTATGGTCCCATAATCTTGTGATCTTTACTCTGCTCGAATTGGTAACTCTTGTCTTTTTTTTTTCGCCTCTATATATGTATACATCAAGAATTTTGAATAGCGTGGAAATACAGGAAATTGAATGGTAATTTTGTAAGTTCAACTTGGTACCCAACTGCCCATGTGTTATTCAAGCACAATATAGGTATAAATACTACTTCTGGACTGTGTATTGTGTACACAGTCATTGATCTTCTCTATGTCAAATGTCAATAACTGATTGTATATTAAAACTACCGTGATCAAAATCTCTCAAAAGGTTTGAAGCGAGCAAGCAGACGTGCAGATCTATATTTTAATGTTTCTGCGCTCTAGATAGGAAGGCAGGAATCAGAAAAGCTACAATTTTTTTTGCTGTTAGCCGGCTGCTATTGTTGCACTTTATCAAATAAAGATGATCAAATTTATGATTGTATTTATTGGTAGCTCTCCCTACTCCACTACTGGTTGATGAAAGCTTGCTGTTGCTCTACTTTAAGTTGCTTCATTTTGAATTTTTCTTTTGGAGCTTGAACATAAGAAGGGTCAAAGTTTAGGTCAGCTCCAAATATGGGAATTCTACATTTGGTTCAAGTGTGGGTTTACTTGAAGGATGGTTTAGCTTTAAGTGTGTGTTTTAGGAAAAAAAGACAATTTTACCCCTCGTCCATTTGTTGACTTATGATGGTAACATGTGACGGCGTTAGAGGCAGGGACTCGATTGACCAATTTCCGAAACGACGAGGACTCAGTAAACCTAAATTGATAAATAAACATTCAACCTGCGGATGGGTAAAGCCAGCCATAGGGACTCGAATTGTATTTAACTAAAATAAATATAGGAATTCTATTTCCAAGTTCTAATATTCTGTTTCTTTTATCTATCAAAATCCGTTATTTAAATTACAGAATATTTATATTGTTACACTTCTTGGAGAGTTCAAAGATATGCTCAAGAACAATTAATGTTTAACCAGAGAAATGACTAAATTATAATTCATCTCTTTCTTAGTAGCTAGATGATCAACCACATGCTCTTGGTACTTTTTAAATAGAACGTCCATTATGGAATTTCCAAAATGAATTGCCATCATGGGCTCGATGATAGCTCTTATGAGTTTTGCCGTGTTTATCCCATGTACCGGTGGATCAGATGTATTCGTGTCTGTGTTATATGGTTCCCAAGGAAGCGGAAAACCTTTCATACTGTGAAGAGAAAACGAACCCTCTTTTTGAATAGCATCCCTAACCTCGTCCTCGTATGGTGTATAATATGGGATATTAAATGAGTTGATTTTAGATTCTTGAACCAAGCCCTGTAGTATAAAATTTAATCACAACTTGGATGTTATGTTTTGCTAATGATTCAAAGTTGTATAAAACATGGATAGAGGTTCCCAAATAGACCATATACCTCTTTGAACATGTCAATAAGTGATTTGGCTAGAAGTTCCCAAATAATGCAGCAATCTTCACTAGTTGGATCAGCAATGCTTCGACTTGGAATAGTTAGAATCATGCGCCCACCGCTTATCATTTCCTGAGAACGCAGTTTTAAAAGTTTTGTGAAGTCTTTTTCAAATTGCTTCCTATATGCTTCAAACACATTTGTTGGACTGGTTTTTGCCATGTATATATTAAGCTTGTTGTTTTCAAGGCCTTGTGGTACCTACAAATTAGATGGATGCACTATTAGTTCCCAAAAAGGGTTTATGTTGGCATGTTGCAGTGCAGTTTTTTTTTTTTTTTTTTTTTTTTTTTTTTTTTTTTTTTTTTTTTTTTTATATGATCCAAACTAAACAAAGTCATGTTTTGGCTCCAATTCTTTTGCAGCCCTCAGTACAAATACAAGTAAACAAATGTATTCACTTGTAGTTTTCTATCATCAATATGTAGAAAAAAAATAGGAGTGTTAGAGGAGTCGTGTGCATGGGAAGAAACCTATATTGACCTGGAAATTGATTACAAACATGAACACAACACAAACCCAAAATTAGACATATAAACCTGAACACGGCACATGTATTTACCTATTAGTTTTGTATATTGCAATCCGTTTAACTTCAAACATATTATTTACCTTTTTTATCTTAAAAGAAAATTATTCTTTATTTTTTTTTTTTTATTAAATTAGCGTATTGAAAGAAATAACCCTTTATTATAAGAAAACATATAGTTGGGGAGAGAGTGTAGGTTAGTGGATTTGTAGTTCGATGGAAAATTGCACCTCCCCTAACCCTAATAACGCCCTAACCATGCCCCACTGTCAAAGTCTTCACCCACTTCATTCCCAGAACCGTTTCCATCTAAATAAGCCATCATCGTCATAATATGTATCCCATCACCATCATCGGTAGATGGCTAAACTATTGCCATCGATATTCGCGACACATATGGGGAGCTAAATACCTAATATGTTGTTTCCTCTGTCGATTTTGTTAATCCGATTACGATAGCTTATAGAGTTGTTTGGAGTTTAAGATGAGTTAGGAGGTAGAATCATGGGCGGATGATAGTGGGAGAGGAAAAGGGGCAACATTTTAGGTCCTTGACTCCTTGTAGTGGGGAGAGAGGGAGCGAGAAAGAGAAGGCGGGGGGGGGGGGGGGGGGGGAGGAGGGAGGGAGAGAGGGAGATAGAGAGATAGAGAGGGGGATGGAGATAGAGGGGGTGGGGGTTTATAAATATACTAGCTGATTACCCCGGGAGTGTCCCGGGGTTGAAAAATATAATATTACTTAATAAAAAAGGATAAAAGAAGTAAACAGTCTCAACCTCTTTTAATGTTAAAGAAAATTGTTATAATGTTTATACTATCAAAAGTGGTTCTCATGCTGTGTTCCCAGCAGATTAAAAAATTTCAACATCTTTTAATGCTAAGCATATCGTTATAGCACATGAACATGGACAATTCATATATGTAATAGTAGGTTCAAAAACATATATATACTATCATAACATGATTAGTGACTTGCCTATGTATGATTAAGAAATTACCTAAATACATTTTGTTTTTTTCTACATGAACAAAAACTAAGAAAACATTTTTTTCGTTTTTGTATAGCACTATATATGGTGCTCGTTGGAAAGATAATAAAGCGATCGTTAATTTGGTGTAATTTTTTTTTTTCAAAAAAATGTCATACATAAAAGTTACTAACGTTTAAAAATTGTGAGCGGAAAATAAGAAAAAAATAAAGATAAAAATATTAATTAACATATTTGAAATTTTAAAATAATTAATAGTTCACTAACATTTACAAAATGTGAGGGGAAAATAAGGAAAAGATATTAATTAGCATATTTGAAAATTTAAGATAATATAGATATAGATATAGATTTTATTTAAAAAATACAAAATAAATAAATTTAAAAGAAAGCTTCACATGATGCCACATGACATTAGGCCTTCATTGAATGCCAACTCATATAAACTCAATTCTTTTATTATAGTTATAGATTATAGATTTGTTGTTTTTTATGTGAAAGTAAAAAAAGAAATTAATTATAGAGTTAATAGCCATTTTCGTCCCTGAGGTTTGGTCCAGTTTGCCACTCCAGTACAAAAGTTTTTTTTTTTTTTTTTTGCAATTCCTTCCCTAAGGTTTGGATTTTTTTTGCCAAATTTGTCCTTTTCACTAACCCAGTTAAAAAATCTCGTTAACTCAGGGGTATTTTTGTCTTTTTACCTATAATTTAAATTTTAATAAAAAATCTTACCCCACCCCATGCTACCCTACCCCCTATATATATCTCTCTGGCTCTCTCTCTCTCTCTCTCTCTAAGTCAGATTATTATTATTATTAATAATAATAAATAAATAAATAAATAAATAATAATAGGTTGAATTTGTTGTCACGGTGCACAGAGGAGTTTGACTAGGGTTGAGAGGGAAGAATATGTTGCAGCGATGGGTCGGGTCGGCTCGTCGGTTGGCACGCCGCTTAAGTCACGAGCTTCAAGTTTGTGATTTAGGGTTTTGCAGGGAGGAACAAAGGTCTAAGCCGCCATTAAACTTTTCCACCGTTTACCATCAGCTCCATCTCCGAACACCGGACCCGGCCGAGCACCACTCAGCTCCATCTCCGAACACCTTCAACTCCATCCAGAGTTACAGACCACCACCCACGACCCGACCCAGAACCACCAATCACCAACATCACAGAAACAGAGGGTTCAGACACAGAAACAGAAGTGGTGGAGGTGGTGGTTTTAGATCCGGTTCAGACACAGAAACAGAGCGGTGATGCTGGATTTTTAGAGAGAGAGAGATGGTGGAGGTGGTGGTTTTAGATCCGACGAGTTGTGTAAATGCTTGTGTAGACCCATCAACATGTTACCATCTAATCTCTGTATTTTGTGCTCAATTATTATTATTATTATTATTATTATTATTATTATTATTATTATTATTATAAGAAGCAGTGGCAGCATCAATTTGAATGTTCATATTTGAAGTTAGAGAGAGAGAGAGAGAGAGAGAGAGAGAGAGAGGGGGGGGGGGGTGGGGGTGGGTGGGTGTGGGGTAAAGTTGAATTTTAAATGCCAAATTCGTCCCTGAGGTAAAAAGACGACCCTACCCCTGACATTAACGAGATTTTTTAACTGGGTTAGTGAAAAGGACGAATTTGGCAAAAAAATCCAAACCTCAGGGAAGGAATTGCAAAAAAAAAAAAAAAAAACTTTTGTACTGGAGTGATAAACTGGCCCAAACCTCAGGGATGAAAATGGCTATTAACTCTTAGTTATATATAATAACAATTAGCAACTTAACATTTACATTAACGGTGTTATCAATATTAACGGTGCCCATGAACGGTTTTCTTTGGTTAAAGATTAACGGTAATCATCTTTCTTCAACAGTTTGAAATCGTTATCAAACTCAACTTACTAAATGCAATTTTCTTTTCTTTCCGTTTCGTGTATGTGTTGTCATGTTCCTTCATCTCCGTAGTCTTTGATTTTTACGAATCAGTCGTTATTTTTACAATTTCTTTTATGATTTTTGCTCAAATATGTTTTTTTTTTGTCTGAATTTTTGCATATCTAGATCAATTACAGAGGAAATTGAAAGCCCTAAAAATATCGATTCTTCAAAAACTATATTTTGAAATGACTGTGATTAAGAAATTGAATATCTCTTCAATCAAACTCCTAGATCTCACCCTGTTTCAAAATGTGAGGATCGTTTTCATATACAAACCCTAACCTGGAACCCACCTTGGTGATACGTTTTCTTTTATGCTCTTATTGCTGATGAACCAACTTTGACGTCGCCGGTGACGTTTGCCGGTGGGTTTTGTGGCTTCTTCAACCCTATTTAGGGTATGTTAGCCGGTCGTTTGTTGCGCCGGTGATGTTCAATGGTGTCTTTTTTGTTTAGGACAATTAGAACCGCCAGTGGTATATCGTCGGTTTCATCTCCTTATAAACTGTTGAATCTGGTCAACGATGGTTGCTACTACTCTGCTCCCAGATTCTGAGCGTGTTTCAAGAAGCGTGATTGATGTCAATCATACTCCTATAAGGTTTGGGCTTGATATTGAAATTTCAGTTATTTTGCTTGTATTTTGTCGATTTTTGTGTATATTTAAAACGAACGTCTTTGCATTTCGATAAAATTTGCTTAATTTTAATTATAAGTTGTTTGTTGCTATGTTTGTTCTAGCATTTCGAGTACACAAACCGGGTGACAGTTTGTGTATTCCGACGACAAATGAAAGATGGTGAGGATATTCGTAGATTGTGTGGTTACTCGTGGGTTTCAAGTGTGTGACGACTGGTCAAATCGGTAGCGGCTGGGGGTAAATTCTGTTGTTCCGGTGGCCATCAGTTTTTCGGCAAAGCGGTCTAATTTAAGTTTTGGATTGTGAATTTTAAGAGAATTGGTTTGGGGTTTTTGTGATCTGATTAATTTGTTTTGATCAAGTTATTAAAATCTTTACTAATAGTATCTTAGTATGTGATTGATCTTGCTATATTTTATTAGTCTTATTAGTATCTTACAATCTGGGTGAACGTATATCAACAATCATATAACCTGGTCAATTCTTTCTTTCAGGTATTCGATGTTGAAGCAATCAATTGAGTTCATGTAATTTCATCAACTTTGAGATTTCCTCATATACATCAATGATATCAAGGTGTGTTTTTTATTGCTAATGTAAGTTTGTGATTTATAAATGTATTAGTCCTTAAATGTTTAAGTCAATGATTTCAAGCTATCAAATAATAAAGCCCAAATATTAGTAGATGTTCAAGCAAGTGATCGAGTTTTAATGATTTCAAGTATTATTTTCAAGGTATGATTACGATGTTCCGAATGTTTTGGTTTTAAATTTCCGGTATGTTAGTGAGAGAATTGCACCAATGTAATAAAATTTGTGTTGTTTGTTTCATATAGTATCGAGAAATGGGAATTTTCCGATAGCCGGTATGAAATTTCCAAAGTTATTTAAAACATAAAATTTATGAATATATGTTTATTGGGTATATTTTGCACCATGCTTTTCGTGTGATACAAGTTCTTTTTTCTGTAGTCATAAAAATATCCACCTTTAATTTCACTAATGGTCAAAATTATCTTTGAATCTACAACATTTTACCCTAAAATCATATTCTTCAAATCTTGGCGATAAAGTGTTAGGGGTCAACACTGCAATTGTAAAGTTGGTTTTATATGTTGTTGCAGATGGAAGAGATCCTCATAGAGTATTCTTTACACATTATTCATTTGAGTTGTTGATTTGTTATTTGTTGCCTTGCTATGTCAATTTGTTGTTGTTGTGTAAAGCTCTTCGTTTTTCTCTCTTTCATCGATTTGTGGTTTGTGCTTTGGGTATACACATTGCTTTGTCGCTCGCTATTAATTGAAGGTAAGTTTATCAGTCTTTAATAACAATTGTTTGCATTAGGTTTTTTTTGTTGTCTTGAACTCTCTCTTTTCCTCTTTTCAATTGGGCTTCTCGAGCCTAATAAAGAAACTTATTGGTGCTTTAAGTTCATCGTACCATGTATTATTACCTTAAAAATCATAAGTATTATTACTTTTATGTTTCTTGCATCTATCTCCTCATAGCATATCAAAGACTTTTCACACTATCTCTAGAACACTATCACCAGGACAAGTCTGTCCTTTACTAAAACATGATGTATTTTCCCAATTAGTACCTTAAAACACCTTAAACCATGACAACTGTATCTAAGTCATCATCATGCTTTAGATGCACTTATCACCTCATAGTAAACTCAAAATTTTCACATAACCACTTTCAAGATTTAAAGACTTTCAGCACAAACAACAGGAGCCCAACATAATTTAGTAACAGTTGCAGCAGAGCTACAAGCTCACTAAAAGTTTAAGGAATTGCAAAAGTATGATTAACAAGTCCGCACCACGTGGGGGTCGCTTTGCTGCATATGTTACACGTATAACAAAGTCATGTTGGTGTCATCATCGTATTATGCGTAGTGAAGTCGCAAACGGCAGGTTGTCGCTGCAGCGCGCAACATGGGTAAAATACTAGTTAATAACAAAATAAAAATAACGAACAAGTCCAAACTAGCCTTGAGTTAACGATAAAGTAGACATTGTTAACAGATTAGATGATATTGATAAGAAATGTAAATTATAGGAGTCCAGTTGCAAACAAACATTAAAAAAAAAAAACATTTTGGATACCAACAAATATGCTCAAACTTTAGAGACTTAACTTTTAAATTTGTCATGACACAACTAGCTTGCATAAAACAATTTTTTTTAAAAAATAAATTAAATTGGTTAACCCAACCATGTGGTTAAACATGTTCACGAGTTCATAATTGAACCCACCTCAACCTATTTAAACTATACATCATTTCACAAATTTTATGTTAGGTTGGTGTTATATCGAATATTCAAACCTAAGAAAAATCTAGTCACCTTTAGACCAACGGTATAGTGGCGTGTATGTGGGTGGGTGGGTGGGTGTGGGTGGGGGGGGGGGGGGTGGTGGCTTAAGTAAATAATTTTGTTTCTTAAAAAAAACTCAAATATAAACCCATTCCCTTTACTAAAAGATGCAACATCAAGTTCATCATCTTCATCTGACGAGGGAGTGAAACAAATAATATCATCGGTTCAGAAAGTCATTCTATGATGACGGGAGTTCCCAAATGGAGGAAATATATAATACGTGACTGGCTCGCCGCACATGAGTTATTGGTAAGTGATTACTTTTCACCCAACCCACAAATGATGATAGGAGTTTTAGGGGACGTTTTCGTATGAGCCGAGTTTATTTCTAAGAATAGCAAATTATTTAGACTGAAACATAAAACATATAAAAGATTAATCAAGCAAGCTAAGACCCGTACATTGTGACGAAGTAGTTAACCGGGAAAAAAAAATAGACGTTGAGCCATAGACGCGACTTACCACCTGTTAACTTGCAAAATTTAGACTAAAATGTAAACGAAAAATTTGTAAAAGATAAAACATACGGCGAACCAAATTTTAAAGTGGAATAGTGTTGGGTTAAAAATAAAAAATGCTTTGTGACAAATTGTAAAAAGATAAAAAGTATAGGGATTAAAAGAAAAACATAAAAAAAATCACAAAATTGACAAAAGAGAACCCATTGTTAAGTGACCCTTAAATGTTATTATAATAATCGCCAAAATAATTTAAAATTTGACATGTAAATTTAGCCTTCACCAGTTTTGTGAGGCCTCATTTCCTTCAATCGGAAGCCAAATATGCAATGTTTTAAAAACCGGTTTTCAAATCATACCGGATTTGGCGTAAAAATGGTTCAACCTGTTGAACCGGGTTGTATCGGGTGGTTTAACCGGATTGACGTGTTAATTCTACGAATTCATCAATTACAACATGAACTCAAAATATAATCTAAAAGTGAATGATTACATATTAAAAAAGATAATCCAAAAGTTATTTCATATAAAAAATAATCCAAAAGTATTCAATTTTTTAACAAAATTCTTTTAAATGAAAGTGTACGCAATGTCCAAGCCTTTGGAGTATTAAATACATCAAGTTCACAATTCTTAAAATATGAAATTCACTACCAAGGCCTTCCTCAAAATCTAGAGCATAACTATTTTTTTATCTCCTACATTATTACATAAGAAGTTTTAGTAGAAATAACAAACATAGTATACTTAAATTATGAAAGATAAGTAACATATATAACAAGTAATAGCGTGTTTGGGGAACCGTTTGTGCTCTTCCTCACCAAACATGTTATCTATATCATTAGACAAAATTACACGGATGGTGCCTGTGGTTTTCATGTAATAACACATTAAGGTACTAAACAACTTTTTTAACTTCTTTAGGGCCCATGGTTTAGTTTTTGTAACGAAAATGGGTATTAAGGTTTGTTTTTGTAACAATGTTGGGTACTAATACCAACTATTGTTAAATTTTCTGCTAACTTTAGTTAAAGTGATTAAAATGCATTTTTATAAACTAGATGGGCCATTATGTATTAAACTACATTTACAAAACCTTTAGTACCCAAACATGAAACTTTAGATAAACCATAGGGACTAACCAGGTAATTAACTCATTATTTTATTAAATGTATTTATTTTTAAGATTTACAATTAAATAAGGAATATTTAATTAAAACATTGTTTTATTAAATATATTTATCCCATTATTTATAAAAATAAATCCAAGTTATTAGATTAATAGTTGTAACTAGGGCTGTTTAAAACGCTCGGCGCTCGCCGATCGCTCGTCGCTCGTTCGGAATTTTGCTTGGAAATGCTCGCTCGATTTTCCGCTCGGTTGTAAACGAGTCGATCGGCTCGGTTCGGTTTGTAAATGAGCCAAGCACGAGCAAAGGTCCGCTCGGCTCGGTTCGGCTCGATATAATTTTTATTAATTTATTATATATATATTTATATATATACACATTAATTACATTTATATTTATAGTTATAGTTTTATACATGCCACTCTATTGGGTTTGACTCAATATATGTATATATACAATTATATTTATAGTTATTAGCCCAGTCAACTCAATGATAACTTAACACTAAGTTTAATTGTAAAACCCTAAGTCGTGAAAAAACATGTTTGACTTCATATTCCCATTAGTTGTCCACCATCAATCATCTCCAGCTATCAACCTACGCCACAACGCGACAATTGTTATCTGTAGTATGCTCATCACCTCACTGGCCTCAACTAGAGCCTCATTCTCGAATGGTCGAACCTCAGTCATCACTAGGCAGCAAGAATATTAAAGGAAACATCCCAAATTTATGGCTGTCCGAAAACACTCGCCGCTCGCTCGATGCTCGCTCGAAAAAATGTGCGCTTGAACAATGCTCGCTCGGTTTCCGGATCGATTGTAAACGAGCCGATCGGCTCGATTCGATTTGTAAATGAGCCAAGCACGAGCAAAGATCCGTTCGGTTCGGCTCGACTCGTGAACAGCCCTAGTTGTAACCATAAAGAAAACATTTAATTTAATGTTGGATGGACTTGTGTTATGGTTTCAACTAATAATCTAATAACTTGGATTTAACTTATAAAAATGCTTTCTTTATGTGATTGAATTAAGTGTAATTTTTGGCCAAAGAGATGCAAACCCAATTCAAGAAAATTAAAAAAGATAGAAACAAACAGAAGTTGAATTTTTATAAATAAAAAAAAGAAAGATATTTTTTTCTTCTTCAAGAACTGATGGGCTTGGTAGGTTTGGACCTAAAAGGTAAAAATCATTTTTGAATTTCATTAAAATCCATAAGTAAATTAATAACATTTAGAACGTTTTATCTATCTTAGAAGTATATTTGTTTTTATAAATAATGGGATAAATATATTTAATAAAACAATATGTTTTAATTAAATATTCCTTATTTAATTATAAATCTTAAAAATAAATACATATTGTTTTATTAAATATATTTATCCCATTATTTATAAAAATAAATACACTTCTAAGATAGATAAAACGTTCTAAATGTTATTAATTTACTTATTGATTTTAATGAAATTCAAAAATGATTTTTACCTTGTAGGTCCAAACCTACCAAGCCCACCAGTTCTTGAAAAAGAAAAAAAAATCTTTCTTTTTTTATTTATAAAAATTAAACTTCTGTTTGTTTCTATCTTTTTTAATTTTCTTGAATTGGGTTTGCATCTTTTTGGCCAAAAATAACACTTAATTCAATCACATAAAGAAAACATTTTTATAAGTTAAATCCAAGTTATTAGATAAATAGTTGTAACCATAACACAAGTCCATCCAACATTAAGTTAAATGTTTTCTTTATGGTTACAACTATTAATCTAATAACTTGGATTTATTTTTATAAATAATGGGATAAATATATTTAATAAAACAATGTTTTAAATAAATATTCCTTATTTAATTATAAATCTTAAAAATAAATACATTTAATAAAATAATGAGTTAATTACATGGTTAGTCCCTATGGTTTATCTAAAGTTTCATGTTTGGGTACTAAAGGTTTTGTAAATGAAGTTTAATACATAATGGCCCCTCTAGTTTATAAAAATGCATTTTAATCACTTTAACTAAAGTTAACAGAAAATTTAACGATAGTTAGTATTAGTACCCAACATTGTTACAAAAACAAACCTTAATACCCATTTTCGTTACAAAAACTAAACCATGGGCCCTAAAGAAGTTAAAAAAGTTGCTTAGTACCTTAATGCGTTATTACATGAAAACCACACGCACCATCCGTGTAATTTTGTCATATCATTACTATGAAGTTCTCCTTCTTGCTTTTATTGAACCACAAAAAAATTCAAATGTCCAAAACCCAAAAATTTACCTTGTGCCGGTACCGGTATAAAGGTTCAAACCGGTATACTGTATTTTACCGGCGGTACGAACTTGATACCGTTTCGCCTTTATACCGGGGTGTTTCGTACCAGGCTCACCTCCGAATAACAGTATTACCGGTATAACCGGCCGGTACGTACCGGTTTTTAAAACATTGCACATATGTGCTCCACCGATTGAGACGCTTAGGATTTTGCTTACACCTTTGGTAAAGACTGGCTAGAAAACGATGACTAAGACAATGCTTTTGATTGGATGCATGTCAAGGCAAAAGCCACAATTTTTGATGGACGACCAGGAAAGCGTTGACTAAGATGCGCTTTTGGTGAAAGTTTTTGCTAAGCCTGCGTTTTTTTTTTTTTTTTTTTTTGAAATGTGCCGACTATGTCTTAGCCCATACTTTTGGGGACTTCTAAATTTCATATCTATTCTCTAACTTTTTTTTTTTTTTCGATTTTGACTATTTTTATAATTTTCCTTAAAAATAAACACATACAAAATCAACCAATTAGAAAACCACACATAAGTTAAGCCGGCTAAAAACATTCAAATATAAACCGACACAACAAATCTTGTAAAGTACCATGGGTTCTGCAAAACAACCATTTAAATCAATGCACAACTAAAATTTAGTTGTCGATTAATCCTCAAAGGGACAAACTTTACACAACAATAATATATACACACACTAACTAACCTGAGAAAGCCAATGCACGGCATAGGATGAATGAAAAAGATGGATACTCTCGTTTGGAAACAGTCTTCCATAAAAGGAACCTGGGACAGCATAAACAAAACATGATGATCCACATTCATCTCCATTCCTCTTCATCTTTGTATAGAACTCAGGTAGTGATCTAAAAACTGTATTGAAGTCGTTGTCGAAAAGATCGTTTAAGAACACTTGAAACTGTGGCACTTGAGAATTAATTTGTGAACATATGTCATGGACTTTATCAATTATGTTGGCTACAAGGAATAATGTGTTTGGCCCAGAGGAACAACCCAAGTCTGCTATCTTGAAGCACCCTGGGAAGCCATTAAGATCATTAGCTAATCTTTTTATTGCTTCATGTAACACAGGTAGCGATCTCTGTAATCCAGTTCCCTGAAGTTTTTTATAAAAAGAACCAACTTGAATACAATCTTTAAAACATGAATGTTATGAATGATTCTAGGCTTCTAGCATGCTTTGATCATGTACAACACACATCGTTTGCAAGATGTGGCATGTATGAGACATTTTTATTTAGGTGTATTGGATTTAAATAATTCTAACTATTACTAATTGGCTGTCACCGGTCCCAACTAAAAAAATGTGTGCTAGTGGTCCCAACTTTTAACATATTGGTCACCAATAGACTATAACTAACAGAATATTAACTAATTTTCTAAATGGAACATATTTATTTTTAGTTATAGTCTGTTGGTGGTTAATATGTTAAAATGTGGGACTGCTAGCATATATTTTGCTAGTTGAGACTGATTGTGACTAATAGCTGATAGTTTAGATTATTTAAATCCAATACTTCTTGTATTTATTTCCTGGTGTTTTAGCAAAACTATAAGTGTTTCTATGTGGTTTATAAGGAGTTTGCTATCCAGGGTAGTAGACTTCAAGAAAATCTGATAGTAGATATTCACAAGGCAAACCAACTCCTCATACACGCTGATCGACTTGGAAAAACTCAGGAAAAAAAAAGTTGCATACTAAAAAAAAGCTATATTGCTCATATGGCTAGGTAGCGGACACCAATTGTGTCTACTCCTTTTACTAGTGGACTCCCTAAACCGAAACGAGTTCAAAACGTCTAGTTTGCAATCGTATCCCTTCCAAATTTTTTATTGATAAAAGAGTCAAAAGAGTTTGTAAAAAAATAAGTTACATACTAAAAAAATAAGTTATATTGATCATATGGCTAGGTAGCGGACACCAATTGTGTCTACTCCTTTTACTAGTGGACCCCCTAAACCGAAACGAGTTCAAAAAGTCTAGTTTGCAATCGTATCCCTTCCAAATTTTTTATTGATAAAAGAATTGAAAGTGCTTGTAAAAAAATATGTTACGTACTAAAAAATACTACGTAAGTTATATTGCTTATATGGCTAGGTAGCAGACACCAATTGTGTCTACTCCCTTTTACTAGTGGATTCCCTAAACCGAAACGAGTTCAAAACGTCTAGTTTGCAATTGTATCCCTTCCACATTTTTTATTGATAAAAGAGTCGAAAGTGTTCGTAAATTTCACCCTGCTATCAAGTTTCAATGATCTTGGATATGCTACAACAGGCGCAACGGCACAAAATATATCTGGTGTGCAGCGTGCTTATTAGTGTGACATACCTGAAGATAAGAATTTCTTGCATAGCTGGACTCTCCATTTCCTGTGTTCATGTGGAGGACCTTCTCGATTAACATGGTTTTTTGTTTTATAAAATCATACAGATTTTTTCCTTTTGTTAGCGTTGTGTTAACTTGCTTTAAATAAGCATTTATTTTTTGTTCAAGAGTAGGTTATAGTCTTAATTAGTTGTAAATGTGATCATTAAATCATATACGCCATAGTCTACCTTATGAGGCAGAATACGTTATTACACTTTCACTTACCTGTCGTTTTCATTAGATGTACAAGTGATTAGACCATCCACATGAATAAGAAGACTTAAAAAACACCTAAAAACATGTCTAGTCATCGCCACATCATAAAAACATTTGTTCTTCAAAAATACTAAAAACTCACCCAATAAAAAAACCAAAAGACATGACATATCATCATACCTTTTAAATTCTTAACCACATTTTCACCACTTATTTTCTTTACTTATATTATATATATTGAAAGCACAGGGACAGACAGACAAAAAAACTAGTTTTTACTAGTTCTTGTAGAAGAGCGAAACCCAAAAACCAACCCCACAATAAAACATCACAAAAAACATCCAACTCATCACTAAAAACATCACCAATGAGGACTTTAATAATCATTCTAATAAGATTAAATTGATGCAGTTCTTTATGGGATTGATAATACTTACCAACATGCTAGAACTACTTTGTTACTCAAAGCTGACTTACCTTCTGTAAAAGAAGCATTTGCTTTAGTTTCTAGAGAGGAATCTGATAGAAACTCAAGTGTTGGTGGTACAAGTAAACCTAATCAAACTGTTAATTTCTTGTCTAAAGCTAATCAAGAAAGTTTTAATAAAAAGAAGTTTAACAAAAGCACTAACCAATCCCTCAAGTGCACTCATTGTAATAAGAATGACCATTCTGTGGATATGTGTTTTGAATTGATTGGATATCCTGCTTGGTCCAAGTCTAGAGGTAATCAAAATAGGAAAAATGCTATGAGCAATAACATTGTTTTTGAGTCTTCTAACAGTTCTCTCAGCGGTCTTACTAGTGATCAAGTTGCTAAACTTTTGAGTCTCATTCATGAGAAACCTGCTGAACCCTATGTGAGTTGTAATTTGTCTGGTAGGTTGTTTTGTGCTTCTGCCATTGGTTCTAATGTGTACTGTTTTACTAGTGCTAATGGTAGCTTATTAGGAATAGGGTGGATAGTTGATTAAGGTGCCAATGAACATATGGTTAAAGATGATATTGGTTTGTTTGATTATGTTGATGTTTCAGATTTAAATATTAAAATCAAACACCCCAATGTACTTTTGCTTTAGTAACCAAAATTGGCAGTTAAAATTAGCTGAAAATCTTATATTACAAGATGTTCTAGTGGTACCTGAATACACTGTAAACCTGTTATCTGTTCATAAACTTGCTAGAGACAACAAGGTGTTGGTTGGTTTTAATGAAAATAAATGTTATTTGCAGGACCGGTCGTCTAGGAAAACCCCGGTGTCTGGTAGTTAAATGGATGTTTTTTATATGTATGGCAATGCTTCTTTGACTTCTAAGGTGTGTTCTAACAGTGTTGCTCTTTCTAATCTTTGGCATGCTAGATTAGGTCATCCTTCTAGTCAAGTGTTTAGTTTTTTAAAACTTGGTCATGACTTCAAGTCCAGTGATAGTCATGAGCCCTGTGAAGTTTGCCATAATGCTAAACAACACAGGGAACCCTTTCCATTAAGTGATCATAAGAGTTCTCATGTTGGTCAACTTGTGCATTTGGATGTGTGGGGTCCTTATATAGTTGCTAATAGAGATGGTCATAAATATTTCTTAACAATTGTTGATGATTTCTCTAGGGTTGTGTGGGTGTGTCTGAAGAACATAAGTCAGAAGTGTTTCAAAACATTAAGGATTTTTACTATTCAATTCAAATTCAGTTTAAAGAACATGTTAAAGTTTTTAGAAGTGACAATGGTTTAGAGTTTGTGAATAGGCAAATGAATCTGTTTTGTAAATAAAAGGGAATAATTCATCAGACCAATTGTACATACACGACCAATTGTACATACACTCCCCAACAAAATGGGGTTGCTGAGAGGAAATAGAGGCACTTGTTGAATGTTGCTAGGGCCTTGTTATTTCAAAGCAATGTTCCTGTTAAATTTTGGACTGACTGTGTGTTTACTGCATCTTATTTGATTAATAGGACTCCTACATCTATGCTAAATGGAAAGACCCCTTATGAGCTTATGTTTAAATTTAAACCCTTCCTTGATCATCTTAAGGTGTTTGGGTGTCTGTGTGTTTGCTACTGTTTTAAACATTTTAAATAAATTAGAAAGCAGAGCAGAAAAATGTGTGTTTCTTGGTTATTCAAATGAAAAAAAAGGGTTACAAAGTGTTCAATCTTGATAGTAAAATAGTGTTTTTCTCTAGATATGTAAATTTTTTTTAGTCTTGTTTTCCTTTTAAAGAAGCAAACATTTTTCAAACCTTTGATTCTAATTCTGATAAAAGTGTTAATACTTTAATTTTTTTCAATGTTTTTGAAAACATAGATGATCAACAACACTTAGGAGTGAATGATCCTAATGATGACTGGAGGGGTAATGGTAATAAGGATTCTGGAACACATTGTGTCCAGCAATCAGATTTGTCCGAGGTCTTTGCAGGCTGGGCTGGAAATCAGCAGCCTAATGGGTCAACATCCGATGAAACTGATAAGGTACGAACTGTGAATACAGAAAGTGACTTGAATGCACATTCTGGGGGTGATACTGTTGTTGATAATCTGTTTGCTCCTAGGAGGTCTATTAGGAATGTTGTTTTTCCAAAAAAAAACCTAAATGATTTTGTAGTTGAAGAAAAAGTTAAATATGGTGTTGAAAAAGTTGTAAACTTTTCCTATCTTTCTTTTGAGTGTAAAAGCTTTGCTGCTAGTCTTCACAAAAGTTGTGAACCTAGGAACTATTATGAGGCTGCAAAAGACCCTAACTGGGTCAGTGCCATGAATGAGGAACTTGCAGCCTTATATAGAAATCAAACCTGGGAAGTTGTTGATTTACCTAAGGGAAGACATAAAACTGGTTGTAAATGGATTTTTAGGATTAAGTATAAGTCCAATGGTGAGGTAGAAAGGTATAAGGCTAGACATGTGGCTAAGGGATATAATCAAAAGGAGGGTCTTGACTATGAAGAAACATTTTCTCCAGAGTCAAGCTCATTACTATTAGATGTGTCATAGGTCTAGCTGTTCAAAATGAGTGGAAAATTTTTCAACTTGATGTGAATAATGCCTTTCTATATGGGGACTTAGATGGGAAAGTTTACATGTCTTTACCTGAAGGTTTTAATTCTGATACCGGGAATAAAGTTTGTAGACTAAAGAAATCCTTATATGGGCTCAAACAAGCTCATAGGATGTGGAATTCTAAACTTGTTAGTGCTTTATGTGAATTTGGGTTTGTTCAAAGTCAATGTGACTATTCCATGTTTGTTAAAAACATTGATTCTGTGTTTGTTATGAAATTGAAAAAATAAAAGCTTTGTTTAAGTCCAATTTTTTTATTAAAGACTTAGGTGAACTTAAATAATTTTTAGGAATAGAAGTTGTCAAACATGGAAATGATATTTGTCTTTCACAAAGAAAATATTGCACTGATCTTCTTATGGAGTATGGAATGCTTGGATGCAAGCGTGTTTCCACTCCTATTGAAGTAAATCATGTCATAACAAACTTAGTTAAGTGTCATAATAACCCTGTCACTTATGTCACTGGCTATCAACAGTTGGTTGGCAAACCTAATTACTTATCTCACACAAGACCTGATATAACTTATGTTGTTCATTACCTAAGTCAATATACGCATAAGCCTTTAGATGGTCACTTAAAAGTTGCGTTAAGACTCCTCAGGTATCTAAAAGGGGCTCTTGGTAAAGGTTTGATCTTTTCTAAAAGTGAGTCTTTTAATGTTAATGCCTATTCAGATTTTGATTGGGCCAAGTGTGTTGATACCCGGAGATCTGTAACTGGGTACTGTGTGTTTCTGGGTAACTGTCTTGTTGCCTGGAAAAGCAAAAAACAACCCACAGTGTCCAGGTCTTCTGCTAAAGCAGAATACAGGGCAATATGTTCGGGTGTTTGAGAGGTCATTTGGATAAGGAATTTGATGTCTGAATTAGACATTTAAATCAATCTTCCAATTAACCTATTTTGTGACAGTTCGGCTACTCTTTCTATTGCAGCAAACCATGTGTTTCAGGACAAAACAAAGCATTTTGCTTTGGATTTGTTCTTTTTAAGAGAGCAAATTACTAAAGGTATTGTGAAAGCCATTAAGATTGGTTCCAAGGATCAAATGGCTGATTTGTTTATTAAGGGGCTTCAAACATCCATGCATCAAAGTTTTTCAAACCAAATCAAGATGCTTGATTCATATAAGAAATAAAATTGTGGGAGGTGTTAAAAATATTACATTCTCCTTAATATATTATTTTTCGATTTTATTTCTTTTATAAAAATATAAAATATTTTGCATGGTTCTTTTCAGGTTTGGGCTTTGGGTTGCTGTTTGAGTCCATATGTCCAAGGTCCAAGGTTTTGGAGTCCAGTTGCTGTGGTGGTCTGTGTCCAGCCCAGTCTCGTGTGTTTTAAGCTTGCTCCATCCTAGCCATTCATTGCTTGCTGATCCGTGTGATCTTCATCCAACGATGGAGGCTTGTCTGGTTCGTGCTTATTCCGTAGAAGCTTCCAGGCCTCTTATTTAAGATAGAGCTCTCTTCTGATCCAACTTTTTAATCTCAGTCTTTATTCTCATATCTTTTGTTCTCTCTCGTACACATTTTAGGGTTTGTGTTGTATTAGGGTTTCAAACACTTTGAGTTGGGATCTTGAATAATATTGTTTTTCATTCCTCTGATTATCCATGAAAGTTGACAATATGGATTAAACATTGTTTCCATTATTGCCAAAGTATAATGTAATATCTTAGCCATCAATTACGAACATGTTGCGGTCATTAAATAAATTTCGATGGCAATTTGGTCGAAAACGTTACCTTTACCAAAGAACTCCTATCTTAGTCATAATTTGATTTCTAGTGTGTGATAAATGAACGTTTGATTATGTATTATAAGACTATAAGGAGTAGTGGGGGAAAGAGGGGGATGAAGCGTCATGTGGCACTTGTGGGACCCTTGAGGGAGGAAAATAATTGTGGGGAGTGGAAGGGGGGGAAGAGGGGGGGGGGGGGAAGTGACATGTGGCATTTTTTTTTCTTTTTTTTTTATAAAAAAACTTTCATATATTAAAAACATAATAATAATAATAATACAAACCGAAAATATTAAAGTAATAAAAAAATAATTAATATTAAATAAAATAAAAAAAATTTAAATTTTTCCCACCCAAACGTTTAAATTTCAAATTCCATAGGTTACTTTGAAATTCAAAATTTCCCCCCAAACCGTTTGAATTTCAAAATTTTCTAACCCTATAAATACAACACCAAATCTGATTTTTCAGTCACACCTCCAATTCCTCATCCTCAAAACAATGAATAACATGGGTGCTGGTTTTCAAGCAGGAGCTGCCGGACCATCTAATATCCGGCAGTACTCTCGCCGGGCCCGGGGACGGGTCCGCCCCCGGAGACAACTATTCACCTCCTCTACTCCTCCTACTGCTGCACAACCTCCTATTTCTCCTCCTCCTCCTCCTCCACAACATTGGTTATATCCCCCTCCTGCTGCTGCTGCTGCACAACCAACCTTTCCTCCTCCTGAAGTTGATGATGACTGGACGGATGAGGAAATGGTCTGGGCCATGGATTATGTCATGGCTGTTAACGAAATGGACCGACTAATGTTGTCGGCCCCCACCCCCGGGCTGCTGCTGCTATCCCCACCCCCACCCCTGGTCTGCTGTTGCTATCCCCACCACCATCCCCCAACACCAGACTACCCCCATCCCCATCCCCCAACACCAGGCTACCCCCACCCCCTACCACGAGACTTCCCCAACTGAGGGGGACTTGGAAGCCCTCAGGGAGATTGAGGAGGAGGAACTCTACTGGAGCCGACCTACCCCTCCTCGTGAGTACTACTACTTCCCCTCGGATGCGAGATCTGATGGACGGGATAGCTCACGTTCCGTCTCACCCGAGTACATCACCCTCCCCGGGGAATGGGACAACTACTCTCCATAGTGGAGAAAATTAAGATTAAATAAGTAATTTAGGATTTATTTATGTTTAAATAAGTAATTTAGGAATGATTAGGATTATGTAATGGTTGTTTAAGTGTGTAATGGTTATTAAGTAATCTAATTATGTAATGTTTTTTTATTTAATTTCTTTAAAAAAAAAAAAAACCGGGCATTTTAAAATGATAAAATAGATTGTTTTTTTTTTAATAAATAAACATCATCCAATAAAAAGCCTCCACGTGTCCTCCCCTTCCCCCCCTCCCCCCCCCCCCCCCCCCCCCCACGTCGGTGAAACCTCCCCCGCCCCACCCCCACGCCACTCTCCCGCCCCTACCGGCGGTGGTGTCCCCCCCCCCCTCCCGCCCCCACTCCGCTTAGTCTAAGCACGGCGTTGAAGAGAGTTGTTTTAATTTGACGATTGATGATCATAATAGAAATTAATAATGTGGCAGTTGTGAAAACATGTCAAAATTTACCGAAAGGCTTAATTCTTTGGAAAGCTATGTGATAGGTTTACCGTAGAGGCTAAGAACATCGACCACTAAACCGATAGTTTTACATCTATATTCGATGCCCATTTAAAAGTAGATGATTTTTTATTTTCTACACGGATTGCTAAAAATGCAAATAAAATAAAAAAATGAAATTCATGTTCGTTAATATAGTTTTTTAACTCCTGAACTAAGAACACAACTTGAACAAATCCAACAAAAAATATCCAATTTATGTTCTTTACGTAAGGGTGGGTAGGGTGGTCATGATGGCCACTCCGTAATGGCCGTGACCATCACAAACACCGCCCCGCTTATATAATCACGGCCGCGTTCCAAAAAAATCGTGATGCTCATCACACTCCCCCATTCTTTCTCCTCAATATTTTATTATTATCTATATACAAAGTAATTTTTTTTTTGCTAAATTTAACATTAAACATTACATAACACACTCACAAACCTAAATTAAAACACTACATAATCCTAAATTAAAACATTTATTAAACCTAAATTACTTAAACACGCCTACGGAGAGTAGTTATCCCAATCCTCTAGAGTGTACTCTGGCGACGACACGTCACGATCGCTGTCACGACCGTCCGACCTAGCGTTTGAGCGGATGAAGCCAAAGTCAGGACTTGGAAGATGATACGGTTCATCATCCATATTCACATACCGCGCACCAGTGTCACTTTCGTACCCTTCCTCATTTGGGTGTGATAGCGTGATAGTATCACATTCCACCCCATCCACCCTAATAATTTTTACACAATTGACAAAAAGAATTGAACAAAGAACAAAAAATCTTGTGTTAATTGCAATTATCGTCCCTATGGTTTGTACCAATTAACAGGTTCAGTACAAGTATAGTCTGTGGAGAGAGGAGATGGTGAGGAGAGGGATGGATGGAATGGTGGTGGTGGTGTTACTGGTGGTGGTGGGTGGTGTGGGTTGGTTGGTTGGAGAAGAAGATGGAGGGGTATAATAGTCATTTCACCTACAAACTAACAAAAAAACTAACGGACGTTAAAAATGAGGAATGTAAAGTGTTAGCCCGACAAAAGTCAGGGATTCAAAGTGTTATACTCGTGCTGAACCTGTTAGTTGGTGTAGACCATAGGGACGAAAACTGCAAAAATAACTATCCAACATGTCGTTCAAAAACATATGCAAAAATAAACCACCATCAACTAAGATATGTCGCTACATAGATGAGCAAATTAACTGCCATAACCGATAACCAAACCATAATCAACATAACCAATAATCGGCATAACCAATGGTTATTGCTATGAAATTTCTTCAACCGATCGAGTGTGAAGAAACACAAAGTCTAGGATCGTCCAACGAAGGGCAATCCGAGTGGTGATTCTACTGTATTTTACAAAGAAAGTGTGATTATAAAATACGTGCGGGTCTAAAAGCAAGACCAAGGATTTACGAGACTACCAATTAGAAGAGCCGAGCCTCTAATCGTTAGTATAATAAACAAGGGGTTGAAGAAGGTACGAGTGTTCGTATTCTTCTTGAATGAAAGTGTATGGGATATTAGATGCCGATAAAAGGAGAAGGGAGTCCTCCTTTTATAGTACCAAGATATCATACTTTCTCATAGGGCTGTTCAAAATCGGATAATCCAAAATTCGAATCTGAAAAATCCGAAAATCCGAATCTGAATTATCCGAAATTTTGGATAATCCGATTTTCGAATATCCGAAAATCGGATTATCCGAAAATCGGATTATCCGAAATTTCGGATTCGGATTCGGATCCTGATTTTGAAAATTTTCGGATAATCGGATTATCCGAATCCGAATATTAAAAATATATATATAAATATATAATATTATATACACTACATAACACAATACACAATCCTAAATCCTTAATCCTTCTAACTCTAAGTCCATACTCCTCTAATCCATAGCTGTTGCTCTCTCTTCTCTCCTCTATAACAGCCCCCGTCCACCTCGTATCCGACCTCCACAGCCCCCTTCCATCAAAATAATAAGTTTTTTTTATATATTTGTTGTTCAAATTTCGTTTTTCTAACTTCGATTTTTGTTTTTTTAATAGGTTCATGTTTTAGGCATAAAGGAGAACGTTTTTTATAGTTTTTTTATTATTTTTTATTATTTTTTTAATTTTTTTTTAAGTTTCGGATTATCCATTGGATGATCCGAATCCGAATCCGAAATTTCGGATATCCGAATTTCGGATATCCGAAATTTCGGATTCAGATTCGGATCTCAATATTGACTATCCGAAATTTCGGATTATCCGAAATTCGGATATCCGAAATTCGGATTATCCGATTTTGAACACCCCTACTTTCTCAGCCCATCCTCTACCCTTAATGGGGCCCGGCCCAGGTAGAGGTGTCTCCATAATCCGGCCCAAGCCCTTAAGCCCATTTGGTGCAAGTGGGTTTTAGTAAAGTAGGAAAAAGTAGCATGCTAGGGGGGATGTTACCGTCCTGGCGCATATACACGTGGCGCCCAGTAAGTGGACGCTGATGGGCAGTGGACACGTGGTGCTCGCCCATTGGTATATCCAGGCGGTGGACAGTTTATGCTTTCCAGGATTTTGAGGTGGGTAGAGAAAGTCTACTTCGTCAGGAAGATATCTTGGCTGGGAGGCTGCCACGTCGCCGTCCTTTCTGCTCGTCAGACTGGGAACAGTCTTTGATTGGAGGGGAACTCTGACGGGCCGCCTGTCATGTCGGAGATATTTTGTTTGGGGCAGGGGTGAGTTCCAAAGCTGCCCAAAAAGGTATCTTCCACTTGTGGTGAAACTTGTCAGGGAAGCTTTGATGTATATTTGGTCCGCCTGGCGTCGAATATACCGCTGACGTAAAACGGGCGGGTGGACGCCAGGTATTTCGTCGACGTAGAACGAGAATGTTAATGCTCGCGTCGGACGGCAGAAGCATCGCTGACGTAGAACGGGTTTGTGGACGCGAGACGTTCCGCTGACGTAAAACGGGCGGATGGGCGCGAAACGATCCGCTGACGTAGAACGGGCGGAGAAGCGTCTGGCGGAGCCTGTTCTAAGTGGGCGATGGTATGGTATTTGTAAATGTTTTAATACCATATTCCTTCAAGTCCCCCCAGTCCAGTGCTGACCTGTATTTTTGGGGAGTGCTGGACTTGATTTCACAAGTGTACTTTGAATAACATCCAGTCGTCACTGGGTTTTCATGTACCAAAGTGGACGTGTGTTTTTTATTTATTCTTCGTCAACTGGTGCGCGCACAGAGATCAAGCTGTGGGCGTATGACGGGATGCGCAGTAGTTACGTTCTTGCACGCAGGCGTGTAGCCAAGATAGGCGTTGGGCCTGTTTGCGCCGGCGGAAGTTGTGTAAATTAATTTTTTCTGAATTTTCAGTCCGGCGCGTAGGCGTTGAGCCGAGGTAGGCGTTTGGCCTGTTTGCGCGGCCAGAAGATGTGAAAAGTAATTTTTCAAAATTTTCAGTCTGGCGCGCAGGCGTTGAGCCGAGATAGGCGTTGGTCCTATTTGCGCGGCCAGAAGATGTGAAAAGTCGTTTTTTGTCGCTGTTTGCGCTTGCATTTACTCCGCATTGAATTTGTCTTTTTGGAATTTGTATGAATTAAAGGCGGGAATGTTTTGAATTTGAAAGGACGTGTCTGACGGTTGGTACACCTGCTTTGGAGATCGTTTCTGACAGTTAGTACAACTGTTGAGTTGCTAGGCCGCCACGTGTCGTACATCTGATGAATGAGGACAGTTGTTTGATGTTGATTTTGAACGAGGGCGTATACGTGTCGGTCATCGGCATCGACTGCCAGCTGGGGCAGAACAACCGTCTCGCAAGTGAGACACGCGCGGCGCGTGGGCCGTTTTGGCACGTGGGCTGTGCGACGTGTCTGCCTGTGATTGGACCTTTGCGCGAAAAGCCTGCCAATCATCATTACCTGTATTAAATGCGATGGGTATAAATAGTCATCTCCACCCTTAGGTTTCTTTCATTCTCTTCTTTTCTTCGAAATTTCTTCAAACTTTCACCGGTGTTCTTCCTTATTCCGATCAGAAATTTGAGCTTTTTCTTAGTTTCCCTCTTCTTGAAGATGTCGTCCGAAGATAAGAAGGTTGAGCTGTCGATGAAAGATGCTCAGATCTCCTGGTCCAAAGACAAATTCAGGTCTTTGGTCAAGAGGTTTGGCATTTCCCGAGATTGGGACCCGGAGCTGCCGGAGAAGGGGCAGACTCCGGTCGACTGCCCGGAGGGGAAAATATGCCTATATGAGGCATATTTTCAAAAGGGGCTTTTCCGCTGCCGGTGTCTCGTTTCTTCATCTCTGTCCTTCAGAGATATGGGGTGCACGTCTCTCAAATGAGCCCTTTTGGGGTGATGAGGGTGATGCACTTCGAGGCCACCTGCTGGTCTCTGAGGAGGCAGCCGGTGTGTGAACACTTCAACGTGTTCTATAAGCTGGAGGTGAAGGAATCATGCTGGGTCTCTTTCATGGAGAGATCCAAAAGTGTCAGCCTGATTGTGCCGAAGAGTTCTCCAAAAACTCTTCGGGAGTGGAGGAGGTGTTTCTTCTTCGTGAAGAAGGAAGTAATTCCTGTAGAGATGGCGAAGCTGGAGCTTCGTCCTGGGCAGATGGTGCCATCCTTCGAGGTGATGAAGGATTTCCAGGAGGAGGAGTGGTTTAAGGATCTCTCCGCGCACCCAAGTCGTTTAGATGACTTGGATAAGTTGGATGAGGGGATCCTTTGGTTGCTGGGTTTGAGCCGCCTGGGTGTGAGGGAGGGATACAATGTGGCGCCTGCTGGTGATGGTGTGCCACTTTCTGTGGAGGGTAAGTGTTTACTGTTGCGTCCAGTCTGTTTGTATTCCTTATGTCTTATGCCTTTGTTTTTTTGATCGCAGGTGATTTGTTGTTTGATTATTTTGCCGCCCGGTCTGTGAAGACCATGTATGTGGCGGTGCCTGGGGGGGGGGGTTTCGGAGATGGAGCTGATGGTGGAGAACTTCCTGTTCCCCGGCCCTATTCAAGGTGCGACCTCTAACCTTGAAGTAGGTTTTTTAATCAACCTCGACCCGTTGTCTGTGAAGACGGCGGAGTGGGTTGATTGTGTGTTTTTATTTGATGATGAGTCGAGTGACTCATCGTCTGATTTAATACATCGTACGCGTCGGTCTGCAGGTGGCGCCAGAGGCGGATCATCTTGGGCCGGGGCACAAGGCGGGGATGCGACAGCTGAAGGTCGCGTACCCGAGGATGCGGCTACTGACAGTAAGTGTCTTATTTTTTTTCTTCTCTGTCTTTGTTTAAAGGATTTTTTCCTTGTTTGCAGGTCGCAAGCGCAAGCAGCCGGAGACGGCTGAAGAAAACGTAGGCGGTGGCTCGTCGCCAAAGCGGGCGGCTCATGGAGGTGACAAGCCGCATGAATTGGAGCTTGAGCCGCCGCCGATGCGCGAGCCCTTTTACAAGAAGGCCCTGAAGAAACTGAGCAGTAAGTACCTTTCGAGTTGTTTATTTTTCTTTCTTTTGCTTCCAAGTTCGTTATTCGCCTGTTTTTCCTTTGTAGGCTCTATTCCTCCTTCTGTGAAACAATATCAGGAGGAACGGAAGAAGAAGCTTGAGGAGGAGGGTGCCCAGGCTGAGGCGGCGCGCCAAGCTGAGCTTGCGCGTAAGGAGGAGGAGGATATGCGTGCTGCTGAGGCCGCGTTGAAGAAAAGGCAGGAGGAGGAGGCGGCCACCCGTGAAGCCGAGTTGGAGCGGAAGCGAGTGGAAGACGCTCGCTTGGCTGAAGTTGAGCGCAAGCGAGCTGAGGATGCTCGCTTGGCTGAGGTAGCCGCGAAGGAGGAGGAGGAGGAGCGCCACCTCGTGCTGTTGAAACAGCACGAGGACCTGGTGCGCATAAAGAAGGAGCAGGCCCAAGGGATGGGTGCTCATGGTGGCGAGGGTTCGCGGGGTGAGCCCTCGTTTATTGATTTAAGTGAGAAGGACGTCGTGGAGGCGTCCTTTCCTGGTGGTGGGCCTGAAGACCCAAAATCAAAGATGGCTGAAGGCACAGTGGCGTCCTCGAGCGGCCCGGCCTTCCGCATGGACGCTCCGGTCTATACGCCTGGGTGGCGTATAACCGAAAGCTGCAGATTCCTCAACCCTTTTGTGGCTGAGGAATTTGTGAGCTATGCGTTGCCGCCTGCCGAGCGCGCGCATCATCGGGCCCAGGATCGCGACACCCTCTTCTCCGAAATGTGCATGAACCTGACGCAGACTCTGGGCAACCTTTATGCCCTGCACAGAGGAGAGGGTGATTTTCAGGATGAGCGGGTGTCGGTTGCAGGTGAGGCCGAGCGGTTGGCGAGGGAGAAGGAGGTATACGAGTCGGCTCGTATACGCCTTTTGGAGCAGGTTCGGAAGTTGGAGTCCGAACTGCGCCAAAAGGATGCTGATGCTGCTAAGAAGCAAAAGTCTTGGGCAAAGTCGACGGCGGTGGTGAATACCGAGTTGGATCGTCGTCGTCAACTTGTTCAAAAGGCTGAGCTTGCCTTGGCCGAAGAGAAGAAGGTCTCGACGGCTAGGGCAAAGGAGGTGGAGGAGCTTTCCTCCAAGTATGCCACCGCAATCGGCGATCTGAAGGCGAAGGACGCCGATGTGGTCAGGATGACCACTCGGGTGTCCGAGTTGGAGGGTCAGATCGAGACGCTTGCGAAGGAGCGGGAAGCGTGGGAGTTGGAAAAGACGCTTCTCTTGGATGCTCAGAGGGCCTATTGCGAGAAATCGCTCTGGGTTATGTCTGATGGCATTTCTGCGGTGAGTTTTTCCTTTTTTTGCTATCTCTTTCCTTCGTCTTTTGTTTATTGCTTAGTTTAACTTACTCTTGATTGCTTGTGCAGGTGTTCGATTGCTGCTGGAATGCGCCCAAGATGGGCGAGCAGATCGCGGAAGTGGTGGATGCTGCCCGCACAACGGGCGTCCATAGTGGGTGGCTGGAAGGTTTTTTGGTCGCCAAAGATGGGGCGCCTGTCGAAGACCAGCGGTTTGGCGACGTGGATACCGATCAGCAGCTGATGGAGCAGCTTCAAAAGCTTGAAAAGATCGAGTTTCCCGTGCTGCAGGTTGTGCGGCAGTGTCTGGCGGATCCTGACCCTATCGCCATGTTCAAGCGTTGGGTGGAGGAGTCCGACCGCGTTGGACGGGAGCGGGCGGAAAAGGATAGGTCGGGGGCGGGTAGTTCGGGGACGGCCCATGAGCCTCCCCAGTAGGTTGCTTTTGTATTTTCCTTCTTTTGTAAATATGTTGTTGGTATGAAATGAAAGTTTTTTCCTTCTATCTTGTTGATCCGTCTGATGTGTTGGTGCGTTTGTCTGTTGAAGAGTAAATTATCTTCATAAATGAGGATTGCGCAGAATCATTTATGAAGAGTAGATTAACTTCATAAGTGAGGATTGCGCAGAATCATTTATGAAGAGTAGATTAACTTCATAAGTGATGATTGCGCAGAATCATTTATGAAGAGTGAATTAACTTCATAAGTGATGGGTGCGCGGAATCGTTTATGAAGAGTGAATTAACTTCATAAGTTAGAAGAACAATGTGAAATTGAAATGTTTTTATAAGTAGCATGTGCGCAACTGCGCTACATTCCATGATCTAGGTATGGGTGTTCCATCAAGTTTTTCTAGCGCATATGCCCCTTTTCCTAGTACTTGTTGAACTTTGTAAGGCCCTTCCCAGTTTGGCGCGAGCTTTCCAGGGCGTTCTGCGTGAGAGGCGTAGTTGTCTCTTAGGACATAGTCGCCGATGTCGAATTCGCAAGCTTTGACTTTGGAGTTATAGTAGCGCTCCAATTGCTTTTTATAGTTTGCTTCGCGTATGGCGGCGATGTCACGCCTTTCGTCTAAGAGATCCAGATTGAGGCGTAGTTCTTTGTCATTGTCGGTGTTAGCCGTGTTGAGGACCCGTGGTGATGGGAATGTTATCTCCGCGGGTATTACGGCCTCAGAACCATAGGTTAGGCTGAACGGGGTTTCGCCGCTGCTAGTCTTCGTGAGGGTGCGGTGTGCCCATAGCACATGTGGGAGCTCGTCTACCCAGCCCGTGCGTTTTCCACCCTAGGCGAGTCTTAATGCCTTCGACCAAGGATCTGTTGATGCGTTCTACTTGGCCATTACCTTTGGGGTGGGCAACGGATGAGAAGATCTGGCTGACGCCTAGTTGTGTTAGCCATGTTTGGAGTTTTTTGTCAGTGAATTGTGTGCCGTTGTCCGTGACGATTTCCATGGGTAAGCCGAAGCGGCAAATGATAAATTCCCAGATGAATTTTTTTGTTTGTTCGGTGCTGATTGAAGCGAGCGGCTTGGCTTCTACCCATTTTGTGAAGTAGTCGACGGCGACAATGAGGTATTGTACCTTTCCAGGGGCCATTGGGAATGGGCTGACCAGGTCGATAGCCCACTTCTAGAATGGCCAGGCGGCCGTGACTGGTACCAAATCGTTTTTGGGGCGCAGGGTATTTGGCGCATGTTGTTGACAGTTGAAACAGGTGCGTCGAATTTTGACGGCGTCTTGATGCATGCCTGGCCAATAGTATCCTGCGTTCATGATTTTGGTGACGACCATCCTTGGCCCTTCATGGATCCCGCATATGCCTTCGTGAATTTCTTTTATAAGTAAGGTGGCTGTTGCGGTATCTATGCATTTTAGCGATAGGCCTAAGTATGAGCGTCGGTACAGGATCCCATTAATTAGTTGATAATGTTGGGATTTGTATTGGATTTTTCGGGCTTCCACTTTTTGAGGCGGCAGGGTGCCTGTTGCTAGATAAGCTTGAATAGGGGTCATCCATGACCCGGCGCCTGTCTGTGTTATATTAACCTGTCTAAGCGGTACTGAAGGTTGAGGCAGGGTTTCAATGCGTACCTCTTTGGCCATGTGCGGCCAAGCTGTGGAGGCCATTTTGCTAAGTGCGTCGGCTTCCTTGTTGCCGCTACGATTTATGTGGACAATTGTGCAGGTGATGAATTTCTTGCTGAGGAGTTTCGCCTGGTCGACGTATTGGGCCATGACTGGATCTTTGGCGTCGTAGACGCCGTTCATGTGACCCGTAATTAGCATAGAGTCCACATGGGCGTTGAGGTGCCTTGCGCCCATTTTGTCTGCCAGGCGTAGGCCTGCCAAGAATGCTTCGTATTCTGCTTCGTTGTTTGTGCTCGGGAATTCAAGGCGCACAGCGTATGTGAATTCCGTTTTGTCGGGGCTAACGAGGCGAAGGCCTGCGCCTGAGCCCTGGTCATTGGAAGCTCCGTCCGTGTATAATGACCAGGTTACTCGATGATCGGGATGGGCTTGGGGTCTTGTTCGTCTTTGCAGTCTTGGATTTTGTCAATCGGGATTTCTGCAATGAAGTCTGCCAGGACCTGCCCTTTTATTGCGGGTCTTGGTTTGTAAACAATGGTGTGTGCACCTAGCTCAATCGCCCATTTGGCCAGACGGCCAGAGAGTTCTGGTTTGGAAAGTACGGTGTTGATCCTATAATCTGTGAGGACGTTGATTGGATGTCCTTGGAAGTACCGTCGCAGCCGTCGTGACACGTGGACTAGCGCTAGGACGAGTTTTTCCATTGTTGAATATCTGGTTTCTGCGTCTGCTAGGGTGCGGCTGATGTAGTAGATTGGTGTTTGCACTTTGTTGCGTTCTACTAATAGCACCGCGCCTATCACTGTTTCTGACGCAGATAGGTATAGTGTGAGTGGTTCCTTTGGAAGGGGTGCTGTTAGAGTTGGCAAGTAGGTTAAACATTGCTTCATTTCATGGAAAGCCACTTCCGCCTCTGGTGTCCAGCGGAACTGTGTTTTCTTGAGTACATTTCGTAAAGTATGGACAAAAGGAAAAGACTTAGAGGCGTAGTTTGACAGGAAGCGGTTGAGAGCAACTAGACGTCCCATCAGTGTCTGTACGTCTTTTATCGAGTTTGGTGATGGCATGCGTTGGATTGCTTGGACTTTTTCCGGGTTTGGTTTGAAGCCGCCATTGGTGACAATGACGCCTAGGAATTTTCCTTCTTCAGCTCCGAAGGAGCATTTCCCCGGGTTAAGTTTCATTTTGATGCTGCGCAACTGTTCAAAGGTGCGTTGGATGTCCATAAGCATTGTATCCTCCTGGGTGCTTTTGATGACCAGGTCGTCAACGTAGACTTCGAGGTTGACGCCGATCTGGTTAATGAATGCATGGTCCATGAGGTGTTGGTAGGTTGCGCCAGCGTTTTTGAGTCCGAAAGGCATTTTGGTATAGCAGTACACCCCTCGGTCTGTTCTGAACGCCGTTCGATCCTCATCTTCGTAAGCCATTTGAATTTGATGATATCCTCGATATGCATCGAGGAAGCACTTGTATTTGAATGGCGCAAGTGAGTCTACCTTTAAGTTGATCTCTGGGAGGGGGTAGTGATCTTTGGGGCATGCTTTGTTTAGGTCTTTGTAGTCGACGCACATGCGCCAGGACTCGTTCTTCTTTAGGGCCATTACTGGGTTGGCCACCCAGGTTTGGTGGTTGCATTTTCTGATGATGCCCGCGTCGAGCAGATCGTCGACTTGTTCATTCATGGCTTTGACTCTGTCGGGGCCAAGTGGCCGCTTTTTCTGGGCCAATGGGCGCGCGTCTTTGTATGTGTTGAGGCGGTGCTCGGCGATGTGTCTTGGGACGCCAATCATGTCTGATGATTGCCATGCGAAGATGTCTTTGTTCGCCACCAGCAGCTGCTTTAGATGTACCTTTACTTGGGGGGAAAGAGTCCGACCCAAAGTAATGGTTTGTTCGGGGAAAGCCGGGTTAAGAAACCAGTTTTCATCAGTCGGTGGGATTGGCGGAAGCGCCGCTGGGTCGTCTACCGGGTGAGTTGTCATGAGGCATTCTTGATTACCTCAGATGTATGCAATCCCGGTGGGTGTTGGGAAACCCATGGTTTGATGGGGAGTTGATGCGGTAGAATTGAAGTTTGCCAAACCTTGTCTGCTCAGCAATATGTCATATGAGGAGATGGCTGGGATGACGTGGAAGGTGCACACTTCTGAGCGGCTGTGTATACCGTCATCAAGTGTGACTGTGAAGTCAAACTTGCCAATGGGATGAATTACCTCGTTGAAGAAGCCGGCGATAGGTGTATCTGGTTGCAAGCGTGCCTTGTCTTCTTCATCGAGTTGGTCAAAACACTGTTGGTACATGATGTCAAAGCTGCTGCCGCCGTCGCACATCATTTTGTAAGTTCGGTAGTGTCCGAACAGTGCTGTGATAGTGAGGGGGTCGTTGACTGTGCGCCCCCTGGTATTACAGGGAGGAGGACTTGGGCCTCCCGCCAGTTTGTGGTTTGAGATGTGGTTGCTATGTTCGGGAAGTTTGTTTTCCGCTTGGTGTTGCGCGTCATGTTGCACTGTCTGTTGTGTGCGTCGCGGATGTAGTGTGTTCTAATGTCTTTGATGGCTTTGTCAGGCTCGTCTTGCCTGCGTCCGCCTGCGCGGACATTTTTGACCAAGTTGGAAAGCTTCCCGGAGCGTAGGGCCGCCTCGATTTCCATTTTGAGGCTATAGCAGTTGTCAGTGTCGTGGCCCACGTCTTTGTGGAAGTCACAAAATCTGGTGTGTCGACATTTTTTCGTTTTGCTCCCATGGGTTTTGGGATCTTGTAAGTTACCTCTCCGGTGGAGAGGACTTGTGATAGTACTTGGGACGGTGTTTTGGTAAGAGGGGTCCAGTCCTGATTCCGGCGTCCGCTGTTGCGCTGGTCGCGGCTTTGCTTGTTGCCGATGATATTTCTGGCGTCGCCGGAGGTTGAGTATCGTCCTTCATCGGTGGAACCTGAAATGCGGTTCCAGACGGATGCTCGGTTGTTGCCGCGGTTGCGGTTGTTGCTGGAACTCCCTTGCTGGTTCTGGTGCATCGTTTTTTGGTTTCCCGCATAAAGTTTTGAGATGCGGACAACTTCTTCCCAGGCTTCTGGGACGCCGTCTTTCCCTTGGAGGGTGTGTTGTAGGCCGTCATCGCTGACGTTGGATAAAAAGGAGGTTCGGGTTGCCTCGTCCCCCGTTCCCAATTGCAGGGCCTATTTGTTGAACCGTACGATGAAGTCTTCGAGAGGTTCAGTATCTCTGCGTTTGCAGAGAGAGATTTGGCTTTTGTCGCGCTTGTGGCGACGCTGTTGACTGAAATGAAGTGAAAATTTTTCGATCAGCTGTTCGTAGCTGTCGATGCTTCTGTTGGGGAGGTTATCAAACCAGATCCTAGCGGCTCCGGTGAGTTTCTGGGCGAACATGTGGCACCAGACGGGTAGAGTCCATCCGATGACGGCCCCGGCTTGGTTGAATATGCCGAGGTGGTCATCTGGGTCGGAGAGACCGTCATAAATTTTAACGTTAGTCGGTAGGCGTTGTCTTGGTGGGATTGGTGCCTGAGAGATGCGCCTAGTAAATTTAAATTTGTCCGCAAAGGCGGTTGGTCTGTAAGGGAGCGATAGGTTTGTGGTAGCATCATCGTTGTAGCGGTTGAGTCGTTCCCGCCTGTAATATGGGCTATGACGATAGTCCCTGGAGGCATCGTCCTCCCATGAACTTTCGTCGTAGTCTTCCGCGTCAAACCGGTTGCGCTCTGCACGGGCCTGGTCCTCATGGGGTTGCCCTGGACCTTCCCCGTGACGGGCGGGCGCCGGCGTTCTTGTGGGTTGCCTTGAAGAGGAACCCATGATTGCTTTGCCAGTGAGTCGGCGTCGTTCCAGCTGTGCGTCGAGGATTTGTCTCTGACGTTCGTACCAGTCATTGTTCAGTGCCTCGATTTCCTCCTCGGTTGGAGGGGTTGGATCTGTGAGCTGGGACTCTAAATTTATGGGGGTTACAACGGGGTGTTGTTGGTTGTTGTGATCCCCTGATGTTGGATGGGACCCTGGGGTGGCATCGGTGATGTCATTTTTGTGATTTGGCTGTAAAAGCTTGTTTTGTTTAGAGTATTTGTGGTAAGGCCACGGATGGCGCCAATGAAGAAACACAAAGTCTAGGATCGTCCAACGAAGGGCAATCCGAGTGGTGATTCTACTGTATTTTACAAAGAATGTGTGATTATAAAATACGTGCGGGTCTAAAAGCAAGACTAAGGATTTACGAGACTACCAATTAGAAGAGCCGAGCCTCTAATCGTTAGTATAATAAACAAGGGGTTGAAGAAGGTACGAGTGTTCGTATTCTTCTTGAATGAAAGTGTATGGGATATTAGATGCCGATAAAAGGATAAGGGAGTCCTCCTTTTATAGTACCAAGATATCCTACTTTCTCAGCCCATCCTCTACCCTTAATGGGGCCCGGCCCAGGTAGAGGTGTCTCCATAATCCAGCCCAAGCCCTTAAGCCCATTTGGTGCAAGTGGGTTTTAGTAAAGTAGGAAAAAGTAGCATGCTAGGGGGGATGTTACCGTCCTGGCGCATATACACGTGGCGCCCAGTAAGTGGACGCTGATGGGCGGTGGACACGTGGTGCTCGCCCATTGGTATATCCAGGCGGTGGACAGTTTATGCTTTCCAGGATTTCGTGGTGGGTAGAGAAAGTCTGCTTCGTCAGGAAGATATCTTGGCTGGGAGGCTGCCACGTCGCCGTCCTTTCTGCTCGTCAGACTGGGAACAGTCTTTGATTGGAGGGGAACTCTGACGGGCCGCCTGTCATGTCGGAGATATTTTGTTTGGGGCAGGGGTGAGTTCCAAAGCTGCCCAAAAAGGTATCTTCCACTTGTGGTGAAACTTGTCAGGGAAGCTTTGATGTATATTTGGTCCGCCTGGCGTCGAATATACCGCTGACGTAAAACGGGCGGGTGGACGCCAGATATTCCGTCGACGTAGAACGAGAATGTTAATGCTCGCGTCGGATGGCAGAAGCATCGCTGACGTAGAACGGGTTTGTGGACGCGAGACGTTCCGCTGACGTAAAACGTGCGGATGGGCGCGAGACGATCCGCTGACGTAGAACGGGCGGAGAAGCATCTGGCGGAGCCTGTTCTAAGTGGGCGATGATATGGTATTTTTAAATGTTTTAATACCATATCCCTTTAGAGTGGTTTTGGTTATGAAGCTTTAGTTAACTGATACAACAAAAACCGAACCGAACTTGTAATATTAAGTCTATGTAATAAATTTATGTTTTAAGCAAACCATGCAGAAATTTTTTTACTAAGATAAAAGTATGTTGGTAACAAAATGATCTTGATGTGAGTACCATTTGTTAAGAAAATATCTCATTAAAAGAAATCCCACACTGGTAGTAGTTTAACCAAAATTGTAGTGTAGGTTGTTAAAAAAAAAAACCCCGTAAGTTCAACAATGAAGGTTCCATTTTTTTTTTATTTTGTACACACGCTAGCTTTTAACTTTAGCCGAGAGTTAGTTTTAATTAAAGTTTTTGCTTAATAACCGAAATAACCACAACTAATCAACGTTAACCGAAACTAATTGTTATGGTAAATGGTAAAAACCGAAACAAACCTCCCACCCTAGTCGCTATTACGTGAGTTCGGCATCTGAATTTTAAGAGTTCAAATATTTTCTTTGAATAAAGATGTTCATCCACATATATAAATAAATCACTTTATGACTGAACAACTAAATTTTTGAATGAGATAAGAATGGTAAGAAAATGCTTAGTAGCTAAGCTATCTATACGTAGCTAGGTTCCGCCATCCTTGCAGGTCAAATTAGGTGTGCACTCAAGTTATTTCAGACAACTCTTGGCTAGGTAGATTGTTTTCCATTTATGACGTAGTGAACACAATTTTTGATATTTTTGGGTTACACCTAATAACATATCATATTATCCACTCAAGAAAGAAGATGGCTTAAATTTGATGGGGATTCGGGTATTGCAACACATACACAAACACAACAAACTTCAAGAGAAATATAAATAAAATAAAATGAGGACGCGAGATTTACGTGGTTCAGTCGATAATCAACATGACCTATGTTTACGTGGTGTAACCATGATATTCTTTATCGTCTTCTACCTCACTCGTTATGGTAAATGGTAATGGGCCAAGCTTGTTGGGGAATAACCGTAATAAACGAACAATAAGGGATAACAGAAATCTCTGAAGGCACGTGATCGTTTTCAGATTGAATCAATTCGACGGTTCTATCGAATATTCAACCGGATACAATCAGAGATTGAGAATTTTCTGTATGTTGTATTTGAGATTATGAGAACCAGAGGGATTGATCAAGAAGGAGAAGAATTCGTAATTGAAATTTTGGGGCCAGAAACTGCCTTTTAGGCCCTTGGACCCTGCCAGAGGCTGCCGCCCCTTGGACCCTGCTCCCGAGGGCGCTGCCCCCGGACCCCCGTTCCTTAGGGGCTCCCCCTTAAGTTCATAATAAATTCAAATAGGCGTGCACTCCGCACCACCATACCTATATGATGTATTATTATGAACATATTGATCAAACAGTCAATCCAATTACACTAAAATATCCAACAAAGCTTGCCTTGTGTATTCAATTTAATTTAGTCTCCCAATTTTACTGTCTTCTAAAATCAACCCCATAACCAAGAGAGTCTTCATACACTCAAAGAGTCTCCAACTTGTAGGATTGATAATCTTCAATTGACTTCCGTCGTGAACTCTTGGACCTCTTGTAATCTTTCTCAACTTTTGTGGTTGCAACAACATTCTCAATAGTTAAACGCGCCATCCTACCAACCGAGGAGTTTGTCCTGAAAGGTCTAAGGGGTCAAGTGAAGCATCATTCACTAAAGTCACAATATGACAACTTGAAAATTGCCAATCCTAGGTAAATAAACATATTCAGATAGATGACTTATACGATTTTGAGCTCTTATTTTTTTTTTTATGGTGTTGCATTGAGTATCAGTTACGATAACTCCTTAGGATAATCTAACTGTTGTTCTACCTCGTGTTACTCAAACCCCTTTTCGAGGTTGGTTAGGAAATTCGGTAATGGTACGGTACCAGTTCATTTTTAATAATAGGTACCTTTTCCTCATCCCTAGGTTTAATATTAAAAATTAATAGGGTTATAGCAAAAGGATATCGAATGTGTATAACTAAAAAACACAAAGGACATCGATTGTAATTTCGGTGTTTAAAGGATATCGCCTACAATTTGACTGAAACTTAAAGAACGTAAATCGTAATTTCATCTTATTTTAAAAAGCATACTTTTTGTGAACGGCCTAATTTTGCTCCAAATGGGGATTGAACCCACCACCGCATATTTAGAAATTTGTTAGAGCATTCACAGTAGTGCCTTTATTTTTTTGTGAGACAAAGCCCTATAATTTTTTATGGGGTTGGAAGTGGTTGTGAGTGAAGAAAATGGGGAATTTACTGTTTATCGGTAAATTTTGGGTACTTTGGGAATCTTTTAGAGAAAACTGAAAAACTGTATTTATTTTTTAATATTTGTTGAAAGTTGTTGTGAGTGGAGGAGAGAGAAACTGTAATGATTTTTAATGTAATATGTGGTTGTGATTGGTTGTGAGTGAATAGGGGATGAAGAAGCTATTGAGAATGCTCTTAAACACTAAGTAGTACCACCACAGTGAGACTTTAAAAATGATACTTTTAAATAGATTTTATTTATTAATAAAATTAAGAATGAGAAAAAAAAAGTTCTTTTTTTAAGGGAAATTGCATTTTAACACACTGAACTACAAAATTGTTTACCACCACACTGTACTTTCAACTTTTTGGCTTATGTCACCTTCGGACTAACCATAGTTTTTTGGTGATGTGGCATGATGACGTCACCATGCCACATCAGCAAAAAAAGGCCACGTCACCATGCCACATCAGCACAAATGGCCACGTCACCTTGTCACGTTAGCAAAATGACCACGTCAACAAAAAAACTAACCATGGTTAGTCCGAGGGTGATACAAACCAAAAAATTGAAAGTACAGTATGTTGGTAAATAATTTTGTAGTTCAGTGTGTTAAAATTCAATTTCCTTTTTTTTTTAAAGTGTATTTTGGTAAATAATTTTCAAAACACCAATTTTGATAAATAAGTTTTTCACCAACACCACTTAAGACCTAGTGTAGTGGGGCTCCATTGGGGCGTGATTTTTAAAAATAAAGCCCCCCACACCGTTACGGGGGGGCTTTATATTGCAAAAGTGTGTTTGGGCGTTACATGTATAGCGCCAGATTTCAATTGCCCCCTCCAATCAGAAGTTGACACCTCATACTCTTTATTTATTATTATTATTATTTTATTATTTTTTTAATTTAAAAGATATAATAAAATATTAATAGAGGCTTTATATATAAAGCCCCTACCACTACACCCCTTTTTCAGTTTCTCTCTCCATGCTGACTCAGCTACCACGTGGACCAATCAGAAAGGGGGGCTTTATATATAAAGCCCCCCACTACGCATGCTCTAAGGAGAAAAAAAAAAAAAAAACTCTTCATTTGCGGCTAAAGAATATTTTCAGGCTTTTTTATGTTTGTCCAAAAATATGACTCCACTTCTCAACCAAATTATTAGTCGCGGGTTAGAACGAGCACAACGTACTACCAATACTGAATGCCGAAGAAATGATTGTAGTCATTGTACTTTAGTCTTTATTCACTTGTATTTATGTGTTTTTCTTAAAAACTAGCTTCTATCAATAACTACGTATTATTGTTTTTGTTTACTGTGAACTCTGTTTTGCTAATTGGTGTTGTATATATCAAGTATTAACATAATATAGTGGTCCATAAGTCTACTCGTAAACTGCAAGGTTTAATACTTATTTTTTCCATTTTAATAAGCAGAACCAACACGTTTCCGTATCCCTGGCTTTTGATACCTTTGGCTCATTGGCACTGGAGGTTATCCGTTTTCTGTCCAAGGTCCAGCGAGTTATTCATAGTAGTGTCTCGGCTCTGGGTAGGCAAGGTTACGTTTTTAATATATCAGGGTTTGACATTCAGAAAGGGGTAGCGGCGTAGCTTGTTGCAAGCCTATCCAATATCTTAATGTAATTTTCTCAGCTATGGAATAAAATTTATATTATTGATTAAAAAAAAGAGACAAGTTCCTTAATCCAATGATGGATTACTGAAAAAAATTAGGGTAAAAATCAATTTATTTAAATAAGTAGGCTGGCTAGGACGAGGTGTAGGGTGGGCCACCGCCCAGAGCCCAAGTTTGTGTGTGTTTTTCCTTTTCTATATACATGTATTAGATTATACCCCGGGAGCGTCACGGGTTGAGAAATTTAATATGATACATCAATTTTACATATGAAATAGACTGATGTATAACTCTAATATTAATATCTAACCTAAAACAAATTAACAATGTACAATTCCAATGCTAACACCTACCTAAAAGAATGTAGAACTTTAATGTAACTCTAATATTAACACCTATCCTAAAGACTAAACAAATGTACAACTCTAACATACTAATATTGATACCTAACTTAAAACAACGTATAACTTTATTAACCTATTCGGCTCTGGTTGAATTTTTTTTTTCATATTTACTGATTTAAACATAATTAGTGACTTGTCTATACATGATTAATGATTTACCTGTATGAATAAAACCACACAAAAAAAATTCTCCTTTTTTTATATAGCACTATGGCACTCGTTGGAAAGATAATAAAACACTCGTTAATTTGGTGTAATTTTTTTCTATAAAAAATCTCGTATATTATAGATATTAACGTTTAAAAATTATGAGAGGAAACATGAGGGTGAAAAATCAAATTTTGTTTTTAAATTATTTTTTTTCCTAAAATATCTCAATGCCACATGGGATGACACATGGCACACTCAAGAAAGAGAATGTCTCTTTGAGTGCCATGTCATTAAAATGGCTTTGGTTGACGAGGTGTAGGGTGGGCCACCGCCCAGAGCCCAAGTTTGTGTGTGTTTTTCCTTTTCTATATACATGTACTAGATTATACCCCGGGAGCGTCCCGAGTTGAGAAATTTAATATGATACTTCAATTTTACATATGAAATAGACTGATGTATAACTCTAATATTAATATCTAACCTAAAACAAATTAACAATGTACAATTCCAATGCTAACACCTACCTAAAAGAATTTAGAACTTTAATGTAACTCTAATATTAACACCTATCCTAAAGACTAAACAAATGTACAACTCTAACATACTAATATTGATACCTAACTTAAAACAACGTATAACTTTATTAACCTATTCGGCCCTGGTTGAATTTTTTTTTTCATATTTACTGATTTAAACATAATTAGTGACTTGTCTATACATGATTAATGATTTACCTGTATGAACAAAACCACACAAAAAATTTTCTCCTTTTTTTATATAGCACTATGATACTCGTTGGAAAGATAATAAAACACTCGTTAATTTGGTGTAATTTTTTTCTATAAAAAATCTCGTATATTATAGATATTAACGTTTAAAAATTATGAGAGGAAACATGAGGGTGAAAAATCCAATTTTGTTTTTAAATTATTTTTTTTCCTAAAATATCTCAATGCCACATGGGATGACACATGGCACACTCAAGAAAGAGAATGTCTTTTTGAGTGTCATGTCATTAAAATGGCTTTGGTTTATTATATGTATAGATAGATAGATAGATTTAGATATAGATTATTTTTTTTTTCTTTAAATGGTGTATATATTAGCACTTATTTTATCTACTCTATATCTCCCATTTTTTAGGTATTTTTGGAGACGGACTTGGTATTTTTATATATAATAAACCGTAATCATAGTAGTGAAGAGGGTTTTTATTTTTTCAATATCATGCCGATACAATATGTAACAGTTTTTGTTTGATAGTGTTCGAACTTCGAAAATTGAAAGTAGTGTTAAATACCAAGTGTGAAATGAATTGGGGCATTAAATCGTTGGGGTGGCAATTAAAACGCTGTGAATCTTCAAGTGAAAATGATAGGCTAGGTGTTATATTTTTATTGGATGTTTTTGAATGTTCGAGTTTATATGGTTTTGGTGTAATGCTTATAGGTGATTTTGGTGTATGACGTTTCTAACGCTAGTGGCCGTTTTTGTTTTAATAAAACTCTTTACTGTTAAAAAAAAATTCCAAGTGAAAAATGAATTGATATGTTAAATTCTTTTGGTATCCAAGCCTCTTCTGATTTCAAGAAAATGGTGTCTTCTTCCTGCATAGTTGGATGAATTGCACCCATGAGCACACTTTTATATATGACTATGCGTGTTCAAGCTGGTAAGAATGAGTTTGAGAAAATGGTTAGACTAAATTAGCCTGGGTTGAAATAAGCCGTTTACAAGAAAAAAAAGCGGATATCAAAATAGGTTCACATGTAATTATTATGACTAATGGCTTTGGAGGTGCATGGTCATGTGACCAAAGCGGTGATGACGGTAGCAAAGATGGCGGTTGCGGTGGCAACGGAGAAGGTTGCGTCACAAGCAACGATGGTTTCAACTGTGGTTGGGGTGGTAATGGTTTTAATGAAAAGATTTTTTTTTTTTCAATCAATGAATCTGTTATAAAGAAACATTACTAAAAAATAGTTAAGAAAATATATATATATATATAAAACTTAAAAGTCTTCGGGTATATGTTTTGGGTAGACGGATATTTAGTTTCGGGTAATCGGGTCGGGTATCACCTAATACCATACCCGTCCCATACCCGCAAAATATTTTTGTTTCCAGTACCAAAACCAACCCATACCCGTCGGGTATTGGGTATACTCGTCCCAAATGCTTCGGGTTTCGGGTATACCCGTCGGGCTCGGGTTTTTTTGCCATCCCTATTAGTGGTGGTCTCCTCAGTAGCGGTAGAGCCATAAATTTTTTATGGTGTAACTATTTTTGTTACTCCGAACTTTAACAACCTGATCAAAATAAAAATACATTGTCATTGAAAAAACAATCAAAATAATTTTTTGAAAGCACTATTGGAAGTAGGATGTGCTCGGTACCGGTACTAGAAAGCGACAAAATTAGATATTAGTACCGGTATTTGAATGTAAAATCGGTAAAATACAGTTGTCATACCGAAAATACCAAAAATTCGATACAGAACTGATACTAAAAATGATTCGGTACGGGAAATTCGGTACTCATATGGTATCGATTCAGTACTAGTACTCAGTACTATTACTCATCCCTAATCGGAAGATCAAGAATCAAAGATTGACAAATTTCTTTTATTGTTGGGTATATCTTTCTTTTGTTTATCATAATCTCTATTAGGGGCGCAACTTCTTTAGGGCCTGAAGGGGCCCTGGCCCCTACCGATTTTTGACGCAGTAGTGGATCTTTTTGATTTTCGTAGATAAATTAAGTTCGGGTTGAGTCCGGCCCTCACTGATTTAATCTTCCAGTCACTACCGATGGAAAATAATTGAGTCCAGCCCCCATCGATTCGAGAACCAAATTTCGCCACTAATCTCTATTGTTGAATTTGCTTAAATACCCTATGATTTCTTTTTGTTTCGGAGATTACTTGATACGATTGCCAATGATCCTTACCTCAGTTAGTAAATGCTAGTTACGTTAAGTGTGAGGTACTGTGTTCAAACCTAGTTTGTGACAAGAATAATGAAGTAATTTTCTGGGGACTGGCAACCCTTTGTCTCTATGCCCCTCTGTGTAGAGGAGACTGCGATTCTCTAAAATCATGAAAGCCTTCACCGGTTCTTATTTTAAGCCTAGGGCTAATAGCAAGACAGAGAGATTCGTGACGTGGAGAGATGTCCTAGACTTTCTTTGAAAATGGTTTTAGTGTAGATAAGCCGTAATTAACCCAGGTCTTATGATTTCCCAAATTATAATCCTTCATGGACAAAGCTAAAGATAAGGAAAAGGTTTGTGGATATAATAACTAATGTTTTATTTGTTACTATTAGGGTGCAAATGAGCCGAGCAGCTCGCGAGCTACTCGAGATCGGCTTGGTAAAAAGCTCGAAACGAGTCGAGCCTTATCGGCTTGAGCTAAAACAAAACTCATTTACTTATTGAGCCCGAGCTCAAGCCTGACACATGAAACTCGTCAGACTCAAAATCGGCTCGACTCGTTTGTACCCCTAGTTACTGCTCAATGAAAAGTGGTTTCTTTATTATATAAAACATAACGTTTTCTACTTTCTAGAATTTAAAAACCCAAGATCATATCACCTTCCAAATTAGTATCTCCGTACATGTACATTATATGGAAAGAAAAGGTAGTCACATGCTACTGTACAGGGGAACAGGACTCTTCACTGTAGTAAATAATTTACTGTTACCTTTTAAATTCATCGCTTCGTGTTGTAAAAGTTCTAGAAGTATGTGAAACACTGCTCACTGCCGTGCCGGCGTGCCCTTCAGTGCAGTGCAGAAAGCAACCAAATTAAATTATAAATAAATGGGTCTGACCATGTATGTTTTTTTTAAGAGCAAAACACTTTATACATTAGAGCCGGCGGCTGGGAGACAAAAGAAAAAACAAAACATCAAAACAAACAAACATGACAAACAAGACCACAAACAAGAGAGACCAAAAACAATCGGCCCCTACAGACAATCAGCAGGGCCGGTCCTGAAAATTCATGTGCCCGGGCCGAACCGTCAAATATGTACCCCTTAGTCTTAGATCTTTTAAGCAATGTTTTCATAACTAAAGCGGACGTTGAATCAGTGTCCTTACTGGTTCCCTAGTCGGACCGGTCGGAACCAGATATAGAACTGAAAGTGTTGTAATAATCATAAAAATCAATATGTTTGGTTAATTGGCTCATTAAAAACAACCATTTCTTAAAATTTCATAATAATTTGAAGGGCCATTATTTTATGTCTAGACTTCAAAATTTTTTTAATAAAATGAATTTGACTTGCAACATGTGCAAAAGCGTGAGAGAATTAATGTTTTGTAGTAGTTCTATATATTAAAATTTACTGCAAAGGCTGCACAATTACTATACCACAACACAAATTTCAAGTAACACACTTCAACTTTTTTTTAATTCTGTCGTATTCTTCCAATATAGTTTATCATGTAGGACTCATCTTCTTTCTTATTTACTCTTTGCCTTCTTGCATTTATAACAAGTGATGTTTAAGATGAAATCTTTTTTTTTTTTTTTGGTCGAAAACAGAAAAAAAATACTTGCAGAAAAAAAATACCCGTCGCCACTCAAAGTGCCCCTTTAGAAATTGGGCCCGGGCCGGGAGTCCTCCCCGCACCCCCTTAGGGCCGGCCTTGACAATCAGCAACATCGAAGTTTAGCCAATTCCCCCATTCCAGTTTTCCGAATTTACCATGTATGTTTTGAGTTTCTTTTAGACTATCCGTTGTGGCTAGATGTGAGCAATGGCTCTATCCTTTCATATATAGCCACGTAAGCGTCCAGTTGGCAGGGTGATAAAGCTCTGGTTCACTAGCCTGATGGTGTTGTGGCTAGAGGTGAGCAGCAGCTTTATCCAGTTTTTTTTTTTTTTTAAACTTTGTTATTTTAAATTTATAATAATTAAATTTGTAACACAAATTAAATAATAAACGTAAATTTTTCATTAATAAAAAAATTAAAAACACATACAATAATAATAAATAAATAAACTACTTAAAAGAAATAAACTACTCTTCCTTGTCGATGGGGTGTTCTTGTTCCATCTGGTATTCCTTCACGAGACGTGCTTATTCTAGTTCAAGTATCTTTCGATGATGCATTGGTATGTTGCTAAAGTCTCTCGCTAAAAAGTCCATGTCCCTCATTCGAAGTTTATGAACTTTAGCTTTGGCCGTCATCTCCATTGTCGTCCTTATTTTGGTTATTTCCCCCGAGAACTCCGCATCGGCTTCGTTAACAAGTTGTTTACCTTTGTTTTGTCCCTTCCAACGGGTCGACCAAGGGGAGACGGGGGAAGACCCTCATCTTTGAGGTCAACCCCCACGTGAGCATCCGAGCTCGTAGAGGAGATGTACCCACCCGATGAAGACGTCTTGGCTCGCTTTGATGATGAGGCGACGCCACCTTCGCTCATGTCTTCAACAGAAATTAGCTCCACCCATTTGGAGCAATTACGTAGGATTCTCCACAAATAGTCCTCATCCCACGTCTTGTTGGTCTTGTACTTGCGCAAGACCTCCTCTTTCCATTCGTTACAAGTAAATTGATACACGTCAAGATCACTTGACCCGCTCACTCGCACTTGAGCAGCGTTCCTGTTATGAAGGTTCGTAAACAAACCCACATATTTCCTAATCTCCGTCCACCGGCCGGAAATCATATCGGCCGAACGCATAGTGCTCCCGACTTGCTCATGAAAGAGGTCTCGGATTCGTCGCCAAAAAATCTTAGCCTTTTGATAATCGGCTACATAACGAAATAAATTAATGTTATAAAATCAAATATGTATATTTAAAAAATATATATTTAAAAAAAAATACATAACCGCTTTTCGGTCCTCCGATACTTCAACCCAAGCCCGACAAAGGGCTATTTTTTCGTCTTTGGTCCAAGGGGTCACTTGGCGCCTTGGTCGAATATCTTGGTCGGGTGATTCACCGCTCCTACCACCACCCCTTGCACCACTTCGGCCGGCCGTCCGTCCTCGGCCACCACCTTGGCCACCACCTCTTCCGCCTCGCCTTTGAGTTGTTGGTGGTTGTGTATCCGGGACTAATTCCGGTGAAAGTGAAAGCGGTGTCATTTGGATTAGGTTAACTTCGATTTCGTTCGTTGTAACATCATACTCTTCATCAAAAAAATCCATTTCGGGTTGATAACAATTTTGCCATTCCGAGTCCATTTTTTGTTTGCGTGATTTTTGAAGTGTAGCTTGATTGAATATTGTATTTGATTTGTTTGGTGAATAAAAATTAGTTTTTTTTTATTTAAATAGGACAACTAGTCGTTGGCTAACGGCTAATTGACTGCCAACGGCTAGTTGACCTCGCTAACACACGCGAGCCCACTAACGGCTAGTAGCTCGCGCCAGCTCTCGCTCAAGCATGTTATGGATCCAGCTAGCCACGTGGAATGTTTTGTGACTCGCGGCTAAGCGCTCGCGGGCCACAACGGATAGTCTTTCACCAACTGAGTTGTCCTTTTATCTTTAAAGTAATTAAACTACACTTTACTTACCAAAGACCATGTGTTGTGGGTAGAGGTGAGTGATGATTTTATCCTCTAATATTAAGCCACGTAAGCACTGACATGGTAGGGATGATAGAGCTGCAGCTTACTAGCCTGATTCTGTTGTGGGTAGAGGTGAGCAGCAGTTTTATCCATTTTTTTTAAATTATTATTTTTTAAACTTTGTTATTTTAAATTTATATAATATTTAAATTTGTAACACAAATTAAATAATTAATAAAAAACATAAAAAAAACTAGCAAACTACTCCTCTTCGTCGTTGAGCTTTTGTTCAAATTCCTTCACGAGATGGTCATGTTCTCGTTGAAGTATCGCCCGACGAGGCATTGGGAGATTGCTAAAGTCTCTCGTTAAAAAGTCCATGTTCCTTAATCTTACTTTATCAACTTTAGCTTTCGCTGTCATCTCCATTGTAGTCCTTATTTTGCTAATTTCCCCCGAGAATTCGCTATCGGCATCATTAGCAGTTTGTTTAGCTTTCGCCTTGTTCCTTCTAATTGGTCGACCTAGGGGAGATGGGGAAAGACCCTCATCAGAGTTTAGGTCAATCCCCACGTGAACATCCGAGCTTGTGGAGGAGATATACCCACCTGATGAAGAGTTTTTGGCCCGCTTTGATGAGCCGCATTCGCTCATGTCTTCAATCGAAATTAGCTCCACCCATTTGGAGCAATTACGAAGGATTTTCCACAAGTAGTCTTCATCTCACGTTTTGTTGGTCTTGTACTTGCGTAACACTTCATCTTTCCACTCGTTGCAAGTGAACTGGTAGACATCAAGATCGCTAGACCCACTCACTCGCACTCGATTAGTGTTCCTGTTATGAAGGTTAGTAAACAAGCCCACGTATTTTCTAATCTCGGCCCACCGGGCGGAAATCATATCCGGAGAACGCATTTCACTCTCCACTTGTTCATAGAAGATTTCTCGAATACGTCTCCAAAAAACATTCGCCCGTTGGTAGTCGGCTACAATATATATATATAGTTAAAAAAGTTACTTCCAACATATATATAGTTAAAAAAATTATACCGGCTTTTTGATCTTCCGAAACTTCCACCCACGCCCGACAAATGGCTATTTTCTCCTTGTTCGTCCAAGGCTGCACTTGCCGCTTTGGTCGTAAATCTTGTTCGGGCGGTTCACCACCCCTACCGCCACTTCTACCGGCCGTCGTCCGTCCTCGGCCACCACTTCTAGCAGCCGGACCATCACGGCCACCACCTCTTTTTTGGCCTCGCTTTGGGGCTGGTGGTTGCGAATCCGGAATTACAAAATCCGGAGACGGTGGTGGCATTTGGCTAAGATTATCTTCGAGTTCGGTATTCGTACTATATCCGCCTTCTTCTAGGAACTCCATAGTCGGTTGGTAACATCCTTCCCATTGTTACGGATGCACTTTTTTTAAAGATTGAAGGTTGTTTTTTTTTTATTGTTTAGTGTTTTTGATTGTTAAATGGAATAAACCAGTGGGTTTTTTTATATAAAATCTAAAACTAGCCATTGGCTAACGACTAGTTGGCTGCCAACGGTCATATTGTCCTCGCTAGCCCACGTGACTATACTCACGCCCACTCGCTCGCGCCAGACATCACTCAAAGTTATTGTGGTTCAAGCTAGCCACGTGGATTGGTTTGTGGCTCGCGGGCCACAACACATAGTCTAAGTTGTAACACACTTAGTAATTTACAATTTATTACTTTTTTTGCAAAACCATTAAACCATTATATACTGTGGTTTAGTTTTTTTTTTTTTTTTTTTTAAGTGTAGTTTATAGTGTGCTGGTGTTAATCTTCTAAGAGGCTGTTTGGTTGATTAAGTGTTGAACTATTAAGAAGTCTGAATGGTTAAGTGCTGAATTATTAAGTGTTGTTTTGTTGGACCTTTAAATGGTTAGTCTTCTTATCCCACATTGGTGGGGCAAGTAAAAATGAATTCATTCAGTGCTTAATGGTTCAGTGACATCCTAAGTCTTAATGGTTCAACTTTAACCATTCTATCCAGATGCTGAAACAAACACGCTGAATGTTGAATCATTCAACGCTGAATGATTCAGAGACTCATTAAGAGCCTTACCAAACAACCCCTAAGTAGATAGTGAATAAATCAAGATCCTATTAGGCTAATCGGTGTGGGGGACGACACCTTCCCGTCAAGGTGCACTACAAGAAAATCGACCATTAGCGGCGACACCAATAGCAACGACCCGCCTTGATGTCGCTGCTAATACCTTAATCCCCAACTACCACCATCAAAGTCAATCCCAGCCGTCCGATTGGTCAGGAGATCAATGCACGGTTTTATCGTACTAAAACGCAATAGCGTCGACGTTATTAGCGGTGACCGTCGCCTCTATTGATCAAAAAATTCCTATACCAGCCTTATCTTTCTCTTTTCCCTCCCTGTGCTCACATTTCCCTCCTCAATCCCTCACTCGATCTCTTGCCCCTATATATCTCTCTCCCTCTCCCTATGTCCTCTCTCTCTCTCGTTCTCATCTCTCTCTCTCTATCTCTATTTCTGTAACACCCCAACCGATGACGGAAACATCGAAATGTCACGTATTGATGATTGTTCAGTAGCTCATGGTAAATAATAATTCTCATTATATGATTTAGATAAATTACATACAATTGTTCTACAAGAATTCATACATCAAATTGAATAAAACTATGCACATATCTTCAAGCATTAATTCAAATCCTCAAGCAAGTAGAACCTGAAACATGTTAAGTTGAAAATATTTTGGGTCAACAAAAGTTGGTGAGAATTACATAGGTTTTGATAATCGAATAAAATTGTTGTGCAATTCATGTGTCATGGCAATCTAGTCCATATGTGAAAACATACTAGAAGTAAATCGAGTGCATAATCAACCTTGTGACTGTTGTATTGTGGTACATCCCATACGCTCATGGTTCACTCGTTTATATTGCAGTAACAAACACCCACGCAACCTTTGTAGGAGGCACGTATCCGGGTGGGATTGTCAGTCCAATAGATCTATCAATGTATACCGTTTGGCTGATGAATGTTTATGCTAGAATTGTGCTTACCCTAGTCATGTTCAAGACATAATGCAACATAGAAATACACATAGACACATTGATGATTGAATTGCATAAATATTGTTGTAACATGTTTCACCCCAAAAATGGTGATAAATAGAAAAGGGGCTATGTAAAACTCACCTTAGCAAAATGTTATGTCTCGTAAAAAAAATAGAATATTGTGTTGTGAATGTATGCGAGGCGAATCCCAAAGACTCAACAACGTAGCTAGTCCAAATTGAAGAAAACGAAAAAGAAAGAATATCAAGCTTCCAATTCGCCAATTATAAGAGCTTATAATCAAAGCTTCAATTGTAGAAGTAATAGACTATAGAAGAAAGGTATGAGGGAAAGTTTAATCGGATTGAAACAATCGATTTAGAGGTGCAAAGTATAATGGGTCATAGGTGGGTTTTTATACTAGTTTTGGAGTCAATTAGCCATTAAAATTGGTCAACACCATAAAGTAAGGTTTTATGATGAATTGACTATTTGACTAAGACTTTGACTGTTTGACTAAGACTTTGACTAGGACTTTGACTATTTGACTCAAGGCTTTATTTAAAAAAAAAATCTTGTATGTGAAAAAAAAAAGAATTTAGAATCATATTATTATTATTATTATTTATATACGTTTATGTATGTATATAAGTTGTGAGTTAGGATAAATAAAGACTTAGGCACATTTGTATAATATTAATGATAAAGGTGTACTAAATATATATATATATATATATATATATATATATATAAGGGCTTTTTATGTATTAAAATTTTGGGGAAAATTTTGCGATGTTACAGTCTCCCCTACTTTTAGGAACTTCGTCCCGAAGTTAAATGAAAAACACCAGGTATACAATTGGTCGACTACCGAAAACCTTGATAAAATTTCTCACTACCTTAACGTACCTGTAAATTCATGATTACGTTCCGGACCGTAATTATCAATTTACCTTACATTAGGGTTTTGCGTCCTTTTATGACTCTACCGATTGTTGAGCAGGTTCGATAGTCTCCACCAGTCGTTGAGCAGGTTGTAGGGCCTCTCCCGACTGTTGGAAAGACATGATGACCTCTACCAATCGTTGAGTAGGTTGTTTGGTAGTCAACTAATTGTTGTACAAGTAAGCAAGTATGATTATAGATATAGCAATTAGTTCACATTCAAACAAGCATGCACTCAGATGTTATGATAATACTTGAATTTATTACTTGAATCAAAAAGTGTCAATACATAGAATTAAAAAGTAGAAATCATTCAAATGGTGGGGTTCGCTGTTAAGTAGCTGGAGGGTCTTGATCTCGATTTAGTTTAGGGCATCGGTTACGGAAATGATTTGGGTTTCCACATTCATAGCATTGACCATAGTTGTATTTACCAGGACGATTAAGATTAGCAACCTGAGCAGGGTTGGTTGGTTGGTTGGTGTTAGGGTTTGGGGACTCACGACATGTGTTGACCAGATGGCCATACCTACCACAATTGGTGCACAGGCGACACACTGAAACAGTGGGGTGATGTCGTTTGCATGTGTTACACAATGGAAAGTTTCTTGTATAGGGTTTCTTGTTAGAAGCTTGTGTAGTGAGGTTTACATTAGGATCCCTGGTCTTGCGCTTCTGGTTCTCGGTAGTTACCGCGGCCACAATACTTGTTTTCTCGCCTTTCCAAACTAAGGTCCCGTTCTTTATGTGATTTCCATCGCCATTTCCATTTCCATTGCCGTTCCCATTCATTGGGATGACTTGAGCCAACAAGTTAGAAACCAGAGTTGTGATTTGTTGCGCCATTTGTTGGGAAATAATCGCAGCCAGTTGGGCATCAACACCTTTGTTGTTTTTGTTGTTGTTGTGGTTGGTGTTGTGGTTGTTGTTACTTTCCTCTTGGTTTTCATCACTGTTATTGCGAGTGCTGCGACGTGGAGACATGATCTATAAGGGACATAATGAAGGTTCAATGTGGCATGAAATGAATGAGGTTATGTAAGGAATGTAATCATTTATTCCTTAATTAAAACGAATAAACGAAAATGTTGACGCATCAAAGATTTCAGATTCCAATAACATAGTGAAGACATGCTTTAGCCTATAAGTGAACACTCATCCCGAGAATTCCCAGGTAGGCATCCGGGTCCCTCGTCTGATTGGGATATATGCGCAATGCCAGCCTAGACAGAAGACTCAGAATACAGGCGTTCACCCTTCCAGATTGCACGTGTTCGTTATTAAAATCTAGAACTTCGACGAGATCTCAAGGTGGTTTAGGTTAAACCTGAGGGTTTTGCCTTATTAGTCTAAGAGTGGATCCAGTGATGGAGAGCAACCTTCTCGTAGGGATTAATGTAGGGATAAGAAGTAGGAGGGAGATAGAGAATAGCAAGTAAAAGAAGCAAGTACTGGTTAAATCCTATGGTTATAGACTAGATTATTTTTCTAATAACCTAATTCCCTATAACCATGGCTCTGATACCAATCTGTAACACCCCAACCGATGGCGGAAACATCGGGATGTCACGTATTGATGATTGTTCAGTAGCTCATGGTAAATAATAATTCTCATTATATGATTTAGATAAATTACATACAATTGTTCTACAAGAATTCATACATCAAATTGAATAAAACTATGCACACATCTTCAAGCATTAATTCAAATCCTCAAGCAAGTAGAACCTGAAACATGTTAAGTTGAAAATATTTTGGGTCAACAAAAGTTGGTGAGAATTACATAGGTTTTGATAATCGAATAAAATTGTTGTGCAATTCATGTGTCATGGCAATCTAGTCCATATGTGAAAACATACTAGAAGTAAATCGAGTGCATAATCAACCTTGTGACTGTTGTATTGTGGTACATCCCATACGCTCATGGTTCACTCGTTTATATTGCAGTAACAAACACCCACGCAACCTTTGTAGGAGGCACGTATCCGGGTGGGATTGTCAGTCCAATAGATCTATCAATGTATACCGTTTGGCTGATGAATGTTTATGCTAGAAATGTGCTTACCCTAGTCATGTTCAAGACATAATGCAACATAGAAATACACATAAACACATTGATGATTGAATTGCATAAATATTGTTGTAACATGTTTCACACCAAAAATGGTGATAAATAGAAAAGGGGCTATGTAAAACTCACCTTAGCAAAATGTTATGTCTCGTAAAAAAAATAGAATATTGTGTTGTGAATGTATGCGAGGCGAATCCCAAAGACTCAACAACGTAGCTAGTCCAAATTGAAGAAAACGAAAAAGAAAGAATATCAAGCTTCCAATTCGCCAATTATAAGAGCTTATAATCAAAGCTTCAATTGTAGAAGTAATAGACTATAGAAGAAAGGTATGAGGGAAAGTTTAATCGGATTGAAACAATCGATTTAGAGGTGCAAAGTATAATGGGTCATAGGTGGGTTTTTATACTAGATTTGGAGTCAATTAGCCATTAAAATTGGTCAACACCATAAAGTAAGGTTTTATGATGAATTGACTATTTGACTAAGACTTTGACTGTTTGACTAAGACTTTGACTATTTGACTCAAGGCTTTATTTAAAAAAAAAATCTTGTATGTGAAAAAAAAAAAGAATTTAGAATCATATTATTATTATTATTATTTATATACGTTTATGTATGTATATAAGTTGTGAGTTAGGATAAATAAAGACTTAGGCACATTTGTATAATATTAATGATAAAGGTGTACTAAATATATATATATATATATATAAGGGCTTTTTATGTATTAAAATTTTGGGGAAAATTTTGCGATGTTACAATTTCGCTCTTGGTTCATCCCACAACCACCACCGGAAACGTGAACCACCTGCACCACCACAGCTCCACCACCACAACTCTCGGTTCATCCCACAACCACCACCGGAAACCGTAAGTCTTTTTTTGTTAAATACATGTATGGTTTGTTTTTATAACGGACGGCATCCGGCGAAACAAAGAAGACAGTATGAACTCCAATGAAGACAACAGGAGAACATCGCAAGAAATACAAACAGGGGTATTCAAATTGTTTATCACAAATCTACCAGAAAAGTGCACCAGTATGGATGTGGGAGAGACACTAAAGGTATTTGGTAACGTTTTTAGGGTATACATCGCTAACAAAAGAGACAAGAAAGGAAGAAAATTCGGTTTGCAAGTTTTAAAGAAGTGAAGGATGTGGCAGATCTGGAACAACGGATGAAAGAGGTATGGACGGGAGATAATAAACTTCAGATCAATCTGGCCATATTTGCAGGTGAGAACGGGATACAAAATCGCATGAAAGTGGGAGGGGATATGCCGCCTCCCAAACAACATAATAACTTTAAGGACAATCCTATTCGTCCGAATTGGTCTTTCAAAGAGAAGTTGGCACGGAAAAAGGATGTAGAACAGTATACAGAAGATTCCATTGAGATTAAGGACAACGTTGTCGCATTCTACGAGTGGTACGGAAAGGCTCTGATCATGCGAATGGTGGATCTGGCGGCATTAAGAGTTGTCAATGTAACACTTAATAATCTGGCTGAGGGAAGAGGGCACATAAGTTATCTTGGTGGTCTTAATATTATGGTGTCTTTTATGGATAAAGAAGTAGCTGATAAGATTCGTATTGAAGCTTTGAAGATGACTGATACCTTTTCGGCTGTCACCATGTGGGAAGGTCAATCCTTCTATTTCGAAAGATTAGTTTGGATTAAAGTGCAAGGTATTCCCTTAAATTTATTATGTAATGAAGTCGTTGACAAAGTAGGGAAATGGTTCGGTACGGTCCTTCATAGAGCACAGATCGATGAGTACGATGGAGATCTTTAATATGAGTATGTTGGGGTGTTGGTGGGGGAAGGTAAAAGGATAAATGAAGAGGTGACTTTGCAATGGAAAGGGAGGAAGTATAGAGTGTGGGCGATGGAGGTAGTTGGTAATTGGGCACTGGAGTTCTTGAAATCTCCGAAAAAAGCTAACGATGAAGATATCAACAATTTTCCGATCACCGTTGACAATAAATGCCAAGAGGAGGATATTATGGGAAATGATTTGGAAGAGGGCGAGATAGAAGGAAACCGTGTTAATGTGTTAAATGTTGATGAAGGGAAGGAAATTAATGTGGGTGAGAGATCTTCGAAAGAGCTGACGAGAGATATGGAAAGTAGTAATGGTAGAGATTACAACTCCAACTCAAACTCAGGAAGCAGAGTTGTATTTTCTGTGGGTAATTCAAAAACGAGAAGGAAAAGTAAATGGGCTTGTAAGAATAATGAGCCTATTCGATTAAGATACATGGATGGGTCAAGAAATAAGAGAAATAAAACTAAAAATGTTGGGCTTATGGAGGATGGAGGTATAACAATTATGGATTGTAAGGCCCTACCCGATAAACGGGTATTATAGCATAGTTTACGTGTTAATAAACTTAGTTTGGAAGTTTGGATTCAAAACATTGCATACTTAACAAGATTTACAACTTTTAGTACATACGTATTATGGTTTAAAACGTACGCAAGAAGAAGTTATTATCAAAAACGGTAATAATAACACCTTCCAAAAACAAGTTTATAATAGTTCGTGTTCAAAAGTCGCGGAAGCGATCGAGTCTCGAGCGTTCGGTTCTTGATTTATGGTGTGATCATCTTCCGACTTCAAAGTCTTCTTACCTAAGAGTTTTACAAAACATTTAACCCATTAAACATATATAGGATTGAATAGGATTGGATGGAAATGATAAAAATTATGAAAAATGGGTCCTGATGCTCGTCGCGTCCCGCGACGCCTGTAGCCTCACCCCGTCGCGTAGCACGACGGGGTGTTTTACTCAGAATTCTTGCATCTTCTGCTATGTTATATGCATTTGCCAAATTTCCACCCTTTTCAAGATTTTTCACCCATTTTGGCTAAGTTAAGGTCCCTACACTTAGGACTTATTCTCATATTCTATTTTCCATTTCAAACCTTTGCCCGAAACCAAATTCATCCTCAATTTACACTTCGGTTCGGTTAAGAAATGTTTTTACCCAAATTGACCCGTTAAGGCTCATAGAGGTTAAAATCATGAAATTTTATAATTCCCAAGTTCGTGGTTGTGATTCGCATACCACAAATCAAGTCTCAACTTGATAAGGTGTATACTCGCCAAGTCACTTCGCCGTTATGGCGACGCCTCTTGTCCATGGCCACATGTGCCACTTCTCTTGGTCTTACTCGCGCGACCCATGTGACTCGCGACACGGCTTATTTTCAAGCCTCTTGGGAATTATGATAGAACCTCGATTCCTACGACACTTCATTGGTATAATTTCTAAGATATGCATATATTTAAAAGTCATAGTTATGACTTACCTTGGCTCACGCCCTTTTTGCTTCTAGACTAGCTTGAGGTAGATAACATTGAGCCTATGAATACACTCAAGCAACTAGCACAAATTCGTTACCGGCTTAATGTTAACTCTTGGCCTAAGCTATTGTCTACCTAGCATTTTTACCCAATTGACCCGATAGTCTAATTGGGATATTAACAACCTTCATCTAAGGCTATCTTCTATGAATCGTGTATCTTATTTATGCTTCTTTTTGTGACATTTCAATGTCTAATTTCCAAATGCATATACAAAGGTATAATTAAGCATATAAACATACTAGAGACATATTAAGAATTAAGTCATCGAGCGACTTACCTTATGCGTGCTTCCTCTTTACCTCAACCCGAGATTCCTTGGCTATCCATAGTTTCTTGTATTCGCACCTATGTGGTGAATGACCACTTAGGTTGTTAGAACCTAGTCTTTACTTGTCTATACGCATTTTTGGTCGTGATTTACCAATATACAAGTTCTCAACAAATCATTTATGCCCGAGTAAAATCGAGTTCTCATTGAGGCATTTTATCAAACACTTGGTATGCGTGATTTTTCTAACTTTAATTTTAGGACATGAGGACCTCTTGGATCCATCTTTGATCAAGATTATCAATGCTAGCATTCCTATAAACATTTTAATCATAGTTTATAACTAGTATTTCGTGGTTTAAAGGTGGTTCCTACCAATCCACCAAAAACCCAATTTGTTTCCTAACATGAACTACAAGGTTATAACCTTCTCACAATGATTTTGTTTAACACACACAAATTAACATGTATTATGATTCTCTTATACAAGATTAACCATTACAAGTCCTTAATTCACGTTTTTATAACCACCCATGATTTTCATCATACCCAAGCATGAACATACCCTCAAATTTAGTCAAATAAAAGGTTACCTTGATGTGTATTATGCTTGGATGATTTATTTTAGGTCTAATGCATTCAAAAGCCCTTTGAATTGACCTTGAATTGTGCTTGTTCTTGAGTTTCTTGGTTAAGTGTGTGTTTTAGTATGTGTGTTTTGATGGAGATCGATCTCCTGATAATGGAGGTGGTCTCTATATTATTATTTTTATTAACCAAACTCAAGTTTGGTTATTTGGCAAATATGGCCCCTCCCATCTTTTGTCAAGTATTCTCTAGTTAAAAGCCCGTGTGCTTATATTATCATAATATACTGTTTAGAAATTTGGGGTGTTACATGGATAATGAAAGCCCAGTAGAGAAATATGAGGAAAAACAATTAGAAGACCAATCTGGTACAGAAAGAGATTCGGTTATCTCTCCAACTGACACACAGGAAAGTCTAGTAGATGAGAACATGGACCAGCATACTGTATAGAAGAATTCAAACCTTCACGAGGGGATCGAAAATGGTGAAGAAAGGACCGATTTGAATAATAGACCTCAGGTCGGTGCTGAGTCTGAGGCGGGTACAGAATCAGAGAACGTGAATAGGATATCAGAAGAGTTAAAAGAAACTGTATCACTTGGTAGACAATTGGGGGCACAATTGCTTTCATTTGAAGATTTGGTTAGAGACTCTATTCTTGAGGAAGGTAAACAATCTGTTCCTTAATGAATTTTTTGTCTATTAATATTAGGGGGTTAAGGAAGGAGGGGAAATCAAAGTGGGTTAGGGATATTAAAGAGAGAAATGGGGTGCATTTCCTTGCTATACAGGAAACGCATGTAGGCAATTCGGTTAATATTGATTGGTCTGAATTTTGGGGTAAAGAGAGGTACAAAACAGATTATGTTGAACCTGTGGGGAGGTCAGGGGTATTGTTTCTGTGTGGGATCCTCGAGTGTTTGATGTGACAATAATATTAAGAACAGAAGATTCTTGGTCACTAGTGGTATTATGAAAGAAGGCAATATTACTTTGAATGTTGTTAATGTTTACGCGCCTCAGAAAACAAGAGAAAAAAGACAACTATGGTATGAGTTGCAGCAGGTGATAAGTGGTAAACCGGGATGGTGGGTCTTGGTTGGAGATTTTAATTCAGTCCCCAACGAAGACGAAAGGAAAAACACTGTTTTTCATCTTGCTGATGCAGAAGATTTTGTTGATTTTATTGAGGGGTTGGCTTTAAAGGAATATGTCATGAGGGGCGGTACTTAAACTTTTTTAGCAGGGAAAGGTAAAGGGTGTAAACTCAGCAAAGTAGACAGATACCTTGTATGCTCTAATTTTTTTAACAGGTGGCCGAAGGCGACTCTTAGAGCTCTCCTGAAGGAGTACTCGAATCATTCTCCGTTGCTATTGACTACTACATGTTTAAACTTTGGAGCAAGGCCATTTAGATGGTTTAATTCATGGGAAGATAAAGCAGGATGTGATGAAATTGTAAAGAAGGTGTTAACTGATCGATCCGACAATGGACCACTAGATATCATTTTGAAATCTATGTTTGCTAGTTTGCGGGACAAGTTGAGAGAATGGAGGAACAAATGGAAGAATATGGTAGAAGAGAGATGGACTTCTTTGAAACATGATTTACAAAATGTTGAGATTGATATGGAACAGCGAGAGCTAGAAGAAGAAGAATGGTGGATTTAGGAAGAAGGCAAGAAGGAATTGGCGGTTCTAGAAGAGGCAAAATTAAAGGATCTGAGACTGAAATCAAGAGTCAATTGGGCGATGTACGGGGATGATAATTCAGCTTTTTACCATGCCTTTATTAATGGTAGAAAAGCTATAAATTCTATTCCGGGTCTCATGATTGGGGATAAATGGGTAACTAAACCTGCTATGGATAAGAAGGATGTGTTCACTCACTTTAGGGATCAACTTTATGAAGAAGTATTGGGCTCTTATGGAGGAAGACTTCTGTAAAGTGCTAATTAATTTTTATCATATAGGCTGGATTAGTAATGGCTGGGCTTGTGCCTTTATAACATTGATTCCCAAGGTCGATAATCCTACTCAGCTGAAGGATTACAGGCCTATCACACTAGTGGGTATCATTAGTAAGATTATTTCAAAGGTGTTGGCAGAAAGGTTTAAAAAAGTTCTCTTGTTGGTATTTCAGATTCCCAATCCACATTCTTAAAGGGTAGGTTTATTTTAGATGGGCCATTGGTTGTGAATGAGGTTCTTTCTGGTTAAATCAAAAGAAGGAGAAGACGTTCATCTTTAAAATAGACTTTGAAAAAGCATATGATAACGTACATTGGAATTTTTCAGTATCAATGCTGGTTCAGATGGGTTTTACTGAGAGGTGGAATATGTAGGTTCATGGCATTATGGAATCTGCTAGAGCTTCCATTTTGGTAAACGGGTCCTCGACTTTTGAGTTTAATGCTCAAAACGGCCTTCGCCAAGGTGATCCTCTATCGCCGTTTTTGTTTCTAGTAGTTATGGAAGCTTTGTATTGTATGCTCGAAAAGGTGTGTGCTTTGGGAGTGTTTAAAGGGGTTGATGTTCTTGGGGAAGGGCGTTCATTGTCTCATCTGTGATACGCGGATGATGCTATGATATTGGGGAAAGGAGATGAAAATAATGTGAAAACTCTCTCACGTATACTAAGGTGTTTTTATGTATGCTTTGGTTTAAGAATTAATCTATCCAAGTCTAATTTTTTTTGGGGTGGGACAAAGTGTAGAAGAGGTGGAAAATACGACTTTGGCGTTGGGATTCAAGAGTGAGTGGAGACTTTTCGTTTGAGTACTTAGGTATTAAGGTGGGTGCTAATATGCAAAGGTGTTGTCATTGGAGAAAAATTATTGAAGTTTTTGAGTCTCGTCTAGCGGGGTGGAAAGCTAAAACTTTATCTAAGGGTGGTAGAGTTACTCTCATAAAGTAGGTTCTGGCTAATCTCCTGATCTATTATCTATCATTGTATAAAGCTCCGATGGGTGTGATAAATAACTTGGAAAAAATTATGTGGCACTTTCTTTGGTCGGGGAACTCAAATACTAACAAGGTCCATTGGATTAGTTGGGAACGGGTTACATTAGATAAAAATTTTGGTGGTCTTGGGATCCCTAGATTAAAACAAATTAATGAAGCCCTTTTAGTAAAATGGAGTGGTAGATTTCATCATAATACGGATGATATGTGGTAGAAAGTTATTAAGGTATGTCATAAATACCGCACTCAGTATGCGTCTTTACCGATGAACAAGATGATTAAAGGCTCCTGGAGGTATATAGTCAAAACTGCGGACGAATTGATGATTGAAGACAGGCCGTTCTACTGGTGTTTTAGAGCAAAGATTGGAGACGGGACTACAGTCCGCTTTTGGCAGGATGTTTGGATTGAGAATGTTCCTCTAAAGATTAAATGGCCTGCAGTATATAGGGAGGAAAAGAAAAAATATATTTTTGTGGCTGACAAGATTTGGTGGGATGGCAATGGGTGGGTTATTATTAATGAAAATATTACAAGGCCCATGAATCAAGATGTGGATAAGGACTATGAAGAAATACATGCCTTTTTGCTATCTATGCCGAGAAAAAGAGGGATAGACTATTGGAATTGGGTCGATAAAAGGGCAGACCAATGCACAATCAAAGAAATAAAGAAGTTGGTCAATAAAAACATGGAGAACCAGCACGGATTTATTTTCCCTTGGACGGGTTGGGTTCCTCTTAAATGAAATATTTTAGCTTGGCGGATCGAGATGGGTAGAATTCCTACCAAATGGGAATTGAGTAAAAGAAATATCAACGTCACGAATCTGGATTGCGCCATATGCGAACGGGGCACCGAAACTGTTGAACACTTATTTTCCAATTGTAATCTGGCGCAAGAAGTCTGGCCGGCCATAGGAACTTGGTGTGGCTTAAATCCAATGTTGGTGTTTGGGATACGAGACTTAGTTGATGTCGCTAGGGATATGAGATGGAATAAATGGAAGAAAAGGATAATTCAAGGCGTCTTTTTAGTTTCATGTTGGTGCATTTGGGAGGCGAGGAATCACAAGTTATTTAGAAGTCAAAGTTACTCGTCTAGATACGTCATTTTCAACATCAAAAGTCGTTCTGTCTTTTGGTTTCAAAATAGGTATAGATCGATTATGTGGAAGGATTATGATGTAGTTTGGTGTCGGCGGCCCTCGCTTTGAGTTCCGGCCGAGGTGTTGAATGAAAGTTATTTTTCAAAAAAATAATAAATTTTTAACTATTTTTTGTAATATATTTATAATTTGAAGGTCCGATCTACAACCTCTTGTTGCCGGAGATTCGTCATCTTTACCGGTTAGTCACCGCTATTTGTTTTTTTTTTTTTTAATATTTATGCTTTATATTGTTAGTATTTAGGTTTGTATGTGTGTATATTGGTATGTATGTATGTGTGTATTTAGGTATGTATATTTATATTAAAGTGTGTATTTTTATTTTAAAAACAATATATTATGTATATATATTTAAAAAAAGATATATGTAAGTAAATATGTATATTTTTCAAAAAATATATAATGTATAAATATTTTTAAAAATATATGTAAGTATGTATTTATACTTTTTTTAAAAATATATTATATATGTAGATTTTTTTAAAAATATATTATATGTGTAATTTTTTACAAAATATATTATGTATGTATATTTTTTTGCAAATTATATTATGTATATATTATGTATGTACATTTAAAAAAAATATATATATATTATGTGTGTATATATGAGTCTATGTATGTAAGTATGTATGTGGGTAAGTGTGTGTGTGTGTATATATGAGTATTATATGTAAGTAAGCTGATTTAAAAATATTGTGTATGTATATGTGTATGTATGTAGGTATATGTATGTGTGTGTAAATTTGTAAGTTTGTAGGTATGTAAGTATATGTATGTATGTGTAAATTTGTAAGTATGTATGCGTGTATGTATGTAAGTATGTATGCGTGTATGTTTGTACGTATGTATGCGTGTATGTTTGTAAATATGTATATGTGTACGTATGTAAGTATGTGTGTATGTTTATTTAAATTTATATGTTACTACATATTGAGACTAGAATGACATGCCCGAAATTGAATCCTCTTTTAAAACATAGTGAGCTTAAGAATACCCCCCCCCCCCCCCCCCCGAAATTGATTTAGTAATGAATTTCGGGTAGCCCCGTTTTGGGACTGCTTTTTGAATACTTTATCTCATTTAGGATATGAATGTGTACTACATGATAGTTTGTTTTTGAAAGATTCGGTTGCCGTTTCCTCTTTGCGCCTCGGGTATATATTTATATTATATACTTGGGGGCTAAGGGGAAATGCTGCCAAAATTTTCTTAAACAAACAATCTTGTAATACACATTCATAAATAAAATAAGGTATTCAAAAAGTGGGTTTAGCAGCCTACCCTTTAGGTATCAATAATACGTTTCATTTAAATTATCGTGCCTTAAACCCCAAATTATGTTTCAGTCACATTATCATGTCGAGCGATAAAAGTTGGATTAAACTACAGAACCGTTTGTGCGTTGAGTGCCAAAAAGGAATTGACAATTTCATTACGTATGCCCAACAATTCGTCAACACAGATGGAGCAATTAGATGTCCGTGTAGAAAGTGTAAAAATTCTGACCTCGTACCCTTCAGAACAATACATTTCATCTTCATATAAATGGTTTTGATAAGGATTACATTATGTGGATCTATCGCGGTGAAAATCCAATTAGGCCGTCTCCTGTAGTTGTAGATGAGGTTAGGGGAAGAAGCGATATGAATGGCGTTATCGAAAACCTTATAAAGGAGCGTATGGATGAGGATACAGACCTTAACGAAGGGAACTCGGATACAAAGAGTAGTGATGTTCGTGATGAGTTTGAAGCCCTGATAGATGAAGTCGAATCAGAATTATATCCTGGGTGTACTGATTATTCCTCCCTTGACTTTATATCAAAGCTTATGAATATGAAGGTAAGGAACAAATGGAATGATAATTCATTTGACGAGCTTCTCGGGTTTTTACAATCTGTACTTTCAGTAGGTACCAAGGTCCCCCCTCGCATTACAAAGCCAAAAAGATATTAAAGAAAACTGCTTTAGGATATGAGATGATAGACGTGTGTAAATGGGATTGTGCTCTCTTCTGGAAAGAACATCAGTCGTTGCAGAATTGTCCTGTTTATAATGAGAGTTGGTGGGTAAATAAAGACACAAATGGCAAGAAGGTACCTCACAAGGTGTTATGGTACTTTCGTTTGACCCCCAGACTACGACGCTTGTATGGCTCAAGGCGTACAGCAAAAGATATGATATGGCATGGTACCAGACAATCGGAAGATGGTATTATGCATCATCCAGTTGATGGATCTTCATGGAAGGACTTTGATCTAAGGTACCCTTACTTCTCGAGGGAACCCCGAAATGTTCGCCTAGGGCTTGCAGCTGACGGTTTTAATCATTTTGGTTACAAAAGCACGATTCATAGCACTTAGCTGGTTATACTCACCACATACAATCTGCCTCCATGGCTATACATGAAAGAGTCCACATTTATGTTGAGTATGTTGATTCTTGTCCCTAAATCCCCTAGGAAGGACATGGACGTTTTCCTTAGGTCGTTGGTTGATGAGCTTAAGGATTTGTGGCACACAGGCGTACGTGCTAAAGACGCAGCGACAAACACGCACTTCATAATGAAGGCGGCGACGTTATGGACTATAAATGAATTTCCAGCTCGTAGCAGTCCATCAGGTTGCAGCGGGCAGGGATACAAAGCATGCCCGACTTGCAACGAAAACACCCCTTCAGTACGTGTAATAAATAAATGCGCGTATGTCGGTTATTGCCGGTTCTTAGATGCCAACCATCATTGGAGAAAAAGTTCTGAGTTAAACGCGGAACCCGAGACAGTTTAGTCCCACTGACATAGACACTCAACATTCTCTTCTACTCAGTCGTCTACCAAGCAAGCATCCAAAGTTTGAAGGTGCTAACCCTAATCGGGAAGACTTCGAGTTGAACTCGTCCAAAAGAAGCATATTTTTTGAATTAGAGTATTTGTCTTCTCTGCAGTTGAAGCACAACTTAGATGTAATGCATATCAAGAAAAATGTGTGCGATAACTTGCTTGGTACTCTTTTGATGAATGAGAAGATGAAAGACAACTCAAATGCAAGAAAAGACTTAGAGAAGATGAAAATTCAAAAGACGCAATGGTTGAAAAAAAGGGAACCAAGTGGACCCATCCACACCCAAAATACTCATTCACCCTCCGTGACCGAAAGAGTTTCTGTCAGTTTATAAAAAAATGTTAAACTACCAGATGGGTTTGGATCTAATTGGTAACAGGGTGACAAATAACAATACTAACAATACTGGTTTGAAATCACATGACTTTCATATTCTCATGCAAAAATTGATACCAATTGGGGTTGAGCATTTTTGGGCAAAGATGTTTATACACCAATGGTGGACCTTTGTGCGTTCTTTAAACAGCTCTGCTCCAGAACACTAGTAGTGGAAGATATGAAGAAAGTGAGGGATGCCATTCTTATGATCTTGTGCAAGTTAGAGTTGATCTATCCTCCGGCATTTTTTGACATAATGGTTCATTTGGTTATGCATTTACCTAATGAAGCGATTCTTGGTGGTCCTGGCTATGTGAGATGGATGTATCCCTTTGAAAGGTATATGAAAAAAACTAAAAAACTATGTTAAAAACCCGACAAAGCCAGAAGGTTGTATAGCTGAAGGTTATGAAGTAAGTGAAAAAACTGAAAAACTATGTTAAGACTAAGTTCAATCAGCCTGAGAAAAATGAGGATACCAATGTAGAAAAAAGAAAGTTATGGGTGTTTAAGTCCCAATGCAACCCGACCAGTGCAACGAATGACAAGCTACTTTCAGTTGACCACCAACTCAAGATAGAATGGTTTGTCCTCATTAATTGCGAAGAAGTCAAGGGCTATATGAAGTAAGTGCTCCTATTATTTATATATTTTCTTGACATCCCAAAGATATAATTAAGACTAATTTTTCTTGCTTTTATATATTTTTCTTCAATATAGTGTATTCAAATCTACACATCCCCAAGATGATATTAAAACTAAATTTCCGAATTGGTTTCAACACAAGGTAATACATATATAACACTCGTGTATGTTATTTGTTGGTGGCATGGGCACCAGGCAGACGGTGGTAAGTCTTACAGTTCATTAATGTTTACTATTTTTACTTCTTTTTCAATTCTAGTAATGTGACTAATAATTTTCAACTCTAATTGCAGCCCCCCGCAGGAGAACACGGGGCAAAGCAAAAAACCTTGCCTTAAGAAAACATCTTAGAGATACAGGTCGCCCGATAAACATTATATTTGATGAAGGTGCCACCTTCATGCCTGTAGGCGAGCTTGGTAACCTTTTCACACGAGAGGCGTCAATGTATATCTGGCGTGAAGTTTCATTAAATGTGGAAGGTTGGAAGAATGTTGTTGAGCTTGATAGAAACAAGTTATTTGAGTTTATGAAGGTCAGTGATTTGTAAATATATATTGTGTATGTTATTTGTTGATTTTTTTCTACTTGACTAGCCTGTTTTATTTAATTATCCGACCGAGTTCAATTTTACTGTCGTTGACGAAGATCTCGTTGTGTCCGATAAAACAGAGGAGGCATTGTGGCGGCTCTCCAAAAGCGGTACAATGACCGCAAAGCCAAGGCAAAGAGATATTTTATGACTCAAGCTAGAGGTTATGATGAAGTGGAGGGAGCAAGGCAACCCCCCCCCCCCCCCCCCCCGGTATGAAACCTGAAAACTGGCGACGGGCTATTGATCACTTCTGTAGTAAAGAACATATGCAGAAGTCTGCAATTATCAAAGCCGTCCGTAAAAAACAAACGTGCACATACCAAGGTGGACCGAGCTCTGTTGCCACTCACTGTCACAAAAAGGTATATACACACACATATACATAGACAATAATGTTTATTTAACTTTTAAATTTAACTTTTAATGTTAAACAGAACATACAGGAAGACAGGGAACGTTTGATAGCCCCCGGAGTGAAGAGAACTATTTAAGCATTTATTTATATTCTATTATATATATACATATATATATATTTATATATGTATACAAACACATACACATAATCAACGGATCACCGAAGAAGAAGACAGAGGATGAGGAAGCAGCTCCCAACGGTTGAATAAAGTTGGTATATATTTGTGTATGTGCGTGTTTAGGCTTCGTGTTTGTGTGATTGTTTGTTGGGTTTAAAGTATGTTAAAACTAATATTATTTGGGGTGTTTGAAGGTTGGTATCTTTGAAGATGTGTTGGGCAGACGTCGCAGACATGTTCGCGGGATTGGGCATATGCCTTGTCCAAGATAAAGCCTTCCACATTTTACGTCACCGTAACCGCAACCGCAACTAACATCGGAATGTCTTTGTAGTTTAAATGTTAATATTTGACCCATTTGGCAAAAATATGTTTAGTACATAGGATATTTGACCAATTTGGTATATAACTGTAGTTTATTTGTTGATAGTTAACCCATTTGGTATGAATATGTTTAGCAAATAGGATATTTGACCCATTTGGTATATATTTATGGTTTAACTGTTAATATTTGACCCGTTTGATATATATTGGTAGTTTTAATGTTGATAGTTAACCCATTTGATATATGTTTGTAGTTTGGCCCATTTGGTGTATGTATTTTTGCTAAATGTGAATATTTGACCCGTTTGGTATAAATATGTTTAGTAAATAAGATATTTAACCAATTTGGTATATATTTGTAGTTTATTTTGTGGTAGTTGACCCATTTGGTATAAATATGTTTATTAAATGGATATTTGACCCATTTGGCATATATTTGTAGTTTAAATGTTAATACTTAACCTGTTTGATATATATATATATATATATATATATATTGGTAGTTTTAATGTTGATATTTGACCAATTTGGTATATGTTTGTAGTTTGACCTATTTGGTGTATCTGTGTTTGCTAAATGTTGATATTTGACCCATTTGGTATAAATATGTTTAGTAAATAGGATATTTGACCCATTTGATATATATATATATATATATATATATATATATATATGCAGGAACAATTTAATGCGATGATGACCAATCCCCAACTCCAAGCGCAAATGTTCCAAATGTTTACTCAATTCTACCAGTCACAAAATCTTGCCAACTTTGGAAATCAAGGCGGTAGCGGCAATAGTGGCGATGATGATGAAGACGAAGATGTTTAGACGTTTTTGTAAGAATGGTACAATTTATAATGTTTATGCTTGATTGTAAATCTTGGTATGTTATATTTGCTTAGTTTTCTTGGTATGTTTAGATGAATATTTTAGGCGTATAATGTGTGTGTGTGTGTGTGTGTGTATATATATATGTTGGTGGTGAAATCTTCAACATATTATTTACTTGTGTTTACTATTTGACAACTTCAGGATATTAAAGGTTGTGCCGGATTCAGGATATAACTGTATATTATCCTGTGTACATCCTGAGGATGGACTAACAAATGGTCTTGAATTTATGTGAACGCAGGTACACTTAGACGATATTGACCCTTGTAGATCTTCTCTACTGGCTCTATTGACCTACTCTAGTCAAAAGAGGAGAAGATAACGTGTGAAAGACGTTCTTTGATGAAGAAAAGGTCCAAATGTAACCGCCTAAAGTTAACATCAGGTGAGGATCTCAGAGTTGGTTATGTAACGGCTGTGTCAACTAATTCGACCTTGAAGACGTTGAGCTGAAACAGTCAAGGATAGCGGATTTCTTGGGATCTTTGTTAATTACTTGCACTATAAATAAGGATGTTATGGGCGAGTATAGGACACTTGATTTTCAGTTATTCTTACTTTTTATAAGCTCACACACACAACACTCATTTGTAATCATAGAAGCTCATCCATTCCATTTCCAAAGTTGTACTTGTTATTTTGTAATCAATAAAAACAACAAAGGCAGGGGCTTTGACTCCTCCTGAGGTTTTGTGCCGGCGATCATCATTGATCAAGGGTTTTCCTCGTATATCGAGTGTTCTTGTATCGTTACATTTCATTTCTATTCGAGTATTTTATTTTATCTTGGACAGTTTCATCCTGAGGATATAACTGTCCATCATTATTGTTTCCTTTGTTATCCTAAACATAGTTGTCAAAGCTTATTCTAAACGTGACAACCTTAAGATATAACTGATTTTTAAACATAACAAACACTTTTAGCACTCTACCTCACTATTCTAATTTGGAATACAAAATTGTTTTCTACTTGATAATTTTTTACCAAAACAATATATATATACCTATATATATATATGTTGGTATGTTTGGTTAATTAGTTTTTTTTGTTATTTTGCTTGATTGTGGATAAAGGTTATTAAAGCTGAATAGGAAGGCAAAAAAAAAAGACCTATAGCGGCGACAAGTCGCCACTAAAAGTAAAGCCCAGATTGCACAGGTTTTTGCCACATGGCAAAAAAAAAGTTAATGCCATGTGGAAAAGGTACTAGCGACGACTCATTAGAGACGACAAGGGCAATAAGGACGTTTTTTTTTTTCGACGAAAGCATTAGTGGCTATATGTCTACAAATTCAAAGACCAATTAAATTAAAGCAAGATTCGATTAAAAAGTAACTCAGTAATATAAATTTGGTACGTACAATTGCTTTAAAAAAGATAAACATTATAATGTACTTTGATATCTTTCCAATTTAGCTCATTGTTGTCATCTTTAGATTGTTTTCACTTTTTCATTTTGAGGGGGATGACAACAAGGAGGCGTAGGTACATGGTAGTGTATGGTTCCGTTAAACCCTGCTATTTTTTAGTGTTATATATACGTGTATTTTGACATTGCATAAATAGAAATTTTGATATCGAACTCAAAGAAATCTTTAAACAGAATCCTTAGAAACCTTGACACCGAGTCCATAGAAAACCTCACCAAACCTTAAGTTTGACAACAAATCTTTAACCACATTTCAATTGAAAAAGAATAACTTTGTTAGTCTACATTTTATTTAAAAAAATAACATATCAACTAATTAAGGATAAGCCCAACACATAAGCCTATACACCGTTGATCCAAATAAATAGGAAAGAATCGACTGACGCAAAACGACAAAAGCAACTTCACAACACCATCGATGATCGCCGGACGTCTCACTCCCCACATTAGTAATTTTACCGTGGTTTACCGATTATTGAAGTTAACTCATGTTTTACCCTTCACGACTGCAACTGTTGAGAGATGTTTTTTTAGCAATGAAGTATCTGAAGTCCAATTTGTGTAATCGGATCGGTGATGAACATCTAAGTGATAGTTGCATTTTTTTAAAAAGATTTGCTTAAAATGTTTCGATAGATGATGTAGTGGATATATTTCAAAAAACAAACCACGCAACGAGTAATTTAATTGAATTCTCTTATTCACTTTTAATATCGATGGATATTTTTTATTAGTTATCTTCATTTTAATTTTTTTTTTTTGCTATTCTTATTATATGACCCGCCCTGAATTGTTTAACCAAATCGGAAAGAACAAGTCGAAACTTAGTGACAGACAACCTGTCATCCTTTCCACGAAAATTATCGAACCTGTATAAAAACCTGCTAGCTACGCCACTAGAGGTACCCCATTGACATCAGGACAAATGAATGTTTGTGGGCCACCAAGACCCGGCCACATGTTAAACTGAGGGAACATAATGCCATGTATGAGGTAGCTAAGCTATGTGGATATAGACTTGGTGCATGTCCGTGACGAATCTTGAAGAAAAGTTGATAGGTAGTGTAGGTTAATTTTTTTTTTTTTTTTTGTTTAGGAGTAGTCAATACATAAAATAAGAAAAAAAAATATTGCAATAAAAATATTTTGCCAAGAAAGTTAAAAACGGTAGCGTAAGCTATCTCTCAACTTGATGAGGTGGGACCCGTACTTCAGCCTGAGGTGTTTCATAACATGTCACAAGGCATACAAATGTTTTCTTGGTGAATATGTATGATGCTCAAGATGCGTTGAAACTATTTAAGTTGGAATGATATGGCTTAAAAGGTTATAATTCAAGTAGTTAATTAACGCCGTTTTAGTTAATGTGAAATGTCACACATTGTCATTAGTTTCTTTTCTTTCTTTTTTTATTGTTTTTTTTTCTTCAAGAAAATTAAGTATGGCGGTAACTGTGAAATGTCCTGCAAGTTTTGAATCAACAATCCGATCCAAGAAAGTAAGGGTGCGTTTGGTTCGCGGAATTGTTTGGAATTGGAATTTGTGAAATAATTGGAATTGGAATGAATTGGATTTGGAATTCAAACATTTCAAAAGGAATTGGAAATTGTTGGAATTGGATTCCCAAATCTTAAATTATTGTGTTTGGTTGGTAATAAATTGGAATCTATCATCCTTGTCCACACGACCCGCATCGTTGTGACCCGTACCGGCCCGAACCGTTTCGGCCCGAACCGTTTCGCCCCGTACCGACCCATACCGTTTCGACCAGTACTGGCCTGTACCGTTTCGACCAGTACCGTTTTGACCCGAACTGTTGATACCTCTATCGTTTCGGACCAGTTTCGACCGGTATCGTTTCGACATGTACCGTTTCGGACCGTACCAGTTTTGACCGGTACCGTTTTGCCACGTACCAGTTTCGACCTGTACCGTTTCGACATGCACCGTTTCGACCCGTACCGGTTTGGGTCGAAAACGGTACCGGTCGAAACTGGTACAGTACGAAACGGTACGGTCGAAACTGGTATAGTACGAAACGGTTCGGGTCGAAACGGTGCCGGTCGAAATTGATACGGTCCGAAATGGTTCGGATCTAAGCGGTTCGCGTTGAAATGGTACGGTTCGAATCGGTTCGGGTCAAAATGATGTCAACCGTTCGAAGATTCCAATAAATTGACTTGAATTCCTTCTAATATTGGAAGGATTTTGAATTCCCTTAGGTAAAGGAATTTGAAGGAATTCATACCAAATTCCAATTCCTTTGTCAACCAAACACACAAGATTGGAATTGATATTCCAATTCCAACAAATTCAATGAACTAAACACATAAAGAGTTGGAATTCAAATTCCAATTCCAATTCCATTGAATTTCATTCAATTTATGTGAACCAAACGCACCCTAAGGTATTGTGATATTGACTCTTGAGGACTCTTGAGGACTCTTGAGCACATGCATGTGAATGGGCTGATTAAATATGGATTGAAGGATAATGTATACGTGACTTTATATTACTAACTTGTTGGAATAGAAACCACCAAATAGCTTCTAAGTTTCTGACTTCATTGAAATACCCCACTAGAGGACGGGTATTAAGCCAGGGAGATGTTAGTACTAGTTAACTCACTTATTACATCACTTAAAAATATGACTGAATTACAAGTTTTGTCCTTTAACTTTGTACCAGATTGCAAGGCATGACCTTTAACTTTAAAATTGATTGGTTTTGTCCTTTATGTATTAAAATCTTGCACGTTATGTCCTTTGTTGCTAACCCAGTTAAATTTTTTCGTTAAGTGGAGGGTAAAATTGTCTTTTTTACTCTTAATACCTGCCAACCCCATAACCTACCATCACCACCTACCGCCGACCACCACCACCGCCTGCCTCAACTTCGTTTCGTCAATCCCAACCCAACCTGACCATCAATCGACCACCATAACCTGACCATCAATCGACCACAACCACCTAACCACCAATCGACCACCATAACCAATCACACAGAGAGAGAGAGAGAGAGAGAGAGAGAGAGAGAGAGAGAGAGAGGGAGAGAGAGAGAGAGAGACCACACCACCACCCTAACCAATCGACCACACCATAACCTGACCATCTCCTTCCTCTTCCGTCTGAGACCAGATCTGACCCGGAGGGCCGCCGGAGCTAAACAGTTATGTTCTGTTATTGGTACAGAGCACCGTAACCCACAACCATCCAGCAATGAACCACCATCAACCTCAACCATCACCCCTGCCGCTTCCTGTGACCACCGTAAGCCTCCACAACAACCATTCATCAACAAACACTAATAGGAAGAGGGGTTTTTACCTCGGTTGGATTTGGGAACAGGGGCGCCGCCGCTGCTTCTCCTTCTTCCTCTTCTCTCAATTACCGTCTCCCTCTCTCCTATGTTCTTTCTTTCATTCTGCCTCTCTCTCTTCCTCTCTTCCTCTCAGATCTCTCTCCCTCTCTCTCTCTCTCTCTCTCTAACAATAATAATAATAATCGGGTGGTGGGTTGTGGGGTTCGACCGCCGAAGAACCACCGTCAGCGGTGGTGGGAGCCTCCGGCTCCTCCTCCTTTGTCGATCCTCTCTCTCTATCTAACATATTATGTGTGTGTTTATGTATAAAAGAATACACAAACCTATGTATGTGTGTGTAAACAGAGAAGAGTGTGGGTGTGGTGGTGTTGTGGTCTGCTCGGCCGGGGCTCCGCCGGAGACGGTGGCAGGAGGTGAATAAAGGTGATGGTGGTGTGGGGATGGAGGTAGGTGGTGGTGATTATAAATGAATGAGAGAGAGAGAGAGAGAGATTAATATATATATAATTCTTTTTTTTTTTAATTTTAAAATGTTTTTCTAAATAAATGGGTAAAAAGACAATTTTACCCTCTGCTTAACGAAAAAATTTAACTGGGTTAGCAACAAAGGACATAACGTGCAAGATTTTATTACATAAAGGACAAAACCAATCAATTTTAAAGTAAAAGGTCATGCCCTGCAATCTGGTACAAAGTTAAAGGACAAAACTTGTAATTCAGTCTAAAAATATTAATTAAACTAGATTATACCAATAAGCGTTTTGGGGCTGAGAAATCTAATGTGACATATCAATTTTACATATGAAATAGACTGATGTGCTAACTACATGCAGGAAAGCTTCGGGTAGCACCTAACCTAAAACAATTAACAATGTATCCCCAATGTTAACGCCCAACATTAAACAATATATAACTTTAATGATAACATGTAACCTAAAACAATATACAACTCTAATATTAATACCTAACATAAAACAATGTACAACTTCAGTGCTAACACCTGTTGAAAATAGAATTCATATTTACGGTATCTCTAATGTTAACGCCTAACTTTAAACAATGAATAAATCTAATATTAATACCTAATCTAAAATAATGTACAACTCCAATTCTAACACCTGTTGAAAATAGAATTCATATTTACTGGTTTGAACATAATTAGTGACTTGCCTATACATGATTAATGAATTAGATGAACACTTTGTGTTTTTTTTCCTGTATGAACAAAACCCCACAAAAAAATAGTTTTTTTTTCTTCGTATTTTATATAGCACTATAATACTCGTTGGAAAGATAATAAAACGCTCGTTAATTTAGTGCAACTTTTTTTAAAAAAATCTCGTATATAAAAGATATTAATGTTTAAAAATTATGAGAGGAAACATGTGACATCCGGCAAAAATCGATGCTTTTCCGTACGTAATTAGTATTTGTAATTAACTATTCTAAGCAAGAATTAATATCAATGAAGTATAATTGAGTATTCGGAAAATAGCGGAGTCCAATAGATGGCGTAGGAATGCCTTAGTTTAATTAGAAATGCGAAGGAATCGCATAAGAATAAACTAGTCCGAAACAAACGTTGGTGATTACCCGGTAATAATTAAATAACCAAAAACGATCATGAATGCCCGGGATATAAAATAATGTGTATTTTTATGAAATATAAAGTGTTTTGGAACCCCAAAACTATAAATGAAAACTCCAAATCAAAATCTCCCGGTAGCGAATAAAGTTCGCGTATCGCACCCGATGTGCGTAAAATATATAATTTCACCTGGTAAGAGCCTAAATATGTTGGATCAATATGCTCTTTTGCTAAGTAAGAACTTGCTATCTTGACACTTAAGTGTTTAGCATGCCCTTGTATATCAGATTATAAGCACAGCGGAATGTATAAGTTAAAGCAACACTTTTTATACTTAGGAAGAGTTATTACTCCCCCTAGATGATTGAAACTAATAATGACAAGTATTTATTATGAATCCAAGCAGTAAATGAGAATTAGATACTTAGACAGATTCACAATAAACACTGAAATGGAATAGAACAGTGAAAGTGTTTGAAGGATTTTTCTATTAAAATCAATGTCTAAAATAGAAGGTTGAAGCCTCCTATTTATAGACGTTTACATACATGTATCTTGCCCAAAAAGCAAGTACAGAAACAACAGAAACAAGTTGCACAAGTTGCAACATTGAAACTAACAAATACAGCTAAAAGTAATAATAAACAATAAAACTACTGATGCAAAAGGCGGTGGAAAATATCTGATGCTAAGTGTTGATGAATGACAAACTACTGATGAGTAGTTTGTCTTCAGTACTTCTGAAGTGAACTTGTCTGGTTTGGACTTCAGAACTTCTGATGAAGTTTCTTCTTCAGCACTTCTCATATCTTCTCTTCAGCAGTTTCTTGTTTTCTCTTCAGTACTTCTATACTTAGCCAAAATGACAGAAGTGAATTAGACTAAGGTTTCCAAAAGTGGTTTCACCAATCCTCTTTGTCCTAACAAAATAACTTACCAATACTTAAACTAGGCTATGTTTAAGGGTAATTGGGAGTTAATTATATGTCTGGAATAGCTCGTAATAAGAACGCGCAAAAACCTGTAAGACCCTAATCGAATCGATTGAAATCCAACTAAATACTTGGTAGATATTTTTGGCACATTAGTGGGACTCACAAGAGCCTCTTAGGCCAGCCCAAAGTTGATAGCTTAGCCACCCTAATGTTGGCTAGATTAAGAGACAAAATCATGATGTTAAAGCACATCTAAGATATTTTGCTTTTTATAATCTAAAAATACGAGTACATTACAAACCATTGAATTCTTATTTTTATCATCACAAAACCCACCCAAAACACCTTCATTTATGCTGAATTCTGGTTGTGAGTTTACACCCCTCTTCCCTTTGATTTTTCAAGCTCAAAATCTTATAAACAATCACTATTTAAACCCTAAATTAAGTGTGTTATCAAGCTAGGAGCTTAACCCTTGGAGGAACACACATAACCCCTTCATAATCAAGTGTTTTTGTGACTTTCTTAGCCTTGTGCTAGTAGTAAGTTTCTTAAAACTCGTCTTGTTTAAGTTTTATTCATTTATGCGCTTAACTTGTAAGTTGTTTTTGGGATGCTTTTAACCAAAGTTTTTAAATAAGGTTTTGTGTATTTTCTAAAAATGAAATGAAATGTTTACAAAGATGGTTATAAACATAAGTTTTAGGATAGTTGGTGATGTTATTTTGTTACAAAAATATTGTATGTTCTAGTATTTTTAGAAGTTGTTTTGGATGAAAAACATAAAGGAACACTTAATACACCTAAAAATGGTTATGAACATCATATTATTATATATATCATTTTGAATCATGGGTTTGCTACAGTACCTCTGGGTATTTTAGTAATTTCAGTGTCTGCACATTCTAGAGACCGTAAACATAGGTTTCATACATGTCTGCTCCTTTTTCTTTTGCTGGTGTATGCTCCTTCACCACAAACACAACAAATACACAAGCCAAATCCTTTCTCATCACTGAACTACACACACCATCGACACCGATCACACTACCTAAAACCCTTAACAAAGTCGTATTCACCTCAAAACCATCACACTTCAACAACCTCTGAATCCTCACAACCATGTTCCTCGAATAAAACGGTTGTGGATCCGGCACATAATCCACATCCACGGCTATGTTACCATCATCACCGTCATGGATACCTGACCCGTCGCACAATATCTCACCACTGCCCGCACGACCAATCCTGTGACATCCGTCACTTTCCTTTTATTTTTATAATAATAATAATAATAATAATAATAATAATAATAATAATAATAATAATAATAATAATAATAATAATAATAATAATAATAATAATAATAATAATGTGATGCTAGTTGGTTGAAGCCATGTGACCCGTGCAAACCTATATTCCTTTAGGTATGCTCACCACAAGTAATTTGAATTTTCTTTATTTTGACTTCGCCTAATTTTAGTGGGTCAAACTTAGGAACGTTCCACCTTCCATAAATTTGGGCATTATCACCAATTTAATTGCATAAAATTTGGAGTCAATCACCCATTACATAAAATTTGGAGTCATCGGCTAAAATTGTGGAACAAAACTACCCACCATCAATCCCTTATAAATATGTTACCATTGCTTATCATAGTAGTCACCTCAAGACCCGTTGCGCAGGAGCATCACTTGCCGACAGCCAACCATTTCAGCGCCACCATCTACCGCTTTGAACCAGCCACCAACCGCCACGAATCAGCCACCGCAATCGTCAATTGCTAGTCGTAACTAGACGATCGGGTTACGGAACCAGCTTCGCCCCTTGATCTATTATCTTCCCTACTTATGAGGTAAATATTATAACCAATTCTGCTTGGCGTTCGATTAAAATCTATTCACTGTTTCGTTTCCGGCGAAAAAAAAAATTATATATATATAGAAACTGCATTAGACCAACTCTTAGAAAACTTGAATATTTGGCTTTGAAAAAGTGTTTCGTTTTACTCACTGAAATAAAAAAAATACATTTATTTGGTAGGTAGTAAATTAACATCAACCATGTTTCCTAGGTTTATAAAAAATAGTTATACTGAAATAACATGTTATTAGTTTTCTACATGTTTTATTATCAAACGAACTGGTTTGTGAGAGACGTACACCAAACAATAGGATTAAACTCACTTGTTTAAATTAGACAGTGACACTTAAATAATAGGATCACCTTCTGTCCATTTTAACATATAATTTGCATTGCGTCTAAGTTGGAGATTTAAATATATGGCGAGTGTCATAAGCAAAAGAAGTTTGTCATATGTTAGTCATGATTTTTTTTTGAAAAAGTACAAATAAGGTGAATATTAGTAAGCACCATAAAAGATTTAATTTTTTTTTTCTCGATCTGTGTTGAGCTCTATGCTAAACAACAAAGAAGAGAAATAAATATTGCTTGGTTTGTATGCACTAACATAGATTGTTTTATTTTAAGTATTGTCAAATATTTATGTACAGTTAATACCATATAATTTTCATAATTACGGTTAACATGACATTCAATTATTTCATATTAGAAACTAGTAGAACACAAGACAAATTAATTCGTATATATAAAATAAAAACCATTTAAAGCATCCGTCGCCGGAAACCAACAAGTCTAAAAAACCAAATGTATATATATATATATATATATATATATATATATTAAAATTCGAAGCCCTAGAAATACATGCATCCTAGAGTTATTTCCCTTACACATTATCAATTACTTTAGGTTAATCATTTGGGAGTAATCTCAATTCATATTTCGTTGTCCAAGTTCAAATTCAAGTGATTACGTGAACTGTGAGTATTCCTACCCCTTTTTGCATTTATACATTTTTGGGGTGTTACATGTACACTATTACAATTTCAAATACAAGTTTACATATTTACAATACAATTCTAGTACTATGTGCATTGCTTACAACGTGCTTTATGCTTAGACATTACATGTGGATTACATTTGTACTTAGTGAAATCATTAACATGGTACAAGCCGACCTTAACATTGGATAGCGCTATTTGGATTGACAACCCGCCTAGGTTGATTCTCCCCCTTTTTCATCGGAGAATCCGTGGCCATTGTTAAGTTATTATCCATTTGTTGGATAAGTACACTACAGTTCATACAGTACATTATACAGTCACAGGGTTGATTTCGCTCATTTGTTTGATACATGGTTTACATATTTGCACTGTAGCTTGCACTTGAATTGTATAACTTTTAATCTACTATATATATCAAAACTAGGAATGCTCACCAACATTTCTTATGTTGACCAAACCTATTTTTGTACATGTTTCAGGTGCAGTTTGATCAAGAAACTTTTAGCGCTTTATTATGCAGATATTTCATTATTTATATTTCATTTAAGACTTTGTATTTCCATTTCCTTGTAAGACAATTTTTGGGTTTTATTTAATAATATTTACATTTAAGTACCATGTGCTTTTGAACAATCGTCACTACGTGACACCCCGATGATTCCGCCATCGGTTGGGGTGTTACAGATTGGTATCAGAGCCATGGTTATAGGGAATTAGGTTATTAGATAAAATGGCCTAGACTATAACCGAACTTTAACTTGCATGCATAATATTTCCTGAATTACCCTACCCCTCATTTCTCCCTACTTTCCTCCTTCTATCTTTCCCTTCTTCCCTCTCTCTATTCTTCTTATCTTTCATCATGGTGCATAGAGATGGTGTCCTACAGAGAGTGGAAAGTTTACATCATCATGGAACGGGAGCATTACCTTTTATGAAGACACTCTTAGATATAATATCTACTCTTATTGTTACTCCTTCGAAGTTGTTGAACTTTAATGAGTGAGATAAGGACACGTGCAATCTGGAAGGGTGGACGCCTGTACACTGGGTTTTTTGGCATAGGCAAGCATAGCGCATAAATCCATTTACGGACCTGTTATGCTTACCTGGGGAATCCTGGAGTGAGTGTCCACTTATAGGCTAAAGCATGTCTTCTTTATTGGGTTCAATTCCTTTGAAAAGTCAACGTTCTTGTTGAGCTTTACGGCTAGACAAGGACACTCCAAGCATTTTGTACAAGTTTTTCCAATAATACCCTCTCGTTTCATATACAATACTTTGCATTGCTTACAAGATCATATCTTCATAATTATCTGTACGATTATACACTTACACTTTCTAATCTCATGATTATTAATTGACTACCTCATAGATGTCTGCTCGCCGCATGCTCCGTGATGCCAGCCAACGCCCTGTTCGTGCTTCTGGACGACGTTCTGATCGTCGCCTCGCATCTCTGGTTGCCGAGCAAATTGCTGCAGTGATCCCAAACCTTGTCAGTGAGATAACTCAGAATAGTAACAGTGCCAACACAGGGAGTACGACTCAATTTCGGTGCACTTTCAAACACTTTAACTCCTGCAACCCCACAAAATTCACAGGTGAGGAGGGTTGTAACACCCCAACCGATGGCGGAAACATCGGGATGTCACGTATTGATGATTGTTCAGTAGCTCATGGTGAATAATAAATTCCATTAAATAATTTAAATGAATTACATACAGTTGTTCTAGAATTTGTACATCAAATTGAATAAAAACTATACACATATCTTCAAGCATCAATTCAAATCTTCAAGCAAATAGAACCTGAAACATGTTAAGTTGAAAATGTTTTGGGTCAACAAAAGTTGGTGAGAATTACATAGGTTTTTGATAACTGAATAAAAAATGTTGTGCAATTCATGTGTCATGTCAATCTAGTCCATATGTGAGAACATACTAGAAATAAATCGAGTGCATAATCAACCCTGATGACTGTTATAAAATGATACATACCATACGCTCATGGTCCAATATGTTATACGATAACAAACACCCACGTAACCTTTGTAGGAGGCACGTATCCGGGTGGGATTGTCAGTCCAATAGATCTATCAATGTATACCGCCGGCTGATTAATGTTAATGATTATGCTAGAATGGTGCTTACTCTAATCATGCTCAAGACATAATGCAACATAGAAAACACATAGACACGTTGATGATTGAATTGCAATGATGATGTTATAAACATGTTTCACCCCAAAAATGGTGATAAATAGAAAAGGGGCTATGTAAAACTCACCTTGGTAAAATGTTATATCTGTTGAGAAATGTGTTGACCAAATGTATCAAGTATCACCCTAAAATGAGGTAATAAATATGTCTAAGTCTATCAAGTCTACAAATGTATAAGTTCTAGGGCTTCGAATTGGGGATAATTGCTCGTTTGATTAATATAAAAAAAAATATTCGCCAATTGAGAGAAATTTAGTAAATAAATAACTAAAAATCTTTTTATGAAATTTAAATTGAAGATGGTCACAATAATGTGTTTAAAGTGTAAAAATAATTTTTATAAAATTATTTCATTTAAAATAGATTTTTAAATCTATTTATTATAAATAGCCAATATTTAACTTTAATATTCAAAAATACTAAAATTAAAGAATTTCTATTTTAAAAATCATATTTCTGTTCTAAATGATTAAAAATAAATTGTATAAAATTTTGGTGCAAAAATGACAAAAATTGAATTTATTATGATTTAATTATGATTAAAACTAACAAAAATTGATTAAAAATATTAAATAAATGATTTTTCAGAAATAAAAATCATTTCTGAAAAGCTTAATGTTATAAAAACTTAAAATAATTTTTGTGGAAATTAATAAGATCGTTTTGATATTTTAATGGATTTTTATAAATATAATAGTGTAAAATTGATTTAATTATTATAAATATTAAATAAATGAATTTCAGAAAAATAAAAATTGTAGATAAAGCTTTGACATCAGATTTGCTAAAAATAATTTTTCTAGAATTTATAAAAGGGTTTTGATATTTAAAAAGGAATTTACAAGATTTAAGTGTAATTTATATATATATAATGGTTTGAAAAAAAATAAATGGAAAAGAAGTGTTCAAGCCGGGTCTCGAACCCGGTTAGTCTTAGTTATAGGCAGGAGTCACAACCACTTGGCCTAGGCCTGTGGTTGTGATTTATCTCAGTTTAATAAAAATATAAACAGTATGAAAAATCAGTTTTCTTCCCCAAATTAACAAGCCATGAACCCTAGTTTTTGCAATAATCTGATTCACTCATCAATAGCCCAATTAATCATGGGGCTATTGATGAGTTATTGCCGATATACAAAACCCACAGGAGGAATTAAACTTACAATGTCGTGTAGAACACGATTGCTCGGTCAACGCAAAAGTCAACAACGAACAAGATAATAATAATCAGTGTGAATCAGAGAGAATTGGAGGTTGAGAAGAGATAATTGGTGAGTTGTAATGCTTCTAGGATGATCAATTTATAGGGATAACATCTTGGTGTTCAAAATGGTAATTGTTGACCTTGAATCAATTATGACGCGTTTATAATTATAATTGGTATGATTTGGTGATTGATTAGCCGTGTGTAGGCCGATGATTGTGATTCCAAGTCAACCAAGATAATTTTCGCGTTAATTAAGTTGATTAATTGGTCAAAGGAAAAAAGAAATAAATAAAGAAACCATATTCGCTGCTGCTGATGCGAGTTGCAGACAAGAAAGAAAGAATTGAATGCGCGTATAAAGGTTTTAATGCATCAGATTACTAACAAACTGCTTAAGTGGCGTAGTGGTTGTGTGGTTGTGTTGGGTTGGTGAGCAACCCGGGTTCGAGCCTCAACTGGAACATTATTTTTTTGATTAAACTGTGGCACAAAAGGAGGAGGGGTTGGGCTTGGTTTCAGATGGGCCGACTAATGGGCTGGGGTGTGTGGGCTCGAGATTTGTTCAGGAAATTTTAGATGGGCTTGAGCATTTATAAAAGGAAAATAACTCTACAAATAATTCTGATTTGTGTTACATTTACTATTATTATTATTATTATTATTATTATTATTATTATTATTATTATAATAATTATTATTATTATTACTATATATATATATATATATATATATATATATATATATGTTGTGAATTAGGAGAATAAAAACTTAGGTACAAAATGAGGGGTTTTTATATTTAAAATTTGGGGGAAAATTTTGCGATGTTACAGTCTCCCCTACTTTTGGAAACTTCGTCCCGAAGTTAAAAGGAAAACCAGGGTTACAATTGGTCAACTACCGGGAACCTTGATAAAATTTCACACTACCTTAACGTACCTGTAAATCCATGATTACGTTCCGGACCGTAATTATCAATCTACCTTACATTAGAGTTTTGCGTCCTTTTATGACTTTAACGATTGTTGAGCAGGTCTGATAGTCTCCACCAGTCGTTGAGCAGGTGGTAGGGCCTCTCCCGACTGTTGGAAAGACATGATGACCTCTACCAATCGTTAAGTAGGTTGTTTGGTAGTCAACTAATTGTTGTACAAGTAAGCAAGTATGATTACAAATATGCACACAGATGTTATGATAATACTAGAATTTATTACTAGAATTAAATAGTGTTATAACATAGAATTAAAAGCAAACAACATTCAAATGGTGGAACTTGCTGTTAAGTAGCTGGATGGTCTTGATCTCGATTTAGTTTAGGGCATCGGTTATGGAAATGATTTGGGTAATGAATGTTCAATAAGATATGGGTTGAATGAAGGACAATGAGGTAATATAAGGAATGTAATCATTTATTCATTAATTAAAACGAATAAACGAAAACGTTGACGTATCAAAGATTCCAGATTCCAACAACATAGTGAAGACATGCTTTAGCCTATAAGTGAACACTCATCCCGAGAATTCCCAGGTAGGCATCCAGGTCCCTCGTCTGATTGGGATATATGCGCAATGCCAGCCTAGACAGAAAACTCAGAATACAGGCGTTCACCCTTCCAGATTGCACGTGTTCGTTATTAAAATCTAGAACTTCGACGAGATCTCAAGGTGGTTCAGGTTAAACCTGAGGGTTTTGCGTTATTAGTCTAAGAGTGGATCCAGTGATGGAGAGCAACCTTCTCGTAAGGATGAAAGTAGAGATAAGAAGTAGGAGATAGAGAATAGCAAGCAAAAGGAGCAAGTACTTGTTAAATCCTATGGTTATAGACTAGATTATTTTTCTAATAACCTAATTCCCTATAACCATGGCTCTGATACCAATCTGTAACACCCCAACCGATGGCGGAAACATCGGGATGTCACGTATTGATGATTGTTCAGTAGCTCATGGTGAATAATAAATTCCATTAAATAATTTAAATGAATTACATACAATTGTTCTAGAATTTGTACATCAAATTGAATAAAAACTATACACATATCTTCAAGCATCAATTCAAATCTTCAAGCAAATAGAACCTGAAACATGTTAAGTTGAAAATGTTTTGGGTCAACAAAAGTTGGTGAGAATTACATAGGTTTTTGATAACTGAATAAAAAATGTTGTGCAATTCATGTGTCATGTCAATCTAGTCCATATGTGAGAACATACTAGAAATAAATCGAGTGCATAATCAACCCTGATGACTGTTATAAAATGATACATACCATACGCTCATGGTCCAATATGTTATACGATAACAAACACCCACGTAACCTTTGTAGGAGGCACGTATCCGGGTGGGATTGTCAGTCCAATAGATCTATCAATGTATACCGCCGGCTGATTAATGTTAATGATTATGCTAGAATGGTGCTTACTCTAATCATGCTCAAGACATAATGCAACATAGAAAACACATAGACACATTGATGATTGAATTGCAATGATGATGTTATAAACATGTTTCACCCCAAAAATGGTGATAAATAGAAAAGGGGCTATGTAAAACTCACCTTGGTAAAATGTTATATCTGTTGAGAAATGTGTTGACCAAATGTATCAAGTATCACCCTAAAATGAGGTAATAAATATGTCTAAGTCTATCAAGTCTACAAATGTATAAGTTCTAGGGCTTCGAATTGGGGATAATTGCTCGTTTGATTAATATAAAAAAAAATATTCGCCAATTGAGAGAAATTTAGTAAATAAATAACTAAAAATCTTTTTATGAAATTTAAATTGAAGATGGTCACAATAATGTGTTTAAAGTGTAAAAATAATTTTTATAAAATTATTTCATTTAAAATAGATTTTTAAATCTATTTATTATAAATAGCCAATATTTAACTTTAATATTCAAAAATACTAAAATTAAAGAATTTCTATTTTAAAAATCATATTTCTGTTCTAAATGATTAAAAATAAATTGTATAAAATTTTGGTGCAAAAATGACAAAAATTGAATTTATTATGATTTAATTATGATTAAAACTAACAAAAATTGATTAAAAATATTAAATAAATGATTTTTCAGAAATAAAAATCATTTCTGAAAAGCTTAATGTTATAAAAACTTAAAATAATTTTTGTGGAAATTAATAAGATCGTTTTGATATTTTAATGGATTTTTATAAATATAATAGTGTAAAATTGATTTAATTATTATAAATATTAAATAAATGAATTTCAGAAAAATAAAAATTGTAGATAAAGCTTTGACATCAGATTTGCTAAAAATAATTTTTTTAGAATTTATAAAAGGGTTTTGATATTTAAAAAGGAATTTACAAGATTTAAGTGTAATTTATATATATATAATGGTTTGAAAAAAAATAAATGGAAAAGAAGTGTTCAAGCCGGGTCTCGAACCCGGTTAGTCTTAGTTATATGCAGGAGTCACAACCACTTGGCCTAGGCCTGTGGTTGTGATTTATCTCAGTTTAATAAAAATATAAACAGTATGAAAAATCAGTTTTCTTCCCCAAATTAACAAGCCATGAACCCTAGTTTTTGCAATAATCTGATTCACTCATCAATAGCCCAATTAATCATGGGGCTATTGATGAGTTATTGCCGATATACAAAACCCACAGGAGGAATTAAACTTACAATGTCGTGTAGAACACGATTGCTCGGTCAACGCAAAAGTCAACAACGAACAAGATAATAATAATCAGTGTGAATCAGAGAGAATTGGAGGTTGAGAAGAGATATTGGCGAGTTGTAATGCTTCTAGGATGATCAATTTATAGGGATAACATCTTGGTGTTCAAAATGGTAATTGTTGACCTTGAATCAATTATGACGCGTTTATAATTATAATTGGTATGATTTGGTGATTGATTAGCCGTGTGTAGGCCGATGATTGTGATTCCAAGTCAACCAAGATAATTTTCGCGTTAATTAAGTTGATTAATTGGTCAAAGGAAAAAAGAAATAAATAAAGAAACCATATTCGCTGCTGCTGATGCGAGTTGCAGACAAGAAAGAAAGAATTGAATGCGCGTATAAAGGTTTTAATGCATCAGATTACTAACAAACTGCTTAAGTGGCGTAGTGGTTGTGTGGTTGTGTTGGGTTGGTGAGCAACCCGGGTTCGAGCCTCAACTGGAACATTATTTTTTTGATTAAACCGTGGCACAAAAGGAGGAGGGGTTGGGCTTGGTTTCAGATGGGCCGACTAATGGGCTGGGGTGTGTGGGCTCGAGATTTGTTCAGGAAATTTTAGATGGGCTTGAGCATTTATAAAAGGAAAATAACTCTACAAATAATTCTGATTTGTGTTACATTTACTATTATTATTATTATTATTATTATTATTATTATTATAATAATTATTATTATTATTACTATATATATATATATATATATATATATATGTTGTGAATTAGGAGAATAAAAACTTAGGTACAAAATGAGGGGTTTTTATATTTAAAATTTGGGGGAAAATTTTGCGATGTTACAAGGGTGCTACTAGCCTCCTCCAATGGTTTGAAAGCATGGAGAGTACCTTTGTGAACAGTGAATGTCCTGATGAACTCCGCGTTCGCTATGCTACTAGTGTCCTTCAAAAGGGAGCATTAACCTGGTGGAATGGCGAAAAACGCAATCGAGGAGCTGATGTTGCTTTATCTTTATCTTGGGCAGATGTTAAGGAACTCATGATCGCCAAATTCTGCCCTAGGAACGAAATCAGGAAACTGGAGGAAGAATTCCATGGACTGAAACAAGACAGTCGTGAGAATCTTGCATATAATACTCGATATCACGAACTTAGCATACTGGTTCCACACATGGTCACCCCAGTCTCTCGAGCAATCGAAAAATATATCGAGGGATTACCTGACCTGATTCAAGACGTTGTCACTGGAGGCAAAGCCGCTACGGTAGAAGAAGCCATCCAACTTGCAGCCACATTAACAGACAAACACGTAAGGAAAGGAAACTTGGTTAGGAAGGGCACCAAGACACCTACTGAGAAAACCACCAATACCGTTGAACAATCTAAGACTGTTTTAGCAAAGGCCGCCACTACTGTTTCGAACTCTAAGAAACGAATGGGCGATAATCAAAACCATGCTGTTGTTGATCCGGTGGCTCAGCCTCCTATCAAGAAAGCCTACACGGGAATCCATCCTCAATGCAACACTTGCAAGTATCATCACCCTACAAATCTTCCATGTCGTCAATGCACTAGATGTGGAAGGTTTGGACACTTTGTCACTACTTGTCGAGTAATGGTTGGGACACAGGGTAATCATCAAACAGCTGCCCAGAAACCACTACAGATTACTAACGGTCGGGCATGTTATCATTGTAGAGACCCTAACCACATGCTACCTCAATGCCCCAAATTGAACAATGTTAACCTGGTGGCACATGGACGAGCTTTCAATATCAATACCAACGAAACAACTGATCAGGATGACGTTAATCCCACTAGTTAAGCCATGGATTAAATCTTCCCAAGACTCGAGAAATCCAATACCCGTGTTTTCATTTTCTTGATCCTATTATCATTTTGTACCCAATTTTGTCGCACTCATTAGCATACAACATCTAGAAATTTCCTTGCGTATTATTGTGTATTAACACAGATTGGAAATTTATTATATTGATTACGTTTATTTTTAATCATACAAGACTCTATTTATTTGAAACGTTTGGACTTGATACTTGATCTTACAGATGCTTTTCTAAGAAAACATCATTGGTTATTACATGAAACTAGATTTGACTACGCATTGAGCATCTAATTATTCATAATACTCGTAAACATTTAATTATTCATGATAACACTTACACTTAATGGTTGTACTAATTACAAACTTGCTTGCATAAACATGCTATCAATTTGCAATCTATGTGAATAATAATTGCTGTACTTAATAGAGGTCATCATGTCTTTTTCAACAGTCGGGAGAGGCCCTACAACCTACTCCACGGCTGGTGGAGGCTATCGAACATACTCAACGATTGGTAGAGGTCATTATGCCTTTCAAACAGTCGGGGAGAGGCCCTACAACCTACTCCACGACTGGTGGAGGCTATCGAACCTGCTCAACAATCGGTGGGATCATAGAAGGACATAAAACCCTAATGTAAGGTAAATTGATGATTCCGGTCCGGAACGTAATCATGAATTTACAGGTACATTAGGGTAGTGTGAAATTCTATTAGAGTTTTTGGGAAGACGTCCAGTACGTTTTCAAGGCATTAAAGGTGTGGTGGGTTAGCTGCGGTACACCCTGTATACAAACACTAATGATGCATTGAAAGTGAGACTGGAAGTCGGACCAGGAACAAACTCCGTTTACTTGGTAGTTCATTTATAGACAATCAACACGTACATATATCTTAGGATTCCTAAAACTTGAAATTTATTTACTAGATTCTTATTCTCTTTACTATTCGAGACGAACCTAATCCAATCAAACCTCATATCCAAATCATTCGAACTTCTCAAACCAGAGTTATTTTAATTTTTTACCCAAGCATCCATAACCCTATGTTTCTAATAACTTCGGGACGAAGTTTCTAAAAGTAGGGGATGCTGTGACATCCGTCACTTTCCTTTTATTTTTATAATAATAATAATAATAATAATAATAATAATAATAATAATAATGTGATGCTAGTTGGTTGAAGCCATGTGACCCGTGCAAACCTATATTCCTTTAGGTATGCTCACCACAAGTAATTTGAATTTTCTTTATTTTGACTTCGCCTAATTTTAGTGGGTCAAACTTAGGAACGTTCCACCTTCCATAAATTTGGGCATTATCACCAATTTAATTGCATAAAATTTGGAGTCAATCACCCATTACATAAAATTTGGAGTCATCGGCTAAAATTGTGGAACAAAACTACCCACCATCAATCCCTTATAAATATGTTACCATTGCTTATCATAGTAGTCACCTCAAGACCCGTTGCGCAGGAGCATCACTTGCCGACAGCCAACCATTTCAGCGCCACCATCTACCGCTTTGAACCAGCCACCAACCGCCACGAATCAGCCACCGCAATCGTCAATTGCTAGTCGTAACTAGACGATCGGGTTACGGAACCAGCTTCGCCCCTTGATCTATTATCTTCCCTACTTATGAGGTAAATATTATAACCAATTCTGCTTGGCGTTCGATTAAAATCTATTCACTGTTTCGTTTCCGGCGAAAAAAAAAATTATATATATATAGAAACTGCATTAGACCAACTCTTAGAAAACTTGAATATTTGGCTTTGAAAAAGTGTTTCGTTTTACTCACTGAAATAAAAAAAATACATTTATTTGGTAGGTAGTAAATTAACATCAACCATGTTTCCTAGGTTTATAAAAAATAGTTATACTGAAATAACATGTTATTAGTTTTCTACATGTTTTATTATCAAACGAACTGGTTTGTGAGAGACGTACACCAAACAATAGGATTAAACTCACTTGTTTAAATTAGACAGTGACACTTAAATAATAGGATCACCTTCTGTCCATTTTAACATATAATTTGCATTGCGTCTAAGTTGGAGATTTAAATATATGGCGAGTGTCATAAGCAAAAGAAGTTTGTCATATGTTAGTCATGATTTTTTTTTGAAAAAGTACAAATAAGGTGAATATTAGTAAGCACCATAAAAGATTTAATTTTTTTTTTCTCGATCTGTGTTGAGCTCTATGCTAAACAACAAAGAAGAGAAATAAATATTGCTTGGTTTGTATGCACTAACATAGATTGTTTTATTTTAAGTATTGTCAAATATTTATGTACAGTTAATACCATATAATTTTCATAATTACGGTTAACATGACATTCAATTATTTCATATTAGAAACTAGTAGAACACAAGACAAATTAATTCGTATATATAAAATAAAAACCATTTAAAGCATCCGTCGCCGGAAACCAACAAGTCTAAAAAACCAAATGTATATATATATATATATATATATATATATATATATTAAAATTCGAAGCCCTAGAAATACATGCATCCTAGAGTTATTTCCCTTACACATTATCAATTACTTTAGGTTAATCATTTGGGAGTAATCTCAATTCATATTTCGTTGTCCAAGTTCAAATTCAAGTGATTACGTGAACTGTGAGTATTCCTACCCCTTTTTGCATTTATACATTTTTGGGGTGTTACATGTACACTATTACAATTTCAAATACAAGTTTACATATTTACAATACAATTCTAGTACTATGTGCATTGCTTACAACGTGCTTTATGCTTAGACATTACATGTGGATTACATTTGTACTTAGTGAAATCATTAACATGGTACAAGCCGACCTTAACATTGGATAGCGCTATTTGGATTGACAACCCGCCTAGGTTGATTCTCCCCCTTTTTCATCGGAGAATCCGTGGCCATTGTTAAGTTATTATCCATTTGTTGGATAAGTACACTACAGTTCATACAGTACATTATACAGTCACAGGGTTGATTTCGCTCATTTGTTTGATACATGGTTTACATATTTGCACTGTAGCTTGCACTTGAATTGTATAACTTTTAATCTACTATATATATCAAAACTAGGAATGCTCACCAACATTTCTTATGTTGACCAAACCTATTTTTGTACATGTTTCAGGTGCAGTTTGATCAAGAAACTTTTAGCGCTTTATTATGCAGATATTTCATTATTTATATTTCATTTAAGACTTTGTATTTCCATTTCCTTGTAAGACAATTTTTGGGTTTTATTTAATAATATTTACATTTAAGTACCATGTGCTTTTGAACAATCGTCACTACGTGACACCCCGATGATTCCGCCATCGGTTGGGGTGTTACAAATCCGTCATCACCTCTCGACTCCTTATCTTGGTTTTGAGAGGGTCCGCGCGGTAAGCCCTGACGTTATGCGTGGCTGGAATTATGTCATCGTCTCTCTATCTCCGGCTCTCTTTCTCTTTGTCGAATATGTGTGTGAAAGATGAAAGGTAGAGTTTAATAGTTAAGAGAAATTATATACACAAGCATTTTACTAAAAAAAACACCACATACATGAATTAGAGGTAAATTATTACAAATTGAACGATGAATGCAAGAAATTGAACTCCGGTGCCCGGTAAAGACGCACAAAACTGTCAGCTAAAATGAATTGAATTATCAATTTGAGTAGTTAATCGTGTTCACTGTCATTGGCTGCTAGGAACATTCATTGCCCTGATGTTAACTATGTGTTTTATGGGGATTATGAGGAAACATGTGAGCATCTCTCCCTGTGTTTGGTAAGCATCCCCGTTAGCTATTATTAACAAGGGATATCTATGTTTTTGAATTTGGTATGAACTTTAAAATAACAACGTAGATAAAGCCTGGGCCTTTTTGTTTTATTTATTTCCAGCTTAGTGTATCCCTTAGAAACATAGTAACTTTTGAATTATCTATCTATTCTTTGCATCTGTTTGTTTTGATGCTTTGTATTATGGGATCTGTACATTGGAACTTGCCTTGCGTTAAAATAAGTTGACCTTCATCCTCCTTTTCTCTGTTTAGTTTACAATCTAATGAGCATCGTCACACGAACGCCGCAACGCGGCGGGATCATCCTAGTTATGATTAATGGAACCATTTGAACATGAAATATTTGTAACAAAATGTAATGAAGCTAAAATCACAAAAATAAACTTGTAGACTTTAAAAATATAAGTATGAACAAATGGAACTTAAGAATTAAACCAAACATGTTAGTAAGCTTAAAATGACAATACAAGACTACCCAAAGTGTTGGATAGTGGAAAAAAGACTTATTGTAAATTTTGACATGTTAAAGTTTACTAGTTTTGATGAAATTGTTATTTTTATAAAGTTTGGTCATAATAGGTGATTTTTGCAAAGTTAAAGCTTTGAGGAGTTATTTTATAAAGTCCATGAGTGTAAAATATGATTTGAGAAACTTAATAGTTAAACATGTAACTTTTGAAAAGTAAAAACTTAAGAATGAAAAGTTAGATTCTAAAAGGGGTGCTTTTGTAAAAGTAAGGAAACTTACAAAAATGTTTTATTTTGTAAAAATAATATTTTTATGAAAAGGTAAAAGAGAGAACTACACAATTAGTCCTTGTGATTTACCATTAGTTTCACCTTTGAGTATTAAGGTTTAAAAGTTGCATGTTAAGGTGTTAAGTTTAAGTTTTGTAACATAATAGAGTATTAGCACTAACGGGGGTTAATATTTAACTGAGTTTACCCTCAAGTGACTAATAGTAAACCATAAGGACCAAAAGTGAAACTTAAGTGGGGCCCACCACCATTATTGCTAGTACCTTATTATGTTACAAAAACTAAACTTAACACCTTAACATGAAACCTTTAAACCTTAATAGTTAAAGGTAAAACTAATGGTAAACCATAAGGACTAATTGTGCAGTTCTACCAATATTTAAAAACTTTAGTAAGACCCACCACCCACCTCCTTCTTCACCTTCACCCACCACCATCTTCAACAAATGACAATACCAGACTACCCAAAGTGTTGATAGTGGAAAGAAGACTTATTGTAAATTTTGACATGTTAAAGGTTACTAGTTTTGGTGAAAATTGTCATTTTTATAAAGCTTGGTCATAATAGGTGATTTTTGCAAAGTTAAAGCTTTGAGGAGTCATTTTGGAAAGTCCATGAGTGTAAAATATGATTTGAGAAACTTGATGGTTAAACATGTAACTTTTGAAAAGTAAAAACGTAAGAATGAAAAGTTAGATTCTAAAAGGAGTGTTTTTGTAAAAGTGAGGAAACTTACAAAAATGTTTTATTTTGTAAGAATAATATTTTTATAAAAAGGTAAAAGAGAGAACTACACAATTAGTCCTTGTGATTTACCATTAGTTTCACCTTTGAGTATTAAGGTTTAAAAGTTGCATGTTAAGGTGTTAAGTTTAGTTTTTGTAACATAATAGGGTATTAGCACTAACGGGGGTTAATATTTAACTGAGTTTACCCTCAAGTGACTAATAGTAAACCATAAGGACCAAAGGTGAAACTTAAGTGGGGCCCACCACCATTATTGCTAGTACCCTATTATGTTACAAAAACTAAACTTAACACCTTAATATGAAACCTTTAAACCTTAATAGTTAAAGGTAAAATTAATGGTAAACCATAAGGACTAATTGTGTAGTTCTCTCAATATTTAAAAACTTTAGTAAGACCTACCACCAATCTCCTTCTTCACATTCACTCACCACCATCTTCACCTTTCACTACCACAATCAACCACCATCTCCTCCACCTTTTACCACAACCCACCTGTCACCTGCTCATCACCATCCACCAACCCATCACCAACATCCACCCACCAACCCGTCGAAACCTAAACCTGCAACCGTCGCAGCCCACTTGCAAGCACACCATCACCGTAACCACAACGTCACCACAACTGCACCACTCCATCACCTGCAACCACACCATCACTATGGCCTCCATCAATGCTGCAATACGTCACCGGCGGTTGGATATGGTTTTTGTTTGCCGAAAAAAACCAATGACTTGATTGTGGATATAAATTTCCCAATTATAGTTTTATACCTTGAGGAACCTGGATAAAATTTCCCAATTATATATCGGAGGTGCTCGATCTGTTCAAAGAAAAAACAAAGGAGATGGGAAAGTACGGACTGCAGACTGAGTGGAGCAGGGAGAGAGAGTGTGAGTTGGAAAGTGTGTAGATTTTTTATTATATTTTTGAACACGTGTCGCTCAGCTATTGGTTCATCATTAAAGTCTTATGGAGACGTCTCAAAACCTGTGAAACATCTCTCCCAATAGACAGAAGATGGCTAGTTTAATAATTCTAGTTGGTCAAAGGCTAATACCGTAATTTTCCCTGTAAAAAATCTCATTGACCATTACGTACTAGCTATTGAATATTGAAATTGACTATGAAATCCTCGTAGATTTATATAATACAATACTTCACATATCACTTAATTACCAAATAAAGTTCGTTACATCATATATATTTTCCAAAGGTTCTAGATGCTACAATATATGGGTCTATGGCCTCCCTATCTTCCCACATGTCATAAAAAAAAATCCTCATGTGTTTTTTTATGTTTTTAAAACCAAAAATCTCTCCATTACCAATATCATACTTTTGTTTCCTACGTACTCTAATAACACACATGTCTACTCCCGCTTTCCACCTCCATCAAACCCGTCCTGACTCCGAAGACGACACAAACCAAACCACCTCCGGTTCCGCGGATGCGAACGGCCGCCGCCCTCGCGGCCGTCCTCCCGGTTCCAGAAACAAACCCAAACCACCCGTCATCATCACCCGCGAAAGCGGCAACACCCTCCGAGCCCACATCCTAGAAATCAGCGACGGATGCGACGTGTTCGAATCCGTCGCTGCTTACGCTAGGAAAAAACAACGTGGGATTTACATAGTCAGCGGTACCGGTACGGTTAACAACGTTAATCTTCGTCAACCGGCTGGCGCTGGCTCGGTTCTGACGTTGCATGGCCGGTTTGAGTTACTGTCAGTCTCTGGATCCATTTTACCACCTCCTGCTCCACCTGGAGCCACTAGCTTGACAATATATTTAGGTGGTGGACAAGGACAGGTTATTGGTGGTAATGTGGTTGGTGCTCTTGTGGCTTCTGGACCAGTGATAGTTATAGCTGCTTCATTCACTAATGTGGAGTATGAAAGACTGCCATTGGATGAAGAAGAAGAAGCTGCTGCTGCCAGTAGTGGTGATGGTGGTGGTAACGGTAACGGTAACGGTGAAGTTAACGTTAGTGTTCCGATTCAGGAGTCTTCATCAGTTGGTTTGCCTTTCTTTAACTTACCGGTTAGTATGCCTAACGTTCAGGTACCGGTGGACGGTGGTGGTTGGTCCGGTAACGCGGCGAACCAGCCGTCGTTCTGATTAAAGAATTAAAGGTCTGGGTGGTTCTTAATCAACTGCGTACCATTTATCGTCAATTGGATCTTCTACTTTGTCTTTTTTTGTGCGTGTGTGTTTGTTCTATTTGTATTAGGTTTGAATCTGTTGAGGCATTGTTGTAGGGTTTTGTTTTTTTTTTTTTTTCAAGTTAGATATCAGCTATGTGTGTCCTTTGTGAAACTAATTTGATCTTTTTAAAAGCAAGGTTTGCTAGAATTGCGATGAAAATCAAGCTAATTAATAACTTAATTTTCTCGGGTTGGTGAGTTCTTTTGGTTATATTATTAATAATGGTTATATGTGGTATATATTTATACGTACACACATCACACACTATTCATACACCACCGACCACTTACTATAACACTATACAGCTTGTATAATGGTGAAAATGTATATCCGTGTGTCATATAAGGTGTTATACGAGTTGTACATCATACTAAACATATAATTTTACCGATCTTGACTGTTGTGAGAGTGGTGTGTTGTGTTGTGTTGTGTTGTGTTGTGATAGATGCTATACGATCTAATATAATTTTAAATTTAAAATAATAATAATAATAATAATAATAATAATAATAATAATAATAATAATAATAATAATAATATTGTTTTATGCAGTTTGTATAATATGACAAGTTTGTGGCCTGAAATGTTATACATGTTGTATAACTTCCAAGGACCCATATGATATAACAAAAATGCTAAGAGCATCCACGAGAAGAAGCACTAAAAATCCTTAAAAACCTGTCTAGTCAGCTGTCACATCCGAAAAACACCTATTCTTCCTAAACACTAAAAACTCACCCAATAAGAAATCTAAAAACCCTTAAAAACATTGTCACATCATCACCATTTTTTTATAATAATACCCCAACCCCCCACCTTGGACCCACCTCTAAGGTTTTTAGAGGTTTCTTGTGAAAAACCTCAACAAAAAACCTTCACCAAAAACCTTCACCACAATAGACACCATCTTAAAAACCTCTCCTAAAAACCTCTAAAAACCCTTATTGAGGATGCTCTAATGTGCAAATTGGGGCTGTGTTTTTTGCATGATCGGGGTTAAAAAAGCACCTTTTATCACTAGGGACTTGCCTTTATGCTAATATCTTTGATGTTCAAAATAATGACCCCATTGTGCAAAAAAAAAAAAAAAACTATATAGTGATTGATGTGTATAGGCGTGAGCAAAAATCGGTTCTACCCAAAAATACCCGATACCCGGACCGAGAATTACCTGAAACCGAACCGATATAATATAGAAAACCTAGTCTTCGGTCTCAATATTATGTAATTGTCGGTTTCGGGTCGGTCTTTGGTCCAGACCCAAGAGTACCCGAATAATAACTACCCGGGCCGAACCTTCGAAGGCTACTTGCTTTACGATTGGACTCTTTGAAGCCAGGGAACGTGAAAATATTATTTAGAGAAAATCACTATAATATCCCGTTGACCAAGCGACTTACGAGAATAGCCCCCTCCCGTCTCTTTGTAGAGACGGTTCACGTTTCCCAATCCCGTTTGAGGCATCTCCCGAGACGGCTTGGTTTCCAACCAATAAAAGTGCAACACGTCTCCGGTGACGTCTTTTATGTCGTCTCGTGATTCCCGAGACGTCTCCGGTGTCTTCTTCGTCGTTTCAGTTCCCCAGAAAAGACGTCTCCGGTGACGCGTTTCAATTTTATTTGTTGGAAACCAAGCCGTCTCGGGAGACGCCTCAGACGAGATTGTGAAACGTGAACCGTCTCTAAAGAAACGGGAGGGGGCTATTCTCGTAAGTCCCTTGGTCAAAGGGCTATTTTGGTGATTTCCCCTTTTATTTAACTAAGGTTTAGTGGGCAGTTGGTCATTCCTAAGGGGGACGGGTGCTACCAGATATGGTCACGAGTACCCCACTACCAGCACGGTAACACCGCCGTCACCCATGCTGGTAGTGGTCCCGTGAACCAAATTCGGTATCTAATTACCGTGCTAGTAACACCTATTTTTTCTCTCTCCTCTGTCAAATCACTAATATTCAGTGTCAATATCATCGAAGTAAATCAGTGAATTGATGTGGCAGTGCATAATTTATTAAAATCAGTGAAGTGAAAAACAATTCTGCCCTTCCCCCTAAGTTATTTTTCTATATGTTTTTATCACGTTTGACGCCCCACTTACGGTGTGTGCATATAATGTATATATGTGTGGTCCTTGGGGAGCAAAAGTAAAGTTGCACTAGTTTTAACGTTATTTTACTAATTTCGTGAAAATAATGTTAAAAACGACGGACGGTTAATCATGCATCATTTGGTGGCGTGGATAGCCAAAAGACAAAGGGGTACATGAACCGATCGGGTTTGTCCCGATTGCTAAGTGTTGTGTGCCTTATGTCCAAGGCTTGATACCAAACCACATCGAGCTGGGGGTCTCACTGGAAGCAGCCTCTCTATTTTTAGGGGTAGAAGTAAGATTGTTTACATCTTATCCTCCTTAGACCCTACCTTAGTTTTGCTACCAGTGAGATTAAGTGAGTATGAGTATGATGATGATGATTTTATCACGTCTATTGTGCAGAGAGCCACTATACAATCATGATTTTGCTAATTTTGATGATTTTGCTTTTCTTTTTACCAGTTGATTCTTTTACCACTAGTTGATTCTTTTATCATGAAGTAGTAAAGTTAACTTTCAAAAAAAAAATGAAGTAGTAAAGTTAAAAATCATTAACTCTTGTCATTTGTTTTAAATGGTGTTGTTTTTAAATTCTTTATATTATCCTGATGTGAGTTTTTATACTCTTACAAAAGTTGTATTTTTGAGACTCCTTTTATGTATTTATTTTTTATATATATTTACACGTTACATTTTTAAGAAATGAGGCATTAGTTTTCATGTGTCTTTTTAAAATTGATTTTTTTTCAATCTAAAAATCTCAAATAATCAACTTTTTACATTGCCTTAAGTTAGTTTTTTTAACTAAAAAGTTCAACGGTAATACATTTTTTAAATTTTTATTCTTTGAATAAACATTAATGAAACAATTAAGATACGGTGGTGATTAGATAAGTTCTATTGTTGTGTTGTAATGTTAACTTGGTGAAACTTGGTGTGTAAGTTGTATTGCTAGCTTCCCGCTAGCTTTTGGGTGAAATAATATAAGTTTTGTTGATTTTTCAAAAAAAAAAAATTAAGTTATTGTAATTTTGTTATCACCAAGATAAATAGATTATTTTAATGCCTATTAATAAATGTGTGTCTATGGCCAATTTGGTGTTTAATCCCAAGGTCAGAAAGAACAAACTTGATTTATTTTATATAAACTTGCAGATTTCGAATATGGAAAGGAGTTTCATTTTCATTTAGTGGAAGCTTGATTTTTTGAAGTTTTTAAGTTTGTATTAAAGCTTATTTTTAGTCCTCGTCGTCTTCAAAGATCCTCATTCATCGGATCATTTTCATCATCTACGAAACATTGGAGATTCCATCATCCATACATTATTCTTCATCTTTTTCATCATATGTGATCTTCATGTGAATTGGTTGAAATGTTCGATGATTATCATAGTTACAAAGGAGGGATTTATACAACGACTTCCTAGCAATACAAGGAAAGATAATGAAAGCTAATAACTGCATATTGACCGGCTAATAACTACATATTGACTACAATTGACAATTACAATATTTACTATATATAAGTATAGTCGGTTAATAGTCCCCCTCAGTCGAAGCGGTAGTGGAGCGAATGCAAAGGCTGGACTTGAACCGGTTGAAGAGATGCTTTGGAAGTCCCTTAGTGAAGATGTCCGCGTATTGGTAGTCTGCTGGAATGTGTAAGACCCGAATGTCACCATGCGAACTTTTTCCTGGACAAAGTGAATGTCAATCTCCACATGTTTGGTTCTTTGATGTTGGACCGGATTCCTAGATAGGTAGACTGCTGAGATATTATCGCAAAAGATGATGGTGGCTTCGCGTGTAGGAAGGTGTAGCTCCAAAAGAAGGTTGCGAATCCAGCTCGTTTCTGCTGTGGCGTTAGCGACACCCCTGTATTCGGCTTCAGCACTTGATCTTGACACAGTGTGTTGTCGTTTTGATGACCAAGAGATCAAGTTGTCCCCTAAAAATACGCAATAACCTGACGTGGAACGTCTAGAGTCCGGGCACCCGCCCCAATCTGCATCCGAGTAGGCGGTAAGGTTGAGTGATTTGGACGGACGAATGTGTAAGACGTGATCAGATGTGCCTTTTAGATAGCGCAGAATGCGCTTCAAGTACTGAAAATGTGGTTCCCTTGGTGCGTGCATGAATAGGCAAATCTGTTGGACGGCATACGAGATGTCGGGACGAGTGAAGGTTAGGTATTGAAGCGCCCCCGCGAGACTACGGTAGAGAGCCCCGTCAGATAATAGTGGACTGGTAGTAGCACTAAGCTTTGAGTCAGTGTCACACGGAGTGCTTGAAGGCTTACAGTTCGACATGTTTGCTCGTGCTAAGATGTCGCGAACGTAAGCTTCTTGAGAAAGGAGCAAGCCGTCTTGTGTACGTGTCACATGAATTCCCAAAAAATGGTGCAGGTTTCCGAGGTCGGTCATTGCAAATTCACTGGATAGTAACTTGAGGGTTTGTTTGAGGAAACCATTGTTGGAAGCAGTGAGAATTATGTCGTCCACGTATAATAATAGATAAGCAGTGTTGGAACCGTTTCGGTAAACAAATAGTGATGTGTCGCTGGTGGTGCTCTTAAAACCGCATTTAGATATAAAGTTGGCGAATCGATGATACCAAGCCCGGGGTGCCTGCTTCAAGCCGTATAAAGACTTTTGCAAGCGACAAACATAAGACGGCTTTGACTTATCAATAAAACCGGGTGGTTGATGCATCTAAACCGTTTCATGAAGATCGCCATGGAGAAACGCATTTTTAACATCCAATTGATGAATTGGCCATTGTCGGGACACAGCGATGCTAAGAACTGTATGAATCGTAGCCGGTTTCACAACCGGACTAAAAGTGTCAAAACAATCAACTCCCACCTGTTGTGATTTGCCGTTAACCACCAAGCGAGCCTTATATCTTTTTAACGAACCATCCGCATGAAATTTGTGGCGATATAGCCACATACATCGAATGACATGAGCATCCGAAGGTCGAGGTACCAACTCCCAAGTTTTGTTTTCCATTAAAGCACTATATTCATCGGTCATAGCACGTTGCCAATTCGGACCAGTTAACGCGGAAAGGTAGGATTTTGGGAACAGTAGATGTGTGAAGGTTCATGGGTGCCTTAGGTTTCGAAATGCCAGACTTAAGTCTGGTAGTCATAGGATGGGTGTTAAGAGGGCGGATAGGTTTGGGAGAAGGGGAAGGTGCATTCATCAAAGGTGACGTATCGTGAGAAAATTGTCTTTCCGGTTTCTAGGTTAAGGCAACGGTATCCGCGGTAGTCAGCAGGATAACCGAGGAAGACACAGGGAGAGGAACGAGGTGCAAGTTTGTGAGGACGGGTGGATGATTGGTTTGGGAAGCAAGCGCACCCGAAGACCCGTAGGTTGATCGTATTCGGGTTGATCGCCCATAACCGATCAGTGAGTGCAGACCTTAGTCTGAAGGGATGAGGAAAAAAAAAAGAAACAGGTCGTAGCCTAAGGGTTGCAGAATTGGTTTGTTAGGGTAGGAGAGCAATGTGCTCTGATACCATGTGAATTGGTTGAAATGTTTGATGATTATCATAGTTACAAAGGAGGGATTTATACAAGGACTTCCTATGTCATTGGGGTTGGTGGCCCAGTGGTAGAAGCAAAGCTTCTAGGAACACCTAAAGGGGAGGTCACGGGTTCAAGTCCCATAAGGAGAAGAAATTTGCCGTTCAAAAAAAAAAAAAAATACAAGGACTTCCTATCAATACAAGGAAAGATAATGAAAGCTAATAACTACATATTGACCAGCTAATAACTAGACTACAATTGACAATTACAATATTTACTATATATAAGTATAGTCGGTTAATACTTCAAACCAGCACTTTGTTTCATCACCTTATGCTTACACGCTTTACCCTTGGTCTCGGTCTACTGTGTAGAACAAAATACCCAAATTTGTGTTAAACCGAACTCGACATGTTCACTTAGGTCCAGTCGCTGGTCTTTGATTATATGTATTATCGGTCTTCGGGTCGGGTCGGGTATACTCAGTTCGGTCCGGTTACCCTAATATGCTCACCCTGTAGTCTATAAGTTTTTGGAATAAAGTATTTCTGTGGCAAAATCATCAAAATATGCATGTTAGAATTATAGAATACAAATTTTGTCCAAATAAGCATCAAACTTTTACGTATGCTCAAATAGCTAATTCGTACAACCTTTCAAAAAAAAAAAAAAAAAAAAAAAAAAAAAAAAAAAAACTTTCAAAAGCTAACTCGTACAACCAATCAGAGGAAAGCAAATAAGTAGGGTAGATTCCTTCACAAATCACACTCCAATAATTCCAACTATTTCTCATCCACTTGAAAAAAAAAAGAATGTAAACGTAAGTGCTTCTTCACAACTCACTTGAACAAAAGTAAAATCATGTTTATTTGAACAAATTTTATAGTCAAGATGCCTATTTTATGATTATCCCTATTTTTATTGATTATAGATGTTGATCAACCAATTTTGACTTTTAACAATCAGAAAAAAAAAAAAAAAGAGGAAATATTATTAAAATCAAGATTTTCTATAGGGTTAGTTAAATTTAAGAGTTAATGGCTAAAATTGACACTGGTTTAGCCAGTTTTGCTACATCAGTCTAAAATCAAAACTTTTTACATCTGAGTCATTTTGTTTTACATTTTGTCCAAATTCGTCTCTGACACTAAACCCAGTTAACTATTGTCGTAAACTCTGGGGTATTTTTGGCTTTAGATGCCCCCTTTTACATCTAGGTATTTTTGTCTTTTGTGGGTATGAATAACTCTGTCTAAATTGTGTTTTAAAAGGGGGCCATCCAAAAAGCCAAAAATACCCCAGTGTTAACGACCATAGTTAACTGGGTTTAGTGCCAGGGACAAATTTGGCAACAAAATGTAAAACAGAATGACTCAGATGCAAAAAGTTTCGCTTTTGGACTGATGTAGCAAAACAGGCCAAGCCTTAGGGACGATTTTGGCCATTAACTCTAAATTTAATGTTATTTTTTTATGAAAATTTCAGATTCATTTCAATAAAATGAGTAAATTACATAAGGGTGGATGGGGGTGGTCATCACCCCATCACACTATCACACCCAATCAGATTGTGTCACCTCATTTCATCACATTCCATCACCAAACACATGTGGTGGCGTTCACTTTTCATCACTAAACTTTTTTTTTTAAATAATCTAAAAACATTACATTAAATAAAAAAACATAAAAAATAAAAAATTAAGTGAGCGGTGGGTGCGCCTCCTCGAACTCGACATCTAAACCACCCACGTGTTCCGTTTGATCAAATCGAAGCTGATAGTAGGTTTGGTCATTCCGCAACTCCAAAAGAATATCATCGGTAACGTTTGCTGGTGTCGAAGGATCCATAACGTAATCCGGAGATATTGTGCGCCCCTCTTCCTTTATGATCATATTGTGCAATATGACACACGCGTACACAACATTCCTTATTTTCGCTTGATCAACCAAACGCACCGGGCGATCTATTATGTGCCATTTACCTTTCAATATACCAAATACCCGTTCAACGTATTTTCTCGCAGATTCTGTAGCTTCTTAAACAATATTTCTTTTTCGATTGTCGGAAACGAATAAGCTTTCACAAAAACTGACCAAGTAAGGTAGATGCCATCAACAAGATAGAAGTCACGTCTATATTGCCGTTCGTTCATCGAAAATGGACACGACGGGGCGGTACCTTGTATCTTTGTATCGAATAGTGGTGATATTGATGTCGTTGTTTGAGCCGGGGGACCAAAGTACACATGCCAAATCCATAAATCGTTCGACGCAAGGCTTCGAGCATTATCGTTAGTTTTTTATGGTCACCTCTCATAAACTGACCTCGCAAAGCTGTCGGGCAACTTCTCCATTCGATGTGGGTACAGTCGATGCTACCGACCATCCCGGGAAAATGCCATCTAGCTTCATGTGTGGCGTACAAACGTGTTATGTCGTGTCTAGTCTGTCTTCGAATACTCATTACCATATGAATTCCTAATAGCATTGCAAAAATAATGAAGAGACTCGCTTGAAATTCTACTTGACATATTTAAATATTCATCATATTCATTAGAAACGTTACTGGTAGCAAGTTGATAAATCGCGGATGTGCATTTTTGTATCGCCGTAAAGCTCTTTTTCCCCTAGCATCATACCCTTCTTGAAACCATTCGAACATAGCTTCGATGTCTCTGACAATCTTTAAAAATAATTACTTTGATAAACGGAATCGATTTTTAAACATCTCATCGTTATACTTTGGGTTTTCTACAAAGTAATCCTTCATTAAAACTTCATTTGCCCCCCACCGATTACGTTGCACAATTTTTTTTCTTTGGGCATTCCGTATCTTCACGGTGCGTGGCCTCGCAAACCATTGCAAAAAAAAAAAAAAAAAAAAAACCATTGTAGAACCCGATGAGTCGGAAGAACTAGATGAGTCGAGTGGACACAAGGGGCCTTCCATTTGATATATATACTTTTTTTGGTTGTTTGATTGTTGGATGTATGTTTGGATTGTTGGTGGTATTGATTTTGGTTGAATATATATATATATATATATATATATATATATATATATATATATATATATATATATATATATATGATCCGGATCATATGAGAACTACCTTGAGTTATGAGAACTAGGGAACTAATCTTGACCACACATTACCATATTATCAATATAATAATATAAGGGTATGATAGTAAATTACCATCCCCTACCCCACCCCCACCCCACCCCACCCAAATCACCTTTTAAATATTTAAAAGATTTACTAATTTTTTTTAAAAAAATCACACACTCTCTCTCTCTCTCTCTTCACCCTCTTTCTCTGCTCTCTCTCGTCTCTCTCGTCTCTCTCTCGTCTCTCTCTATCTCTTTCTTCTCTCTCTCTAAAAAAGACGGTGGATCCGAAGAGGTTGAAGACGGTGGTGGTGGTGGCCGAGGGGTGGTGGGAGACGACGGTGGGAGGTGGTGGTGGTTTGCAGGGGCGGCGAGGTTTTTTGAAGACGAACAGAGAGGTTTGCAGGGGTTGCAGAGGGTTTTTGAAGAGGGGTTGAAGGGGACGATCTGTTGCAGAGGGTTTTGAAGGGGGACGATCTGTTTGATGATGGTGACCCATTATAAACAGATCTGAAGGGGAAACGGAGATGGGGATGAAGGGGAAACGGAGGGGGTGGAGGGGGTGGAGGGGTTTTTCCGGTGGTGTTTTCCGGTGGTGAGATGGCGGGGAAACAGATCTGAAGGGGAGGAGATGGCGGAGGGGGAGGCGGAGGGGGTTTTCCGGTGGTGTTTTCCGATCAGGTATCCCATTTATTATTATTATTATTATTATTATTATTATTATTATTATTTTTGTTATTATTTTTTATGTTATTATTTATTAATATTATTATTATTTTCTGTTATTATTATTATTATTATTATTATTATTAGAAGTTTGTGGTATATATGTTGTTTTTGGGTTTTACACTAGTGTTTTTGTGTAGCAGGGTTTTTGTGTAGCAGGGTCGGAGGTGAACAGAGGTAAGGGTGGTTTGAGGGGTGTTTTTTGAATCTGATATGGTTCGATGACGGGGGTTTTCAGAAACAGATCTAACGAAGAAGATGACGTTTGATGGATGATGATGCTTATTCGAAGATGATGATGTTTGATGGATGATGATGCTTATTCGAAGATGCAGCAGGTTTTTTTTTTTAAATAATGTGTAGTATGTTTTTTTATAAATGTTTTGTTTATTACGTTGATGTAATGTACATTTTTTTATAAATGTTTTGGTTTGCATTTTGTTGGAGTAGTTTGTGTATGGTAGATTTACATTGGTGTAAAAAACTATACCAGAGTAAATCATGGTGGATTACATCAGTGTAAATCATCCTCGTTCATATGTTTGTTTGGTATTTTACACCAGCATAATTTTGTAAAAGTTTGTGTATGCCAGTACACACTGGTGTAAATAATTACACCAGTGTTAAATCATCCTCATCATATGTTTGTTTCGGTTTTTATACCAGCGTAATTTTTGTAAAAGTTTTGTGTATGCCAGTTTACACTAGTGTAAATAATTACACCAGTGTAAATCATGGTAGATCATCCTCATCAGGATTTTATTTAAAAATGATTTTTTTGAATAATTGAATAAAAAATTAAAATAGTATTATATTAATTATTTTCTCTTTCATGGTGCTTTTACTAAAATGCCCCTTATTGTACTTTTTGGTATTAAAATACACTAATAATATTTTAATTAGCATGTAAAGACAAAAAAGACACCAAGATTAAATCTTAACCATAGGATCATAAGATCAATGGTCCACAAGAGTTCTTTAGTTCTCACAACTCAATGTGGTTCTCACACGATCCTAACCCTATATATATATATATATATATATATATATATATATATATATATATAGGCCAATTATAAAATAAAAACCCTCTTGAGTTGAGAAAACCTTGGAAACCCATGTAAAAAATTGTTATTTTTTTTTAAAAAAAATAACCAATGTAAAATACATGTTTTTAAGTGTTTTGGGCCAAAAAAATAAAAAAAGCGCCAAAGGGATTTTTAAAAAAAAAAATAAACAAAGCTGCGAAAACACATGTTTACACCTGATAAAAAAACAGCAAATAGCTGAAAACATATGTTTTTTAGCAACTTTGTTTGTTTTTTTAAAAAAAATCCCTTCGGCGCTTTTTATATTTTTTTGGCCCAAAATGCTTAAAAACATGTATTTTACATTGGTTATTTTTTTCAAAAAAAAAATGATTTTTTACATGGGTTTCCAAGGTTTTCTCAACTCAAGAGGGTTTTCAATTTATCCTTCCCCTATATATATATATATATATATAGAGAGAGAGAGAGAGAGTTTTTGAAAAAAGATTTTTTTTAACCAAACGGTCATTTGACCGTTGGCGTGATGTGTGTCATGAGATTTGATCATCATGGATGTGATTCATTTGATGGGGCGGTGTTCGTGATGGTCACAGCCATTACGCCTGGTCTAACACGATTGGTTCATCACGAACCGCCCCGAGCCCCCTAAGGATGGTAGGTAAGCAGGCAAAAAGCTGCGCCGCCACCCTTTCTGGATAGAGAACCCAGACCCATTTTAAATTATTTGGTTTTTAATCATTTTTTAAGTTGACTCCACTGTGGGTTGCAAGCAGCTTTCAGCGCATTGCGGTGGGGCTGCACCTATAAACTTTTATTACATATATAATAATTTTAAACTAAAAGTCATTATGTATTATTGTGTGACAATTATTTTGGTGGAAGTCCTTTGATATTGAAAGCACGAATAAAAAATAAAAATTAATGCGGGAAAATACTGAAAACTTGAATCAGAAGACAAGATTTCAGTCTCTGAAAAAAAAAAGTAGCTAAATACTCTAAATGAAGCCATAAAAAAAACAAAGAATGGCATGTGGGATGGGTTTGCCATCCCGTAGTACTAACTGGTTGATTTTGTGGTATATTTCCGAATATGCTCCGAACGTATATATGCCATTTCTTATGTTGGCGATTGTTTCGTCTAATGAGACACCCATAGGTGTGAAGGAGAAGTGTGTGTTGTATGCACGAATCAAAGAAACCATGACATTTGATCAAAGAAACCATGAAGTTGCTATTGATTAACACAATAGCCATGATGTTGCTCTTGATTAACACAACATTTGTCTGATTGTAATTTTTAACCGTAAACTTTTATTACATATACAATAAATTTTAAACTAAAAGTCATCATGTATTCTTGTTTGACAATTATTTGGTTTTGCTAATGACCGAATCAGTCATGAATGGGACGATGTCTATCTCTTTTATTTAAGTTTGAATATGTTAGTCAAATTTTTATGTATTATTTTTAGTATAAATTAATAAGTTATTTAATTGTTGTACTTTTAAACTAAAAGTCATCATGTATTTTCTTTGACAATTATTTTGGTTTTCCTAATGACCTAGTCAGTCACGAATGGGATGATGCCTATTTCTTTTATTTGAGTTTGAATATGTTAGTCAAATTTTTATGTATTATTTTTAGTATAAGTTAATAAGTTTTTTACAACCTTTAATAAAATACTATTGCATTATAAATATAAATGCTTGATGTAATAACACTACATTATTGTTTGTTTTTTATTGAACTACTTTATTAAATACTAAAATGTAGAGGGACAATATTATAAATGAGAAATTATTTATACATTAACAATTGTACTAAATGTAAAGACAATGTTTTTATGTGTCTTAAAATTAAATAAAAATTACTATCTTAGTAGTAGTATAGATATAGATACGTTGTTGCTAATATAGTGTTCTTCTGAAAAAAAAGAAAAAATAAAGAGAAAGAAGATAGAAAAGAAAGAAAGAAAAGAAAGATGCATGTCAAAATCGAGCGTTTTTTTTCATAATGGTTGTCCTTTCTTTGTCTTTTTAAATTTTAAATCCGGAATGAAAATTCTATTAATGAAAAACAAATACTAACAACCAAGAGTGAAGAGCTTCTTCACTACCATCATTATGTTCATCACGAGTTTCTTGCTTTAAACTGATGGCAGTATTTAGCCAATCATTTCTATTATCTATACCATGACTTGTGTAATTTTTTTTTAGCCATCTATGAACATTTCTTTCTTCCTTTTTATCTAGTTTTGTCATTATATACCACCAACTGAAATCTAGAAACATTCATAGGATGCGTGTTTGCGTGGTTCAAAGCAATGCTTGCATGTATTGATGACGTAATGGTTTTCTTTTCGCTGCTACACAAATGAGTATCATAAGTAGGGTGCAAACGAGCCGAGGTACTCGAGCTCGGCTTGAAAAAAGCTCGAAAGGAGCCGAGCTTAAACGAGCTCTAACCCGAGCCTGAAAGCCAAGCTCGTTTAGTAAACGAGCCCGAGCTCAAGCTTTGTTTATCGAACTCGAGCCGGCTCGCGAGCCTTAACGAGCCTACTATTTATATAAATTTTAATTAATATATTAAATATGTATTTAAATATAATAATTAATATTTATAAAACTATGAATAAATAACCAAATTATATATAAAATAAGTATTACAATTAATATAAATTAATTATTAACTAATAAACGAGCCGAGCCCGAGCTCGAGCTCGAGCTTGAAAACCTACCTTCAAGTCGAGCTCGAGCTTTAGGAACAAAACTCGAATCGAGCCGAGCTCGAGCTTTTATAACTTAAACGAGCTCGAGCTCAGGCTCGGCTCGTTTGCACCCCTCATACGCCACGGCTAAGTCTGCATCTAGTTGTTTTTGTTGGAACTCTTTGTCGACGGACGATCTCCCTCAAATACTTAATATGGAATAAGAACCAATCTTGTTTTGATCCATTTGGACCGTTTAAAACCAAAACGTACACAGTTTGCTTTGCATTATGTTTAATCTCATTCTGATCACCATTTTATAATCAACCATTTTACGGTCATCTTTATTGATGTAACACACCAACCGATGACGGAAACATCGAGGTGTCACGAGGTAACGATTGTTCAATAGCTCATGGACTAGAAATGTAAATATTGATACATTGACTAAGTAATTTATTACATTGAAATGAAATTACAAGAATACAACGTTTAAGAACTAACAATCTAAAATAAAATTTAGTAAATCTCAAGTTTAAGTCTAAGTTCCAAAAGCTTAACAGTGATCTCATAACAACCTGAAACATATACGAAAATAATTTTGTCAATACAAAATGTATTGGTGAGCATACTCTGTTTGAATAAATACAGTAGGAAAAGAGTTTCGCAATTCACGTGTTATACTGTCTACAATTTAGTGTTCAAGCTATGTACAAATGTCACCTAAAATTAAGCCTTAGGGTAGAAATGATATCTAAGAATAATGGGATATCTAGTATATATGTATAGTAGTTGCCCAATAGTATGATTATATATAGTATGCAACAAAGCAAGTAGTTTACACATAACAATAGTCAAGTACTATTTATTGCTATGCTAGGACCACACCGGGTTAATGATTAAGGTCATAAGCACACACTATTAGCGATCAACAAGTAAAACACATACAAGAATTGCGATTGTGAATATAGACTAAAGCATGATTAAGTGAGTGAAGTAATAAGCGTACATGAGTCACCCCAAAAGTTTAAACATGAAAAAGGGGGAAAGATATACTCACATTCGCTAAGCTGAATTATCCTCTAAGCGTTGTGAATGTATGTGAGGCGAATCCCAAAGACTCAACAACGTAGCTAGTCCAATTTGAAGAAATAAAAGCCGAAAAAGAAAGAATATCAAGCTTCCAATTCGCCAATTACAAGAGCTTATAATCAAAGCTTCAATTGTAGAAGTAATAGACTATAGAAGAAAGGTATAAGGGAAAGTTTAATCAGATTGAAACAATCGATTTAGAGGTGCCTAGTGTAATGGGTCATAGGTGGGTTTTTATACTAGTTTTGGATTCAATTAGCCATTAAAATTGGTCAACACCATAAAGTAAGGTTTCATGATGAATTGACTATTTGACTAGGACTTTGACTGTTTGACTAAGACTTTGACTAGGACTTTGACCGGGACTTTGACTCGTCTTTGACTAGGACTTTGACTGTTTGACTGTCTTCGCGGACCGCGAGAACTAAAAAAATCAAATTTTCTAATTTAATCAATTTTAAGTTCCGGACTTGTTTCCTTCGGTTTCTAAGTTGTTTTAGGACCGAAAATTAAGGGTTTTAAGTATCAAGGTCTAAAACATACGTGCTCGGGTGTAGATGTGAGTATAAAACGTGCAATACTTTTACTTATAAAAATTATAAGTTTTATTAAATTGTGACTTTTGGTCCTATTAAAATAGGAGGGTTAAAAATGAAAATTTTGAAATAGTTGAGGGACCAATTATGCACATTTATGAAAAGGAAAGGGTGCAGGTTGTCACAATTGATATGTTTGATCATTTAAAATCATCTTCGATCATATAGGCTTACAAAATCACTAAATGGGCATTTTTTAGTATTAAATGATGTTGAATTCTAACACGTTATAAGGTTGTGGGATATGAAGTAGCATCTCATGTCACCTCAACCGGTTAGGGCGCTAAACGCCGTCTCATCACCATGAACGAGGGGCACTAAAGATGCCACTGCAAACGGGCGTTCCTGATGAACTTGTGGGGCCCTTAAAAATCCAACCACTGCCAACGGTTAGTTTTTGATTTTTTTTAAGTTTTTTAATTCATATTAATACACCTTAACCCTTTACATTTTTTACAACACAATTTATTCTCAAAAATCCCACTTATTCTCAAAATTCAAATATTCAACATGTTTTCAAATAACAACTTTAAACCTTTCAATCCAAACCATCCACTTTTGCAAACTGTCAACCGGATGATGACGAAACGAGCCACATTTTGTAAATCAAGGTACAGACGAGGTCAATTATCGACGGGTAACGCAACCACTCTTTCCAAACCCACCACAATACCCTCAAATTCCACAATTCTCCTTAACACCGCCACAATTCTCTCAAGTTTCACAATTCTCCACAAAACCACACGTCTCAAAAAGCCCATAACTTTCGCAAACCGAATACAAACACACGCAAACACTGTAGAAAGAAAGCGGAAGAACGGGTTTCAGCGTGTCTTGATATTTTTGAAGATTCCAATATCATTGGTAATATATTTTTTCACAAACTATAATTATATGATGCCCCATGGTAGCGGCGCAAACATCAACATTGTAGCCTAGAATCTATTTGGAGACTAGTACGATGTCTCATTAAACATGTATGATTCTTGGGGGCTACTTCAAAAGTCATCAAAGTGGCATCATGTTCCACCAGGGTTGACCGGTCAAGCATCTAAACGGTCCAAGACAACGTCACGCACACCGTAACCAAATACGTCCCAAGGCAGGTCGGACGCTTGGTCCCATATAAACCTAGACGACAACGTCGACGACTGTGATTTTGAAGAACTAGAAGACTTGCCACGTCGGCCAGGTAGAGATGAAAGCAAGGTGACGATGAGAAACCGTGGCCGGGCAACCTCCTCCTCGTCTATATCTACATTGGATCCCGATGTGAGATCACACATTGAATGTTTTGAAAAAAAATCGCCCGATTACGCTCGATCAAAGAACAAGAAGTTAAAAAAACAAATGGAAATGGAAAACAACTTCGCCTTTCTCGATAAAGATCTCTCACCGACGAAGAAAAAGATTTTCAAAGCTCGTAAAGATAAATTATGATAAAGATCTCTCGCCTTTCTCGTTTGTAATTTTGTTAACTTTTTTTTGGATTTTTTTAGTTTCGTTTGTAGTTTATTTAACTTACTATAATTTTTAAAATGTATAATTTTCTTATGTTATTTTTATTTTTGGTTTATAATAAATAATTTAAAATAAAATGAATGAATTAAAACAAAGTAAAAAAAATTAAAACAAATGACTATGAATTGATTGGAGTGGTTTTAAACACAAGTAAGTTAAAAGGATGAACTTTAAAGCCACCTACTACCCACGTGAAACATATATGACGCAAACATAACGATTTATAGGCCCTAAGCCTTTAAACCACACCCATAGCCTAAACAAAATCATTTCTAATATAGTCGTCAAATGTCCAACACTTGTAGCCCAGTTAGTTGAGGGTCTAAAGTTTCCTATGGGAGACTTAGGTTCAATTCCCACTAGCTACATTTGGAGGACATTGGTGGATGGGAAATGAGGGATGACCCGGCCATTGACTTGGGTTCGAGTCCTGATCTCGACCGGTTTTACCGACTATTTCACCATCGTGCCTTCGGGCGGGTGAGTGGTCGGGTTTTCCCGGGAATTGGTGGCAATTGGTGGCCCGGGTACTCTCGAGTACCTGATTCGCCAAAAGGGTGCCCGAGAGTGCTCGGAATTGATTCGTTGGCCGTTCAAAAAAAAAAAAAATATATAGTCGTCAAATACAAGATTTCCCATAATATCAAAAGTTTGAGCCTTTAGGTCAAAGTTCATCAAAAACCGGCCCATATATCATCATTGGTGATGATTTTAAGCCTAGATATAACAATTCTTAGGAATTCAACTTAGCTTAAACTCACATTACAAGAAAGTTTAGTGACGACATTATTGTGACTAAAATTTGTCACTATAGTGTCTAAAAAAGAAAATTCCTGGAAAACTTGTAGCGACTAAGTTATGTCGCGACAGGTCCATCAATTGCAACTACTTGATGTCGTCGCAATAGGTTTCGTCACTAAAAGTTGCTTTTATTGTAGTGTGATCAGTATTGCCCATCATTTATTATAAGTGACTGTTTGGTAGCCTCTTAGTGATTTCATTAAAAAGCTACCTCTCAATCAATCAATATTAAGGGGCTGTTTGTTTACCTCTGAATGGATTCATTCAGAGGTAACCTCTGAATCGGTCAGAGATTTGTGATGTTTGGTTGCAAAAAACCCAGCCTCTGAATCTGTCCGATTCAGTCTGTATCATTCAGCTACATTACATTGCTGAATGAAAAAAAGACTCCTAAGCCCTTCTCTGTACAAAACAAAAACCCAACAATGACACCATCCTACACACCGTGACCATCATTCACCTTCACCTTCTCCATCTTCCTCCTCCTCTCCACACCCGCCGGCGTCCCCACCAACCATCCTACACACCCACCGTGACCATCCACCATCGCTCATTTCAACCCTTCCTTCGTCGTCTCCATCCTAAGCTTATACTCTTCTCTACAATCAGACCAACATAGGCTTCACGTCATTGATCTTCCGCTCATTTCAGCCCTTCCTCTATCGTGGCTCCTCCTCTATGTGTGACTGTGTGAATGTGTGTTGGTTAATGAATCTTGAAAATCAAATATATAAAGAGAAGAACATAATAAAAGAGAAAGATTCTAAAAAAAAAAGATGAAAATGGAAGATGATAGTGGATTGTGTTGGGAGAAAGAAAAGGAAATGGGGTGGATAGGTGGGGTTGGGAGAGTGTGCATGGATATTTATGAGAAAAAAGAGAGGTGGGTGAGGTGGGGTGGGGGTGAGGGTAACTTAGTCATTTTACATATTTATTAAGATGTTTAACCAAACATCAGTTTACTGGTTTAGCACTTACTGGTTCAGAGCCTCTTTTCCATTCAGACCTTTTATTGGTTCAGCACTTTCCCATTCAGAAATTGCCAAACAGCCCCTAAGTGTGTTTGGTTCACTAATAGGACACTTCTAAAAGCCTCTTACCCATTAAGTTTCAAAATAATGTTGAATGCAAATTTTACCCCTTTATCAATTTACGTGTGTTCATAACTCTCTTCTGGCCACTCATGCACCACCTCCTCGACCCACTACCACCTCCTGTCCTCCTTGACCACAAATTAGTCAGGCTAAGCAAAGCCAGGCCTCTTACTAGTTCAGAGTCTTTTACTTAACTAGATATATTAATGGCTCAGCACATACTTATTCAGAGGTTGCCAAATAGACCCTCAATAAGGACTTAGGATAGAACTTGCTTACCAAAGGAGTATTAGAGATTTCAAATACCTTTGGAATGTTTCTCATGTTAGTTGCCCCGTTGGTGTGTTAATATTTGTAGTGTGTTGTTTTGTGAATGATACATGGCCTTCACAAACATAACTAGGTTTCTAGCTGGATTCTACTTTGCCCACATTAAGCCCTTACTCTTAAGTAATCAATCAACATTTAATAATTTTAATTACATAACGTTACCCCTTAAAATGATAGTTATATTTAATTCATAACTTTCTCTCTCTTTCGTGAATTTTTCTCCAGCATAGCAAATAAATAATGCCATTTGGTGCCGTGGTCTACATTACTAGACAAGCATTCGGATTTTCGTCACTAAACATCTGAGGGGCATAAACATAGTGAACAAAATACGGGACCTCGCCATCCTTACCCTTTGCTTCTACTTTCGTCTTCTCTTCAAATTCTACAATCTTTGTTGTCACAGTTACCTTCTCTTCCCCCTTTTTCTCAACCTTCTCTTTTGAAAGAGATTCCGGTATGATTTCTGCGTGTTTGCGAGCTCTTTTTCTTATGTAGGTCACAATCTTTTCAGCCTCAATGGTTCCTTCTATTAGAATAGTTTGCGACTTTATGTCAGTTTTGACATTGTGTATACCTGCAATTTAATTTATGTGCCTTTTAGTTCAACTTAATTCAACATTAATTTACATATTAATAAAAGGAGTCATAGGTTTTCATAATCCCAACTATCAGTTATTAGCCATCACCAGTCCCAACTAATAAAATGTGTGCCGGTGGTCCCACCTTTTAACATATTGTCCACCAACGGACCATAACTAACACAAAACTTAGAGAGAATTTGACACGCAATAGGGAATTTGGCACGCAAGTATGCCACATCAGTTTGGGCCGGTGGCGGTCAGTAGTTGACTGTTAAAAGGCGACAATATGTTAACATGGTCTGTTGATGGACAATATGTTAAAAGGTAGGACCGCTAGCCCATATTTCATTAGTTCAGACCGATGATGCCTAATTGCTAATAGTTGAGACTATTTATATCCGGTACTCCTTAATAAAAATGTTGTGCATTTACCTTTGTGTTTGAGTAGCTTGGCTCGAAGATCATGCTCACATTTGTCGCAGTGCATATAGGCTTTTATTTTGGTCGTCTTTATAATTTCCTTAATTTAGGCACAAACAAATTCAAATCTTTATCGATCACTTTTTTGTCTCTCCGTAACTCATCGACATATATATATATATATATATATATATATATATATATATATATATATATATATATATTGATCATACTGCTAATTGTAGCCTTAAAATTAAAATAACTTTGACTCGAGCCAAATAGATCAACTTTTAACTTGACCACTACACTCGATCAACCAACTAGCTAGACAAAGTCCTTAGTCGTGGTATCATCAAACCCACACCACGAAAGTTATTTCAAAACTAAAAACGAAGTTGATGGTGTAACTTTATATATAGGGCATGTTTTGCTCTCCATCTAACTTATTTCCTTATCTCATTTTCTACCTTTTTTTCTCATTAATCAAAAAGTCACAATTTTTTTTTCCAAAACACAAAAACTTATTTTTAAACCATTACTCAAACACAAATTTTCTCCTTATGAAGGGGAAATAAGTTTATCCAAACACACACACATAATACCCTTTTTATCATTTATTAATAGGTTAAAAGCACCCATAATGGTTTAAGTATATTGTCAATTTGCATTTACTCCTATTAGGTCATGGGGTGTACATTAAAATGTGGATTGTTATAATGTGGAGTGTTATAAGGTGATATGACATGTTAACTGTGTTGACACCACTCTCTTCTTATATTAAGGGGCATTAAAAGGGTTATATGTTAACATGTTAATAAGACGTTAAGAGGTTGGATTAAATTGTTTTCCTTTTTTTTGAAACTAAAAATCATTATAAGGTATGGTTATATGAAGTTAAACCATTTCCTTGAGGGTAAAGTGGGGGAATACTATTTTTCTAAAGCACAAAATAGTAATATGGCATTTAGGTGGAGTTAAGAATAGTTAAAGTATACCTAATGACTTTAAATTTCGAGTAATTAAGCTAAAATATATATGTTTTTTTAACACTTTTAGTTAAGTGCATGAAAGTTTTTCTTTTTAAAAATGATACACTCTAAGGACTAATCATGACATTAAATAAGATTTAGGTTTCAACACTTACCAAATCAAACCTCTTTATATGTCTCCTATTAAATCAGACCTTTTAATAGTTCGACACTTATGACGCAAAGTTGTCTAATAGCCTCTAAATTTCTTAATGAATTTAAACCAATGTTGCTTAATTGATGTATTAAAATTATATAGAATTTGTGTTGAAGCAACTCTTACCTTCTTGGTTTCCTTCTTCTCCATTGCTTTCTTGTCTTGTGATAAGATCTCAACCTTTTTCCTACTCCATTTTTCTAATCTTTCATGCATTTTCTTCACTTCAAAAGTGCCCTCCACTCTAATTTCACCCTTCTCATGCAGAACATCCACTTTATGGACTCCTGTTTACCATAATATATATATGAACGGTAAAAAATCTCTTTATATAATTTGTACTATGGAAATATTAGGTCCAAAATATGTTTTGTATTATGTTTGATCAACTTTATAAAGAAGCAAATACTCTCTACAATTAGATAATTGCAAGAACATGAGAGGATAAATATAAGCAATAACAATTCATAATTTGAAGATGACGAGTCTAAATATAGAAGCAAATAGTTTAACCGGTTTTGCATTAAAAATAACGAGTTTAAAATAAATATAAAAACTTTTCAATTTAAGAAAAACAATATTGTACCATGGTGTTACAAGAATTAATTACCTGGAGTCCTCATGAGGGGCTTCTTGATATCATGAGCACATTTTGGGCAATGTAAGTTAGCTTTATAAATTGCAATGCTGATTGTTTCTTTCTTTGCTTCTACTTTGGCCATGATCCCAATAAACTAACTTCTTGGAGTTATCACCAGTTATATGCTGTACAAACCAAGCACTTAATGTTTGGTGGGACTTTAACTACGAGTGGTTCACTAACCACTGCAAAATATGAGCCAAAATGATGTTTTGGTAGCTGTCACAATCTGAAATGTTCTAACTTGTGATCTCATGCCACTCAAATATTACTAGGTCAAAAATGTGTTGTGACATGTGAACTTACATCAAACATGTATGTATTGGTTTCGTGTCATAAAGGGGAAATGACAACCCTTTTGTTAGAAGCTAGGGGGTCAAAAGGGTCCACTGACTTCCGTTTTGACACCCGGTCACAAACATGAGTTGGGCCTCTAGATGTAACCGGTCGTAGGAAAAAAGACGACGTCCCTCGGCTAAAAGTTAATTTCAGGCATTGTTAACATTTGTCTCATATACGAGGAAAGATATGCGGATTATGTGGAGGGTCACTTAGCTTGAATACTAGCTTACCTTAGGCGTGGTTGTCTAAAGTCTAAACCACCATATTAAAAAGGAAAACAAAACGAAAAAGGTTTGATTATATTCTCACCAAACGTGAATTATTTAATATAATAAATAAATTATATATATAACATTTCCCATCCTTAGAATAGTAACCCCGCTAAACGCGAAATAAAAGGCCATTCGTTTCGAATTAATTACGAAAATGTCATCGTAGTAATTTTATTATTAAAACCAAAATAAAAAGCCTTTACTTTCGAGGTAATTACGAAAATGCCATCACTTTACTTCAATTAGTAAATCCTCTTTTTCAAGCGGTTTAGGCGCTTTGCTCGGTGCAACGCGCACCGGCATACCGGCGGAACAATAGTACTATCTACGTTGTGTTATCCGATTACTAGACCCTCGCAATACCGTGGGTGTAACTCCGCTGTTCGTCGGAAAAATCTGTAGCTTTTCACGTATCAGTGTTGGTTATGTTTCTACGCCGCGCTTAGCGCGGCACGTAATTTACTAGTTAACCATAATTTGTCAATCTTAGGAGGCAAAGTTTTGAAACAGTTGTGCGAGTTATCCATGTAATTAAATCATTAGTCAGAGGTGAGTGATAATATTATCCTCTAAATATTAAGCTAAGTGCTGATATGGTAGGGTGATAAATCTGCAACTCACTAGCCTGATCATGTTGTGGGTAGAGATGAACAACACCTTTATCCATTTTTTTAAAATTATTATCTTTTAAACTTTGTTTTATTTTAAATTTATATAATATTTAAATTTGTAACACACATTAAATAATAAACATAAAATATTCATTAATAAAAAATTAAAAAGACATAATTAATAAAAAAAACCATAAAAAACTAGTAAACTACTCCTCTTGGTCGTTGAGCTCTTGTTTAAATTCCTTCACGAGACGATCTTGTTCTTGTTGAAGTATCGCCTGACGAGGCATTGGTAGGTTGCTAAAGTCTTTCGTTAAAAAGTCCATGTTCCTCAATCTTACTTTATCGACTTTAGCTTTCGCCGTCATCTCCATTGTAGTCCTTATTTTGCTAATTTCCCCCGAGAACTCGTTATCGCCTTCATTATAGCAGTTTGTTTAGCTTTCACCTTATCACTTCCAGCTAGTCGACCTAGGGGAGATGCGGGAAGACCCTCATAAGAGTTTAGGTCAATCCCCATGTAAGCATCCGAGCTTGTGAAGGAGATATGCTCACTTGCCATCGCTCGCACCAACTATCAAGTGTGGATGTTATGGATCAGGTTAGCCACGTGGATCAAGTTGTGGCTCACGGCTCCTCGCTCGCGGGCCACAACAGATAGTCTTATGCTTTTTGTATACCCAATGGTTTTCACAACGGGATAATCAGATAATCATGACATTTTTTAAAAGTATTTTAGGATAAAATAAAAATCTATACATATAATAAACCAAAACCATTTTAATGACATGGCACTTAAAAAGGCATTCTATTCCTTGATTATGCCATGTGTCATCCCATGTGGCATTGAGATATTTTAGGAAAAAAATAATTTAAAAACCAAATTGGATTATCAGTCTATTTCATATGTAAAATTGATATATCATATTAAATTTCTCAACCCGGGACGCTCCCGGGGTATAATCTAATTTACTAAATATAAATATTAAACCTTTATTATTTTATCTCTCGTGTTTCCTCCCATAACTTTTAAACGTTAATATCTTTTATATACGGGATTTTTTAAAGAAAAAAATTACACCAAATTAACGAGCGTTTTATTATATTTTCAACGAGTACCATAGTGCTATATAAAAATCGGAGAAAAAAATGACTATTTTTTGTAACCCGACAGGTATTGTGTCGGGTTTGGGATTAGTTTAAAAAAAATTGTGGGTTTGGGTCGGGTCTAGGATTAGGTGATACCCGACCCGATTACCCAAAACAACATACCCAAATACCCGAACTACATACCCGATCATATACCCATGAATTTTTTAACGCATCACATAACACTTAGACTAATGCGTTCGATATTTCAATAATTAACTTTTTTTTTCTTATTTCATGTTAGTTCTTTTTAGAATGATTGATTACAAACTTCCGAATTCATTTGTAATGGCACTAGATTTATAACCCGGCGCAGAGATTCATTTTTTTTTTATATTTGAATATGATAACTTATGACAGAGATTTGTTTAAAATAATAATAATAATAATAATAATAATAAGGGGTATTGGATTTTAATAATCCCAAGTTTTTCTTATTGGCCGATAATAATCCCTACTTCAAAAATTCCCAATAATAATCCCAACTTTTAAACTTTTGGCCTCTGGTAAACCTTTTTTAACTGAGCACTAACTGGGTTAGTTTGTGCTGACATGTTTAAAATAATAATAATAATAATAATAATAATAATAATAATAATAATAATAATAATAATAATAATAATAATATATTTTATTATGTTATATTAGATATTTCAATCCGGGACGCTCCCGGGATAAAAACTAGTTATAATATAACTAATTTGGCGAGCAGTTTAAGCAAGTCATCGCAATCATCTTTGGTTTTTTTTTTTTTTTTTTTAAGTATATAACTTTGATTGGGTGATACATGCCTTACATAAAAAAAACAGATACAATTTCCTTAAAACCGTCGTATTTTCCCCAAATCTGACTCACATAGCAGAGCAACAGTTGAATACGTTTCTGTTTCTATACTATACTATACTATATTCTGATATATTTGTGACTGCATCTCTGTTTCTGGTCTTCTTCAGCTATTCACAAAACCTCCACAAGTGCCCAGTTTGCTTCTTCTCTCTAGACCCTTTAAATGTCTTTTCTTTAAGGATATTAATTAACTAGTTTATAGTCTATACACATGTTGTGTTTATAGGAAGGAGTACATGTAGCATAATAAGGGGGACGGGGCGCCATCATAATTTGTCACGGGTACCTCACTACCAGCACGGTAACACCGCCATCACCCATGCTGGTAGTGGTCCCGTGAACCAAATATGGTTGTAGTTAACGAGCCGGTACCCGTGAGTTTCTCTCTCCCCTTTTGTCTTTTTCTCTATTTTATTTCCCGTGGAGTGCTGCCCAAAAAAAACTGTTTCAGTGAATTGATGTGGCAGCTCAGGATTAGTAGAAATAAATGAAGTTGAAAAAAAACCTAGTGGAACGCCCTGCCCCCTCTGATACAATTTATGCTGGTTATGATATGAAGTTGTTGTGATTTAGTTAAGCAGTTTTTATATCTTTTGGTATTCGGGAAAATTTTAGAAAAGGATAGGGGAACACTCCACGGCTCTAGCCGCTGCAACCGATTCTAGCCTACATGTGATACGTAATTCACCATAACCACCAAACGATAATGTCTTTTTATATGAGAACTATACTGACATACGGTCTGTTTAAGCAAAAAAAAAAAAAAAAAAAAAAAGAATGATTTGCTAATGATTTGTTAATTGGTGGTACATAATCAAACACCGGTTTTGACCCATTACTGGATCCTCCTGTTTTGCCATGATGAAAGAATAAATCAATTGAACAAAATAATAGGAAATCAAAACCACTATCATAACTTATGAAATGATAATATTCATGGCATGTTTACTGCTACAATAATGTCTACTTGTTTCCTTGTCATTGATCTTGTTTATGTAGATCAAGGCTGCGTGACCATTTGGGGAGGGCATCTAACCGCTCCATTAAAAACTTTTGATGCAAAATCATGTCCAACAACTACAAGGGTTCGCCCACCCATATACTAGATGTAGCCCGTGGATGTCCTGTGTTAACAATTATATTAATAGGTCAATTGTTTCTTCTCAATTGTTGTAACAGTAGGTTAACTCTCTCCTAAATTATTGCTTGTATTCTGTATATATTCCCCAAAGGGTTAAAGAGAAATTATGTTCTTTTGACCATTCAATCACAAATTGATATCCTGCTGCTGCTGGAATTGAAGTCATGTTAGAAATGTACGATGCCAAGCATGTTGTCCCAGTGTTTGGTGACTCGTATAATGACAAGTGGATATTAAAAGGTTCATCAATCATCAACTACAGATAAAGATGGAATAAGTGGTCGAAGTTGCCAACCAGTTACTGGTGTAATGATGTTCATCGCGTCAAATCAGACCAAACCCGAACCGAGCAAAAAAAAAAAAGTTTATTTTTAACGTGTCTGGTTTGGGTTGGATCCAGTTTGCCCCCTTTCTATCTTGTAGTTCCACTTATGCATTATATATATGTTTTTTTTTTTTTTTTTTCAAATTGTATTTCTAATACCTATACGGTTAAATTTATATAACATCGTTATTATATGAATAGTTTTTTACATAATTCTTTTGTAGAACATATTTATGGCATTTTTTCAGGCTTAAGGTTATGATGTAATTAATCTTAATGTTAATTTTTCGAATTAATAAACCACCTCAGTGTTTGATGACAAAAAACAAGGTCTACCTTAAATCACTCCTAGAATTAATGTGTTCCAACACTTTTGTCATCAGCTACAAAAAGGATGCATCTTATTTAGGACACTTAGATGCCTATATACATACATATATACGTAAAAGTATGTTTGTTGAATCATTCCACCAAAGACTCAACCTTTATTCCAGGTTCGACTTTTAGAAAACAAGAAAGTCAACAAATATGCAGGCGATTAGGGAAAAGATTAGCGATATTCGAGGGCTTCGCAAGACCAAGTCCGATGCCATACATGAACAACAACAGGTATGGCTCTTTGGTTCTTTTAATAAAACTTTAGAAGTGGTGTGAATAATCAGGCTGTAAACAAAAACCGGTTCAAAAGTGACTGCCTGGTTTAGACCGGTCCCAAGTTAAGGCCAATCAACACACCCGGTAATAGATTTAAGAAACAAAAGTTTATTTTTATGTCATTTGCATACGTGTTGGAACATTTATTAAATATGTGGGGGCTCTTTTAAAATTTGTATCCTGTAAGCCCCACAATAAAAATGATAATTTGAGATGGGTACCAAAAGAAAAGATGATGTAGCTCTTGGGTACTAAAAGCTACACCATTCCGGATTGTGTGGTACCACTCGAATTTGGAAGGGCGGAGAGGATATCATCGATGATCTTGTTACTCATGCCACTTAAGTTTTTGTTTTCGCTTTTTAACTTTTATTAATTACAATTGGTTGTGGGATGGAAATAATGGAATTGAAATATAGTGATGTGGCCTTGAGGTGGATGAGGGAGAGTTGTGGGAAGAAAAAGACCCATACCGCGTGGCCTAAGTAATTAATGTTGATCATGCTTCTTCCTAAAATAAAAGTCTATATGCCCATTGAATTGGTTTTCTAGGCTGAGTTGGCACGAGCACAGGCACAAGAGATGGCTCACGAGGCGAGGTTATTACGAGAAGCAGAAATTGCAATGGGTATACACACCGAAGAATATATCCAACAGGAGGCTAAGCTCGCGGGTGACCACAAGAACACAACTGGCTATGGTAGTGGCCTAAACAATCGGCATTCACTTAGTCCACGTGGCAGCTTTGGTGGATCTACCTCACGTTATTCAAGTGGCAGATACTCCACATCACCAAACCACGACAGCCGGAAGATGGCGATACATCACAAGTATTTGTAGGCCAAGTCATTTCGGTTTTGGTTAGGTTTTTCTGTTATGGTGGTTAGGAATTTTATGAATGGTGTTCACTTAAAACCCTAGATGGGATTTGCATATATTATATATACAAACAATGTGTTTTATGGTTTATTTTGTGAAGCGTTTAGTGAACACTGAACGGTAGATACTCGAGTTCAATTGCTACTGGTTTTATTATTATATCACATTACCTTTATATATGTCTGGTTTTACACATAAATTGAATAATAACAATAATAATCGATTAGGTTCAAATGAAAACTAGCTTGAGTTGTAAGAACCGCGAGAACATCGATATAAAATGTGAATTTAAAAAAAAATATTTACACATCGATGTAAAAATGGGTAACTCCACTATAAAAAAAATGAAATTTTTTTTACGATTATTTAACACTGGTGTAAAAACAACAGCATACCAATGTTGACTTTTTAAATAAAGGAATACTCTATTTACTATTTTATTATCATTTAATTTACAACTACAAATTTGTTTTTGATTAAATTAAGTGTGTGGTTATAAAGTAAGTTCCTTAGTTCTTCCAACTCAAGCATATTCTCGTTTTACCATTTCCCTAATATAATAGTATATAAACATATACACGTCACAGTCTAACTAAGATCGATCATGCTTATTCCTACAAGTCTATTTGTAACCGAAGAAACACAAATCCTGGATTACCGTATAGGCGCTAATCCTGGTAGTGATTCTACTGTATTTTATAAAGAGTTGTGTTTATAAAAGACGTGTGGATCTAATGACAAGACCAAAGAGTTTAAGAGACTACCGATTATAAGAGTCGAGCCTCTAAAGGTTAGTATAATAAAGAAGGGGTTGAAAATGATACGAGTGAGTTCGTAATCTTTTTGAGTGAAAGTCTTAGTGAATAACGGATGCCAACAAAAAGAGAAGAAGCTCCTCCTTTTGTAGTATCTCGACGTCACACTTCATTTTTTAACTAAACATCCTTATGACATGATTGTGGTTGTATTTAAATCTAATAGGTTTACAACTAAATTTCTCTGCCAAGGAATGTGCAATAATACTATTTTAAAAAATTGGTTATTATATATTTTAAAAAATGGGTTATTACTCGTTCATCTTCTCATGAGTTGCACATCGTTGTTTTATGGGTTCAAGCTACACAATGTGGCACACGTTTAGCTTGAAGTAACATATTAGAGTAATCATATGAATAGTCGAAAACAACAGAAGTTGGACATTCATCTACAAAGAAACCTTTTTCAATTTTCTTTTCCATGGGCAGCGTAGAAGACTCAACGGTAGTGAAGTTCTTTGTTACTAATCTTCCCAACAGATGTAATGGCAAAGATATTGAAGAAGCTATGCACGGGTTTGGAGACATTACGGGGATCTACGTGGCGAGGAAGAAGGATAAAGAAGGAATATATTCGGTTTCGTAACGTTCAAGAGGGTTTCAGACAAGAAGGCATTGGAGAGGAGTTTAGGTAATATCAAGATGGGGAATTTCAAGTTAAAAATCAATATCGCAAGGTTTACTGTGGCTAGAACGGTTAGGTTTGAAGGGCCGAAGGAGGTTTTAACTACTCAAAGGTTTGATGAAGTTTTTCCTCCTCTGCATGGGAATAGGAAACATAAGGAGATAAATCAACAATCAGAGAGGGTGAAGGAGATCGGTAGTTCGTTCAAGGATTCACTTGCAGGGCCTTCAGATTTCGGTAATGGAGGCAGGATCATCAACATCAATGCATGATTCGGTTGATGGAGTCAAACATGGAAACGTGATAAAAACAGGTTTGGAAGGTTTAGATTTTCAAAATATCTTATAGTCAAACGTTGAGAATGTTGGGAATATTATTAAGTCAAAAAGGGGGTCCACTTTGAAAAATAAAAAGAGAAACATGGGCCGGCCCAGGAATGTTTACAATTCTAAAGAGGACAGACCCACCACACTGAAAAGGCCAAGGTTTGAGGATCCCTTTGAACTTAATCGGCTACTAGGCTTGTCTGGCTCACAGGAGGTCCAACATACTGCTGAATTAACTAAAGAAAATGAGGTGACCGAGATTAATAATTCAGATTCCCTTATTGGTTCTATTTCAGGTCTTCCAGTAGATTCAAGAGAACATGAGTGGTCCTTTGGATCTTAATTCTCAACCAGAGATGGTCGCAGGGAAGGAGGTCAAGAATAGGTGTAATAATAATGAAGAAAATCAGGATATTCATGATGTTAAGGATGTCGAAAGAGAGGTAGCAGACACTATAATTTTTGGGGCTCAGGTTGGAGCTCAATTACAAGGCTTCTAGGGGTTGGTGCGACAGTCGTTTGGTAGGGAAGGGATTCAATTAGGTAAACGATGAATTTATTATCACTAAATATCCTAGGGGTAGGGGTTGAAGGGAAACCAGGGTGGGTTTCGGAACTAAAAAGAACACATAAGGCCTCTTTTATTTCCCTACAAGAAACAAAATGTATAGAGGAATCAGCTTTCAATTGTGATTGGTTTTGGGGTGATAATGGGCCAGAGTGTGATTTTATGGGTGCTTCCGGCAACTCAGGGGGGATGGTAAATTTGTGGGACCCGTCTGTTTTTATTAAAACGAATACGATGAAGACAGACAGGTTCTTGAGTACTTTAGGTACAATTAAAGGGGACTGATCTTTCATTAACGTGGTCAATGTATATGCTCTGCAAAGTGTGGTGCAGAAGAGGGATTTTTGGTCTCAATTGTCTGAGGTTATCAGTAGGGGGCAGGGTCTGTGGATTCTGGTTGGCGATTTTAATGCGGTTAGGTTCGAGGAAGAAAGAAAAAATATTCGGTTTATAATGTAATTTCAATGGGTTTATTAAACAGAATGGGTTACGAGAGTTTATTATGCGTGGGAAAAATCACTTTTTTTGGCTGGGAAAGGTAAAGGTGGTCAAATGAGCAAGATGGATAGAGTTTTAGTCTGTAACATTTTTTTCAATAAATGGTCGAACTCTTGTCTTCGGGCTCCTCCAAGATAATTATCAGATTATTGTCCTCTTGTACTGACTACGGTGTAAGGACCGGTTTTTTTTTTTTTTTTTTTTTTTTTTTTTTTTAAAATACATTCACAACCAAATACTACTTACCAACCGTTTTCATTTACAACTAGTTCAAGTTTTCAAATATAGTTTGGATAAGTTGCCATGGGGGATTTATCCCAACATGTACTAAACACTAACCCAAAACCTTGGAGACTACCAAAAACATTGTTTACAAGACAAATCCCAAGACTTTAACCATGACACCCAACCCAACAAAACGCGTGTGCATTCCCACATCCGATCCGCGACTTGATCTTCAAGCATGCGCCTTACCTAGTACACAACACAACCAAAAGAGAGTTAGCTATGTGTTTTACCATGGATTATACCATTACTAACATTTATCATTCTAAACATCATTTATACTTCCATATTGACCCATTAAGGTCTTTCCACCCTTTTGACCCATTAAGGTCTTTCCCCCTTTTTGACCCATTAAGGTCTTTTCTACCATATGACCCATTATGGTCTTCTTGTTCATCCTACATAATTTCCACACTTGACCCGTTAAGGTCTTTCCAACCGTTGACCCGTTAAGGCCATTTCATTCATCCTACATAATTTTCCACCTTTGACCCGTTAAGGTCTTTCCAACCATTTGACCCATGAAGGTCATTTCAATCATCCTACAAATTTCCATCTTTGACCCGTAAGGTCTCTCTACATACTACATAACCCAACTATTTAACTCATTTATTCAAGGCACAACATTGTACACAAAAGTGACTAGTTGCAAGTCAAAACCAACTTACCTTTGTCTTGCGCGTCGTGTCCTCCTTGTTTGCTTGATCCTTCCGTCTTAATACCTACACTTGATGAACTCATAGTTTAGAACTCATGAACTCATCTTTTCTCCAATATAATTCTAGCCATGACTTATTAATGGCTCCACATTTGCTACCCATTTCAATTAATTCGCATAATATTAAGTATGATGCTTTTCTATTTATTCATTTAAGCATTTCAACATACACTTGGTGTGCATAAATTTTAATTAACATTCATATACCTCTTTATGGACACATAACCCTCCCATCCACACTATACATTTTACTACTACTATAACTAGCAAAAATCACAACATAAGATATCATCTTTACTAAGCTATGGCTCTGTTTGACCTGCAGAAAGTCAAACATGGGCTCTTTCTTAAAACCCATCTTCTCATACTCACATTTTCATACAATTTATCTTTGATTAACATAATTTATACATGCAACTGAGTGTATTTTCTTTATTAAACAAGCTACTTCCAATTTCTAAGCTAAATTATCAAAACTCATACATTTCTACCCTTATCCAAGAATTTCATCAACATAGAACAACCACTATTAGCATCCTACAACTCACCTTGTGTTTATTATGACCTAAGGACTTCAAATCCCTTCACATGCAAGTGAATTGGTCAATTTTGCTTGGGTTTTGGGGCTGATTAGTGAGTTTGGGGTTTGGGGTGGTTTTCTCCTTCTCCAAAATACGTATACTCCTTCTAGGAGTTTTATTTTTTGTGTCTTAATCCTCCCCACTCACCCCTAGATAATACATTGTTTCAGTTCAGCCCCTCCCTTTTAGATTACTAGTCATTTTAAGCCATAACTTGAGTTACTAGCCATTTAACCCTTTCTTTTTGTACATATTTACCCACTACCCTATATTAATATTATTTTAGATTTTTGGGATGTTACAAGTCTACCCCCCTTACGGAGGTTTCGACCCCGAAACCTTAATACGTACCAAATAAAGCGGGGTAGTGCGTCCGCATCTCTTCCTCCGATTCCCACGTGAGTTCCGAGCCCTTCCTATGTTGCCATTGAACCAAGACTTGGTTTATGGACTTATTACGCAACCGCTTTACCTTGAAATCTTTTATGGCTACCGGCTTTTCTACATAATTCAACTTGTCATCAATCTCTATGTCTTCAAGAGGCACATAGGCGGTTTCGTCCGCAAGGCACTTTCGCAATTGTGATACGTGAAATGTGTTATGAATTCCACTAAGAGAGGGTGGTAATTCCAACTGGTAAGCAACCTGCCCAACCCGCGCCAAAATTTTAAATGGTCCGATATAACGCGGGCCCAACTTCCCGCGCTTATGAAACCTTATGATCCCCTTCCAAGGGGAGACCTTCAATAACACAAAGTCCCCGACCTGGAATTCAATGGGGCGCCTTCTTCGATCTGCGTATGCCTTCTGACGATCTTGAGCAGCTTGTATTCTAGCCCGTATAAGGCTAATCTTTTCGTTGGTAAGTGATACCAAGTCTTTTGGCGCTAGCTCCCGTTGACCCACTTCCCCCCAACAAACGGGAGTCCTACATTTCCTCCCATACAACATTTCAAATGGGGCCATTTGGATACTACTATGATAGCTATTATTATAGGCAAATTCTACTAATGGTAGGTGATCATCCCAATTCCCTCCAAAGTCAAGAACACATGCCCTAAGCATATCCATGAGCGTTTGGATCGTTCTTTCCGTTTGCCCATCCGTTTGAGGGTGGTACGCGGTACTTATCAACAACTTAGTACCCAATTCTTCTTGAAACTTTCTCCAATACCGAGACGTGAAACGAGTGTCTCGGTCTGACACAATGGACGTGGGCACCCCATGACGGGATATTATTTCATTCACGTAAATTTCCGCCATTCTTTCCGAGGTATATGACTCTCGGATTGCTAAGAAGTGGGCACTTTTTGTGAGTCGGTCAACTATGACCCAAATTGCATCATGCCCCTTCTTTGTCTTGGGAAGTTTAGTGGCCAAGTCCATCGTTATTTCTTCCCATTTCCAAACCGGCACCTCAAGCGGTTGTAACTTCCCATAGGGTCTTTGGTGTTCGGCTTTGACTTGGGAGCATGTCAAACATTTTTCCACATACTTAACTATATCACGCTTCATTCCGGGCCACCAATAATCCCTTTTTAGGTCCCGGTACATCTTCGTTGCTCCCGGGTGAACCGACAATCGAGATTTGTGAGCCTCGTTGAGCAAAAGAGCCTTCACTTCGCAAGGCCATGGAATCCAAATTCTGCCATACCGGGTCTTTATTCCACTTGCATTCTCTTCTAGCTTGTCAATAATTCCCTTCATTCTTATTTTCTTGGAATCTTCCGCCTGTAAAGCCTTGATTTGTGCCTCTCGTATACCCTCTAGAAGGTTGGGCGTAACCACAATACCCACGGCTTTCACTTGAATTGGAGGTGGATACTCCCTTCGACTCAGGGCGTCAGCCACAACATTGGCTTTACCCGGGTGATAAAGAATATCACAGTCGTAATCTTTAATCAATTCTAGCCACCTCCGCTGCCTCATATTGAGATCCTTCTGTTCAAAGAAGTATTTGAGGCTTTTGTGATCAGAATATATGGTGCATTTTGTCCCATACAGGTAGTGCCTCCATATCTTCAGAGCAAATACTACAGCCGCCAGCTCCAAATCATGGGTTGGGTAATTACACTCATGGGTTTTAAGTTGTCTTGATGCATAGGCAATGACCTTCCCCCTTTGCATCAAGACACACCCCAACCCTTGATGAGAAGCGTCCGTATATACAACGAAATCCTCTGTTCCCTCGGGCAATGTTAGGACTGGCGAACTAGACAACCTTTCTTTCAACAATCCGAATGCTCTTTGTTGATCTTCGCCCCAAACGAATCTTTCATGCTTCTTTGTCAACTTGGTTAATGGCAAGGCTATTTTTGAAAAGCCTTGTATGAACCTTCGATAGTAGCCCGCCAAGCCTAAAAAGCTTCGTACTTCACTCGGGTTCTTAGGGGCAACCCATTCTACTACCGCCTTAGCTTTGGACGGGTCCACCAAAATGCCGCTTTTATTCACTACATGACCCAAAAACTGGACTTCTCTTAGCCAAAATGCACATTTTGAAAACTTGGCGTAAAGTCTTTCCTTTCGAAGGGTTTCAAGAACTTCCCGTAAGTGATTCGCGTGATCCGCTTCACTACGAGAATATATTAAGATATCGTCTATGAATACAATCACAAAACGATCTAACATTGGGCGACACACCCGGTTCATTAAATCCATAAAAGCAGCTGGAGCATTCGTCAACCCGAAGGACATCACTAGAAACTCGTAATGTCCATACCGAGTCCTGAATGCGGTTTTGGTTACATCTTCATCTCGCACCTTTAGTTGGTGGTAACCCGATCGCAAGTCGATCTTTGAAAACCAACTCGCCCCTTGAAGTTGATCGAATAAGTCATCAATTCGTGGTAAGGGGTATCGATTCTTCACCGTCAATTTATTCAATTCCCGGTAGTCTATGCACATTCGCATGGATCCATCCTTCTTTTTAACAAATAACACGGGGGCTCCCCAAGGTGACACACTAGGGCGTATAAAGCCCTTATCAAGTAACTCTTGGAGTTGCGTCATCAATTCTCGTAGCTCCGTGGGCGCCAATCGATATGGTGCCTTAGCAACCGGTTGAGCACCGGGCACCAATTCGATCCGAAATTCCACTTCGCGTTCGGGAGGAAGCCCGGGAAGGCTTTCCGGGAAAACATCTTGGAATTCACTAACAATTGGCACATCTTCAATTTTGGGGGTGCCAATTGTTGTGTCCAACACATAGGCCATAAACGCCCTTTCTCCATTACGGACATACTTCATAGTTTCCACCAAGGTGCACAGCTTAGCCTCGAACTTCTTTTCTCCAACGATGCTCATCTTCTTTCCACTTGGCGATACCAAATGGATAGTTTTGCTCTCACATTGAAATTTTGCATGATACTTGGCTAACCAATCCATACCTATCACCACCTTGAATTCGCCCAACCTCATGGGCACTAAGTCAATTTCAAAGTCTTCGTCTTCAATGGTAATCTTACACCCTCTACAAACATTGTGTAACACATAATTCTTGCTATCGGCTATTTCTACGCTTAAAGGTATGTCCATTTCGTCTATTAGAAATGACGGGTGGTGTATCACTTCAACAGATATAAACGATCTACTAGCCCCGGTATCAAATAATACATACATTGGCATATTATTGATCAAGAATATACCTGTCACGACTTCAGGATGGCTCTTGGCCTCTTCGGCGGTAATTTGGAACATTCTTCCTCGGCCCTTAGGGGCATCATTCTTCTTACCCTCCTTGGGTGCTTCCTTCTTTGCATTCTTGCACTCCGCCTTCACATGACCGGGTTCGTAGCAATTGTAACATAGTTTAACGGGACTGGGACATTTGTAAAACGGGTGGCCCGATTGCCCGCAATTGTAACATGTCTTCTGCCCTAGCCGACATTCCCCCGTATGAAGTTTCCCACAAGTCTTGCAACTAGGTATGTCTCCCTTCTTGTTATCCTTCTTGTCTTGGTCATGAGTCCTCGCCTTTTTGGATGGTTCAAAACTCCTTTCCGCCTTTCTTTTCTCCCCCCTTGCTTCTTGTCGCTTTAGTTCCATTTCTCTTTCACGAGCCCATTCTATCAACTCAATCAGAGTACCACACTTCGAGGCAGTGATAAACTCTCTATATTCCGCCTTCAACATATCATGGTATCGATTTATCTTTGCCCTCTCAGTCCGAACCAACTCCGGACAGAACTTCATCTTGTCTAAAAACACACTTGTGATCTCGTCTATAGTCTCATTCTTTTGTCGGAGGTGGAGAAACTCTTCTTGAATTCGATCAATTGCGGTTTGAGGGCAATGATGTCTCAAGAAGGCCTCCTTAAATTCGTTCCAAGTCATCGCCTTTACCCGATCCTGCCCCAACTCCTTGCTATAGCTATCCCACCAATCCTTTGCACGGCGTCGTAATTGACCCGTAGCAAACATCACCTCATCCTCGGCCTCACAATGACTCCTAATAAACACCCCTTCCATATCGGAGATCCACCTTTGACATTCAAGTGGATCGATTTCCCCGTTGAACACTGTTGGATTACAAGCCATAAAGTTCCGGTATGTACATCTTTTATTATTCCTTGAACCGGACGACCCTTCTTCAATTAGCTTTTTCAATTCTTCAAGTTTGCTAGTCATCAAGCCTTCTACCACCCCCAAGATGTTGCTTTCTACTTCTTCTATTATCTTCGGGAGGTTTACTTTTATAGCCTCCCCTACTTCCGTAGCTACCATTTCCTTTACTTCATCATGTTGGGTACGTTCCCCTGCCGAGTTATCACCTTCATCCGCCATATTTCTGAAATATTAACAATCATTCAACACGTATTTCATACCGTAGTATTTCTATCGTTATCTATACTTTCTAAAATTTCCACTCCCAATACTTGGGTCACCACCCGTTCCACCAACTTCACACTAGGAGGGTAATTCCACATGTTTTTATGTTATCGTACCCTTAATACATTCACACATAAGGATATGATAACAACCGATGCAAAGGATGAAATAAAAAAAAAAAAAAAAATTTTTTTTTTTTTTGGGTCTACCGTACCCCTACGGTACCACCGTAGGGTTACGGTGGCCTAATGGCCCATTTTTCCACCGTATGGCAGCAGAGAATCACCGTCAACATTTTGAGGCTACCGTACCCCTACGGTACCACCGTAAGGGTACGGTGGCCTCTGCAACTTTTTTTTTTTTTTTTTTTTTTTTTTTTTTTTACCACCCTTCCTTTCTACCTTACACTTTTATGACCATTTAAAGTCAAGGCTTCCAACTCCTTAAAACTCATCTATTAACCTTTCCAACCCACCATTTCCCAACATACCTTGATCAAGTCTCGGATCGAATGCACGCCCCCACGAGCTTCCGGTTTGAGTTCAAGTACCTAACGGGCTTGATTCACTCAAACCTTGGCTCTGATACCAACTTGTAAGGACCGGTTTTTTTTTTTTTTTTTTTTTTTTTTAAAATACATTCACAACCAAATACTACTTACCAACCGTTTTCATTTACAACTAGTTCAAGTTTTCAAATATAGTTTGGATAAGTTGCCATGGGGGATTTATCCCAACATGTACTAAACACTAACCCAAAACCTTGGAGACTACCAAAAACATTGTTTACAAGACAAATCCCAAGACTTTAACCATGACACCCAACCCAACAAAACGCGTGTGCATTCCCACATCCGATCCGCGACTTGATCTTCAAGCATGCGCCTTACCTAGTACACAACACAACCAAAAGAGAGTTAGCTATGTGTTTTACCATGGATTATACCATTACTAACATTTATCATTCTAAACATCATTTATACTTCCATATTGACCCATTAAGGTCTTTCCACCCTTTTGACCCATTAAGGTCTTTCCCCCTTTTTGACCCATTAAGGTCTTTTCTACCATATGACCCATTATGGTCTTCTTGTTCATCCTACATAATTTCCACACTTGACCCGTTAAGGTCTTTCCAACCGTTGACCCGTTAAGGCCATTTCATTCATCCTACATAATTTTCCACCTTTGACCCGTTAAGGTCTTTCCAACCATTTGACCCATGAAGGTCATTTCAATCATCCTACAAATTTCCATCTTTGACCCGTAAGGTCTCTCTACATACTACATAACCCAACTATTTAACTCATTTATTCAAGGCACAACATTGTACACAAAAGTGACTAGTTGCAAGTCAAAACCAACTTACCTTTGTCTTGCGCGTCGTGTCCTCCTTGTTTGCTTGATCCTTCCGTCTTAATACCTACACTTGATGAACTCATAGTTTAGAACTCATGAACTCATCTTTTCTCCAATATAATTCTAGCCATGACTTATTAATGGCTCCACATTTGCTACCCATTTCAATTAATTCGCATAATATTAAGTATGATGCTTTTCTATTTATTCATTTAAGCATTTCAACATACACTTGGTGTGCATAAATTTTAATTAACATTCATATACCTCTTTATGGACACATAACCCTCCCATCCACACTATACATTTTACTACTACTATAACTAGCAAAAATCACAACATAAGATATCATCTTTACTAAGCTATGGCTCTGTTTGACCTGCAGAAAGTCAAACATGGGCTCTTTCTTAAAACCCATCTTCTCATACTCACATTTTCATACAATTTATCTTTGATTAACATAATTTATACATGCAACTGAGTGTATTTTCTTTATTAAACAAGCTACTTCCAATTTCTAAGCTAAATTATCAAAACTCATACATTTCTACCCTTATCCAAGAATTTCATCAACATAGAACAACCACTATTAGCATCCTACAACTCACCTTGTGTTTATTATGACCTAAGGACTTCAAATCCCTTCACATGCAAGTGAATTGGTCAATTTTGCTTGGGTTTTGGGGCTGATTAGTGAGTTTGGGGTTTGGGGTGGTTTTCTCCTTCTCCAAAATACGTATACTCCTTCTAGGAGTTTTATTTTTTGTGTCTTAATCCTCCCCACTCACCCCTAGATAATACATTGTTTCAGTTCAGCCCCTCCCTTTTAGATTACTAGTCATTTTAAGCCATAACTTGAGTTACTAGCCATTTAACCCTTTCTTTTTGTACATATTTACCCACTACCCTATATTAATATTATTTTAGATTTTTGGGATGTTACATACGGTGAATAGAAATTATGGTCCTCGACCTTTCCAATGGTTTAATTAATGGTTTTGTAGAGATGGGTGTGAGAAGTTGGTCATCGACACTTTGGATGGCCTATCTTTTGAAGGTGCAGCTAATTAAGTTTTATTGAAAAAGTTCAAGACTCTTCGGGGTGTTGTGTCCACATGGAAAAACGCAGTTTTGAAGAAAGAGACTGAGGAAATATAGGATTTACAAAACGATATAGAGCGCCTTGAATTAATTTTGGAAGTTAGAGAATTGGAAGAGGAGGAGAATGGATCTTTACTAAATGTAAAAAAGAATCTGAAACAGTTGGCGCAGTACCAATTGAAAGATTTGAGGCAACGCTCTCAGGTTAAGTAGGCATCATTGGGAGACGACAATTCGGCATTTTTTTATAGTTTCGTTAATGGTAGGAAAACATCCAATTTGCTGTCAGGTTTAATGGTCAACGGGGATTGGATTTGGAAACCAACACTTGTGAAGAAAGAGGTTTTGCAACACTTTAGGGGACATTTTTCTGACATGTATCCTGTTTGGCCAGACCTACTGTGACAACTCGGGTAAATCTCTCTTTTGGTTTCTATCTTTTGTTTGCTTCCTTCGTTATTTCTTTTGTTCTTTCTGTACTTGTGCAATTTTCGGGACGAAAATTCTTTTAACGTGGGGATGATGTGACACCCGGCAAATTCTGGTTAACAACGTTGTCTAGATGAAAGTCTACCTTAGCGAGTCACGCGTATATTGTACTTAACTGGGTTAGTTAAGTCGGGTTATGGTTCGGGAACTATTGGTTAGTCTAGAAGATCATTGGATGTTGGTCTAGAGGTTCATTAGATGTCAGTCCTTAACCAAGTGTACAAACGGTGACGATTGTAGGATCGTCAGGACATACGGAACGTACGAGTCTCGAGTCCCGGGAATTGGTGAACGAGTGTAAATATGTGTAATTACTTGTGTTATGTGTTTACAATCATTATATGACTTGTCGGTACGTGAATATGTATTAACATATGTTAAAACGGGGTTTAACGCGCAAAACGCACAAAACCAACCCCTATAGGCGAGTAGGAGGCCTAATCACCTATAGGGGAGGCGAGTAGGAGACCCTAGGGGCGATTAGGGTCCTACTCGTGTGTAGTTAAGGGCGAGTAGGCCCAATCACATGAACATTCAGGCGATTACAAGCCCTAATCGCCTGAAACTGCTGCATACTCGCTAGTTACGGGCTGGATGACTAAAAACGACTATAAATACCATACTTAACCTCCTAAACTTCATTATACCAACCCTAGTCGTCCCATAACCTGCCCCAACACATAAACAACCTCTGGAAGGCGATTTTTGATCAAAACTCAAGGTTTCAAGCTTGAATCATCATATTTTCATAATCCTAAGGTTTGATTTTCATCCATAACTCTTTATAAACGTTTTTAATCAATCCCTAATGGTCCAGACCTGTTCTTAAACGAAAAAGCTTTCTGAAAATCGTCAATAAGGGTTGTTAATCGGATTATAACTAATATGCATGCATTATGAGTGTGTATGATTAGAAAGTTAGGGTTTTTATGATTCATGATGATGACTTGATATGTTATTATGATAGATCAGTATTGATATTGATATTATGATAATAGGAATCTCAGTAATTGGATATTAGGGTTATGATTACGCGTGTTTGTATGATGTTGCATGCTATGTGAATTGGTGTTTGGATTACTTGGTTGCATGCAGGACTGATTATACGAGGTTAAACGAAGGATTTTGGGTTAAACATGTTTAGGATTGTGTTTGGGATGATATTGGGTGGTTACACACGTTCTGGATCTGATTTGGAGCGTTAAACGCGCGAAAAACCGGAACAGCAAGGTTACAGGCGAGTAGCATTTCTAATCGCCTATGTTATAGGCGAGTAGGGTGCTAATCGCCCATATTATAGGCGAGTAGAGGTCTACTCTTGTGTAAGATCAGGTGATTAGCCCTAATTGCCTATAAGTTCAGGGGAATAGCCCTAATTGCCTATAAGTTCAGGGGAATAGCCCTAATTGCTAGTAAGTTCAGGGGAGTAGCTCCTAATCGCCTATAATAGAGGCGAGTAGGATTTCTAATTGCTAGTTGACCAACCTAATTGCTAGTTGACTTTTCCTAATCGCGTGTACTGCTGCTGTAAGTGTAAATTAGCATTCCGAGACCCGATTTAACATGTAGTAACATGCTAGGAACCCCGTAACATGTCTAATAACTTGGTAACATATATTTGGATGTATTTCGGTGATACGTGAACTATGTGCTATAACTTGTTGTGCGTTAACGAATGTTAAGTGTACTTGCGTTATTGTACGTTTTGGAGCGTAAACATAACACGGGGAGTCTCGGGTCACCAATGGGATGTCGAGTCTTGTACTTTGGGTCGGTTAAACAGTCACGGTGTTTTCAAACGAACTTGGTTATGGTCTGGACATCTAGGGACTAATTAACCTGCGGGTTATTAGTCTAAGTACTTGTAACTGTCGTATGTTAGGTCGCCGCTTACGGGACTAGCATAGCAGCTGGGTTTACTCGGGTTAAGGAGTAACGCAACTTAAGGTGAGTTTACGGCCCCTCTTTTAAACTGGTTTTATACTTTCGGGGGAGAAAACATGTGTTAAAACGGTTATTTGGTAACTACTGTCATACTATGGGTTTCTATTGTGTACTACACGATCTTTGGAAGTCCCGGGGGGAACCATGAATGTGCGGGTTTGCACAACGGGGAAATGTGAATAGCGCTATTGGGAGTGACCAACCCCGCTCGTCGACTTGGAGGATCGGCGGGTGCATATTGTCTCAAACAGGAACAACAGGAACAACAGGAACTACATCGGGCATACTTTTGGTATTCGCGTTAGTAATGGTTTTCCAATCGTGGTAGTAACAAAACGTACGCCTAGCTAGCGTATACTGGTTTTCGATTATTATAGTATGGACAGGTGGACTTGGTACTTGGATACAAAACCTGTAAACTCACCAGCATTTTTGTGCTGACGTAAACTTTTACATGTTTTCTCAGGTCGCTAAGGTAGCACGACTGGACTAGGGCGCACGCGTCTGCACGGCGTCTTACTAGGGTTGCATGGTCTTTTGAACGTTGAACTATTATTTCATTGTTGAGATACTGTTTTAAAATAAGCTTCCGCTGTAAACGGGGATTTTAAACTATGTTTTGAAATTGCATTTATGTTCATTTAGACTTGTTTATTGTGATCGTTGGTTTGGATCCTGGTTTGTCATGCGCCTCGCGGTAAAACTCCGCAAGTGGATTTTGAGGGTGTGACAGATTGGTATCAGAGCCAATGGTTATAGTGAACTAGGACTGCATGTAGAGTCTAGTCTATAGCCGAGTCGCACACACTAGACGATCACATGGTACTAAACGTTATAGTGGTATACGTATGGTCTTGTCGGGGTGTCTCTAAATCGTTGGTCTTTCTACGTTACATCATCCGTTCTATCTTAGGTTGGGTTACTTGTTTTCTAGGCAGTGTGGTCTATTGGGGTAACTCGTGTGCTCTTGAGATTTGTCCAAGGCTCGGACATCTCCCTTTCGCACTCCAATAGAAACACTTGTCATAAACTACCGTAGTAGTACGGTGTGTAGCTAAGAGTCTATGTTCGGTGATTTGAACTTTGAACTAGGAGAACACTGGGAGGACCATGTAGAGCGTTTTATCATTTTGGGTGCACACAAAATCATAAAACGAAATGCATGGAAGTCCTGGTGAACTCTGGGTTTGGAGGGATAGTCCTGGATTGGATCTAGCCGTGATCTTGTGAACATTAGTGGTTATCTTTAACTGCGAAACTAAATTTTCTCGTTCTTTCTGCCAGAATCATGTCTGGAGTGCGTGGAGGACGTGGAGGTGGTCGCAATGGTGGACGTGGTGGTGGTCGCGGTGGTGCTGGTGGTCGTGGTGGAGGTATTAACCTATCACAGGCTGATCTGAACAACTTGCTCCAAGCTGCCTTCCAGTTAGGGCACAACGGTGGTGGTAAGTTGTTTTATCCATTTTCTTTGCCTCATTGGTGAGCCTTGTTTACGTTATTCGTGGTTTCTCATACGTTTCATTTCAGGTGGTCCTGTTGACCCACCCCCACCCATGTGCACCTACAAGATGTTCCGGGACTGTAAGCCCCAGGAATTCTCTAGCACTGAGGGTGCGGTTAGCTTGCTAAGGTGGTTGGAGAAAGTGGAGTCGGTATTTCTGATGTGTAACTGTCTTCCAGAAGATCGGGTGAAGTATTCGGCTGCGTTATTTCAGGACGTGGCATTGACTTGGTGGAATGGCATCACCCAGAACATGGGTATTGGGGAGGCATATGCTATGCCATGGGAGAACTTTGTGCAGTTGCTGAAACGTGAGTATTGTCCGAGGGAAGAGGTACAGAAGCTGGAGCATGAGGTGTGGAACCTCAAGATGACTGGGTCGGAAATCGAGAAGTATACTGTGAGACGGAATGAGTTGGCAGTGCTGTGTCCCGATCTGCACGTGCCAGAATATCGTAGGATTGAACACTATGTCTCAGGGTTAGTACCGGAAATTGCAGGGTTAGTGGCTGCTGGAAATCATCCTACTTATGCGGAGGTAGTTCGATCGGCCCATAGGATGACCAACTTAAAAGTGAATGAGGGGATTTTGCCTGCGAAAGGTTCGACTGTTAAGGCCCCAGAGAACAACAAGCGCAAGTGGGAGAACGACGGGAAAGGATCTGGGTCTACACAGCAGGGTAAAAGGTTTTATAATGGGGGTTCATCTTCTTCGGGTAACAAGCAGGGTGGTTATGCGGGAAAACTGCCCAAATGCAACAGGTGTGGACGCCATCACCAAGGGAACTGCGACAGTAACCGTTGTCACCGCTGCCAGCGAACAGGGCATTATGCTAAGGATTGTCGTGCTACACTTCCATCGACTCAGGCTCCGACTAACAGCTCAGCTCCGACTACTCAGGGGACTACAGGGAAACAAGGATGCTACAACTGTGGTGACACTGGGCATTACAAGAAGGATTGCCCAAAACTGAAGCAGGGTGGGAACAACGGGAATGGTAACAACGGGGGCGGCGGCAGAAATGCACGTGCCTTCGTCATTGGAGCTGCTGAGGCTAGACAGGACCCTGACACAATCACCGGTACGTTTCTTCTCAATAATCGTTCTGTTAGCGTGTTATTTGATTCTGGTGCCGACAAGAGTTTTGTATCCATGGATGTTAGTCGACTGCTAGATGTAGTACCCGTACCATTAGAGACCAAGTATATTATTGAGTTGGCTGACGGTAAAACGATTGAAGCTACTAGTATCCTTCGGGAGTGTCAATTAGAGTTGTCGGGTTTATCATTCCCCATCGACCTTATGCCGGTACCTTTGGGTAGTTTTGACGTTGTAGTAGGAATGGATTGGTTATCTTTGTATCGCGCGGAGATCGTCTGTTACGATAAGGTTATTCGGATTCCTCTCCCTGATGGAGAATTTCTTTCTGTGTACGGTATCAAGGGTGGTGTTCCGCTAAACATCATCTCTAGCATGAAAGCCCTTAAGTGTCTTCGAAAGGGTTATCCAGCCGTATTGGCGCTTTTATCTGTTTCCCCTGGTGATGAAAAGAAGATCGACGACATTCCGGTGGTACGCGAGTTTCCTGATGTTTTTCCCGATGATTTATCTGGTCTTCCTCCTCATCGTCAAGTCGAGTTCGGTATTGATCTTGTACCAGGGGCTGCTCCTATTGCTCGGGCCCCCTACCGTCTTGCACCTCCCGAGATGCAGGAATTGTCTAGTCAGTTACAGGAACTCTTGGACAAGGGTTTCATCCGACCAAGTTCTTCCCCTTGGGGAGCCCCGATTTTATTTGTTAAGAAGAAGGATGGAAGTTTCCGATTGTGTGTGGACTACAGAGAGCTGAACAAATTGACCGTCAAGAACCGTTATCCTCTTCCACGTATTGATGATCTATTCGACCAGCTTCAGGGTTCTAGTTATTATTCCAAGATTGATTTGAGGTCCGGTTATCACCAGCTGCGCGTCAGGGAGGCTGACGTTGCAAAGACTGCTTTTCGAACACGTTATGGCCATTTCGAATTCTTGGTCATGCCTTTCGGTCTTACGAACGCACCGGCGGTTTTCATGGACTTGATGAACCGCGTCTGTAAACCATATTTGGACAAATTCGTCATTGTGTTTATTGATGACATTCTGATCTACTCCAAGAACGAGACCGAACACGGGGAACATCTGCGGTTAGTTTTGGAACTCTTGCGACGGGAAAAACTTTACGCCAAGTTCTCAAAGTGTGACTTTTGGTTACGCGAAGTGCAATTCCTAGGACATGTGGTTAATGAACTAGGGATTCATGTCGATCCAGCTAAAATCGAAGCGATCAAGGACTGGGGAGCACCCAAGACGCCAACTGAGGTGCGGCAATTCCTAGGCCTTGCGGGCTACTATCGTCGTTTCATTCAGGGGTTCTCGAAGATTGCTCAACCCCTCACCACTCTCACTCAGAAGGATAGGAAATTCGACTGGGGTGAACCACAAGAGTCAGCGTTTGAAGAACTGAAGTCCAAACTGTGTTCTGCTCCTATTTTGTCTTTACCTGAGGGTTCTGATGATTTTGTTGTTTACTGTGATGCTTCCATTCATGGACTCGGTTGCGTGTTGATGCAACGCGAGAAAGTGATTGCGTATGCTTCTCGTCAACTCAAAGTGCACGAGGAGAACTACACAACTCATGACTTGGAGTTGGGTGCCGTGGTATTCGCGTTGAAAATTTGGAGACATTACTTGTACGGTACCAAATGCACCATCTACACCGATCACAAGAGTCTCCAACACATTTTCGACCAACAACATTTGAACATACGGCAGCGTCGTTGGATCGAACTTTTGAACGACTATGATTGTGCTATTAAGTACCATCCTGGCAAGGCGAATGTTGTAGCAGACGCCTTGAGCAGGAAGGAATCTACTAAACCTCGTCGCGTTCGGGCGTTGCAGCTCACTATTCATTCATCGTTACCTGATCAACTCCGTTCTGCCCAATTGGAAGCTTTGAAGGAGGAAAACCTTAAAGCTGAAACTATGCACGGTGCCGACAAGCACCTAGAGCGAAGGTCTGATGGCCTGCACTATTTCGCAGAACGTATATGGGTTCCTTTGTTCGGGGGACTACGGGAGCTTGTCCTTGATGAGGCTCATAAGTCCCGGTATTCTATTCATCCTGGTTCGGATAAGATGTACCAAGATCTGAAGGTGCTTTACTGGTGGCCAAACATGAGGTCGGACATAGCCTCATACGTGAGCAAATGCTTGACCTGTGCTAAGGTCAAGGTGGAATACCAGAAACCGTCGGGTCTCCTGCAACAACCTGAAATTCCGGAATGGAAATGGGAACGGATTACTATGGATTTTGTCACACAACTTCCTAAATCACCAAGCGGGAACGACAAGATATGGGTGATTGTCGATCGGTTGACGAAATCAGCTCATTTTCTTGCTATTAAGGAGACCGACACCATGGATCGTTTGGCTCGTCTTTACTTGAAGGAAGTTGTTTCTAAGCACGGGGTACCAGTTTCTATTATCTCGGATCGCGACTCCCATTTTACTTCTCACTTCTGGAAGTCTTTGCACAAGGCTTTGGGTACCCAACTAGACATGAGTACGGCTTACCATCCACAGACTGACGGTCAGAGTGAGCGTACGATTCAAACTTTAGAAGACATGCTGCGGGCATGTGTGATCGATTTTGGCAAAGGTTGGGAAGCTCATCTACCGTTAGTAGAATTCTCGTACAATAACAGTTATCACACGAGCATCAAGGCTGCTCCGTTCGAAGCACTGTACGGACGGAAATGCCGTTCTCCTCTTTGTTGGGCTGAAGTGGGTGAGACTCAACTCACTGGGCCTGAACTAGTGTACGAAACTTCGAAAAAGATCGTACAGATTCGTAATCGGTTGGCGGCGGCACGGGACCGGCAAAAGAGTTATGCCGATCAGCGTCGCAAACCACTGGAGTTCCAAGTCAATGACAAGGTACTTCTAAAAGTCTCACCGTGGAAGGGCGTCATACGCTTTGGGAAGCGTGGCAAACTCAATCCGCGATATGTCGGCCCATTTACGATCCTGGAACGGATTGGGCCGGTGGCATATCGACTTGATCTACCGACGGAGCTCGGTAACGTACATAACGTCTTTCACGTGTCAAACTTGAAGAAGTGTCTGGCTGACGAGTCTCTCATCGTTCCACTAGAAGAGATCAAGGTTGATGATCGTCTTCGGATTGTGGAAGAACCTGTGGAGATCCTTGACTACAAGATTCGCAGCCTGCGTCACAGCAAGATTCGTATCGTTAAGGTTCGGTGGAACTCGGACCGGGGACCGGAATATACATGGGAACGGGAGGATCAGATGAAGTCTAAGTATCCTCATCTTTTTCCTAAGGAAGCGTTCGAGTCGAGACATGTCTCTTCGGCAGCTGAATGAATCTCGGGTCGAGATTCCTTTTAACGTGGGGATGATGTGACAACTCGGGTAAATCTCTCTTTTGGTTTCTATCTTTTGTTTGCTTCCTTCGTTATTTCTTTTGTTCTTTCTGTACTTGTGCAATTTTCGGGACGAAAATTCTTTTAACGTGGGGATGATGTGACACCCGGCAAATTCTGGTTAACAACGTTGTCTAGATGAAAGTCTACCTTAGCGAGTTACGCGTATATTGTACTTAACTGGGTTAGTTAAGTCGGGTTATGGTTCGGGAACTATTGGTTAGTCTAGAAGATCATTGGATGTTGGTCTAGAGGTTCATTAGATGTCAGTCCTTAACCAAGTGTACAAACGGTGACGATTGTAGGATCGTCAGGACATACGGAACGTACGAGTCTCGAGTCCCGGGAATTGGTGAACGAGTGTAAATATGTGTAATTACTTGTGTTATGTGTTTACAATCATTATATGACTTGTCGGTACGTGAATATGTATTAACATATGTTAAAACGGGGTTTAACGCGCAAAACGCACAAAACCAACCCCTATAGGCGAGTAGGAGGCCTAATCACCTATAGGGGAGGCGAGTAGGAGACCCTAGGGGCGATTAGGGTCCTACTCGTGTGTAGTTAAGGGCGAGTAGGCCCAATCACATGAACATTCAGGCGATTACAAGCCCTAATCGCCTGAAACTGCTGCATACTCGCTAGTTACGGGCTGGACGACTAAAAACGACTATAAATACCATACTTAACCTCCTAAACTTCATTATACCAACCCTAGTCATCCCATAACCTGCCCCAACACATAAACAACCTCTGGAAGGCGATTTTTGATCAAAACTCAAGGTTTCAAGCTTGAATCATCATATTTTCATAATCCTAAGGTTTGATTTTCATCCATAACTCTTTATAAACGTTTTTAATCAATCCCTAATGGTCCAGACCTGTTCTTAAACGAAAAAGCTTTCTGAAAATCGTCAATAAGGGTTGTTAATCGGATTATAACTAATATGCATGCATTATGAGTGTGTATGATTAGAAAGTTAGGGTTTTTATGATTCATGATGATGACTTGATATGTTATTATGATAGATCAGTATTGATATTGATATTATGATAATAGGAATCTCAGTTTTTGGATATTAGGGTTATGATTACGCGTGTTTGTATGATGTTGCATGCTATGTGAATTGGTGTTTGGATTACTTGGTTGCATGCAGGACTGATTATACGAGGTTAAACGAAGGATTTTGGGTTAAACATGTTTAGGATTGTGTTTGGGATGATATTGGGTGGTTACACACGTTCTGGATCTGATTTGGAGCGTTAAACGCGCGAAAAACCGGAACAGCAAGGTTACAGGCGAGTAGCATTTCTAATCGCCTATGTTATAGGCGAGTAGGGTGCTAATCGCCCATATTATAGGCGAGTAGAGGTCTACTCTTGTGTAAGATCAGGTGATTAGCCCTAATTGCCTATAAGTTCAGGGGAATAGCCCTAATTGCCTATAAGTTCAGGGGAATAGCCCTAATTGCTAGTAAGTTCAGGGGAGTAGCTCCTAATCGCCTATAATAGAGGCGAGTAGGATTTCTAATTGCTAGTTGACCAACCTAATTGCTAGTTGACTTTTCCTAATCGCGTGTACTGCTGCTGTAAGTGTAAGTTAGCATTCCGAGACCCGATTTAACATGTAGTAACATGCTAGGAACCCCGTAACATGTCTAATAACTTGGTAACATATATTTGGATGTATTTCGGTGATACGTGAACTATGTGCTATAACTTGTTGTGCGTTAACGAATGTTAAGTGTACTTGCGTTATTGTACGTTTTGGAGCGTAAACATAACACGGGGAGTCTCGGGTCACCAATGGGATGTCGAGTCTTGTACTTTGGGTCGGTTAAACAGTCACGGTGTTTTCAAACGAACTTGGTTATGGTCTGGACATCTAGGGACTAATTAACCTGCGGGTTATTAGTCTAAGTACTTGTAACTGTCGTATGTTAGGTCGCCGCTTACGGGACTAGCATAGCAGCTGGGTTTACTCGGGTTAAGGAGTAACGCAACTTAAGGTGAGTTTACGGCCCCTCTTTTAAACTGGTTTTATACTTTCGGGGGAGAAAACATGTGTTAAAACGGTTATTTGGTAACTACTGTCATACTATGGGTTTCTATTGTGTACTACACGATCTTTGGAAGTCCCGGGGGGAACCATGAATGTGCGGGTTTGCACAACGGGGAAATGTGAATAGCGCTATTGGGAGTGACCAACCCCGCTCGTCGACTTGGAGGGTCGGCGGGTGCATATTGTCTCAAACAGGAACAACAGGAACAACAGGAACTACATCGGGCATACTTTTGGTATTCGCGTTAGTAATGGTTTTCCAATCGTGGTAGTAACAAAACGTACGCCTAGCTAGCGTATACTGGTTTTCGATTATTATAGTATGGACAGGTGGACTTGGTACTTGGATACAAAACCTGTAAACTCACCAGCATTTTTGTGCTGACGTAAACTTTTACATGTTTTCTCAGGTCGCTAAGGTAGCACGACTGGACTAGGGCGCACGCGTCTGCACGGCGTCTTACTAGGGTTGCATGGTCTTTTGAACGTTGAACTATTATTTCATTGTTGAGATACTGTTTTAAAATAAGCTTCCGCTGTAAACGGGGATTTTAAACTATGTTTTGAAATTGCATTTATGTTCATTTAGACTTGTTTATTGTGATCGTTGGTTTGGATCCTGGTTTGTCATGCGCCTCGCGGTAAAACTCCGCAAGTGGATTTTGAGGGTGTGACACCTACAGTGTCAGAATCTGATGAATTTGACTGATGAAATGGCGGAGCAGCTTATTAGTCTGTTTAGTAAAGAAGAGGTGAAAGCGGTGGTCTTCGATTGTAGTCTCAATAAGGCCCCAAGGCCTGATGGATCTAACTTTAGTTTTTTAAGAAAATTCTGGGCGTTCTTTGAGGATGACTTTGTGAGACTGATGGCTGAGTTTCACAAGACTGGTACTATTAGTTGTGCTGTGGTTCGTCTTTTATCACGCTTTTTTCTAAGTCTAAAGTTTCGTTGGGTTTGAAGGACTATAGGCCGATTACACTTGTGGGGACTATCAGCAAGGTTATTTCTAAAGTCTTGGCCTTGAGGATCCGAAAGGCTATAGGGACGGTTATTTCTCAATCAGCTTTCTTGTCCGACCGGTACATTTTGGAGGGGCCTCTTGTGGTTAACGAAGTGATGGCTTGGCTTAAAGCAAAGAAGAAGAAGGCTTTCCTTATGAAGATCGACTTTGAAAAAGCTTATGACAACGTTAATTGGGGTTTTTTGTTGTCTATTTTGAGTCAAATGGGCTTCCCTAGCAAGTGGTGTTGTTGGATTCGAGGCATTCTTGAGTGGTCCCGGACTGCGGTTCTTGTAAATGGGGCCCTCACGTTCGAATTTCAATGCCAAAAAGGCTTAAGACAAGGTGACCCGGTATCACCTTTCTTATTCCTTATAGTGACAGAGTCTCTTTATAGTATGATTAAACAAGTTGTCAACATTGGCGAGTTTAAAGGGGTTGAACTTAACTCTCATGGTTTGGCGCTCTCTCACTTGTTCTATGCGGATGACGCTTTGATAACAGGAGAATGGACCAGGGATAATATACAGAAAATGGCCAGACTTCTGCAGTGCTTTTTTTCTTTTCTCGGGACTTATAATAAATATTCATAAATCTAATCTGTTTGGTATTGGTATTTCGGGTGATGAGGTTGGGGTTATGGCGAAGGTGATGGGGTGTAGGGCAGGTGATGTTTCGTTCGAGTATCTCAGTATTCGAGTTGGAGCAAACATGAATAGGAGTAATAATTGGATCACTGTGATTGAGACTATTCAGGGTCGGTTAGCGAATTGGAAGGCCAAGACTTTATCAATAGGGGGTCGTGTCACTTTGATCAAATTTGTTCTTGAGAGTCTTCTGGTTTATTACCTTTCCATCTATAAAGCTCCATTATACATCCTTGAGAAGATAGAAGCAATATTCAGAGGGTTCATGTGGGCCGGTTCTAATGTTGGTGACAAGATTCACTAGGTGGCGTGGGACAGATTGACGGCCCCGAAGTCTAAGGGTGGTCTAGGAATTTATCGGCTAATAGACGTCAATGAAGCACTCCTAGCATAGTGGGTTTGGAGGTTTAGAACTGAGGACACGAGTCTTTGGAAGAAGGTTATATATGCATGTCATAAAGCCGTAATAATGGGAATTGCTTGCCTTTAAATAAATCTGTGCGAGGATGTTGGAACGCTATAGTGAAGACCGGGAATAATTTGAAGTTTGGGGATACGCGTCTGCATAATCTTATCAAAGGCGTTTTTGGCGATGGGTCGTCTATCCGATTTTGGCTGGATATTTGGGTTGGGTCTAAGGCCTTTCGGGACAAATGGCCAGATTTAATTCGACTAGAATCTAATAAAAAAATGTTGGGTGCGGGACAGATTAGCAGATGGGGGTATCATTTGGGACTGGGTTCGGCTTACTGAGTCGATTTCCAAGGAGTAGCAGCTTCAGGAATGTTTGGATATGATCATCAGGTTCGAATGTTTAACTACTAAGGATAAATGGAAGTGGAGCGATGAAGAGGGAGGACAATTCTTAGTTAAATGTGTAAAACAACTTTTTAACAAGCACATGAACTTTGATGATAATTATCGGTTCTAGTGGATATCATGGGTGCCTTTCAAATGTAACATTCACGCGTGGAGGGCTGAGATGGATAGGATCCCTACACGCGAAGCGCTGCTGAGGAGGAATATAAATGTTGGGAATCAAGTGTGTAGTTTTTGCGACTTTGGTCCAGATTCGGCTGTCCATTTGTACACAGGTTGCAGTTTTGTTGAAGGCATTTGGTCGTGTATAGGCTACTGGTGCAGAATCGACCCGATATACGCCTTTCAGGTTCGTGATCTGTTTTCACTGCACAAAAAAAGCACCGGGTGGCAAGGCTGGTAAATTGATCGTTAAAGGTATCATCTTGGTTACATTATGGCTCATTTGGAAGGCGCGTAACGACTTGGTTTTCAATCAAAGAAAAGTGAAGGTTGTCGATATTGTAGCTAATGTAAAGTCCTTTTCTTTTTTGTGGTTGAAAAATCGCTCTAGATTTAAACATTTAGAGTGAAATAATTGGGCTTTGAACCCTTTGTATATGGTGTAATGGTTTTGAGCAGCCTTCTTTTCAAAGTCACGCTCATCATTTGAATGAAAGTTAATGTTAAAAAAAAAACATGTATACTTTGTGTAAACTCATCATCAAAAGGTTTACTTTGAGAAATAACATAATTATAAATGCATCTTGCCCTATCTGATCGCCACCTCAATTAGTTTGACATTTATCATGCTTGATGGGTTGCAAATTAACTTCATACTTCACATGAGGAATTTGCCAACACAAGACTAATTAAATGAGTTTTGTTTGAATAGTATGCTGACGTACTTAGGTTCGCTTACGGTTGTGCGCATATAATGTATATATTTGTGGCTTTCGGGGGGCAAAAGTAAAGTTGAACTAATTTTAACGTTATTTTACTAATTTCGTGAAAATAACGTAAAAATGACGGACGGTTAATCATGCATCAGGTGGTGGCGTTGATAGCCAAAAGACAAGGAGGCACATGCACCAGTCGGGTTTGTTCCGATTGCATAGATGTACATGTGGGGCATTTTTATGTTTACCTTAACCTACAAAATTTTTACATCAAATACAATTCATGTTGGTAACGTTTTCTTGTTTTGATTATTTTTTTTATGAATGTGCTACATTTTCAAATGAATCTAAGGGGTTGTTTGATAAGCCTCTTAATGAGGCTCTTAACCATTCTTCGCTGAATGATTCAGCATTTAGCGCGTTTGTTTCAGCTTTTGAATGGAATGGTTAACACTGAATCATTAAGATTTGGGATGTTGCTGAACTATTAAGCACTGAATTAGGCTGATCTTAATGAGCCTCTCCTACCAATGTGGAACAAGAAAACTAACCATTAAGAGGTCCAACTTAATGATTCAGCACTTAACCATCTCCCCCGCAGAATGAAGCACTGGCATTGGCACTGACGAAGACGACTATTACAAAATAACCCTAGCTCCACCGGAGAAGACGACAATGAATGGAAACAGCAGAAGAAAGCCAAGCTCGTTGTTCTGTTTGCCTCAATTGGATATGGTGGTGTTTTTGCTGATTTATCATGAGGTAATCAATTACGCATGCATTCAAATAAGATCCTTAATGAAAATTTGTTTAAGGCTTTTCAGTTGTTATTGGTTCAACAACTTTGCGAAAGACTTCATTTCATCTGGGACTCGTCGCAAACACACCCTATATATATGTAGCCCCATCGCCTCTATTGTTTTCACATCCATGATTATCGATAAGTACACTATACGTACTCCCAATCTCTTTTCGGTTTTCATGATTGTATCATAATCAGAGTAAAATCTCATATGTCGATTTGTAACACATTAATGTTTTGCATTGCATGGTTTTACATGAGCAAGAAATATGTGTGCATTTAAAAACCTACTATGCACGGGTGTTGGTTTCAACTTGTAAAAATCAGGATATGTAATGTAGTACAAGAAAAAAAATTGTATATCATTAACACCAAAATAACATGTTAATATCTAATGTGACAGCCAATGATGTCCAGCCCAGCTGGTCGGAGGTGGGAGGGTTTACTCTTTAGGAAGGTTCCCGCCCAGGCTTGGTCTCAGGTTCGAGTCCCCCCACTCGCACTAAGGGGTGAGAAATTCAACACCCGCGTTTGGCCTGGATTCGAACTGGGGTTGAGGGGTTATGCGTCGTTTGGATTCTCCGCTGAAATGCACCTTCCAAAAAAAAAATATCTAATGTGACATTGTATAAACCTAAAACAACTCACTAACGCATGATAAGGCATTAATGCTTAGGTATGACCTAAACGTGACTTCGCGTAACCTGAAACAACTCTAATAACACACTGCAAGACCAATTATTACACATTGAAAGATACTCATCATGCACATGTCATTAACACTAAGAGCGTGTTATTAAAAGGATTAACAAGCTACAATTGTCTATTTTTTGTTAAAAGTTGGGGAAACAGTATACAAATACCAAAGACTCCAGCTACTTACACTTCTTTAATTGAGGCCAGCTTCTTTAGGCGTCTTTGCAACAATTGAAAGTGCATGCAAACCAGACTCGAGTTCATCTGCAAGCGCATCATAGACCATACGGTGCCTCTTGACCAGATTTTGACCATCAAACTTACCTGAAACAACCTTCACATTGAAATGCGTTTCACTTGCATTGTCTTTAACAGCAGCATGTCCTGCATGCTGATACGATACATCTTCCACTTCCAAAACCTTGGCTTCTAAAACTGTTTGAAGCTTCGACTTGATCCTGCTTGCCCGTGTCAGCAATAGATTTGCTCCTCGTGAACCCATCGTTTGCCAATTTAACTGCAGCCAAAAATACGGAACTCAGCACTACTTAATCTACAACGGATCCTATGAATATAAACATCTATTAACCAACAGATCTCAATAACTCTTTAATCACAAATATCAACACAACTGACCATTCAGTACAATATAAATGAGTACTTAAATCTTAATGTGAGATTTATTAGGTCATAATCGATTGGTTTATAATTGCAGTAGGCACTCTCAGCCTCAGGTGCTTAGGTCCCATAAGTACAACCAAAAAATTCTTTAATTACAACCAGAAGTTGCGTCACTCACTCTCTCTAGTCTCTATTATGTTTTAGATGCCGCCAACCTTTCTATATCAAGTAAATATCTCTTCACACCTTTTGCTATTACACATGAGCCTCCTATATACACTAAAATTGACCAATTTTGACCCAGAACATAGTCACCAAATTCAATGTTCGCTACAGTACGGGTACGCGGTTCGGGTACGCATTTCGCTAGAGGGGACGTATTCGATACGGAGGGGGTAGGTTCATTTCGGTACGAACCGGTACGGTGTACCATGAAGTCCGGTTTGGTGTATCCATATTAAAACACAAATTACCTAATTCCATAGCTATCAAATGCGCTAGGCGCACAGGCCTCGCATGAAGCCTAGGTGCGAGGCGCAAAAAAAGCGAGGGCCTGAAATAAAAAAAAAAAAAGCTAACAAAAAAATAAAGTACAAATATATTAAAATAATACTATTTTTCATCTAGTTCGTATCAAAAGTTTTGAAATATTGGTCTATTAGTGTATAGAAGTAGTATTCCTTAGATAAAAGTAGAAATATGGCTGAAATCTAGCCTTAATTTAACGAATTTGGCTGGAAACTCTCCGAAATTTGGGACTTTAGATGAAATCTGCGCATAAACCATCACCTGGAGAATTAAAGCGCAAATTTCCACGACTCAAAGCGCAAATGCATCGCCTTGCCTAAAAAATGGGCCTAGCTCGAAATTATGGAGTACATATAATCACGGGTAGCACCATATTACAGGTAAGAAGGAGTTTCAGTCGAACGAACTCATCCAATATTTGACCTAATAGGATCATTGTTCCAGCACATCGAGTTCGCGAATTCGCGGCTATAAGAGCGAATTTGGTGACTATGACCCAGAAGTAAATGAGGCTCCACCTCAAGCCCATGAGGCGTTTACCACCTAACCTCACTCCTCGGGCAGGCCATTTAAACCAAGCTTAGGACTGAGACTACACAGTGCGGTCATTTCCGTGCGGGGGTATGGATCAACATATGGAATTCCCCTCCAAGACCAAAAAACCACAGAGTGGTAAGTGGCGTGGAGAGGTTTTTATTATTGATTTTTTCAATTAAACAGCCATTCATAATCATCCATAATCCAACAACCAATCACAACCATCCACATCACCCTCACCTTTTGCCCCACGCCATATAGGGGGTGGAATTGGGGCGGACACCGGGTAGTCTTAGATAATCAGTTTGATACTAGTTACAACAAAAGCTGATCATGTCTGATAACAGAGCAAACTTACTAATATATCTTTATTCTACCTTTATCTTATGGGTTTAGTTTCTTAGATGAACAAAATAATAATAGTGATAACTGTCCAAACTCAAATCAAAGCCTAATAACAAATTCACTGCCTAAGCTAAAATAATGAAAAGTATAGAGATAGTCAAATCTACTGAATAATAAGAATGAAAATCATTCAATCGTTTTGAGGAAATTAAAACATAATCGCATTCAGATGAACAACTGTATCAATCAATATATCATCAAAAAGTAGAAATTTACCGGGATCAAAACTTGGAGATGAAGAATGGAAAAACGGCGTAGATTGCTTTCTTTCTACTGTCGTCTCTTGATAATTAAGTGATAACCATGAAAGTGAAACCTCTCTCTCGAGTCTCGAGTGGGTTGGTTTGTAAAGCCCAAATGTTAATTGAGTTGCTTATATTTGTGCATAATCGGGTTGGGTTGGTCAAGTCCAGCCCATTTGTGTTGGGCTTTTGAATTATGCCAAGACATTTTTTTATTTATTTATTTATTTATTTATTTTTTTTTTTTTTGAGTAAGTTACAAATTGAGTTGCTTGAAGTCCTTTTAACTTATAAAATTACGGTGAACGTTCTTTATATTTTAACTTCTACATAGACGGTGTCCTTTCTCCATAACGTCTGCCTACATGCAAAACATGTGAGTGTAATATCATACCTTTTTCATGACTCAATTAAAAAAAAGTTTTATATTGTTTTTTAATAAGATTATATACAGTGGCGCAGGTTAGATGGGGCGTGCAGGGGTGGCCCCGAATTTTCGCTCAGAAGTTTCGATTATATAGTGTTTGTATAGAATTTTTTAGGTATATACGGTTTCGACCCCCCCCCCCCCCCTTTTTTTTTTGAACAAAAAGAATATTATATAAATCAAAACTAACGATACAAGGTTCCCAAAAATCGGTTGTTTTACCGAGTTCATCCTTTTTCTTTGTTTTTTTTCTTTTTGGCCCAATTTTAAAAGGTTTCCAAGTTTTTGATTTAGCCCATTTATTTTTTTAGGAAAACTAATTTAAAAGCCCACTTATATGATGGGGAAGAACAAAACCATAACATCTTTTTTCAAAAGAGCGAATGAGGAACAAGTAGAGGGAATAGATAATGAAAATATAAGTAAACGTCAAAAAGTTTCAACAAGCGAACCGATTAATGAACCAGTTAATGAAGCGGATCAAAACAATCAATAAGGGCATGATATTCCTCAAAATCCACAAGCAAACATGAATGAAGTGTATTTAATGTTTGACTCGACCGAATCGAATCACCGACCCGAACATATAAATGAAAAAAAAATTAGGTCCCGTCCTGTGACTGGTGATTTCTGACCCCCCCCCCCCCCCCCCCCCCCAATTCCAAAGCTTCGCGACTGATTATATACAGGTGGGTCCCATTTTATTTAACCACATCTCCCCATTCCTTGGCTTCCTCTACTGGTGACAATTTTGATACAATAACAAAAATGGAGAATCGTTAAGAATGTATAAGCACTTAGTGATGACTAGATATATTGAAAGAAAGAGAGAGATGGTCATGGACTCATGTCGTTATGTAACTGTATTGTCTATTAGTGTTAAAGCAATAACTACACGTTTTTCGTCACGGTTCTATATCACAATTGTATACATCCATGTAAAATAGGACAACAAGAACCTAAAGAAGAAAACTGCTTGTAAATTGCAACAATGACAGATTCAAAACCTCAAGATCTTTCATCATTCGTGAGCAAATCTTCTGCACTTTTGCGGGCCCGTAACACATCACGAACCGTGATATTTTCCCGACCTTCATCTTCATCTCTCTTCATGAAATGAAAGCCCATAAGATACCGATATTCTCCCGTCCCTACACAACGAGAACAGTAGGCAAGCCCGCTACCACCACAAGTCCTGCACCTGTACCAAATGCGACTCCCTTAACATTCTTCTGTTGTACATTTGAAAAAAAAAAAAATGCTTGAGGTTAAGGGATACCTCACCATTTTGGCCACTCGCCATTCGGGAGCATTGCTAAGTCAACACCATTCTTCCGACCTGCAAGAGATGTCGGTTTTGACCAAATGATAATGTTTAAACTTTTTTACTATATAAACTTATAAATCATATAATAAAGCTTCCCTGCTGCTCATCTATAGTAAAAAGTAAAAACTATAATTGATTTGCAAGTTTTGACCACTTCATAGCTATATTCATGACTTAACATTTGAAAACATGTTAGGCGACTTATGACCCGTTACAGTTTTAGAATTTTTTTTGTATATTTAACCAGTTTTTAAAACTAGATGAGTGATAAGGAGACCTTTTCCGGAACAATCAAAACAATCGACTCTGCCACTGCCTCTGCAAACGACACAAGGAGGATCTGGTTTTTGTCTTTTCTCTATTCTAACATTAGACTGCAAACAAAGAGTAACTTAAATAATGATTATTCTTAAAAAAGTACGCACACGGTATAATCAGATCATAGCAAAAAAACAGCAACTAAACACAAGCATTGTTTGACCTAACTTATTGCAATCTTTTCTAGCAGAAATTGGAAGGATAACAGTGAGTGAGTGAGTGAAATCTCAGCTAAGTGAAAAAAAAAAAGTGCACTTTACAACATGCAAGTTCGCTAATTGGTTTGCTCCGTCGCATAATTGCTTCTTGCAGTTTTGAGTTTTCCATGTGCGATTTATGCAGTTCAATAATTTTGTTTATATATGCACAATACAGTCAACACTCAATGCTCTCAGGCACATTCAACGCTAACATTGTAATAATCTAGATCAATGTTTCGACTACCTCAAGGCTAACCGTATATCCTAATGAGGATCAGGAGGGTGTTTGGATGACAATTGGCTTCTAGCTATTGTGTCTTCTTTTGGGTTAAGTTATTCTCATGATTTTTGGAAAACCGAAATATTATTTCGCAATCTGGTGGTACAGAGACTATATATCACAGGATTGCCAATAAGTGGCAGAGATATTTCGGCTCTGGTATTATTTGCTTGAGCTTCATGGTCCCCTACTCTACACCACTATTGTTGTAATGATACCGACCACCGAAAAGATTATCATGGACCTGTGTTACACCCTAGGCAACGCACTCTTTCATAAACTAATGCATTTCCCATCCTGCTTCTCAACTAATATTTCACTCTTTGGTGATCACAGCACCAGGACTGGGAACCTCAGCCTCGCACTCCGGTGGTATCCAATACTCTGCGCAAGGCGTATCAAGCTCGGCAGCAGTTGTCTTATGGGAGATCTCACCTGCAAGTGGTGGGGTTACCTTCTTCTTCCCCTTCTGTTGAACAGGGTCCGACGGGGATGCCACCGTCAACGGTAAATGTTAAAATGAAGGTTAAAAGTCTGAAAAAAGATGAAGATTGGAGAAGAAAGAGATGATAACCGCCGGAAAATTGGGAGAAAATTTTTGAAATTTAACGGAAGAATGAACGGGAGAGAGCCTTTTATAGGTTGAACAATTAATGTTCTCGAAAAACGCAGAAGACAACTTGCACGTCCCGCCAATCGCTAAGCAACACGTAGGAGAGAGAAACCCTCAGACGGCTGAAGCGACAGGCGGGCCCACCTGATGTCTCTGAAAAAGGACAAGACACACGACGCTTTGTCTCACCAACCCGTCCTTTCATCTGTTGCACCTGAGCACTTTGATGGCAACATTAATTACGGACGTGCGCCTAAGCGCCTAGCACAAAAGCAACCGCCACAGGGGTGGGAACTAAAAATCGAGCGAAAGCAACAGTCCTCATGCGCAAAAAGAACAGAAAAACACAAATTGCATTAAGTCCAGCGTCCCGCATACAAAACACTAGACTAGGGGGACTTGAAGAGATATGTACCCGCGCGTGCGCACAGGCCCACATCACTTGCATTAGCATAAGAAGAATCAAAAGAAGCTTCTATAAGGTCGCGCACGCAGTACGTGCCAGCTAATGGGAGACAAAAAAAAAAGGGATGCTCAGCCAATCAAAGGGAAGAATTCCCTGCTTCACGATCTCCTTGAATAAACAAAGGACAGCAAGGACGATTGAAAATGACACCCAGCCAATGACAGAAGGACAACGCTTAAATCCCTGACGGTTGTCAACCGTGTGAGGCCCACGCAAGACAGTTGTCATTCCAAAGACAACCAATCACAAGACGATTCCTAGTACTATAAATACCCCTCTCTTCTAATGAGAGGAGGTCATTCAATCCTTACGTAAGAAATCTTAGAGAATTCGTTCTAGATTAGGAAAGGAAGATTATAGTCGAAATACTTGTAGTCATCTTTATTCGAGTTTTGTGTAATTGTCCAGTCCATTATCAATAAAATATCTCATTACATTCACATTGCTCGTATATAAGGAAAGGTGTTTCTTCATCCACTAATATTTCACGGTTTGGAAGATTTTACAATTAGTCATCGATTCATAGTAACCAAGAGTCCCAATATTTTCCTTTGGTTTTTTTTTTTATTATTATTCCTTCATTATTCGTAAAATATAAAGCTGCAATTTATTATGTAGATAAGGAAGGAAGGAACTAATCAAACATCCAAATTGGCCTAATATTAAAGGGTGAAAACTGAAAATGAATCAACAGCAAGTAGAATAACTCATAACTGATAAAGAAAGTGTAAGTGTGCTGTTACCTCTGTTCTAACTATCCACGATGGCTTAGGGATTGATAGCAACGGCGTTCGAGGTGGTGGTGGTGGTGGTAGATTAGGAGTATCCGGCGATGGTGCACCGTTGCTTGAATTAGTGACCGGAAATCTGACGGCTGTTGTTAGCTTAAAGACTGCTCCGGTGGTCGTGGAGGTTATCATTTTAATTTTTCAACACTCACCTGTTGTTTATGGGAACGAAGGCTTCTAGTTCTTTCAATAACAAAAGGTAAATTTAATTATTTATTATCTATCTATATATATATATATTACTATTATATATATTACTATTACTATTTGATTATTTATTATCTATCTATATATATATATTACTATTATATATATTACTTTCAATAACAAAAGGTAAATTTAATTATTTATTATCTATCTATATATATATATTACTATTACTCTCTCTATTAAAAGAAAGACAGTTCTACAGTAACAATATTTGATTGGCTTATTGTGGCGGCCACCAATGATAAGTTGCAACATGGCAAGAGCAACTTTAGCTTTTTTTTTTTTTACCTACCGTTTCTTTTTTTCATCGTATATATTATTAATCACAAGTTATTCACAAACATAAAAATAAGTGGAGTGGTTACTACCTTCCACTTTATAATTGAAGGTTGAAGTTCGATTCTCTGTCAATATTTAACTTTTTCCTCTTTTACCTACACTTGCAACATGGCAAGAGCAACTTTAGCTTTTTTTTTTTTTACCTACCGTTTCTTTTTTTCATCGTATATATTATTAATCACAAGTTATTCACAAACATAAAAATAAGTGGAGTGGTTACTACCTTCCACTTTATAATTGAAGGTTGAAGTTCGATTCTCTGTCAATATTTAACTTTTTCCTCTTTTACCTACACTTGCAACATGGCAAGAGCAACTTTAGCTTTTTTTTTTTACCTACCGTTTCTTTTTTTCATCGTATATATTATTAATCACAAGTTATTCACAAACATAAAAATAAGTGGAGTGGTTACTACCTTCCACTTTATAATTGAAGGTTGAAGTTCGATTCTCTGTCAATATTTAACTTTTTCCTCTTTTACCTACACTTGCAACATGGCAAGAGCAACTTTAGCTTTTTTTTTTTTTACCTACCGTTTCTTTTTTTCATCGTATATATTATTAATCACAAGTTATTCACAAACATAAAAATAAGTGGAGTGGTTACTACCTTCCACTTTATAATTGAAGGTTGAAGTTCGATTCTCTGTCAATATTTAACTTTTTCCTCTTTTACCTACACTATTAATATTAATAAAGAAAAATTGGTTAAACATTTTTAGTACCTCTCCTTTTATTTTCACTTTTATTTATTTATTTACTTCATTTATTTTAGTTATTATTTGTTGGTATTTTGTTTTTTTAAAATTATTATTAAATAAATTACTTTAACCGTCGCAAGTTTTAGCACAACAAGCATTGCCCACCTTACTAAGTAACACACTCTTACAAAACAAACGCTAAACAAAGCGAAGCGTGAGTTAGGACACCGTATGCGTAACTAATACCAAAAGAATTATCGTTGCATTGCACGCAAGAATGTGAAAAAATTTTAAACACTCATGCACAATAAATGTCCCGCGGCGAAGCGCGGGGAACTAAGATCTAGTCTATATTAATGAAGGAACACATGAATAGTGAGTATTCGCTATTGGCCCACGCACACAATTGTCCAAGTAAATGTGATTTTTTATTGCTACTATCCGTCAAAGTTGACCAACAAAATGCTTGCATATGGACTCCAAAAGTCTATCTGACCAAAAAGCCCAACATAAAAACTTAGCGAGGCCTAAAATGCAAATACACCAAAAAGAACACGAATTCCATTTGGAGCATCGTTTAAGAACAGGAAGTTGGGTTATTCTACAAATGCTACAAAAAATGAGAAGGCTGAGAAGCCTCTAAAAAATGACATGTGTCAAAATGATTAAACAAGTTGGGGGGGGGGGGGGGTAAGTTTGCAAAAAATACGCACATGCAAGTCACATGCCATTTTAACCTTCATTTTATACGAGCATAGCAGTCACTTAATGTTAACTTTTTTGTTCGCCAAACCCTCAACTAAAAAGGAGCTCCCGGCCTACCGCAGCGAACCGCCGCCAATTGTGCGCAACATGTATGCACAACTGCGGCGCCCGCGGCGAAGCGCGGGTCAACTAACACCTAGTATATATTAATACAAAGACACTTTAATAGTGTATTTGTTTTAATATATATATTGGCCACCAATTTTTACGTAAACTTTATTTCTGCCACTAACTTTTAGGTTAACTTTATTTTCTTCTAATTTGACTACCAAACTTAAACCAACAAACTTTTAGCTTTTAGGATTTAAAACTTTGGCCACTAAATTTTAGCTTACCTTTTTTTTTCTTTCAATTTGACCACCTAATATATATATTGGCCGCTAACTTTTACGTTAACTTTATTTCTGCCACTAACTTTTAGGTTAACTTTATTTTCTTCTAATTTGACCACCAAACTTAGACGAACAAACTTTTAGCTTTTAGGATTTAAAACTTTGGTCACTAACTTTTAGCTTAACTTTATTTTCTTCCAATTTGACCACCAAACTTTTAGCTTTTGGGATTTCAAACTTTGACCACCAAACTTTTAGCTTTTAGGATTTCAAACTTTGACCACTCAACTTTTTTAAACTTGCATTGCACTTTGGCCAAAATTATCAATTCTATCTATATTAATTGAAGGACACTTTAACAGTGTCCTTCTTTTAATTATATATTGATCACTAACTTTTAAGTTAACTTTATTTTCTTTTAATTTAATCACCAAACTTCTATTTTTAGGATTTAAAAGTTTGGACATTAACTTTTATCTACTTTATTTTCTCCTAATTTAACCACCAAACTTTGACCATCAAACTTTTAGCTTTTAAGATTTCAAACTTTGAGCACCAAACTTTTAGCTTTTAGGCTTTCAAACTTTGACCACCCAACTTTGGCCACTAACTTATATACTTTATTTTCTTCCAATTTAACTACCAAACTTTGACCGCCAAACTTTTAGCTTTTATGATTTCAAACTTTTACCACCAAACTTTTAGCTTTTAGGATTTCAAACTTTGATCACCCAACTTTGGCCAGTAAATTTCTTACTAACTTATGTATTTTCTTTTCTTCCAATTTGACCACCAAACTTTTTGCTTTTAGCCGCGAGTATTTTTTTAGCCCACGCAACAATAACAGTCACTTAATATTATCTTTTATATCCACGAAACCATCCACAATTACGCGAAAGAATGCCGGAAAATCGTTGCCCATAGTGCCACTAAACACTTCTGTACAACAAACGTGCCCCGCCGCTTTGCGGCGGGTTAACAAAAACCCTAGTTTTATCAAAGTAAAAGATTTAACAAAAATAGTACATGTGTCATGACTCATGTGGTGTGATGAAACATATAAATATTATTGTTAAAAAAAGATTAGATCATATTTTATTGTAACTAGTGGTTTTACCCGTGTATTACAGTAGTCGACGGAAATTTGGTTAGTGTCACGATACAATGGAAATTTGATAGCACCTGAAATAAAAACCCAAAAGTCAAGTCGTAATATGTCTAAAAGTGTATCTAAACGTGTTCAATTCGTTAGTTTATTTTAGAGTTTAACTAAAATTGCCTAAAATGATAAAATAACTGAAATGGAATTTAAAATAAAAATAAAGAACCTAAACTAGACTAAAAAGCGCGAAGCAAAATGCAACACCTACAAATGGAACTCATGATCTTCACTCTAGAAGCAAACACCTTAACCACCACATATGTAAAATCTGTTCAAGTAAAAAACAAAAGTCGTTTTTGTATAAAAATTACTTTTTGAATTTTTTTTAATTTATTTTTATTAAAATGGCTTCTACATATATTTATATTTAAAAAAACTCTTAAGAAAAAGGTATGTAAAAATGAGTTTTTTTTACATGTAAATGAATTTCTTAAGAGGTTTTTTCGATTGCCTATTTTTTATGGTTCTCCAATGTATCCACATATTAAAAGCCAAATATTAAGGGTGAGATACGTTTAACCAACCTATTTCAAACATAATTATCCATCCCCATAGGTGAGTAGTGTAGCACCTCCATTGTAATCAGTATTGTATTTTTTTTTTTTTTTACCTGATTGATTGTTATCTATTTCCACACTTGAAGCATATCAATCAAACATCCAAACACATTAATGAAGGTTCAAAATTATTTTTTCAGTTCCCATACATGTAAAGCAAACACTGCCTTTAAGGTTAATGTCTCAAGACCATGCATAACAAATCCGACATTGTTAAGAGAACTACAATCTGGATTAATGATTAGAATGGATACATTGAAAACCCTATATGTAGAGATAATAAGTATTTAAAGAGCAATACACTTGCTACAATTAGAAAGCTAATAACAAAGATATAGAAAAAAATCCCACTTTATTACAAAACAATGCTCATACCCAAATTACTACAAAATCCCGTGACGTCAAATACCAATTAAGAAGCTAATCTTCTCATAGAACTATACAAGTAATGTGTTTACTCTGGATTTTCAGACGACTTCACATAAAACCGATTTAACCGTTCTGAAGCCTTCTTAACCTACAATACCCAAGGCAAATCACTCGTTTAACCACAATAAACTCGGATTCTAAACGAAGTAAACAAATAGGTTCGCGATATATTTACCTGATCGTCCCAGTCAGTTGCCCATGCCATATATATAAGTGCAATTGTCTGTGTCACAACACCACCGATCATTCCGATCCATATTCCCTGTTAAAGAAACAGCTTTCATTAACTGAAACAACTAACAACACTTTAAAAAGAAATTTCATCCAATTGTTGTATACCTTTACTTGAAGGTCAGTCAGGTAACCAAGCAAAGCCCCAACTGGAATACCAATCAGATAGAAGCAAACGAGGTTCGCAATTGCTACAGTACCCTGCATTCCGGCTCCAACCGCCACCCCTGATGACAACAAGATTTGTACATTCAAGGCACAAAGTATTCTTTATATCAGTGCTGACTAGATGTCAAAATAGACTAGTCACGTTAGGCGGGTTGGGTGATAGGTCAGATTGTTAGGTATCCACAAATGCTTACATGCCCCACATTTCAAAAAAGCGAGTTGAATATTATCAGAAAATGACTTTTGACCCAGTTAACACACCTAAACCCTTGACGGCTTGACTCATTTCAGTTTCGCTTTCAGCTAGAAAAAAATTATTGACCCGTTTGGGACAAAACGAAATCCAAATCGACTCATTCATAAGTAAATGGGTCAAAATAGTTACCTGATAGAACAGGGTAAATGCTATTGAGTAAAACCGAAAAAGAAAGCAACAAAGAAAGGTCTGATACTGTATCTGCAACTCTTTCATCATTGGTGAACAAGTAAGCAATTTTTCTTCCAAAAATCAAGCAGAGAACAAAGAAAAACAATCCAATTGCAATAGAAGTCCCCAACAAGACTTTAATTGAGAACTTTGCTGCTTTGGCATTTCCTCTCCCTAATTCATTTGCAACACGGACACTGCATGATACGATATACTGTAAGGGTGGCAAATTAGGTGGCAAAATATCTTTCCAAATGGGCCAGCTCGAATCGGCTTTGACTGACCCACAAAACACTTTTCGTTCATTTTTCTTTGAACTTTACAAATAAGCAACACATTATTAGACAGCAACTTGGGAGGTAAGCATTTTTAAAGACTTTTGACCCTGAATGACCTGTTTATGTTGTTTCGTTTTTCACTAGCCTTGAAGATTAGTAAAAAAAAAAAGAACCACCCGATATTGACCCATTTCAGTTTTCGAGTAAATGGGTTGAAATTGCTACCTCCAACAATGCTAATCAAAAGCACAAGTAATGTTGATGAAAAAGTATGAATTTAAATGACATATATGAAAGATTTAATATATCAATTTACCATGCAGCACCTAAGAAACCAAGGCTGATCATGAATTCCCATGCATTGATGTTCAGGCTGAAAATATTAACAATATAGCAATTTTTCAAGAGAGAAATAACTTAAATGGATATAAAAACTCCCACAAAGATTTTGATACCATATGGAGAAAGCAGATATAGCAACCTCCGCGTCTGCCATGTAACCCGCAAGCAAAACCAACACAGCATTGTACCATAACTCCAAGCTACATATACAACAGATATAAAGGGTTGCTAAGTTTTTACTAAGCGAAAAAAGCACATAATTGCATATGGGTTGCTAAGTTTGTGCCTTTCTTACCAGACCATCACACCGGAAGATATGGAAAGCTTCACAACAGGAAACAGATCCTTAAATGCAGCAACTGTAAATCCTTTCCAAGAATAAGGACACCAACCACCAAATATGTAAATTAATTCTCCAATCACAAGAAACCATGATGACATGGATAGTGCAATCATTGCACCAGCAATCCCAAGGTCTAGCTTATACACAAGAAGCAAAGACAAAGGGATGTGGACCCCGAATTGGAAGATTGAAAGCCATGCGATCACCATGTTTTTTAACTGTGCTTGTAGGAACATTTGTATGGTCAAGCTGAAGACAAAATTGTAGACAAAAGGGATGAACCATAGAGAGATGGGACCTCCACTATTTGCTACAGCCTCATTTTCACCTAGAAGTTTGAAAATTTGTGTAGCGAAAATGAAAATCGGGAGTAAGACAGTTAAAGTAATTAAGTCAACGATCCATGATCTTTGCAAGTAAATGCCCATCATGTGGTGTTGCCCTGCTCCAAATGCTTGGCCACAAAGAGTTTCAGTTGCACTTGACATTCCCAACTGTAGATCAAAGGATTGTTTCATAAGCTCTAGGGATTCCATGAGGGTCCCACAAATGTCGTAACTGTCTCAACTTAGCTTAAACAACAAACAGCTGTAGTAATGAACTTACAAGGATTCCATTGACAAAACGCACACTAAGCGTTTGAACAAGGGCATAGGCAGCAAGATCCAAGTCACTTATATGGCCGATAAATGATTGTGTGACAACAATGGTTCCAAATGCACATACTCTTGATATGACACCTGGTAATGCAACCCTCCATATCTTTTTTGATTCGTCCCATATCCTGCCTTTCAAGTCCCCTTCTTCCTCTTCTTCTTCGCGTCGAAGTAACTTTGATTGAATTCCATATTCCATGATTCCTGCTTAAGCTGATCATACAAGGATTATAACTGTGTGTCCAAGTTAAATTGGTGATAACGAGTTCGATTTTCAGGTGGTAGAGCAGGTTTCTCAAAATATTGTTGTATTGATTTTCAGATTAACCAAAAATTAAAGTATTAATAGATGTTAATTAAGCAAAACATGAGTGATCTCAAGTAAAATATGCTACATGAAAATGACTAAAGCATTCTAGTGCCAGATCATTGTCATGCCAAATCGACCTCCGACTCGATGTTAATTAGAGAAAAGATACAAAATTATTTGTCAAATTTGTTTCTTAGTTATGAGCATTACAAAAACTAGTTGCACTGACATACAAATCAGTTATGTAAACTATCATATAAAAGATTCAAACCATAAACCCAAATAGTACTTTTCTAAATTAACTTGTCTAAAACACTTGGCTTTACAAATTACTTTTTGACTAGTTTAATCAATTTATTTATTAAATATTAAAAATAAATGATAAGTTTAATTAAAATCTTGGAGAGATTATAGTTAGGTGAGGTGGAGGTTGTCACTGGCTCACTGCTACATGTCACATGTGTACTGTGTACATCTGTTGGCGGATCTTGAACAGAAAATATGGTAGGGCCGGACTTAATACATATAATTTTTTTGGTAAATTCACGGTAAAATGTACACTACGAGCGAAAAAGCTAGGTAGGCCGAGACCTTGTCTGGCCCGTAGAATGATCCGCCCATGCATCTGTTATCATTTGTTAAAAAAAAAAAAAAAAAAAAAAAAAAAAAAAAAAAAAAAAAACTGCTACTGCTACTCATCATCTTTATTTTGCTATTTACTCGCCCTATCCTAACAACATCCACCAGAATGGCGGAATGCACACCAATACTTGTACCCTATGCAACTTTTATTGTACCTCTAACAAACTCACACTCCATAATGTAATGTTTCTTCAAAATATCCAATTCAAATATACAATCTCATCACGTAATAAACTACAAATGACGAAAGTCATCGTGCTTTGGCGGTATCCGGATGACTTTCTTTAGGAAAGATCGCAGTTTGATGTCTTGTCCGTAACAAAATGCCACAGAGCTAGAGGTTTTACTACATTAGTCGTTAAAAAAAATAGACTCAACTCTAAATAACACATCATTTGAACAGTGAAGAACGTCGGTCGGTCTTTATCATTATCACTATCATTTATCATTATAAATTAATTCCTAATTAAATTGTTAAACATATTATGTAGAATTGTAGACGATGAAGAACGTAGAGCACTAGCAGTTTGAAATTATGTTGCGAATATCTCTATGAACATCGAATTTAACGAATATTTAAAAATTGATTACAACAAACGTATCAAATGAAAAACTACAATCGAATTAGAATCGATAGGTATGTGATGCAGATACGAATAGAGACTTACAAATATATATATATATATGAATTCCGATGAAGGAATGCAGGTGATGATGATTACGTGTCTTCTTTCCGATGATGTTAATAAAAGCAGAGTGCAGAAACTAAAGAGAATGTGCAGATGCTGCTGGAGTCACGGGAGTTGAGTCGGTATTTATTATGATTATGACAGGTGGGGGTTAGAGTGTGTGACACCTACCTACCTAACAGTCCACAGAATAGACTTAACTAACTCTCACCTTATTCAGCCCCCGTAAATAAAGTTGCTGCAATATAATATTATCAGCCGTTAAAGCGAATTTTTATATGTTATATCGGTTAAGATCATGAGTGGTGAGACGTGTTAGTAAAAATATTGCCTGGATTAGTAGCTGAATTGAATCGAACCATGAACATCAATTTTAGAAGTGTTTGTGTTTATTGCCGCATCATGCAGACACCCTGTTAATAGTTATATATAAGTGTTGGTATGTCACGGATGTAAAAAGTAAAAACATCTGTGATATTCTCTAAAGAAGTTCGAAGGGTGCCTCTCCAAATAAACGAAACAAGGCATTTGAAAAAATAAACATTAAGATTTCATATTTAAACAAAGATGTAGAGGTAAAACGTCTATAAACACAATTTAAATATAAATAAAGAAGAATTATGATCATGCTAATAAAAAAACACATATTTATTTATTAGAATGTGTTAGATGCGTATAATTCTATAACATGTAAAAAGCTTTATAAACTAAAGTATATTTATAACGTATAACTATATATAAGTGTTAGCATGTCCTCAAGCTCGTCTTCTAGATTCATTGCTCCTATTCAAGTGTGGCTGATAAAGCTAACAACCAAAAATGTATCGTACTAATCAGGCCCGACTTAAAGGGTGGGCGACGACTCAAAGCCCAATGGGTAGAAAATTTTCTAAAAAAATTATATACAACTATTAAATTCTATATTCTATATCCAGATATTATATATTTGTTTTTTATACATGAAAATCTTGTTAGTGGAGTTGATCCATATTTACCAAAATTTTAGGCTCAGTTTTTTATGTTGCTCGAGACCCAAAGTTTTTTTAGGGTTCTCAGAAATAGCCCTGATACTAATTGTTTGTTGTTGATCATAGTGACCGGTGACCACATTCCATTTATACCTTGTAGTTCCACTAAACTGAAATTGTGGTATAAAATAAATAATTATACTTGTGAAATACTACCCAAAAAAAAAAAAGCCACACCCGTATCTTTTTTTATCCTAATTTCATTCCTAACAATGCGAAGGAAACCTTTATATGCCCGTTGACATACTTTGATAGCACTTGAACTAGGAATTAAGAACCTTTTGCATCATGGTGGAGATTTAACTTAACTTAATAAGCTGCAATGGAGAATGGAGTAAAAAACTAAAAACTTTAATCACTTTATCTAAATCAACTCAACAGAAAGGTAAAAACAATGCAGATTTATATACATATTACATATTGTTTTAGCCAACACAACCAAGCCTCCATGGCAACTTCTTGGCCTTGCTCAAGTTGAATATGGTCAGATTCACACTCAGTCTCACACTCATTAATCAAATGCACAACATTATTAAGTTTTTAAAGAAGTGGTGACATTTATCATTCAAAAGTTGTAGACAGAAACTTACATAATTTCGGATTTATGTATTGCCAAAGAAAGCAGTGTATGAGAACACAGCAAGCACCTGTTTACGATGTTTCGAAGAATGAGGATAAAGTGGTCGATTCTCCAAAAGCATAGAAACAATCTGAACAAAATCACATATATAATATGCATAGCATAATAGCGATCTGTTCACATTTGAACACATAAGTACATAAATCCGATTATCAATTTTCACTAATCTAATTTTTGTGCAGAATCACCTATGCAAAAATTCATGCAACGAATCATTTGCATAACTAGCGGGTTTATCATTTAACAAATTACATTTGGGGGGTATTGGGTAAAAAAACTAAAAATGGGAATGTATGGTTTTGGTTTGGCGGTATCTAATAAATATTAAAGTGATGCCGCCAAACTGGTTAGCGGTATCAACATAAACTTTTCCAGTGTGTATGATGCCGCCAATCCAGTTAAAGGAGTCACCTATGATGCCGCCAATCCAGTTAGAGGTGTCATTGATGCCGCCAATCTATATGGTGTGTTCTTCAATATTGCCGCCATGATACCGCCAATCCATTTTCATGCATTGAAGCCACCAAATGAGAGTTAGTCTTCATGCATGCTCGATTCCTGCAACCATGCAGGCTATAAAACACACTCACAAAGTCTTTAGCATTGCATGCAATGGTCTTGTAATTTGCAGATGATTTGATAGGCAAATAGTGTTCTTGGGAGTGCAAGAAATCAGCCTTTGGAGGTTATAAAATGGAGGGTGAGGTGAAGAAGGACCACCACACACATCCATTTCCACACCATTACAATCTCAATCTCCATCTGAAACCTTTGAAATTTATAAAAAATCATTCCAATCAAATTCCTCCCACCATGAATCAAAACATAAACTTACACCCTGGTCCCCTAAGCAACGATGTGTTGTATCTGAGCGATCGACATCGTGCCTTTCACGTTTTTATAAACGAGGAAGACTTCAATGAGGCCCTTATGGTAAAGCGTAGCGATAGAAGCCTGTGGCGGGAACTTCGTGACAACCCTGTTGTAGGACGGGTTCGTAACCTTGTCGATGCCGCAGGGTTAGGTGGCCTTATAGATTGTGGTTATCGATACGTTGACCACTCCTTGATAACAGCTTTGGTGGAACGATGGAGGCCCGAAACTCACACGTTCCACCTACCATTTGGTGAAGCTACTGTCACCTTACAAGATGTTAACGTCTTATGGGGGTTACCTATTGAGGGAGCTGTTGTGTCTGGGGTAGATGATGGAATGTCTACTGCCGACGCAATAGCATTGTGCCGACGATGGTTAGGTGTTACGCCTATAGAGGCCCAAATGTCCGGCAAATCCGTTTTGGGTAGTGTTATTATTAATAAACTAAAGCAGCCGTTTGTTGAAGCAGAGGCTACGGATGAAGAGTGCATTTTCCGTGCTCGTTTAATCCTTTTTTATTTGATCGGTTCCACTTTATTTCCTGATAATAATAATAATAGACTAAATGTTTTTTATTTAAGATTTTTACGAGACCTAAGCCGAACAACATCTTATAGCTGGGCAGTGCGGTTCTCGGTTGTTTTTACAGGCGGCTTTGTGATGCCACCTAGCCGGATAGGAAAGCCGTGACCGGGCTGTAACAACCGGCAAAATTAAGGTAATCCCGTACTAATTAATTAAACGCAATTAACGTAATTAACCGTAATTATGTGCTGATTATTTAATTGAGGCCTTAGAAAGATAGAAGTTCCCAAATAGTGCATAGGAATGCATAAGTTTAATAGCAAAACATGATAGGATCATGCGCAAGCAAAACTATCCGGTATGGACACTGGCGATTACCCGGTAAAACTTAAATAAGCGAAACGAACTCCGGACACCCGGAATATGAAATAAATAATATTTTCACAAAATATAATGAGTTTTGGAAACCCAAAGCCATACGTGAAAGCTTATTGTACAAATCTCCCGGTAACGAATAAAGTGCGCGTACCGGGTAGCACGAAGTTTCACCCGGCAAAAGCCAAAATAAATCATCAGTAATTTAACTGGGCAAAATTTAAGGAATATTAATGGTATTTAATATTCGGGTGACACACGGTTAAAAACTCAAGAATACCCGGACGGTACCCGAAAGAAATTAACTTAAACATATTATGGAGTAATATTTAGCAAAGTGGACCCCACCAAACACCCCATGGGGGCCGGCCTATGGCCCACCCAATGGGAAAAATCTTCTAATCATCCTACTTTAACTCTTCACCTCCTTAATACCAAATAATTAAGATTAATCATGAGGATGCATGCAAAGGTATTGGGCAAGAAGATTAACCAAATCACCACCTCTCCCTCTCTCTCTAAACTCGGCCCAAGCACCCTCTAATAATATCCCCAAGATTTTTTTTATAATCTTCCATAATCTTCTAAAATCTTACACTAAGATCTCTACCCAATCCAAGCAAGATACACATGATCCTTAGAAGATTGAGAAAGATAATATAACCACTTGAAGAACACTTGAAGAAATCACAAAAATTCTTCCCCTTCTTCCTCTTGTTGGCCGTAGGTTTGCACCTCCCCACTAACATCTCTCTTTCAATTTTCATACCTCTAAATCATCTCTAAATCATCATTATTCAAAACCCCTTTTGTGTGTTCAAGAGTTTGGAGCTTAACCCACTTGGAAGAACACATTAAACCTCACCCAAATCCAAGATCTTTGTCTTCCCTAGCCTTGAGCTAGTAGTAAGTCTTACATTGTTTTATTACTTGAATGTTCATGTTTTGTGCTATGAAAGCAAGTTGTACATTAATGGGTAATAAAATGGATTTTATAAAGTTAATGGGTTTTGTTAGAATAAAAATGGAAGAATAATAATAACATTTATGAATCTTGGATTTATATTAATAAATGTAATATTTGAAGAAAAGATGATGAAATGCACATACACTTGAGAAAAATGATGATTTGGGTATGATTAATGAGAAGGACTTGAATGAGATGGAAGATGATTTTAATCATCATGGAATGATATATTAATGTCAAAAAGATATTAAAATGGGTTAGAAAGTCATAGGTGAAAAAGTCCCATCTTCAAAGTCCACTCACTTGGATGAGTGAAAAATGGGTATTTTGGATGAAAATATGGAATAAACATGTTAATGACATCTAGGATGGATTAGAAGATCATTAAAAATGAAAAGAAGTAAAAACAACTAAGCATTAAGAAAATGGTTCTTCAAAGTCCACTAAAGTGGAAGAAAAATATTAACTTTGAAAGTTAGGGTGAAAAATGCAACAAGTATAAGTTAAAGAACTAATATGGCAACTTTGGAAGTTGGGGGACTAAAGTAAATATTTTGGAAACTATTAGTCCAAAAACACAATAATGGAAAGTTTGGTGTCAAAAGTGTAAGTAATAATTTTACAAGGTTGATTTGGTAAATACTAGTAACATACTTGGGCATTTTGTGTAAAAAGTGTATTTTTATAAAATGGAAGTTTTATAAAAATAAAAGGAGTAACGCAAAAATTTTATAAAATAAGATTTTATAAAATAAAGACTTGGGAAGACTTGTACAAAAATAGGATACTTTTATATAAATGGGAATATAAAAGTATCGGAAACATTTTTGGGTAACAAGTTGGATAAGTTGGGCTAAAACGTACAAAGTATATTTTTCCAAGAAATAAACGTTCGGAATCGGAAGTAGGAACAATACTTCCATGAGGACGCGCAATGGAAATAAATATGAAAAACGCTAACTAACGAACTTAGTTACACGAACTACCGTAAACGGACATATAAGAAAAAAATGCCATTACGACAAGATAAAAATATACATATATATTTTAAATAAAATATATATAACAAGGGTGAAACGTGCGAAACACTTTCCTAAGTGTAGAAAGAATATTCGTGGGAAATGAAAAACACAACGTAACGAATTAAAAACGCTAAACGACACATGAACTTAACAAGTAGTATCCACGCGATGGTATATGTACATATGCTCGTTTTCGACGAAATTCTAGTATATCTATTTGAATGGGAAAATAGATATGCGAGAAGGAAAACCGAGACGAGTAGGTGAAATATATCTACAAACGTGTGAATACCGACAAGATCCTAGTACATTTATTTAAATGGGAAAATAAATGTATGGTGTGGTGAGTCTAGTCGGGCGTTAAGAATATGTTACCAAACGACAAGAACTTAGCATATTTATTTAAATGGGAAAATAAATATGTGGCATAGTGAGTCGGGTCGGATAATAAGAAATCACATTATATCGAGCGAAACGATCCTAAGTATAATTATTTAAATGGGAAAATAATTATACGTTGGGTAGAGTCGTGTCGAGTATAATATTGTACAAGTCATAAAGAATATTAATGAGAATAATATATGACTTGTAAGGAAAGGGTAATCCATCGCCATTGAACCTAGGATACGAAACTATTAAACGGGAATTGGGATAAAGACGTGGTCGGGAAGTTGGGTGTACAACTTGCCAAGGCACATACACCGTAGGTGTAGTGACTTATACGCCTAGAACAATTGTAGGTGCGGGATCACAAACTTTACTATTTTCTTCTTTGAGCCGAGCACAGTTACAGGTGAGTCTCACGGCCCCATTTCTAAACTATTTAACGTTTTTACGGGGGAAAGATATGTTGGGATTGTATGACGGGTTGGATACTTGAGTAAAGATCGCCACTCGGGGTTGAGACCTCCCCACTATAATCATTAATTCAGGAAAGAGAAACCAAAGGAATATTTGGATAGTACTATTGGTGCCTGACAAGGCCCACCCCTAATCGATAGCGTCGATTATGCATCGGCGTATGCCTGGGGTGCACGTATTCTGAAATCAAGTCGTAGAAATACCGAGTAACGACTTGGGGCGGGGGCATTATTAATTGTCTTGGTTTGGTTATAGGCTCAAGTAAATTGTAGGACTTTGCAACTCCTATAAATGTCATAACAAGGATATTCCCACTTAATAAAGTTTTATTAAATCAAAACCTGTGAACTCACCAATATTTATATATTGACGATTTTCAAACATATCTTTCAGGTAATTGAATGATGGAGGTTAGCATGGCGAGCAGGGTCGGGGGTATCTCCAAGTTGGGCGTTGGGAATGTCGAAAAGGGGTCTCATCTCTTAATTCCATGGACTTAGGGATAAAGGGAGGAGCCTCCTTATTAATTTCAAAAACAATTTATAATTATGTACGGATAATTTGACATGGTTATTGGCATTGAATAAATGCCCGTTTGTTTAATTACTATTGTGGTTTGCATTAATCTTGGCTTAATACTTTTGAACCGTCACGCCACGTGTTTCCGCCATAGGCGTGGTGTGACAGAAAGTGGTATCAGAGCCAAGGTTATAGCGAATTAGCATTTTTAAAATCTAAACTATAACCGGATTTGGTTCAAAAGCTTTCAAAATAAATGCGAAACGCAATAAACTAAATTTTTCCAACGACCACTTGGGTATGTGGAGATTCCGACCAAGCTAGCCATGGGTAAGAATACGTGTTATTTTTGTTAGAAGGTTAGGAAGAGTACCGTAGATATGTGCCTTAACTACCTAACGAATAATACTTAAATATTAGTACGGTTCTTTTGCCAGGATGTCAGACGCAGGGAGCGTAGCACCGAGCTACGACAGTAGCCTTCAGATCATCCCAGCACCGCCAGCAGAGCCGATCGAGGTGGTGATACTCGATCCTGAGGATGACGAGATGGAGGTTGATGCCGCCATGGAGGGCGCCGACGGAGATAGCTCCGACGAGACAGACCCGAGCGAGGACCCGGCGTGGGCCCCCGCTGGAGGCGACGTGGCCGCCGTAGCCGACCTACCGATGGCCGAGGCACCACCGGCTGACTTGCCTCTGGTGCCATTCCAGGCAGCACCACTGCCAGCACTTCCCCTCCGAGCCGTCAGGGACTTCCCTGTAGGCTGTGCAGGTCCTTCGAGGCCTATCCCTACACAGTCGGAGACTGTTGAGTCTCCATACGACCAACGCGCACCTGTCGATCGTGAGCCCTTACCCACTCCACTTATCCCCGTTCCCTCAGGCATGAGACTCGTGCCCGTCTGCCGAGGACACAACGGGTGGATTTCTGATGACTCCGATGATGAGTCGACCGCATCGGTAGAGCACATTGCTGTGCCGATCCCACCAGCAGACCAGGAGGAGCGCGTCGCTCCGATGATAGGGCATGCCACCACTACCCCAGCCACCCTACCCGCCATGCCCGAGCCCGTACCACAGGATGGGCCAGCTTCTACTGGGCACATCCTCGAGGGCAGCTCAGCCCATAGTTCTGAGCTGCACCGAGCAGGTTTGGCAGCTCACGCCACTGCTAGCCCTCCCACCCCTACCACTGTGATATCCGCTCCAGAGTGGGTCACTGTCACCCAGCCTCTTATGGTCCCACTCGCCGAGCTTATAGTCCCCTCACCCGTATCCATGACACTACCCATCACCACTTTTCCCACACTACCACCCCTACCCGAGATGCTCCCTACACCACCACCTGCACCATTCACTATGGATGCAGGAGCCCCATTTCTGATACCCCCATTTGCACCGTATGCTCTAGGTGCGGGAGACCCGTACCAGGTACCACCCTACTACCTCACCGGATTACCGGGCTTTGCCCCACCCTTCACACCCCTTCCCATACCCGATATCGTCGGCCCGTCCCAGCCGACGTATACTGACATCCCCGGGCCGTCGCAGCCCCACGGGATGGCCCCACTGTCAGGACCAGCATGGTCCACGGTGATCTCACTGGAGAGAGATTTCCAGACTCTCACCGACACGGTGCAGCGCACCGTGAGTCAGATGGAGCAGCAGGCCCAGCTCATGTGGGCCAGGATCATTGATGCCAGGGATGCACTGGCACATTATGCTGAGGAGTTGCTGAGCATGGACGCTCATTGTGGGATTACGGGCGACGCACACTTTGCGCATCGCCAATTCTTGTACGATCGCATTATGGCGATCAGTATGACTATTAGCATGTGCGCACCCCAGTATCAGTACCCGCCGCCGCCGCCACCACAGTAGCGATACATCAGAGACGCTTGGGAGATCACTTACGGACATAGTAGTAGTAGTAGTAGTATGATAGCACAGTATGGGGTATAGCACCCATCTACATTTTTGCCTAGCCGAGCGGGATTGTGCCGGTATATGACATTATGTTTCTAGTATATTTCAAAGGAGCAATGTATGAGGAAGGTATCCTCGGTTTTTGTTATTATGAACAAATCATTGTACTCATGGTATTGAAATTAATGAAAATTTTGTTATGGTAAAATATGTGTTGTGATTGTCTACGATTATTATTACTTGTTCCGTTTATATTGTGATTGTGTGATGTTGTTATTATTGTGTTCATGTGTTGTGTTGTTATTTATGCTTCATGTATGACGATATTGTATGAATGATCGCCAAATTAACCTTTGATATTGATTATTGAAGAAAAATGGCACCAGCCACCCGAAGCAACAGTGGAAATGAAAGACTGCCCACGACACCCGAGGAGCTTGAAACCCTAGTTTCGGGACGTATCGCCCAAGCTCTCGCGGAACACAATGCCACGCGCACCGAAAGGTCGCGAGATCGAACCGGGAGCGACAGACGCGAAACCTCCCCTACCGGTAAGAAGACTTCGGGTATATACAACAGGAGTCTTCGTAAAACTCCTACCTCATATAACATGTTGCTTTATTATTGCAGTAACGGCCTCACGAGAACGTGGCTGCACGTTTAAAGCTTTCCTGGACTGCAAACCGCTCAACTTCAGCGGCACTGAAGGTTCTGTCGGACTGGTCAAGTGGTTCGAGAAGACCGAAGCCATGATTCGTATTAGCAGCTGTACCCCGCGACAGGCTGTCATGTACGCCACTAACCTGTTTCTGGACCAAGTTCTAACCTGGTGGAACAACCAAGTGCAAACACTGGGAGATGATGCTGATTACTCCTTGTCATGGTTGGAGTTGAAGGAACTAATGATCGCCGAGTACTGCCTGGCAAGTGAAGTGCAGAAGCTAGAGACTGAGTTCTGGAACCTCGCCATGGTTGGATCGGACGTAGCTGGGTACACGTCCAGATTTCATGATCTCTCCCGGTTAGTGCCTCGCCTGGTCACCCCGGAAAGCAAGAAGGTGGAAAGATACCTATTCGGACTGGCACCACAGATACGCGGCATGGTCATTGCTTCCAAACCTACAACCATGCGCGAAGCTATCGACCTCGCCTTAAGCCTCACTGAAGACGCCATCCGAATGGGCACTCTAATCCGGAAAGTATCAGGATTGAAGCTTACTGAGTCCAACAGCGTTGAGGGTAAGAATCTGGGTACAAGTTCAGCCGTTGGGTCAAACGAACAGGGAAATAGGCCAAGGTTTGGGAAGCGTAAACGCGATGAAAGGAAAAAGGATGGATCATCAGGAGGTTCAGGGAAGAAAGGAAAAGGGTATGTGGCCACTGGGCGTGGAAATAATGGAAAGCAAGGTTACCAGGGCAGGAACGAAGTGATCTGCGGTAAGTGTCGTCGTTCGGGGCACAAGACAAAAGACTGCAGGTCGGGAGCGCCAAAGAACGGAGGAGCGAGGCCCTGTTTCTCATGTGGATCGCTCGATCATTGGAAGAGGGACTGCCCCAAACTTAACAGCCAAGCCCGTGGGCGGGCATTCGTGATTGGTGCCGGTGATGCACGACAAGACCCTAATGTGGTCACTGGTACGTTCCCTCTAAATGGTCATTATGCTTCAGTATTGTTTGATACTGGCGCTGATTTTAGCTTCGTATCTGTCGAATTTAAAAGATTACTTGGTCTAAGATCTAGTAAGCTAGACACACCATACTCTATCGAACTGGCTAACGGTAAGACTATAGAAACTCGAGAGGTAGCGAAGGATTGTAAGTTGGATCTCTGTGGTCACGAGTTTGGCATTGATCTATTGCCAGTCGTACTGGGTAGCTTTGACATAGTCGTTGGCATGGATTGGCTATCTGCACACCGCGCCATCGTCGTGTGCAATGACAAAGTAATTCAAGTTCCCCTCGCGAGCGGTGAAACCCTATCGATCCAAGGGGAAAGGCGTGGAACACCATTGAGAATTATTACCAGCATGAAAGCCAGGAAGTGCCTAAGGAAAGGTCTCGTCGCATTCTTGGCGCACGTAGTTGATAAGAAGGCCGACGAGCGAAAGTTAGAAGACATTCCAATAGCCAGAGACTTTCCAGATGTGTTCCCAGAAGATTTGCCGGGATTGCCACCACCCCGACAAGTCGAGTTTCGCATCGACCTTGTTCCAGGAGCAGCACCTGTAGCGCGATCGCCATATCGCCTAGCTCCTATTGAGATGCAGGAACTGTCTAGTCAACTGCAAGAGTTGTTGGACAAAGGTTTCATAAGACCAAGCTTCTCACCCTGGGGAGCTCCCGTCTTATTTGTGAAGAAGAAGGATGGCACTCTTCGAATGTGCATCGACTATCGCGAACTGAACAAGCTAACTATTAAAAATCGCTATCCTCTTCCCAGGATCGACGATTTGTTTGATCAACTTCAAGGATCCAGTTTCTACTCCAAGATTGATCTAAGGTCCGGCTATCATCAGTTGCGTATTCAAGAAGAAGACGTGCCAAAAACAGCGTTCAGGACTCGCTATGGGCACTATGAGTTTCTGGTTATGCCATTCGGCCTAACCAACGCACCAGCCGTTTTCATGGATTTGATGAACCGAGTGTGTAAGCCATACTTGGACAAATTTGTCATTGTCTTCATTGATGATATCTTGATCTACTCACGCACTAAGGAAGAACACGAGGATCATCTTCGGTTAATCCTCGAGGTACTACGCAAAGAGAAGCTCTATGCTAAATTCTCGAAATGTGACTTTTGGATTCGAGAGGTTCACTTTTTAGGCCACGTAGTGAATGAAAAGGGCATACATGTCGATCCCGCCAAGATCGAAGCAATTAAGAATTGGGACGCCCCTAGAACTCCTACTGAAGTACGACAATTTCTTGGCCTTGCGGGTTACTACAGAAGGTTCATCGAGAACTTTTCTAAGATAGCACAGTCTTTAACCATGCTCACCCAAAAGGATAAGAAGTTCGAATGGACGGAAAAGCAGGAAGCAGCGTTTCAATTGCTAAAAGATAAATATGTGGCGCCCCGATACTATCACTCCCCGATGGTACGGAAGACTTCGTGGTTTACTGTGACGCCTCTCACCAGGGATTGGGTTGTGTATTGATGCAGCGAGAGAAGGTCATAGCCTATGCTTCCAGACAGCTAAAACTTCACGAGAAGAATTACACCACACATGATCTGGAATTAGGAGCCGTGGTATTCGCGCTCAAGATATGGAGACATTATCTGTACGGAACCAAGTGTACAATCTTCACTGATCATAAAAGTTTGCAGCACATCTTTGACCAGAAGGAATTAAACATGCGACAACGGCGATGGGTCGAATTATTGAACGATTACGATTGTGAGATAAAGTACCATCCCGGGAAGGCAAACGTTGTAGCCGACGCCTTGAGTCGCAAGGAACGGGTTAAGCCATTGCGTGTCCGAGCTTTGGGTCTAACCATCCACACGAACCTGACCGACCGGATTCGTGAAGCTCAAACTAACGCTCTTAAACCCGAGAATGTCAAAGGTGAAAGATTGCGAAAGATGGTTGATTCACTGGAGTCAAAAGCGGATCAAGCTCTGTATTTCATGAATAGAATTTGGGTACCAGTGTACGGTGGATTGCGTGAACTGGTATTAGCCGAAGCCCACAGTTCGCGATATTCGGTTCACCCTGGAGCAGACAAGATGTTCCATGATTTAAAGGAATTTTACTGGTGGCCAAATTTCAAGAAGGATATAGCGGCGTATGTTGCGCGATGTTTGACTTGCGCGAAGGTCAAGGCCGAGCATCAGAGACCATCCGGCTTGCTCCAGCAACCGGAAATACCAGAATGGAAATGGGAAAGGATTACTATGGATTTCATTACCAAGTTGCCCAGGACAACAAGCGGCCATGACATGATATGGGTAATCGTTGATCGATTGACAAAATCTGCACACTTCCTCCCGATTCGTGAAATGGATAAGTTGGAGAAACTGACCCGTTTGTACATTAAGGAAGTAGTGTCGAAGCACGGTGTACCTATTTCCATCATCTCCGATCGAGATAGTCGCTTCACCTCAAGATTTTGGGAAAGTTTAAATGAAGCCCTCGGTACTCGCCTTGACATGAGTACCGCATATCATCCACAAACCGATGGTCAGAGTGAACGGACCATCCAGACTTTGGAAGATATGTTACGAGCATGCGCAATCGATTTCAGCGGAAATTGGGATACACACTTGCCACTGGTAGAGTTTTCGTATAACAACAGTTACCACACAAGCATTCAAGCTGCACCTTTTGAAGCTCTATATGGACGCAAGTGTAGATCGCATCTATGTTGGGCCGACGTTGGCGAAAAGCAACTTACCGGGCCCGAAATTGTTCAAGAAACGACGGATAAGGTCTTTCTGATAAGAGAACGTCTCAAAGCAGCACGTGACCGACAGAAAAGCTACGCAGACATGAGGAGGAAGCCTTTGGAATTTCAAGTCGGAGACAGGGTCCTGCTAAAGGTGTCACCTTGGAAAGGTGTCGCGCGCTTTGGGAAGCGCGGAAAACTAAACCCACGATATGTTGGACCATTTGAAATCCTGTCCAGAGTAGGCCCCATAGCGTACAAGCTCAAGTTACCACAAGAACTTAACGGTGTACATGACACGTTCCACGTGTCGAACTTGAAGAAGTGCTTATCCGACGAAACTCTCATCATCCCCGCAGACGAAATCCACATTGACGACAAGTTACACTTCGTCGAAGAGCCAATCGAAGTAACCGATTGGAAGGTCCAAAAGCTAAGACGCAGTAAGATCAGGTTGGTCAAAGTGCGTTGGAATGCCAAGCGTGGACCGGAATTCACGTGGGAAAGGCTGGACCGGATGAAGCAAAAGTATCCCGCCCTATTCGAGAAGACCCCTATACCGGAGAGCTCGAAGTGAATTCCGGGACGGAATTCTCTTAACGGGGGGAGAATGTAACAACCGGCAAAATTAAGGTAATCCCGTACTAATTAATTAAACGCAATTAACGTAATTAACCGTAATTATGTGCTGATTATTTAATTGAGGCCTTAGAAAGATAGAAGTTCCCAAATAGTGCATAGGAATGCATAAGTTTAATAGCAAAGCATGATAGGATCATGCGCAAGCAAAACTATCCGGTATGGACACTGGCGATTACCCGGTAAAACTTAAATAAGCGAAACGAACTCCGGACACCCGGAATATGAAATAAATAATATTTTCACAAAATATAATGAGTTTTGGAAACCCAAAGCCATACGTGAAAGCTTATTGTACAAATCTCCCGGTAACGAATAAAGTGCGCGTACCGGGTAGCACGAAGTTTCACCCGGCAAAAGCCAAAATAAATCATCAGTAATTTAACTGGGCAAAATTTAAGGAATATTAATGGTATTTAATATTCGGGTGACACACGGTTAAAAACTCAAGAATACCCGAACGGTACCCGAAAGAAATTAACTTAAACATATTATGGAGTAATATTTAGCAAAGTGGACCCCACCAAACACCCCATGGGGGCCGGCCTATGGCCCACCCAATGGGAAAAATCTTCTAATCATCCTACTTTAACTCTTCACCTCCTTAATACCAAATAATTAAGATTAATCATGAGGATGCATGCAAAGGTATTGGGCAAGAAGATTAACCAAATCACCACCTCTCCCTCTCTCTCTAAACTCGGCCCAAGCACCCTCTAATAATATCCCCAAGATTTTTTTTATAATCTTCCATAATCTTCTAAAATCTTACACTAAGATCTCTACCCAATCCAAGCAAGATACACATGATCTTTAGAAGATTGAGAAAGATAATATAACCACTTGAAGAACACTTGAAGAAATCACAAAAATTCTTCCCCTTCTTCCTCTTGTTGGCCGTAGGTTTGCACCTCCCCACTAACATCTCCCTTTCAACTTTCATACCTCTAAATCATCTCTAAATCATCATTATTCAAAACCCCTTTTGTGTGTTCAAGAGTTTGGAGATTAACCCACTTGGAAGAACACATTAAACCTCACCCAAATCCAAGATCTTTGTCTTCCCTAGCCTTGAGCTAGTAGTAAGTCTTACATTGTTTTATTACTTGAATGTTCATGTTTTGTGCTATGAAAGCAAGTTGTACATTAATGGGTAATAAAATGGATTTTATAAAGTTAATGGGTTTTGTTAGAATAAAAATGGAAGAATAATAATAACATTTATGAATCTTGGATTTATATTAATAAATGTAATATTTGAAGAAAAGATGATGAAATGCACATACACTTGAGAAAAATGATGATTTGGGTATGATTAATGAGAAGGACTTGAATGAGATGGAAGATGATTTTAATCATCATGGAATGATATATTAATGTCAAAAAGATATTAAAATGGGTTAGAAAGTCATAGGTGAAAAAGTCCCATCTTCAAAGTCCACTCACTTGGATGAGTGAAAAATGGGTATTTTGGATGAAAATATGGAATAAACATGTTAATGACATCTAGGATGGATTAGAAGATCATTAAAATGAAAAGAAGTAAAAACAACTAAGCATTAAGAAAATGGTTCTTCAAAGTCCACTAAAGTGGAAGAAAAATATTAACTTTGAAAGTTAGGGTGAAAAATGCAACAAGTATAAGTTAAAGAACTAATATGGCAACTTTGGAAGTTGGGGGACTAAAGTAAATATTTTGGAAACTATTAGTCCAAAAACACAATAATGGAAAGTTTGGTGTCAAAAGTGTAAGTAATAATTTTACAAGGTTGATTTGGTAAATACTAGTAACATACTTGGGCATTTTGTGTAAAAAGTGTATTTTTATAAAATGGAAGTTTTATAAAAATAAAAGGAGTAACGCAAAAATTTTATAAAATAAGATTTTATAAAATAAAGACTTGGGAAGACTTGTACAAAAATAGGATACTTTTATATAAATGGGAATATAAAAGTATCGGAAACATTTTTGGGTAACAAGTTGGATAAGTTGGGCTAAAACGTACAAAGTATATTTTTCCAAGAAATAAACGTTCGGAATCGGAAGTAGGAACAATACTTCCATGAGGACGCGCAATGGAAATAAATATGAAAAACGCTAACTAACGAACTTAGTTACACGAACTACCGTAAACGGACATATAAGAAAAAAATGCCATTACGACAAGATAAAAATATACATATATATTTTAAATAAAATATATATAACAAGGGTGAAACGTGCGAAACACTTTCCTAAGTGTAGAAAGAATATTCGTGGGAAAGGAAAAAACACAACGTAACGAATTAAAAACGCTAAACGACACATGAACTTAACAAGTAGTATCCACGCGATGGTATATGTACATATGCTCGTTTTCGACGAAATTCTAGTATATCTATTTGAATGGGAAAATAGATATGCGAGAAGGAAAACCGAGACGAGTAGGTGAAATATATCTACAAACGTGTGAATACCGACAAGATCCTAGTACATTTATTTAAATGAGAAAATAAATGTATGGTGTGGTGAGTCTAGTCGGGCGTTAAGAATATGTTACCAAACGACAAGAACTTAGCATATTTATTTAAATGGGAAAATAAATATGTGGCATAGTGAGTCGGGTCGGATAATAAGAAATCACATTATATCGAGCGAAACGATCCTAAGTATAATTATTTAAATGGGAAAATAATTATACGTTGGGTAGAGTCGTGTCGAGTATAATATTGTACAAGTCATAAAGAATATTAATGAGAATAATATATGACTTGTAAGGAAAGGGTAATCCATCGCCATTGAACCTAGGATACGAAACTATTAAACGGGAATTGGGATAAAGACGTGGTCGGGAAGTTGGGTGTACAACTTGCCAAGGCACATACACCGTAGGTGTAGTGACTTATACGCCTAGAACAATTGTAGGTGCGGGATCACAAACTTTACTATTTTCTTCTTTGAGCCGAGCACAGTTACAGGTGAGTCTCACGGCCCCATTTCTAAACTATTTAACGTTTTTACGGGGAAAAGATATGTTGGGATTGTATGACGGGTTGGATACTTGAGTAAAGATCGCCACTCGGGGTTGAGACCTCCCCACTATAATCATTAATTCAGGAAAGAGAAACCAAAGGAATATTTGGATAGTACTATTGGTGCCTGACAAGGCCCACCCCTAATCGATAGCGTCGATTATGCATCGGCGTATGCCTGGGGTGCACGTATTCTGAAATCAAGTCGTAGAAATACCGAGTAACGACTTGGGGCGGGGGCATTATTAATTGTCTTGGTTTGGTTATAGGCTCAAGTAAATTGTAGGACTTTGCAACTCCTATAAATGTCATAACAAGGATATTCCCACTTAATAAAGTTTTATTAAATCAAAACCTGTGAACTCACCAATATTTATATATTAACGATTTTCAAACATATCTTTCCGGTAATTGAATGATGGAGGTTAGCATGGCGAGCAGGGTCGGGGGTATCTCCATGTTGGGCGTTGGGAATGTCGAAAAGGGGTCTCATCTCTTAATTCCATGGACTTAGGGATAAAGGGAGGAGCCTTCTTATTAATTTCAAAAACAATTTATAATTATGTTCGGATAATTTGACATGGTTATTGGCATTGAATAAATGCCCGTTTGTTTAATTACTATTGTGGTTTGCATTAATCTTGGCTTAATACTTTTGAACCGTCACGCCACGTGTTTCCGCCATAGGCGTGGTGTGACACGGGCCCATGATGCTCCTTCAAACATGGGCATGGGAGAGGATTCGGTGTCTCGCACCATGACCACCCTCACACCGGTTTGATTATCCTTGTCCGCTAGCGGCTCGGTATATATCTCAAATCCCAAACAAATATAATGTGCGTCTGCATGGCATCCCTTTGTATTTTTTTACTGAACAAATGTTTTAAACTGTTAATTTTGTAGGTGGAGAGACCGCAATTTAAACTTCAATGAGGTATCCACCCACTGCCTCCGAGCATATCGTTCACAACTACAATCGTTGAACGAGAACATGGTATGTTCATTCTACACGTGTTAGTAATTATTTTTAGTTTTTTGTATTAATCATGCATGCATTTATTGTGTTTTGTAACTGACTTAAGTGTTTGTTTTTATGTTTTTAGTTCAACTGGACCCTTTACACCGCGGTTTTGGATCGACTACCGGCCATATGTTCAAGTGGGATGCAAAGCTGGAGGAGCTGTTGTCCGCTTATATGATTTGAGATCGTTGAGCATCATTACCCTCAACGGGTTATGAAGCAATTTGGCATGTTCCAGTACATACCTCCCCAAATAAACGTAACCGTACCCATGGCTCAGCTTGAAAAACTGCATGCTTTGGGGCGGCAAGGACACAACGGGGCGGACTGGATGAGTAGGCACAAAGCCTACATCAACGCCTGGAATAACCGTCGTAACACGGTTACAGGTCGATCCCATAAGGACGAATTCCACAAAGCCCGATTATATGCAATGGTATTTGAGCCATACCGTTGCATTTATTGGGAATCCGAGTGTAGCACCGGCCCCAGTTGGCGGTTTCCAAGACGACGGTGCTAGAATCCAGCTGATGGTAAAGCATTTTTACGTGTCTATTTCATACATTAATTATTTGAGTTTACGGTTTCTAACTAATAATTTTGTTTGCAGAGGGATGCCATAGGGGATATTTACCGGTCCTCCCAACAGGCATTTAATGATCCTCAGTCCTTCGCCACGCAGCTTGAGCATATACAGAACACGGCGTTCCACAGTATGATGATGTCACACGATGTCGGACACTTCCAAAATCCGACGCATCTTACAAGGGACCCCGTCGACTTGTCAGCACCGGCACGACCTCAAAGGGTACGCCGGCGACACGCTCCCCGTCAGGTGCCGACAAACGTGGCGGAAAATCAACCCCAAGCTGGAAGCCCGTTGTACAATGAGGGTGGGTTTGGTGCATCTGTTGCGGCAAGCAACAATCAGAACCAGGGTGGGGGATATGTCCCGCAACTCTTTGACGTTGGATTGGATCAACTTGGAACTCCGTTTGGATTGGATAGTTCCTTCGTACAGGGAACTGGTGATGTTGGTGGGTCTGGTAGCGGTCAACCGGCGGTGACAGGTCCGCTAGCTAACTTGATTGCAAGCGGAATTGGAATTGGAGATAGTTGGGCATTTCCGTCACAGGATTTTGTGACGCCGGTTGGGCACGGGATGACACGGATTGATCTCGATGTTAGTGATTTCCATTACCATCCCCCGCATAATTCGTGTGACGCAGGACCTTCAACCCGGCCAGGACCTTCGACTGCACTGAATTTAAACCTCTTTCCCGATGATCAGTACGGGAATCAAGGACCACCACCCAACGATCAAGACCAACCACCAAGAAGGCAATCTCAACGTCTTATGAATCAGCCTCCCACGGACTGGTTTAACTTTTAATCATATGTTAATTACTGTTGTTGTAACATTTTTTTTGGTGTATGCATATGAATATACGAATCGTTAAGCCACATGTGATTCAAACATTGTTGTGAGAAACAACCACTAGAATTAAAATCCAAATACAAGTGTTAAACACTAAAACAAGATCACAAACAAGATCACATAATCATTTTTTTTGAAAACTCAATTTGTTGAAAACGGGTCAGGCTGCCATTTTTGGGCCTCTGTACAGTCTGGCAGGGCCGGCCCGTCATGCATCCGGGCTTTCGGACGCGCTGGCCTTGGCTAATACACGGGTTTCGCACGAAGTCCGGGCCGTTTTCGGGTCTCCGGGGCCTGATCCGGGAGGCCCGAAAACGGCCGGGAGGTCTTTTTTTTTTGAAAACTCAATTTGTTGAAAACGGGCCAGGCTGCCATTTTTGGGCCTCTGTACAGTCTGGCAGGGCCTGCCCGTCAGGCATCCGGGCTTTCGGACGCGCTGGCCTTGGCTAATACACAGGTTTCGCACGAAGTCCGGGCCGTTTTCGGGTCTCCGGGGCCTGATCCGGGAGGCCCGAAAACGGCCCGGAGGTCTTTTTTTTTTTGAAAACTCAATTTGTTGAAAACGGGCCAGGCTGCCATTTTTGGGCCTCTGTACAGTCTGGCAGGGCCTGCCCGTCAGGCATCCGGGATTTCGGAGGCGCTGGCCTTGGCTAATACACGGGTTTCGCATGAAGTCCGGGCCGTTTTCGGGTCTCCGATGCCTGATCCGGGAGTCCCGAAAACGGCCCGGAGGTCATTTTTGTGGAAAACTCAATTTGTTGAAAACGGGCCAGGTAATAATGATAGATTTATTTAAAACAAATAATACAAATTTACTTAACAACTATTTTTCCAAACTACTCAATCAAACTATACAGTCTACCGAGTTACAAGACAATTTATTTCCGAGATCACTAATTCCAAACTACTCAATCAAACTATACAATCTACCGAGTTCATTAAGTTTCCGTTTCCCACCTTCTATCACAATTGCTTTATTGAAGTCAAACTGAGGGCTCGAGATCAAGTTGGGGTCCGAACCCATCTGAATCAAACAGGGGAACATCAATCAATCTGTTGAATATGTGTACCAAATCTAAGGGTACCCAATGATCAACCCAGACAGCCCTGCCAAAGTAGCACGGTGAAGAATCGCATCATCCGATGTCTTCGACGTCGCTAATCACATGATGTGATTCATCAACACCGGAAGGCCTTGCTCTACAGGCTTTGTCTGGAAAGTTGACTCCCCTAAAGAGACCGTTGGAATGTCCAGGTTTGGTAGACTGGAGATTGAGACTAGCAAGGACAACCAACGGCAAAATATTATAAACTACAGTGACAATGTTGCATTCTACACGTGTTATACCACGTGTGGATGTAACATCGATCCAAGTAGTTTCATGTGGATGTAACACCGATCCAAAGGCACCGCTTTTTTGGACCCCAGAAAAGCGATGCCAAGCAGGGGATGAGACAGGAGCGGATGCTTTTAAGCACGGCTCATCCCCGCCCAAAACTGTTAAAACTCCATGTGAATGTAACATCGACCCAATATCAATAAAAAACCGTACCCTCCAAAACAATTGCGGGAAAAGTATTATATCGCATATTGTGTTGTAGTTTCCTACAGTTGTGTTGTAAATGGGTTTGAGATATGTGGGATGGAGAAAATGGGAAGAGTGAATGGGATGGAGAAAATGGGAAGAGGTCGTAGCATTATATAAGAAATGAACCCTCCAATTGAAATGGCGGCATCAAACACCACAATTGAAATGGCGGCATCAATACCTTAGTATCAATTGGCGGCATTGTGACTAATAGAATTGGTTTGGCGGCATCAATTGGCTTTTCTTAGATGCTGCCATTTGAGACCAAGGCATCACCAATTTTGATTTTTTCCCCCACTACCCCCAAATGTAATTTGTAAAATAATAAACCCCCACTTCTTATGTAAATGATTCTTCATGCAACATCTTTGTCCACTTACTTCACATTGAAGTTGGGGATTTACTTTCATGGAATTCACAAATCACTTACATCAAACTCATGATATAGAGTGATGAGATGATAGAGAGATTCTGATTGAAACAATTAATCAAAAGATCATATGCAACTTAAAATCAATATATATATATATATATATATATATATATATAGTGGAAGTATAGGGAGAAAACCTCCTCAAATGGAAAAACTCTAAGAAACTCATCTCTTGGCCCATATTGTGCCACATCATCAAAGCTAATCTCACTCTATATTATATTAAAAAGGGTATAATTGACAATTCAACTCTACCCATTCTCTCTCCCCCTATATATATATTGTTTCCCCCTCTCTCTCTCTCTTCATTTTCTTTTTTTCAAATTCAAATCCAGATGATACTCTCTATACCTTCCCTTCCCTTCTCTCTGTCTCTCTCTAGAACCACCACCGCCACCACCACCACCACAACAACAACTTCTTCTTCTCCGGCCAACCACTTCTGTTAGCCCTTGGTTAAAACCTTCTGTTCTCTCACATCGAAGGTGATAAAGATGTGGAGGTATATAAAGGGGTCAGAAAACAGATCTGTTTATGTTCACTGTCTCTTTTACGTTCAGAAGGTGGATCTTCATCAGTAGAGATGCCTTAGAAGGTGGAAGAATATGATGTCCCAAAAAAGTGAGTAATTTTTTTTCTTTTGCTTTTGCTTATATATGAATCTGAGTGCTCTAATAAATGTTTTAAATAAGAAGTTTAATCACAGTTGGGTTTTAAAATGGTTAAAACTTAAAAAGTATACATTTTGTTTTTTTTTTTCGTAGATCTGTACGAGATTACACTTATGTTTTTGATTTGTTATGTTTTTCAAACTTTTGTTGTTGTTATATTTTGATTTTTTAGAATAATAATAACAGTTGTTATGTTTTGGGTTTAGTGAAATAGGTTTTGGGTTTTGCTAGAATAATAATAATAATTTTTTTTGGGGATAGTTTTTGGTTGCACACCAAGTGTTTGATCAAATGCTTGAATGAAAAAAAAAAACTTATGTTAACCACTTTTATTTTTTTTTATTATTATTATTTTGTTTGTGTTATATTTTTATTGGATTGGGGACATGAGGTTGATGGATCACATGTGATTGATGAATAAATTTGTAGTCTTTTTATGTTAGTACATGCTAACACAGGTTAGTGATGTCCCATTATGTTTTTAAGGATCCCAAACTAACATGTGTATCTGTTTCAGTGTGGGTTTTCACGAGTAGGCTATTGGAAGAAGGCGGCGTTGGTGATGTGGCTGTGGTAAGTGATGTTTTTTTATAAAGATTATAAATTTTTAGTCTTTTTATGTTAGTACATGCTAACACAGGTTAGTGATGTCCCATTATGTTTTTAAGGATCCCAAACTAACATGTGTATCTGTTTTCAGTGTGGGTTTTCACGAGTAGGCTATTGGAAGAAGGCGGCGTTGGTGATGTGGCTGTGGTAAGTGATGTTTTTTTATAAAGATTATAAATTTTTAATCTTTTGGTGAATAGGGTGTTTAAATAATTTTTATATTCTATTAAATAAATTTTTGGCAAGTGAAATTGTTATGAACTCGTATAGGGTATATGTCTATTTTTTTTATACACATGTTAGTGATGCTAACACGTGCTAGTATATGCCTAACTAGCAGGTGTTAGGGTTCATATTAGTTGGGGAGCCCAACTAACACATGTAAGTATACGCCCTTTTCACATGTTAGTGATGCTAACACGTGCTAGTATATGCCTAACTAACAGGTGTTAGGGTTCATATTAGTTGGGGAGCCCAACTAACACATGTAAGTATACGCCCTTTCACATGTTAGTGATGCTAACACATGTTAGTATATACTCAACTAACATGTGTTACGGTTTGTATAACATACGTTATTTCAGTAAAACATATATTTTAGAATACACTAACACATGTCATTGATATCCCATTATGTGTTTTATAGAGCCCAGCTAACACGTGTTTACTTTTTTTGTAGGTGAAAAGATGTTTTTGAGTTAAAGATGATGATGAGGATCAAGAACGAAGAATAGCTAGATTTTTTCTATGTTGTTATGATAGTTTTTTTCTTTTTGAAAATTCACAAATAATTATGTTTGTATTAAACGGTTTTTGATATGTTTTAGTGTTTATTGTTATGATCGTTTTTATCATTTCTTAAATAAATACACATTTTATGTGTTCTTTTAATATGTTCTTTTAGTATATGCCTGGTAACACATGTTAGCGATGTCTCACACGAGGTCAGAATTTTGTATCACAACACTAACGTATGTTAATATTGGTGCTGGAAAAAGTGTCATAAAGTAGGAGAGAGGTGACTTGACAAGTGTCAAATCAACCTTTTAAAACCTAGGATTCAGAAGTGTCAAATCTCATGTTTAAAATTACCTTAGTGCCCTTAATTATATTTTTTATTAGATTGGCCCACATGCTTTATGATTATTATATTCAAATAATCATGGACCATTGATCAAGCTTGATCAATGGTCATAAGAGAGTTTGCAAGGTTTTTTCAAAAGATAGGGTTTCCATATTATCCACACCATATATATATATATATATATATATGCATTCAAATCAAATTTGTACCTCTTAATAAAGTACATGGGATTGAGGGTGCGCCTCACAAGGTAATCAGTACACCATCTGACAGCATCCATGGCATGAACAAGCTCACATATAAGCAATTTGCAGCCCAAACTACAAATTGTCCCTGCAACATAGTACCCTCCATACAAGATCTACCTTCATAAGACTATGGGGTGTGGTTCCCCTTCCCCCTTCTTTCCCCTTGTCCACATCAGCGCCACATCATCTTCCCCTTCTCCTTCCCCTTCTAGGGGAAATGGTTCCCCCTTCTTCCCCCTTCCCCTTTCCTTTTTATAATAATTTTTCTTACATAAAAGGACAAAAAGAATATATATATAATATTACTTTTCTTGGATTTTGCATCGGGGAAGACGGGAGAATTGTCCCGATCACACCGAAGGAAGAAGGGGGGGGGGGGGGCGGTGTTCCCCTTCGGGGAAATTGCCACCTCACACTTCCCGATCACTTCCCCTTCCCATACCCCATAGTCTAACAAATTTAACCATCAACATTTCGGATATCTATTTTCAAAATAATTTGTGGGGTTAAACTTAATTTGAATTTAGAGAAGTTAGAATTTTTATTTTTATTTAAGAAAAGACTAAAAAGGTGTAAAACAATGAAAATTGACTTTGCCATCCATGGACCAGAATTACATTCCATTTAACTCTCTAAGGGGGGACAGGACACTCTTGGCAACTTTGCTGAGCCCCATTCAACCCCCCTTGCCATGTCAAATCCATATCCATCATCAAAATCACATCTTACCAAACGGTTACATCTACAGTAACAAATTTAACCGTTGTCGAAGGGGTGACGACGATATTACCACACGGCAACCATAACCGAACATCCCTTGCTAAGAGTGCCCTGTCCCCCTAATTACCAGGGAGGTAACCACAAGAAGTGATAATTAAACTATACTTTTAACAACATATTAGAAGAATAGAGAAAAATATACCTCGGAATTATATTGTTTATTATTACAATTCAATTGTTTGATGAAATATTTGATATATATTTACTTCATGAGTCACAAGCTCATAATATAATTAAAGTGCTAAAATCAATTAATAAAGATTGTTTTGTCACCTTTACGATATTCAACTCCTCAATACCGAATTTTGCCTTTAATTTTAAGGATAACTCTCACATAATGTACTGGATAGCAAACTTAACCTACAAGTAATTAAGAGCATGTTTGGCTCTCCTTATTTCCACCTCCTTATAACTTATAACTTTTTCAAAAAGTTAATAAATTACAAAAAGTGTTTGGCAAAATGAAAAGAACTTTTTGTTTTAACTTTTTGTAAGCCTATGATAAGTTGTTTTGGAAAAGTAAGGGAGGAGTGACTTTTTGAAACTCCTTATAACTTATTGATGGTTATTTACCTACATGCCCTTATTATATCCTTACATCTTCCCTCCTTATACCCTTTTTGGTCATTTTACCTAAATAAGTTAAACCAAACACTTTTTTGCAAACTAACTTATCAACTTATTGTGTTTCCCTACCACATAAGCTAATCCAAACACTTTTTTAAAAACTCTTTTTTAAAAAGTCATAAGTTAATAAGTCCTTTTAATAAAAAGTCCTTTTTGGCTCAAATAAGTTTATCCAAACATGCCCTAAGTAATTAACTTAATATTAATTTTGGAGACAACTGCATGCATCATGCAAGATTGTACGAAAATATTTTGTCAACATAAATAATGTTGGTGAGTACACTTAGTTTTGTGTACATATAGTATAAGTATGAAAATGTTTACAATTCAAGTGTCATGATTCATTCAAGGCAAATATGAAAAACACGTAAGTACATAATGCGGGTCAAAATCAAACCTCTTACGTGACAAAGATTAAAGCATTAATAATGACCTAGGACTTCCCACACACATAGGTACTTTCCACTAGGCGGGTTGTCAATCCAAATAGCGCTATCCATTGTTAAAGTCGGCTAGCTAAGTTAATGATTTTGTAATGATTGCAAGTATACTACGTTTACGTTTAAGCATAAAACACAAGAATTCTAAAGTATAACACGTGTAAAAATTGTATGTAAAAACGTTTATGAATATGTGTAAGTGTAAGTTTCATATGTGTACATGTTTCACCCCAAAAGTGTAGGAAAGCAAAAGGGGATAAGTATACTCACCTTAATAAGCTTGCAAAGAAAATCACACAAGTTGATATTCATGAATATGCTAGAATTCAACGGAAATCAATTAATTATACTTGCACCTAAATAAATTAGGAATAATGGTTTAGTATTTACTATTGTTATTTACAATTAGTATTTGCGCGAAAAAATATATGTAACTTTTGATTTATGTTATATCACTGTTATGATTCTAATATTTCAATGATCGTCTTATTTAAACCAAAGTTTTCTCTAGTTCAATTTACAAAATAGAATGAATATGATTCTTGTTTTAAAAATAAAACAATTAACTAAGATTAGCAATTTGTACACGCCCGAAGTCAAAAACGCCTGTGGGTCTTAAAGATTATCGACCTATTAATTTGATAGGTGTAATTAGTAAGGTGATTTCAAAAGTTTTAGCTTCGCGGATTAAGGAAGTGATGGGACAGGTTATTTCGGAGACTCATACGGCTTTTCTTAAAGGCCGTTTTATTCTTGATGGACCACTCATGATTAATGAAATGATTGGGTGGGCTAAGAAGAAGGGGAGACAGGTATTTATGTTGAAGATCGACTTCGAGAAAGCATATGATAATGTAAATTGGGCATTTTTATTATCTATTATGGATCAAATGGGCTTTCCTCCAAGATGGTGTATGTGGGTGAAAGGGGTTCTTGAATCAGCGAGATCGGCAGTCTTAGTCAATGGGTCCCCTACTTTTGAGTTTCATTGCGAGAAAGGTGTTCGTCAAGGGGACCCATTATCTCCGTTTCTGTTTCTAATTGTCATGGAGGCTCTTCATTGTATGATAGAAAAAGCAGTGGACTTGGGGGAATTCCTTGGTATACGGGTTGGTAATGGTGAGATGTCTCTTTCACATTTCTTTTACGCTGATGATGCTTTACTAATGGGGGCTTGGTCTAGAGATAATATTGAGAAGATTGCTAGAATCCTTCGCATTTTTCATATGTGCTCGGGATTAAAAATTAATTTACATAAGTCCCATTTATTTGGAATTGGCGTTAATGAAAGGGAGATTGAAGATATGTCGAATATTTTGGGATGTCGTGTGGGTAGTAGTATCCAGTTTGACTATTTGGGAATTCGAGTCGGTGCAAATATGAATAGGGTGTCACATTGGAGTTCGGTGGTAGAGACAGTTAAAGAGAGACTATCCTTATGGAAAGCAAAAACACTTTCTATAGGGGGTAGACTGACGCTTATCAAATCGGTGTTGTCGAGTTTGCCTATCTATTATTTGTCGCTTTACAAAGCGTCGGTCAAGGTGATTGAGACTTTAGAAAGGTTGATGAAGAACTTCTTATGGAGTGGATCGGAAGATATAAAAAAGATTCATTGGGTCTCATGGGAGGTGGTGACAACGACTAAAAGAGATGGGGGTTTGGGAATTGCTAAATTGAAGGATGTTAATGTGGCTTTGATTGCTAAATGGGGTTGGCGATTCACTATAGAACAGGAAGCTCTTTGGCGGAAAGTGGTGATAATGATACATGCGGGTAGACGTCTATGGAGCTTTCTTCCTATAAAGAAGTGTTTTACAGGGTGCTGGAAATCTTTAGCGACGTGGCTACAGGATTTTAAGATTCAAGACAAGCCTTTACGGCAGTTTATTCATTGCACAGTGGGAACAGGAATGAAAGTTAGATTCTGGTTGGATATTTGGTGGGGATCGGTTGAGTTAAAAAAGAGATGGCCGCGTCTGTTTATGCTGGAGAAGAATAAAACATGCAGCATCGCTGATCGCATGAAAAATACTAATAATGGATGGGTTTTTTCGGGTGAGTGGCGTAGAGGAATAGCTACTGTGGAGGAGATCTCTGAGTTACAAGACATGGGAGTTATGTTACAAGGTTTCTCAGGCACTAATAGGGAGGATAAGTGGGGTTGGGAACTTGATAAGAGTGGTATTTTTTCTGTGGCCAGTCTCAAAACGATGCTGCGAAAACAGAGGGATGTTCCTCGGCTGCAGAGTATGAGGTGGGAAGGATGGATTCCAATAAAAGTTAATATGGTGTCGTGGAGAGCCGACTTTGATAGACTGCCGACTAGGGATGCTTTATCTAAAAGACACGTTAATATTTTAGATAAGGCTTGCCCTCTTTGTGAAGCCATGGATGAAGATATTAATCACATTTTCGTAAGATGCTGTTTTGCATATGGTGTTTGGAGCTTCATTTGCAAGTGGTGCAAAGTAGATCCGTTTTTCGCCTATGATTTCGATGACTTAATGCAGTTATATAGGAATGTGCACGGCGGAAAGTGGAGAAAGAAAATTGTTAGAGGTATTGTTATGGTGACGGTTTGGACACTTTGGAAGACCCGAAATGCAAAGGTGTTTCAACAAAGCTCAAAACAAGTGCGAGAGATTGTGGCAGAAATTAAATCTATCTCATTTTTTTGGTTGAAACATAGGTCAAAATTTGGTTGTATAGAGTGGAATGATTGGGCGAGAGATCCATTGTATATGTGTAAGTTGTTTTGGCGATTCCTAATTTGGGAATTAGCCGTTTTTAATGAAAGTATTTGTTCAAAAAAAAATTTTACAAATTCCCAAATGATTGTCTATAAAAAAATGATTACTTAATTTGTATTAATTTAAATTACTAACAGTGTTGTATGATAAAGTAACAACTTAATCACCAAATTAGTTTATTCTTCATAAAATATATTTATTAAAATGTAACTAGTTACTATTTCTTTTAAATGTTTTAATAGAGTAAACAAACATTTATTTACTGGATCAATATATATATATTATTACAACCTATAAAGATTTATATTATAATTTACTTAAATAGCAATCTAATGTGTGATAACAGACTTGTATAAAAAGGGTACGACACTTTTATGAAAACAATTGACATTTATTTATATTAGTAAGCAACAATTTCTTTGGTGACCTACGTTGTTAAGCGGGTTAGGATAAGCCATTGGATTATGAATTAGTTCAAAGTTCAAACTTATATTCATGACACTAACTCGGCGACGGTATCAGTTCCACTCCCAATCTAAAAGTTTCAAGTTTTTAATAAATAGTATGTAGATGAAAAGTACCTTTCGATATCGATCGATTCATAATTAATAGTATTAGCTCTCAAGGATTATTTCAGTCTTGTGTGCAACCGTGCTTCAGAAAGCTTACAGTATAGCGCCGCGGTTGACACCGATTATGTTGTTGGTTCCATTCCGGTCAGATTTACGAATTGAAGGGCTTGTAAATAACAACAAGTGGTGACTTTCATAGAAATTTTAGGATTTTTTTTTGTTAAAGATGGTGTTGTTCAAAACTTTTGGAGTCAATGGTGTATGACTAAATAGTGACCATCTTTAATTTCCACATTATGAGCAATGAATATGAAGGTTACTAGTAAGAAATCCCATTAAATTTCTCATCAATTTCTAATTAATTATCAAATAAAATAATTTGTAGGTTTTCATATCATGTATTTGAAAAGTAGCAAATCAAGTTTGTATCTTTCTGAATTCGTTGAATTCGTTTAGAGTGGGAATAGGAAAAAAATGCCAAAAGATTAAAAAAAAAAAAAAAAAACAAAAAACTAAGTAATTCTTGATTTTATTTTAGTGTAGTTTTTAGTATATCTAAAACACATGATCAATAAAAAAATACTTAGGAAAAAACTTAATATATATTTTCAATAAGTTCAATTTAGCCAATACAACTTAAAGATTTAATGCCTTGTTTTAATAAAGACGTACTTTTAATTTTTTTGTCATGCATTACAATATTATCCCATACGTTGCGCTAAATTATGGTTTATGGGATTTTGATATTTGGATTATTGTTAGTTTAGGTCCCTAAAGTTATAAGTAAATTATTGAGAGAAAAAAAAAATCATGAATGTTACACGCAGCCAAGTTGTTTCAGCAACAGCATTAGCGACGTCGCGGTACTCGGCTTCAGCGCTAGATCTTGAAACTGTGGGTTGGCGATTTGAGGACCATGACAAGAGATTGTTACCCATGTAAACACAGTAACCGGATGTAGATCGTCTGGAGTCTGGACATCCGCCCCAGTCAGCATCAGAGTAGGCAGTGAGAATTGAGATGGAAATGGCGGATAATCTTAATCCTAGATCAAGAGTGCCTTTAACATATCTCAGAATGCGTTTGAGGAAAGCAAAATGTGGCTCACGAGGGGCATGCATAAATAAACATACTTGTTGTACCGCATAAGTGATGTCAGGACGAGTGAAAGTTAAGAACTGAAGTGCGCCTACGAGACTGCGGTACAAAGTGCCATCAGGAAGTGTGTCACCATCAGAGGCACTAAGTTTGGAGGACGTATCCACCGGTGTGGCACAGGGCTTGCAATCAGTCATATTAGCCCTATGGAGAATGTCGCGAGCATATTGAGATTGTGACATAAATAATCCATTAGAATCTCGTTTTACTGAAATACCCAAGAAATGATGTAAAGCGCCTAAGCCAGACATGGCGAACTCCTTGGAAAGAAGCCGAGTAAAGGATTGAAGTAACTCATTGGAAGAGGCTGTCAAAATAATGTCATCAACATATAACAATAGATATGCAAGCTTATCACCATGACGATATATAAAAAGTGACGTATCACATAAACTCTCCCTGAAACCATGTGAAAGAATAAAGTTAGAAAAACGACTAAACCAGGCACGTGGTGCCTGTTTGAGCCCATATAGGGACTTCTGTGACACCCCAGAAAAATCCCACATCGGCCGTGGCCAGGAGAGATCCTTGGTTCATAAGTAATGTCTTGCCTCTTAAATCACCAACGCGTTTTGGGGCTTAATGTTAGTGGATGAGAGGAGAACTCCACAGTTAAGCGTGCTCAGGTGGGAGCAGTACCAGGATGGGTGACCTCCTGGGAAGTCTCCACCAGGGCACCCAAAAACAAATCCGTGAGCTCTGGATGGGCGACCCATCAGGGCAAAGCGGCCAATATTGGTGGTGAGAGGGACCGGATGTTACAGATGGTATCAGAGCCACTCCTGTGTCATTCGGGATGGTGGGCGCATACCTCATCAGGGACGATGAGACTCTAACGGGGGGTGAATGTGACACCCCAGGAAAATCCCACATCGGCCGTGGCCAGGAGAGATCCTTGGTTCATAAATAATGTATTGCCTCTTAAATCACCAACGCGTTTTGGGGCTTAATGTTAGTGGATGAGAGGAGAACTCCACAGTTAAGTGTGCTCAGGTGGGAGCAATACCAGGATGGGTGACCTCCTAGGAAGTCTCCACCAGGGCACCCAAAAACAAATCCGTGAGCTCTGGATGGGCGACCCATCAGGGCAAAGCGGACAATATTGGTGGTGAGAGAGGCCGGGTGTTACAACTTCCGAAGGCGGCAAACGTAATGGGGTTTAGTATCACTCGTGAACCCCGGGGGTTGATACATAAAAACTGTCTCCTGCAAGTCACCATGTAAAAAGGCGTTTTTAACGTCCAGTTGGTTAATGGGCCATCCCCTGGTAATGGCAATGGAGAGGACTGTCCGAATGGTAGCCGGTTTAACAACCGGACTGAAAGTGTCTGTAGAATCAATGCCAACTGTTTGTGACTTGCCATTCACAAAAAGGCGAGCCTTATAACGTTCTAGTGTTCCATCGGCCTTAAACTTGTGGCGGAAAAGCCACGTACACCGAATGATCGGGTAAGATGTAGGGCGAGGAACCAGTTCCCAAGTACCGTTGTCCATTAATGCTTTATACTCATTAAGCATGGCGTCTTGCCAATTTGGGTCGGTTAAGGCTTTCACGTTGGATGTGGGTAGTGGGGAAATAGATGTGGTGGTGGTTGTGTGGAGGTTATATTTGGGGTTGGGTTTGGTGATTCCGAGTTTGGCTCAGGTGGTCATAGGGTGGTGGCTAGTTGGTATCGGTTTGGCGGGTGGACCGGTTCTGGTTGAGGGTGCAGATATGGTGGTGGGGGTGGTTGGGACGGTGGGTGTGTGGTAGGTGGTGGGGTTGTCGGGTTAGGGGAAGGTGGGGTTGGTTGTTGTGGTGAGGCCGTGGGGTTGTTAGTTGTGGTTGATGGAATGTTGAAGGTTTGTGTGGTAATTGCTTCGTCATCAAGAAATTGGTACACAGATTTTGGTAAAGGTTGTGCAAAGGGAAAGGTGTCCTCGTCAAAGGTAACATGTCGAGATGTGTGGACTTTGCCAGTTGAAGGGTCAAGACACATGTAACCTCTAAAATCCGGGGGATAGCCAAGAAAAATGCACCGGTGTGAATGTGGGAGAAGTTTGTTAGGTTGGGTTGCGGACTCATTTGGATAACACGCACACCTGAACACTCGTAGGTGTTCGTAGGTGGGGTGACGGAGATATACGGCGAAGGTTGGCGTGTTATAGTTGAGACGGGTGGTAGGTAGAATATTGTGGAGATAAGTAGTCGTATGAAGGGCCTCTACCCAAAAGGTTGGTGGGATGTGTAACATTACGCAATAAATACTTGTACGTTACGCACCGACATTAATAAAAACGTCAAGTTTCATATTTACCCTCGCAATTATTATTTTTGTCGCATTTATGGAACCCTAATACCATATATAATATTATATATATGTGTGTGAGTGGATAATTAAATCAAAAAATAAGTTGCCTTGGCCGGGGTTCGAACCCGCGCCAAAGGCCGGCCTGAACCAACACACGAGCCCAACCAGCTGGGCTGGCCTTCTGTTTTGATAAAACCCGGACGCGAATTATACTTATGCACACATCAAAACTCCCACAGTTGACAAGGAAAAGTCAACTGTGGTATTCCTTGGTGAACAATCCATAGAATTAACGCATGATTTAGCTATTTTTGGCTAATTCGTGTATTCACCGGCCCAATACAACACAATTGCACAACAATAACACGGCAATCGTTGCCCTAATAATCAAATTTGACGCGTATTATTAAAAGGAAAGTCAACCTCCTAATTAACCCTAACCCTAATCCTCTAGTATAAATTGAGGCATTCTGGACCTTGTCTAATCGCTCACAACCCTCTCTCAATCTCTATTTCTCTCTTAAACTGCTCTGATCGCTGTTATTTGTTCGTGGTTTGACTTTCTCATTGACCCGACTAATAACATCTATACCACACTGTAAGTACGATTAAGTTTGTGGGTTATGTTCATCGGCTATCAGACAACATTAGCCCTAACAATAATCGGGCTATAGTTGTCTGATTTGCTCAATTGTAAATCTAGGGTTCGTCGTTATTCAATTGGGGATAAACTTGTAACAGCATAGTGTATATAATTATTTTAAAACTAGAAATCTCACAACCACCGGCCTAGGCCAAGTGGTTGTGACTCTGGTCCGCTACAGGGGTCACCCGGGTTCGAGTCCCGGCTCTGACCGAGTTTTTGTATTCTTTTCTTTTCTTTTCTTTTTAACAATATAATTAATTATATATATATATTAATCCTTTTAATCATTTAAATTCTTTTTAAAATACCTAAACTATTTTATAAATTCTAAAAAAATTATATTTGTTTAATCTGATATAAAAGTGTTATTTACAATTTTTATTTTTCAGAAATTCTTTTATTTAATATTTATAATAATTAAATCATTTTATTACTATTATAATTATAAAAATCCATTATTATATCAAAACAGTTTTATTAAATTCCCCAAAAATTACCCTAACTTTTTATAGAGTTAAACTTTACTGAAATAATTTTTAATTCAGTAAAATCATTTATTTTATATTTTTAATCAATTTTTGTTAGATTTAATCATAATTAAATCATATTAAATCCAATTTTCATCATTTTTGCACCAAAATTTTATACAAATTATTTTTAATCATTTAGAACAGAATTATGATTTTTAAAATAAGATTTCTTTAATTTTAGTATTTTTGATTATTAAAGTTAATAATTGACTATTTATAAATAAATAGATTTAAAAATCTATTTTAAATGAAATAATTTTATAAAAATTATTTTATTACTTCAAACACTTTAATGTGCTCACTCAAAATTCAAACTTTATAAAAAGACTATTTTTCATTAATTATCCAATTTTCCTTTATTAATTAAGCATTTTAAATTTAAATCTCAACAATTGATTATCCCCAAATCGAAACCCTAGGATACACATATTAGTTACATAGACTTAGACTTATTATATATTACCTCATTATAGGGTAATATTTGGAATCACTATTGGGCAACATAATTATCATATCTTTTCAACAAGTTAACATTTGCTAAGGTGAGTTTACATAGCCCCTTTTATTTATCACCATTTTTGGGGTGAAACATGTTATAACACTTTTCATTGCAATTCAATCATCAATGTGTTTGTGTGTTTTCTATGTTGCATATTGTCTTGAGCATGATTAGAGTAAGCACCATTCTAGCATAATCATTAACATTGATCAGCCGACGGTATACATTGATAGATCTATTGGACTGACAATCCCACCCGGATACGTGCCTCCTACAAAGGTTACGTGGGTGTTTGTTATCGCATAACATATTCATTGGGACCATAAGTGTATGGTATGTATCATTTTATAACAGTCAACAGGGTTGATTATGCACTCGATTTATTTCTAATATGTTCTCACATATGGGCTAGATTAACATGACACATGAATTGCATAACGTTTTTATTCATTTTATCATCAAAAACCTATGTAATTCTCACCAACTTATGTTGACCCAAAATACTTTCAAAATTAACATGTTTCAGGTAACAATGAAGCTGAGGCTTGAGTTAGCATGAGGATTTATCTTGAAGTTTATTTGAAGTTTCTTGAAGTTATTATTTGATGTTATGTATTTGAATTCTTAGACATTATTTCACATTTTGGATATTATGTTTGAATAAATTATTTAAAATTTATATTATACCATGTGCTACTGAAAACAATCATCAATACGTGGCACCCCGATGTTTCCGCCATCGGTTGGGGTGTTACAGATTGGTATCAGAGCCTTGGTTATAGGGAATTAGGTTATTAGAAATAATCTAGACTATAACCTTAGGGACTAAAACAGTACTTGCTTCTCCTACTTGTAACCCTAATTGCTTCCCTAATCCTATCCTTATCCCATGCCCTACAACCCTAAACCTACATGTGACTACTCTTAATTGTCTGCTGCAATCCTGATCCACCATTAGATTTATAGGACAAAATCCTCAGGTTTAACCTGAACCCCCTTGAGATCTCGTCGAAGTTCTAGATTTTAATAACGAACACGTGCAATCTGGAAGGGTGAACGCCTGTATTCTGAGTCTTCTGTCTAGGCTGGCATTGCGCATATATCCCAATCAGACGAGGGACCCGGATGCCTACCTGGGAATTCTCGGGATGAGTGTTCACTTATAGGCTAAAGCATGTCTTCATATGTTATTAGAATTTAGAATCTTTGATAAGTCAACGTTTTCGTTTATTCGTTTTAATTAATGAATAAATGATTACATTCCTTATATAAACTCTCATTCATTTCATTGTGTCTATTACAGATCATGCCTCCTCGTCGCAGCACTCGCAACAACAATGGTGAGAACCACGAAGAAGGTGGTGATAACCATAACCACAACCATGACCAAGCTCCTAACCACAACAACAATGGGGTCGATGCTCAACTGGCTGCGATCATTTCTCAACAAATGGCGCAGCAAATCGCAACTCTGGTTCCCAATTTGCTTGCTCAGGTCATCCAATTGAATGGGAATGGTCACAACAACGGGAACGGGAATGGCAATGGCAATGGCAATGGCAATGGACCCCAAGCTTGCACCCTCAAGCATTTCAACTCTTGTAACCCTCCAAAGTTCAGCGGTGAAGAAGGAGCTACTGGACTTCTCCAATGGTTTGAGGGTATTGAAAATACCTTCATCAACAGTGAGTGCCCCAACAATTTCAAGGTTCGTTACGCCATGAGTGTTCTCCATAAACGAGCACTCACATGGTGGAATGAAGAAAAGCGTACTCGTGGGGCCGAGGTTGCTCTTGCTATGACTTGGGACTAGGTCAAAGAGATCATGAAGGAGGAGTTCTGTCCTCGAAATGAAGTTAAAAAGCTTGAGGATGAGTTCCACACCTTGGCTCAAGATAGTGGGGAAAATCTTGCCTACAACACCCGCTTTCATGAGCTTAGCTTATTGTTGCCACACAAGGTTACTCCTCTGCCGGTAGCCATCGAGAAGTACATCGGTGGTCTGCCCATGCAAATCCAGGACACTGTTTGGGGTAGAAATCCTGCAACTCTGGAAGAGGCCAAACGTCTAGCGGCCACTCTTACTGATAATCATGTGAAGAATGGTACTCTCGTTCGTAAGGGCACCAAGAAGACTGTTGCCAAAGATACTCCACAGCCTGCAATTGAAGTCAAGCCTGAGACCTCAAGCAACAAGAAGCGCAAGGCTAGAAACTATATGGTTGCTGCTACTCCACCTGCTGCCCAAAACCCAGCCAAGAAACCATACACCGGACCTCACCCTTTGTGCAACACTTGCAAGTATCACCATCCCACACAGGTGCCATGTCGATTCTGTACTAAGTGTCAACGATATGGTCACCTGGTGAACGTCTGCCGATCTCCTGCTGCCCAAGACAACAACAACCCAGCTCCCAACCAACAAAACAACAGGCCTGCTCGTGGTCAATGCTACGAGTGTGGTAACCCTAATCACTACATCAACAACTGTCCTAACCGTAACCGTAACCAAAACCAAAATCAAAACCAGAACCAAAACCAAAACCAGAACCAAAACCAAAACCAGAACCGCAACCAGAACCAAGGTGCTCGAGGTCGCGCCTACAATCTCAACGCTAACCAGGCTCGTGACAACAATGAAGTGGTGAATGGTACGTTTCTCATTAATAATCACTATGCATCCATATTATTTGATTCAGGAGCTGATAAGTCATTCGTGTCACTGAAGTTTGAACCTTTACTTAACTTACCCCACACTAATCTAGAAGACCCTTTCGTGGTAGAGGTAGCTAACGGGAAGTCTATTTCGATCGGTTCTATTATTCGTAACTGCTTGTTGAATCTCGATGATCATACCTTCCCTATCGATCTTATTCCCATGCATCTTGGTAGTTTTGATGTTATAGTAGGCATGGACTGGTTGTCAACTCATCGTGCCGAAATTCTGTGCTTCGAGAAAGTCATACGCATTCCTCTCGAATCTGGTGAGATTTTGAAGATCTATGGTGAGAAACCCTGTGGTGAGCTTAAGCTTATGTCTTGTACTACTGCCCAAAAGTACTTACGAAAAGGGTATACAGCCTTCTTAGCTAACGTGATAGAGAAGAAGGACAAAGGCAAAAGTATTCAAGACATCCCTATTATTCGAGACTATCCTGAAGTCTTTCCAGAGGATTTACCTGGTTTGCCTCCTGCTCGACAAGTGGAGTTTCGTATTGATCTTGTTCCTGGTGCTAATCCTATTGCTAAAGCTCCTTATCGTCTTGCACCCTCTGAGATGCAAGAACTTGCTAGTCAATTACAGGAACTTTCTGATAAAGGGTTCATTCGCCCTAGTTCTTCTCCATGGGGAGCCCCTGTCTTATTCGTTAAAAAGAAGGATGGTTCTCTTCGGATGTGTATTGACTACCGTGAACTCAACAAACTCACCATCAAGAATCGTTATCCACTTCCTAGGATTGACGATCTCTTCGATCAACTTCAAGGAGCAACGCATTTCTCGAAGATTGATCTCCGTTCTGGTTATCATCAGCTTAGAGTCCACGATGAAGATATTCCCAAGACAGCTTTTCGCACTCGCTACGGTCACTATGAATTCATGGTTATGCCTTTCGGTTTGACCAATGCTCCCGCAGTATTTATGGATTTGATGAATCGGGTTTGTAGACCTTATCTCGACAAATTCGTGATCGTTTTCATTGATGATATTTTGATTTACTCTAAATCAAAATCCGATCACGAGCAACATCTTCACTCTATCTTGAGTCTCCTAAAGAAAGAACAACTGTACGCCAAGTTCTCCAAATGTGAATTTTGGCTTAAGGAAGTTCAATTTTTGGGACATGTCATTGATATGAACGGAATTCATGTTGATCCTGCAAAGATCGAAGCTGTGAAGAATTGGAGTGTTCCTACCACTCCCACAGAAGTCCGTTCTTTTCTTGGGTTGGCTGGTTACTATCGTCGATTCATCGCCAACTTCTCCAAGATCGCTGTTCCTCTCACTACCTTAACTCACAAGGGTAAACCCTATGAGTGGGGACCTAAGCAAGAGGAAGCATTTGAAACTCTTAAGCTGAAACTCTGTGAAGCTCCTGTCTTATCTCTACCTGATGGTAATGATGATTTCGTGGTCTACTGTGATGCATCAAACCAAGGTCTTGGTTGTGTTCTCATGCAACGAGGAAAGGTTATTGCTTATGCGTCTCGACAACTCAAGATTCACGAGAAAAATTATACCACCCATGATCTGGAATTGGGCGCTGTTGTCTTTGCACTCAAGATTTGGAGACATTATCTCTATGGGACCAAATGTGTGGTGTTCACGGACCACAAAAGTCTCCAACACGTCTTCGACCAAAAGAATCTTAACATGAGGCAACGACGTTGGGTTGAATTACTTAACGACTATGATTGCGAAATTCGCTACCATCCTGGCAAAGCGAATGTTGTGGCTGACGCACTTAGTCGTAAAGAGCGTGTCAAACTCCAATGTGCGAGAGTTCGTACTGATCTTCAAGATCGCATTCTCCAGGCTCAACACACCTCAGTCACCCAAGGTAACATGTACGATGAAATGTCTTGTGGTGCTGAGACTCAACTTGAAACCAAACCCGATGGTCTCCTTTATTTTCTTAATCGACTGTGGATTCCCGACCGTGATGATCTTCGTACTTTTCTCATGAACGAGGCTCATAAGTCTCGTTATTCTATTCATCCTGGAGCTGACAAGATGTACCAAGATCTTCGTTATTCTTATTGGTGGCCTGGTATGAAGAAAGACGTTGCTCTTTTCGTTGCAAAATGCCTCACTTGTTCCAAGGTTAAGGCCGAACATCAACGACCATCTGGTATGCTTGAACAACCAGAGATTCCCGTCTGGAAATGGGAGAGCATAGCTATGGATTTCATCACCAAACTCCCTCGCACACCCAAAGGTTTTGACAGTATTTGGGTAATCGTCGATCGTTTGACCAAGTCAGCTCACTTTCTACCTATTCGTGAGAAGTATTCTGTGGAAAGGTTGGCAAAGATGTACGTAAGTGAAATCGTATGTCGTCACGGTATACCTTTGGACATTATTTCTGATCGCGATGGTCGTTTCACCTCTCACTTTTGGGGATCTCTACAAGATGCCTTGGGTACCAAGTTGAACCTGAGCACTGCTTATCACCCTCAAACGGATGGTCAGACTGAACGAACCATCCAGACACTTGAGGACATGCTCAGGGCGTGTGTCATCGATTTTGGTGGCGCATGGGATTCTCATCTTCCTTTGGTTGAGTTTTCATACAACAACAGTTATCACGCCAGCATTAACATGGCTCCTTTTGAGGCACTCTATGGTCGGAAATGTCGTTCTCCTGTCTGTTGGACCGAGGTTGGTGAAGCTCGTATTACTGGACCCGAACTAATCCAGGAAACCACAGACAAAATCCAGCTTATTCAGGATAATCTTCTCAAGGCTCGAAGTCGCCAAAAGAGTTATGCTGATAAACGTCGTAAACCCTTGGAATTTCAAGTTGGGGACCTTGTGCTGCTTAAGGTATCCCCTTGGAAAGGAGTTATTCGTTTCGGTAGGAAGGGAAAACTAGCTCCTCGATACGTAGGCCCCTTCAAAATTCTTGACAGAGTTGGGAAAGTGGCTTACAGACTTGAGCTTCCACCCGAGCTAAGCAATGTTCATCCGACCTTCCATGTTTCGAATCTCAAGAAATGCTTAGCAGATGAGAACCTTCATGTTCCTCTTGAGGATGTGCAAATCGATGAAAGCATGCACATTATCGAGAAACCCGTCGAGATTGTTGACACTGGAGTCAAGAAACTCAAGCGCAGTCGTATTCCGATCGTTAAGGTTCGTTGGGAATCTAAACGAGGCCCAGAGTTCACTTGGGAGCGTAAAGACCAGATGAAGTCGAAGTATCCGCATCTTTTTCCACCAGACTCTCCAACTCCAACTTCGGGACGAAGTTCCTAAAAGTAGGGGAGACTGTAGCATTACGCAATAAATACTTGTACGTTACGCACCGACATTAATAAAAACGTCAAGTTTCATATTTACCCTCGCAATTATTATTTTTGTCGCATTTATGGAACCCTAATACCATATATAATATTATATATATGTGTGTGAGTGGATAATTAAATCAAAAAATAAGTTGCCTTGGCCGGGGTTCGAACCCGCGCCAAAGGCCGGCCTGAACCAACACACGAGCCCAACCAGCTGGGCTGGCCTTCTGTTTTGATAAAACCCGGACGCGAATTATACTTATGCACACATCAAAACTCCCACAGTTGACAAGGAAAAGTCAACTGTGGTATTCCTTGGTGAACAATCCATAGAATTAACGCATGATTTAGCTATTTTTGGCTAATTCGTGTATTCACCGGCCCAATACAACACAATTGCACAACAATAACACGGCAATCGTTGCCCTAATAATCAAATTTGACGCGTATTATTAAAAGGAAAGTCAACCTCCTAATTAACCCTAACCCTAATCCTCTAGTATAAATTGAGGCATTCTGGACCTTGTCTAATCGCTCACAACCCTCTCTCAATCTCTATTTCTCTCTTAAACTGCTCTGATCGCTGTTATTTGTTCGTGGTTTGACTTTCTCATTGACCCGACTAATAACATCTATACCACACTGTAAGTACGATTAAGTTTGTGGGTTATGTTCATCGGCTATCAGACAACATTAGCCCTAACAATAATCGGGCTATAGTTGTCTGATTTGCTCAATTGTAAATCTAGGGTTCGTCGTTATTCAATTGGGGATAAACTTGTAACAGCATAGTGTATATAATTATTTTAAAACTAGAAATCTCACAACCACCGGCCTAGGCCAAGTGGTTGTGACTCTGGTCCGCTACAGGGGTCACCCGGGTTCGAGTCCCGGCTCTGACCGAGTTTTTGTATTCTTTTCTTTTCTTTTCTTTTTAACAATATAATTAATTATATATATATATTAATCCTTTTAATCATTTAAATTCTTTTTAAAATACCTAAACTATTTTATAAATTCTAAAAAAATTATATTTGTTTAATCTGATATAAAAGTGTTATTTACAATTTTTATTTTTCAGAAATTCTTTTATTTAATATTTATAATAATTAAATCATTTTATTACTATTATAATTATAAAAATCCATTATTATATCAAAACAGTTTTATTAAATTCCCCAAAAATTACCCTAACTTTTTATAGAGTTAAACTTTACTAAAATAATTTTTAATTCAGTAAAATCATTTATTTTATATTTTTAATCAATTTTTGTTAGATTTAATCATAATTAAATCATATTAAATCCAATTTTCATCATTTTTGCACCAAAATTTTATACAAATTATTTTTAATCATTTAGAACAGAATTATGATTTTTAAAATAAGATTTCTTTAATTTTAGTATTTTTGATTATTAAAGTTAATAATTGACTATTTATAAATAAATAGATTTAAAAATCTATTTTAAATGAAATAATTTTATAAAAATTATTTTATTACTTCAAACACTTTAATGTGCTCACTCAAAATTCAAACTTTATAAAAAGACTATTTTTCATTAATTATCCAATTTTCCTTTATTAATTAAGCATTTTAAATTTAAATCTCAACAATTGATTATCCCCAAATCGAAACCCTAGGATACACATATTAGTTACATAGACTTAGACTTATTATATATTACCTCATTATAGGGTAATATTTGGAATCACTATTGGGCAACATAATTATCATATCTTTTCAACAAGTTAACATTTGCTAAGGTGAGTTTACATAGCCCCTTTTATTTATCACCATTTTTGGGGTGAAACATGTTATAACACTTTTCATTGCAATTCAATCATCAATGTGTTTGTGTGTTTTCTATGTTGCATATTGTCTTGAGCATGATTAGAGTAAGCACCATTCTAGCATAATCATTAACATTGATCAGCCGACGGTATACATTGATAGATCTATTGGACTGACAATCCCACCCGGATACGTGCCTCCTACAAAGGTTACGTGGGTGTTTGTTATCGCATAACATATTCATTGGGACCATAAGTGTATGGTATGTATCATTTTATAACAGTCAACAGGGTTGATTATGCACTCGATTTATTTCTAATATGTTCTCACATATGGGCTAGATTAACATGACACATGAATTGCATAACGTTTTTATTCATTTTATCATCAAAAACCTATGTAATTCTCACCAACTTATGTTGACCCAAAATACTTTCAAAATTAACATGTTTCAGGTAACAATGAAGCTGAGGCTTGAGTTAGCATGAGGATTTATCTTGAAGTTTATTTGAAGTTTCTTGAAGTTATTATTTGATGTTATGTATTTGAATTCTTAGACATTATTTCACATTTTGGATATTATGTTTGAATAAATTATTTAAAATTTATATTATACCATGTGCTACTGAAAACAATCATCAATACGTGGCACCCCGATGTTTCCGCCATCGGTTGGGGTGTTACAGGATGTGTGCGTGAATGAGAAGAGCACGGATGACATCGTTGAGACGGCGTATCATCCGCTTAGAGCGATCATTTTGGGAAGAGGTTTGAGGACATGAGTTACGAAAGGTGAGACCGGTTGAATTTGCAAAACTTTGGAAAGCATGGTTGTCGAATTCACCACCTAGATCACATTAAAAAGCTTTGATGTTTTGTGAAACTGAGTTTGTATAAGTTTGTGAAATTTAGCAAAGGTGGCAAAGGTTTCAAATTTAAACTTTAAGGGGTAGACCCAAACATAGTTTGAATAATTATCGACAAGTACTATGTAATATTTATAAGATGAATTGCTTAAACCGGAGAAGTCTATAGATCACAATGGACTATATCAAAAGGTGCATATGTAAAGGAATTAGAAGTATTAAATGGTAGTCTCTTGCTATTGGATAAGTGACATGAGTCACAAAAAGCAAAAGATGGCTTATTTCACGGAAGATTAAAAGTACTAGAAATTTTTTTTAAAACTTGCGAGCCAGGGTGGCCTAGGCGATCATGCCATTTATTTGAGGAAGCTTCCAAGAAAACTTGAGTTGGTTGAGTGAAGGGGTAAAGGTCACCGGTGTTGTCATGACGCGAAAGAGGTTGTCAAGTCTTGAAGTCCTTCAAAGTAAAGCCATTAGGATCAAATTCAACAGAAACAAAATTGTCACGGGTAAATTTACGAACAGAAATAAAGTTTTTGACAACTGTCGGGGCGTATAAAATGTTTTTAAGTAAATAGGATTGGTTTTCAGTTTGGTGAAAGCCGTCACCTGTGCCCAAAATTTGTAAAGATTGATCATTGCCAACAAGTATATCTATATTATCTTATTAAGGAGGAGTGATGGCCAAGATTGTAATTTTGTCAAGCATTCAACTATTCAAGCAACATGTACAATTGAATTATGCTTACATGAGGTAGAATTGAAACTTTATGGACATTTAAGACACTTAGAAGGGTATAATAGTAAATTTAGCATAAACCAATACCTCACATCCTAAAATCTTATCCCAATTTTACCCTCATGTCCAACATTTAGAATACAAAATACAACCCATGATGCATCTTAAATGTGAGACCTTTCAACCCCTCATAATCATTAACCTATCATAATTATCAACCTTTCATCATCATCATGATCAATTCATTAGTAACTTCTTCCTCTTATATATCTATATATTATCTATATGAGGTCAACAACAACAAGAATCGCCACATAAATCACCAAACGCAATTCTTTGGTTTCTCACCTCAAAACCCTTCTATCATCACAGGTTCCTTACCGTATTTTTCATTTTATTTATCATTTTTTTTCTCTATGGCATTTCATTAAAGCTTGATACGCAAACATTATATCTTTTCCGTATCTTTCATTTTATTTATTGTTTTCTTTTTTTTTTTCTCTATGGCATTTTATTGAAGCTTGATACACAAAGATTGTGATGTTAATTAGTATTTTCTTTTTAGGAATCTTGATTTAGTGGGTCAAATAGTTTTTTTAAACATGAAACTGTGTTAATGAAAAAAAAATTAGTTTGTGGATTTATGGTGATTGATGATAATTGACAGGTGGGATTAACATTGTCTCTAAATGGCAAAAGATGGATTCGAGATCACCGGGGATAACGCGAAAGGTCTCATCATCTCCTTATACTCTTATAAAGATTTTCAAAATCAGAGGTGATTTTTGTTTTAAGTGCCAATTTTTATACGTATCAAGCATTTTGCTACATGTTTTTTTATAAGATTCAATGCGTGTTGTCTCTTTATGTTTTTATTCCCTTAATTTTGATTCTTGACTCTTTAGTACTTTTCTATCATCATGAATTCTATATTTTCTTTGGCAAATATCGATATCTATACTATATTATAAAGCATTTGGGAAGGATGACTACAAAATTTAAGTAATTACAATATCTATATCTATATCTATACTATATTATAAAGCATGAGTAAAGGATACCCGTAAAATTGAAGTAAATACAACCTTTATTGCTTATAGTACAATGCTTGTTGAAGTCATTTAGGGGGTAAAATTGTCTTTCTACCCAACTATTAGATTGTTTAAGAAATTAATTTAAGCATAATTATAAAATTGATGAAGAAATTAACAATAATGTGGTGACTCTTTACATTCATAACCTTCATGTCTTTATTATGTTTGTATCAATGTTATCTATATCTATACTACATTATAAAGGATGAGAGGTGGCTAAAATAGTCACTTCATGTTAATTTTAAGATGGCATACAAAAGGTCCCAAGGTAAACAACTATATTTTTGTCAAATTCTTCTCTTTATGCCCCTATGTGCAACATTTGAGACAATTGTACAAATGACTAATGCAAGTCATCTCTATTATTATTTGCTTCACCTTTTGATTTTCTCATCTTTAATGAATTCAATGCCTTACATTTTCCTTTTCTCATCTTCATTGATGAATTAAAATCAACATCACTCAAGTTAATCTTTAAAACCCCTCATACCATTGTCTTATCACACCATTTTCTTTATTTCTCTCGGAAGTTGTCATCGAATGATATTGTTCAACACTTGTAGTCTTGCACTATTGATTATTATGTTGGTAAGCCAACACTTGTAATCTTGTATATTCTTTTTGTATATTTATTTATTTAGTTATTTAGTTTTTAAGCTTTTTGTTAGTTTTTATATATGTTTTTTTCATTATTTTGTATGTGTTTTCTTTTACATATTTTTTTAGAACTTTATACAATAAGTCGGCCAATACGAACCAAACTTTAAGGAATACATGTTTGTCGACAGGATTTACCCGCTGCAATGTGCGATGGGAAAACTGCTAGCGTATTACAAGTTATTTTGGATCCCGCCGCAACGCGCGGGAAACCCACTAGTTAGTATTAATAGAACTAGATAAAGGAGAACTGATTTTACCCTGATCCGCAGTGACATGTGAGGAGGCGCCTGTATCCATATTCCATGTAGAGTCCGGTTTGTTTTCGGTCGTGACCGAGGGTGAGGAGGTGTTTTATTATTCAGCCATGTCGTCGAAAAAAGAAAACAGAGGAAAAAATAAATAATAAAAACAGGTTGAAGAAGAGGATGGCGAATGGGTTCAAAAGTTAATAGGCTCTGGTACCATATTAACTTGGGTATTGACCATTGAATTAGATGATTACAAACTCCAAAGTGTACAGAATATATATGCATACAAAATGACAACTCTTACTACTAAATACATGCTCTCCATATGTACTTGGTCAAGAGTCTTGTTGGTCAATATTTCCGTTAATAGTATGGATCGATCGGGCAAGGTTAACATCAATAGAAATGTTAATGACAGAAAATAAAAGCCTAATACTACGAAAACGCCACTGTTACATCATCAAGTTGTTCAAACCGATAATCTAATCAACAAAGAAACATATTCAAATCGATGGACAAAGAAAAGGTTGTTGAAATAATCAACATAATTGCGTATTGAATGTCAAATTTGAAATTGAATAAAAAAGGAGTGCAATTGCCAACAAGAGAGAAAATTGGGCGTTCATGTAACATTACGCATTTATAACTTGTACGTTACGATTATCATGAATAAAAACATCAAGTTTCGTTATTTTTGTTCACGTGTACTTATTATTGTGGCGCAATTGGAACCCTAATACTATATTATTAATATATAATATACTTATATATGTATTAAAAATGTAAAAAAAAATACATTGCTTGGGCCGGGACTCGAACCCGCGCCCCAAGCCGGGCCACATAACACACACGACTTAACCATCTGATCTACCCACTTTTCTTGTTTCAAACCCAACTTGTTATTAATATATCACGTATAAGATTCATCACAGTTGACTTGGAAAGTCAACTGTGACAACAAACTTCCTTAATTAACCAATTTGAACGCATAATTGTTCCTGGATTGGCTTGTCATCGTGATTTCCGGCCTATTACGAGTCATATACACGTACAATCATCTTTAATTCGAACAAATTATACATAATTATGTGAAACCCATTCAATTTGTGGTCAAATTTACCAATACGATCATCCAAGCCCCAACACTATAAATTGGACATCACTAGACATTCACAACTCACCGAACACTCTTTCTCAACCCCCAATTTCTATAATCATTCCACTGTTCTTGATTTTTGGTTCGTGTTTGACTTCGAGCATTGACTGATCAATCCATAATCAATCGTGTTTGTAAGTCTGTTATTTTTGATGGGTTTTGATGTTCGGCATACACACAACAATAACCCTAAGGTTAATTGGGTTATTGTTGTGTGATTTGTTCAATTGCAAAAACTAGGGCACGAACGATTAAATTGGGGAAGAACACGATTTTGAATATGGTTATAAATTTTAAACAAACAGAAACCAAACACAACCACTGGTCTAGACCAAGTGGTTGTGCCTGGTGTCTTTGAACCGGCTTACGCGGGTTCGACCCTCAGCATCCCCAAAACTTTTCTTTTCTTTAAAAACAAGCAAACTTATATATATATATATATATATATATATATATATATCTTTATATTTTTTTTAAATTCATTTTTAAATACCAAAACTCTTTTAAAAATTCTACAAAAATTATTTTGTGTTAATCTAGTGAAAAAGTTTAACATACACAAGGGTTGATTATGCACTCGATTTACTTCTAGTATGTTTTCACATATGGACTAGACTTGCCATGACACTTGAATTGTACAACATTTTTATTCGATTATCAAAACCTATGTAATTCTCACCAACTTTTGTTGACCCAAAAATATTTTCAAAATTAACATGTTTCAGGTAACAATGAAGCTGAGGCTTGAGATTGCATGAGGATTTATCATGAAGTTATTAGTTGAAGTTATTTGAAGTTTTTGCTTATTTGATACCATGTATTTGAATTCCTAGACATCACTTTATTTTGGATATTTATGTTTTGAATAAATTACTTAAAATTCAATTTATACCATGTGCTACTGAAACAATCATCAATACGTGACATCCCGATGTTTCCGCCATCGGTTGGGGTGTTACAGTTCAATTCCACCAAAAATGTCTCATAATGCTGCGAACCCCCCAGGCGTTTTCCTTCGAAAATGGGTTGGGGCGTGAATATAAAAACACCTGGAAGGGGCTTGAAGATTGCACTTTCTAGGTGGATGCTCTTGATTTTTGGAGTTCAGGATGCACGAAATAAACCATACGTGACCCATTGGTAACAAGAAAGGAAATTTCAAGGAAAATTAATATGGTGTTGTCACGTGGCAAAAGTTGAATATTTTTTAGGTTAAGGGGTTGTTTGATTGATTAAGTGCTGAATCATTAAAATGTTTTAATGATTAAGTGCTGAATCATTAAGTTGGACCTCTTACTTGTTATTTTTCTTGTCCCACATTGGTAGGAGGGTCTCATTAAGGTTCAGCCTAGTTCAGTGCTTAATAGTTTAGTGCTTAATGGTTCAACAACATCCCAAATCTTAATGGTTCAGCCTTAACCATTCCATTCAAAAGCTGAAACAAACGCGCTGAATGTTGAATCATTCAGCGCTGAATAGTTTAGAGCTGATCATGGTTCAGAGCCTCATTAAGAGGCTTACCAAACAGCCCCTAAGGATAAAGATAATAATTCTTGAAGGATTAGCTACAAAAGCTATTTTGTCCTTTAGTGATTTTTTTTTTCTTTTGTGTGTCTCACGTCGTCAACTTTTAGCATTGACACTTGCAACCATTTAACGTTTGATAAACTTTGTAAAGATGTCATTTTGACACCGTTGAGTTTTCTAAAGTTTCAATTTCACCATTCTTTAATTAAAAAAACACTATTTACTTACATGTTTACTTTTATGTATGTTTCGGTATAAATTCAAGTTTGTTTATATTTCTGTGAAATTGTTTTTTGAAAATGAATCAGGTCAAATGTAATATGTTTTCAAGCTTATTTTATATATGTTTCAATTGGTATACATTTTAACATAAATTTATTTGAAAACGAGTTTGATCAAATATAATATATTTTGTTTAGACAACATAAATTCGAATTATCTTACATTTCAATTTCAATGTCTTCGTAACACAATGCGGTTAAAATTACTAGTTTCATTAACAAAACTTGTATGAACATTTATCTTGAACTTTTATTTATTTTATTATTTTAGTTTTGCTTACAACTCTTAATATGTGATATTTTATAAATTTTGAGTATGTTCTTGCGGCATTCTTATGTTTATACACGTCTACATATAAATTTTTATTTAGCATCGTGTTGTGAATGGTAATGTACAAATGGTCAAAGCATAAACATATATTTCACCAAAGTTGTCTTGTCGTTTAGTAATTTTTTTTATATAGTGATGCGGTATACTCTTTCTGTTATTCTAGTTAACTTTTTTTATTTTTTATCGTGACAAACCAAATTGCTACCGCCTGAACAAAAACGATACAATATCATATTTGTTTTTATTGTTTTTTCGATGTGGCGGTATAAAATTCATTGAAAATAGAGTTATATTCGCAATAGAGTAGTGTTTTTTTAGTAATGTAAGCTATAGTGAGTACCGGTAACCAAACCAATATCCGTCGAAATATCGGTACCTAAACTTGTTTTAATGGTTTTTGACCGATGTGAAAGACGTGTCGATTTTGTGTGCTTGATAACTAACTGAGATAATGATGTTAATACATCGATAAAGAATATAAACTAGTGGGAATGTCCGCTCGTTGCGGCGAGTTCGTCAGTTTTGTTGCCTCGAGCTGTTAGGGACTTGTAGAGTGTGTATAGCGTTTGTTAGTTATTCCTTATGGTGACGTAAAGTAAGAAGTATCAACCTAGTAGGCTAGTAGTAGGTTTTAAGTCATAAATGCAAGTTATTAAAATTTGAAACTCATATTTATAAGAGTTAAATGTCAATTTCGTCCCAAAGGTTTGGTCCAGTTTGCCACTTCAGTACAATTTTTTTTTTTGCAATGGAACCCTTGAGGTTTGGATTTTATTGCTATTTGTCATTTTCTTTAACTCAGTTAAAAACTGACGTTAACGTCAGGGGTAGGCTTGTCATTTTGCCTACTTAATGAGGGATAATTTGGACATTCATCCTATAATTATTTTAATAATAAAAAAAAACCATGGGTCATCTTCCCCCTTTAAAGGATTTAAAACCCTAACAAACCACTAAACCCCACCACCACCAAACCACTAATCACCACCACCGTACCTATAACTACCACCGTAAACATCCACACCTCCGTCTTCACCGTCCCTGATGATCACCATTGACCTGAGCTTCCATACAAATAATTATGGCTAAATCCTTTCATCTCCATTGTTTACTTCCTGAAGCCACCAGCAGCACCTGTAACCACCAGTTATAACCCATTACCTATTCAACCATCAATCATCAACAATCAAACAATAATCTATCATTATTCCAGTTATTGTAACAAACACTATTAATTACTACTATTATTAATCAAAGTCTGACCTTTGTCATCAGCTACATCACTAGCATCTATCCACATATGATCCACCATAACTCAAGCCTTCCTTGCCGAAACCCTAAGTGAATGTCGCCGCCATTATGGTGACCAGAGACCCCGCTATCATCAGCCACGAAATAATGATGAAGATGGTGTTGAAATCTGTAAACAGAGGGGCTGTTTACATCTATTATTATAGTGGAGGTGGTGGTTCAACGAAGAGAAACAAAAATTAAAATTTTCACGTTTTATTGATGAGGATCGAACACGAGACCATTGACTGCTAGAATTGGTGTTGGTTGATTGGTTTGTTACGATCTGGTGAGTAATAATTGCTTTTTGGTGGATTTTTATTGGATGAGGTATGATCTGGTGAGGGTTTGGCACGTGAAGAAGATGTGGAGGGTGAGGATGATCTTCGTTGTGGAGGTATGGTTTTGATCTGGTGGTGGTCATGGTTATGTGTGGTGGGGTTTTGAGTGAAACTAAACCAAGGATGCAGGTGTGTGTGGAATAGGTTAGGTGTGTGTGTGTGTGTGTGTGAGAGAGAGAGAGAGAGAGAGAGAGAGAGAGAGAGAAAGAAAGGGAGGGGAGGGGAGGGGGTAAGGGTTGATTTTATTATATAAGAAAGTAAAATATTGGAAAAAATAGAAAAACAAAAATAACTAGGTAAAATGACTACAATGCCCCTGACATAACTATAAAATAAACTCAGTTAGTGAAAAGGATGAAAATAGCAAGAAAATCCAAACCTTAGGGGTTCCATTGCAAAAAAAAAAAATCGTACTAAAGTGGCAAACTGGACCAAATCTCTAGGACGAAATTGGCATTTAACTCTAAATATAAAGTATGAAACTTTTAAACGGGTACATCACAGTAAGGCATACTAAACTCTTAGAGAGGACGGGGCGCTTACCGTGAATCTCACGGATACCCCACTATCAGCACGACAACAGGGTCGTCGGTGGTGCTGATACTGGATCCGTGGAGACACGGTTGGTTAAATGTTTTGTTTATTTTGTATTGACTTTAAATATCGACTTAATGGTTTATTCTTTTGCAAAAGGAAGATTAGAGGAAAGGAAGGGGGGGGGTTGAAGATGATTTTTTTTTTCAATTAGGTCTTTGAACTATTGATTAAAGTCTAATTTTGTTTTCTTTTTAAAATTAGGTTTTTGAACTATTGTTACAATTATATTTATATTAATATTATTTTCTGATTAATTTAACTTTTAATTTATTTAAATAAAGTTTAGTTTAATGTTTTATTTTATAAGTTATTTTTTTAATGAAAAATGAGTTATTAACTATACTTTTAAATGTATTATTTATTAAAAATAAATAAACGGATTAGTGAAGCGTTGCCTTTCAAAAAATTGTTTTAGTTAAATGAATTAGGGAAGTGATGGAAATATCGATGTTGAAAAATTATTAATGAAGTGTCCCGTTAGGTTGGTCCACGTGCTTAGATGTATAATAAAATAATAACAATGATGTCCATATTCTATGAGCGGAGAAGATAGAAAATGATAAATGGGTCATTTTCCCCTTTTGTCGCCTCACATCTTTTATAGTTGTTTATAAATCAATAACAATCGGTTACGACGAACTTGCGTGACATTTGAGTGCGCTTTGGATAAGACAAGCTACAAACCCACTTGCTGCCTAGCCACCATGGATGAAAAGACTCCTCAACCACTCAAAATTATAAAACAACTCCATAATACTCATCTAAATGTCATATTCTACCCTTTACAACTTTTTTTTGTTGACAGCCTTCTTGATGTTTCATATAAAACATTAAAATCAGTACACCTAAAATTAAAAAAAAAAAAAAAAAAAACAGTTATTCAGTTATTCTATCTTCCAAATTTAAGATGTAAAAGACATATATTTTTGTATTTAAAACAAATAAGTTAGGGATGTGGACACTAAATAATATCAATAATAATGTGGACACTAAAAAACTTGAAGGAAGAAATTGTCACACATGATAGTTCAGGATAAGAATTGAGACAACCACTCTCTTGGGCAAATTGCCAATTTCACATTTAATATTATATGTCACTAAACACAAAAAAAAAAATATTAAAAAAAATATGAATCAAGTTAAAGACAAAATCCTTGAATATTTTTAGGCTAAATACAGACGAATCTAAAATGTTTTGGTCCCACCTGACCCTCCTTATGCCTTCGTACGTCTTTTTATCACTTTAAAATTCCAAACCACGTGCTTTTCAACTCACTTATATATATCTATTCCCTTAGCTTGCTTGCATAGTTACATTCATATCCTAACATAATTTATTAAATGGCACTTGTTCGTGATCGTCGCCCGTCAAAATTGGGTCTCAGGTTACCCGAACGAGCTCCTCGATTCCCTCTCCCTCCATCCGTCACAACAACCGCCGTTTCCGAGTACGAGACAGTTCAAGTTCTCGGACACGGAAACGGTGGTACTGTCTACAAAGTGGTTCATAAAAAAACATCAAATATTTTTGCTCTAAAAGTTGTACACACTGATAGCGATCCAATGATGCGGCGACAAATATTTAGAGAGATGGAGATCCTACGGCGAACAGATTCCCCATTCGTGGTTAAATGCCACGAGATATTCGAAAAGCCGGATGGGGATATTGCGATATTAATGGAATACATGGACGCGGGTACACTAGAGTCTGTCGCGAAAAACGTTGGCGTGTTAACTGAACGTACACTCGCCAACGTGGCGCGACAGATTCTTAACGGGCTTAACTACCTACATGGTCATAAGATCATTCATAGGGACATTAAGCCCGCGAATCTTTTAGTGAATAAAAACATGGAAGTAAAGATTGCTGATTTCGGAGTTAGTAAGATTATGTGTCGGACACTAGACGCGTGCAATTCATACGTGGGTACGTGCGCGTACATGAGTCCAGAACGGTTCGACCCGGATAGTTATGGTGCGAATTATAATGGTTACTCGGGTGATATATGGAGTTTAGGGTTGACGATTTTGGAACTGTATATGGGTCATTTTCCGCTGTTGCCAAACGGTCAGAAACCGGACTGGGTGACGCTCATGTGTGCGATATGTTTTGGCAAACCGCCGAGTTTGCCTGAAGGGGTTTCGGACGAGTTTAGGAGCTTTATAGAGTGTTGTTTGGATAAAGATTCGGGGAAGAGATGGACAGCCTCGCAGTTGCTTTCGCATCCTTTCTGTAGACAACAGGAACAATAATAATAATAACAACCTCTGCTTTGTAAATAAATGCATTCAAGATATCTTGTGTTTTCATGTGTTTTTTTTAATCTTTCCTGTAATTAACGAGCCCCCCCTCCCCTCCCCCCCCCCCCCCCCCCCAACATATCGTATAACGTTTTTATTTTTTTCATTTTAGTAGCAACGTTTTCCAAATTCCGTAAAAAAAAACAAATTTTTCACTACGCGCGCGAAGTTTAGCAGCAACGGACGCGGCACCTAGCTTTATGCTAGGTCCGCGACTGAGTATCAGTTTATCGTCACATAGACTTGAAATTATGTTGCGATTCTCTGCAACATATAAGCATGTCAAAACTCAAAAGCATGCGAAAATAAGGATACTTTCATAGGCGAAGGATCTTTGGGCCTTGGCCCTCCCTGTTTTTTGGCGCAGTAGTGGAAATTTGCGGGTTGAGCCTCCCCCGACTCAACTTCCAAACTTCGCCCCTGGATACTTTTAGGGTTGATGTTTGGTACCATAACAAATCCAATATAATTATAGAAAACTATCTTTTGAATTATGATTACAATGAAAAATGGAACCCCTGTGTATGGGGATAGTAATAACTACAACATCCTGTGACAAAATATAATGCATCTACTCTGGATTTTCAGGTGAGTCCACATAAAACCGGTTTAGCCGTTCTGAAGCCTTCTTAACCTACAATACTCGATGTAAAACATTTGTCTATCAGCAATAAACACGAATGAATTCATGAACATCTTAAAAAAAAAAAGATACGCGTCACGTTTACCTGCTCGTCCCAGTTGATTGCCCACGCCATATATATAAGCGCGATTGTCTCTGTAACAAAGCCTCCTATCATTCCCATCCATATTCCCTGTCAAATAGAATACCACGCCGCTGTTCTTAATCGAAGAAACTTTGAATATATATTTTCATCCAAATATCGTATACCTTTACTTGCAGGTTAGTCAAGTAACCAAGCAATGCCCCTATTGGAATACCAATAACATAAAAGCAAACGAGGTTAACAATTGCTGCACTACCCTGCATTCCAGCACCAACCGCTACCCCTGATGCAAACAACACTCTTTATTTACATTTGACACGTTTGGGATAAAACACAACCCCAATCGACTCATTAGTTATCACCTGAGAGAACAGGATAAACGCTATTGAGTAGAATCGAAAATGAAAGTAACAAAGACAGGTCTGATATTGTATCTGCAACTCTTTCATCATTGGTGAACAAGTAGGCAATTTTTTCTCCAAAAATCAAGGAAAGAACGAAGAAAATTACTCCGATCGCTATAGAAGTCCCCAGCAAGACTTTTATTGAGAACTTTGCTGCTTTCGCGTTTCCTCTCCCTAACTCATTTGCAACACGGACACTGCACAATACGATATAACTTCTGTAACTTGTAGCTTTTCCGTGTCCATCCAACGATGGAAATCGCTAGCAAGTAGCAAATAATAATGAACTTCAATGATTTATATGAAGTATTGGATATGTCCATTTACCATGCTGCCCCTAAGAAACCAAAGCTGATCATGAACTCCCATGTATTGATGTTCAGGCTGCAAAATATTAACAATTTAGCAATTTCTCAAATAAAACTCGGACGGATTATAAAACGAACTCCCAAAAAGATTTTGATACCATATGGAGAAAGCAGATATAGCAACCTCTGCATCTGCCATGTAACCCGCAAGCAAGACTAGCACAGCGTCGTACCATAGCTCCAAGCTACATACACAATAGTTATAAAAACATTTATAAGTTTTTATTGCGCGAAAAAAAACACATATTTGACTTACTTACCAGACCATGACACCAGAAGATATGGAAAGTTTGACAACAGGAAACAGATCCTTAAAGGCGGCAACGGTAAATCCTTTCCAAGAATAAGGACACCAACCGCCAAATATGTAAACGAATTCTCCAATGACAAGAAGCCATGATGACAAGAAGAGTGCAATCATTGCACCAGCAAGCCCAAGGTTTAGGTTATACACAAGAAGCAAAGACAAAGGGATATGGATCCCGAATTGGAAGAGCGAAAGCCAAGCAATGACCATGTTTTTTAACTGTGCCTGTAAGTACATTTGTATGGTCAAGCTGAAGACATAATTGTAGACAAAAGGGATGAACCAAAGAGAGATGTGACCACCGCTATTCGCTACAGCCTCGTCTTGCCCAAAAAGTTTGAAAATTTGTGTAGCGAAGATGAAAATTGGGAGTAAGACAGTTAAAGTAATTAAGTCAACGATCCATGATCTTTGCAAGTAAATGCCCATCATGTGGTGTTGCCCTGCACCAAACGCTTGACCACAAAGCGTTTCGGTTGCACTAGACATTCCCAACTGCAGGTCAAAACAACATCTTTAACTTTCTAAGCAGCAATGCATTAACAATAAGGAACTTACAAGGATTCCATTGACAAAGCGGACAGTGAGTGTTTGAACAAGAGCATAGCCAGCAAGATCAATGTCACTAATATGGCCGATAAATGATTGTGTGACAACAATAGTTCCAAATGCAGATACTCTAGATATGACTGTTGGCAATGCAACTCTCCATATCTTTCTTGATTCGTCCCAAATCCTGCCTTTCAAGTCCCCTTCTTCCTCTTCCTCTTCTTCTTCGCGTCGAAGTAACGTTGCTTGTATTCCATCTTCCATGATTGCTGTAGTGTTTAAACTGATCACACCAAGATACAAAAAATATGTGCAGATATGAATTGAAACTTACTAAATTTAAAACATATGATTTCCTATGTAGGTAATGGAAATGTTTTTAGAGTAGTTGGATTGCGTGGTTTAATTGGCTTTTCTATACAAATGGATATTATTTACTTGTTTATTTATTTCAATTTTGCCACATTCTTTTCACATGTTATATACTTATATTATAGGTATTATTATTTTTTGGTCTTAATCAATTTATCTTTTAATATTGAGTAAATTACTAAAACCGTTCTTGTGGTTTGGCTAAATTTGCCACTCCAGTCAAATCCTTTAAAAATTGCTTGAACAGTGCATGACTTTTGAGAAAATAGGCCAAAACGGTCGAACGACTTAACCCAGTTAACTTTTCTTTGTTAAGTCAGGGGCATTTTCGTCACATCACTTACATTTTAAAAACCCAGTTAACCTAGTTGTCCCCTTATCCCCTTTATAACCTTTTTTAACCCTAATTGTTCTCTGTTCACGTCATTACCCTCCCTCTGCTTTTCTTTTCCTTCCAAAACTACAATCCTCTGCAATTGTTGATCTCCCCTGTTGTGACATTGATCATGGACGACGTCGAAGGATGGTGCGTGAGGAAAGACGATCAGGAATTTGATCATGACTCAAAATATGGTCAGTACAACACTTTTCGTCTTTGTCTTAGTAACTCAAACTATTGTCACTAACCTCTGTTTCTATGATTGTATAGGTTCAAGCAAACATAAGTTTTTGATTAAGCTTTATCATGCAGGTGAGTTTAGTGACCTTGAGGTAGCTACGATGTATCTAAACGGCAAGGTTAACTACATTGATCATGTGCACTCTAATTGGTTTGTTGTGGTAACTTTGTATGACTTTTTGTCTGAACTAGGGTACTTAGAGAGTGATGAAGTTAGGTTTTTTTATAGGCAGCCAGGAGAAAGCCTTGATACTAGATTAAGACCAATCTTATTTGATAAACAAGTCTTAGAACTACTCAAACTAGCTGAGACTGAGAAGCTAATTGAGGTATTTGTTGAACATATAGTCCCAGACTATGAAACTTTAAAAGACAGAAAGATTTGTGAAGATGTTAAAAAGTCTGATGAGGAAGAATTCTCATATCAGACATATTTGGATTTGTGGGAATGTACAGAAGAGGAGAGGCAAATCAAAGAATGATGACTGTCCATTTTATCTTACTCAAACATTTACTTCTAGAGCTGTTATAAAGAAGATGGTGAAGGACTTTGCTGTGGAAACCGGGAGACAGCTTAGGATTGTGAAGAATGATAAGTCTAGGTTCAGGGTTATTTGCCAGGGTATTAATCCGCAACTTGGTGGTAGATGTGCCATTAATGCAGATAAGTCAAAGTTGGGGGAGAATTTCTGTAAACCCACCCAAAATAGTGAAAAAAGAAGGAGCGACCGACCTGTCCTTTTGCTCTGCACATCTCCTATAGTGAGGTAGTTGGGGTTTGGGTTGTGATGACCTTAATCACATATCATTCTTTCCTTCAATGTCAGGGTGTTAGATTATGCACAGTTTCTTGGTTGGCTCAGGAGATAGAGCATATTGTTCAGGCAAGTCCAAACATAACAATAGCTGCTTTAGTTGATATTGTTCAGAAGAATAGGCAGGTTCAGGTGACAAGAAACCAGATGTTTAGGCCGAAGGTGAAAGCAACTGCAAAAAATAGTAGGTTGTTATAGTAATCAGTATGAGAAGCTTAGGGATTACTGTGATGAGTTGATGAGATCTAACCCTGGAACATCAATCAAAATTGATGTAGAGAGAGCATACAATCCAAATAGCCCTACATGGCAGTTTAGAAGAATTTACATTTGTCTAGGTGGTCTGAAGGATGGGTGGAGGTTATGTGGTAGAGAAATCCTGGGTTTGGATGGTTGTTTCATGAAGGGACCCTTTCCTGGACAGATTCTAACTGATGTAGGTATGGATGGTAACAATGGAATTTATCCGGTGGCTTATGCATTGGTGGAAGCAGAAATAATGGAAACTTGGAGTTGGTTCTTGGTGAACATGGGAGATGATTTGGATATTGGTCCCAATTCTGAATTCACTTTTATGAGTGACAGGCAGAAGGTAAGTTTATTTCTTGTTTCCTTATTATGTTATTTATGCTAAGTGATTCAATGATGATTAGGGCTGTTCAAATTGCTCGCCGCTCGTGGATCGTTTGTCGCTCGTTCGGAAAATGCTCGAAAAATGCTCGCTCGATCTTCCGCTCGGTTGTATATGAGCCGATCGGCTCGGTTCGGTTTGTAAATGAGCCAAGCACGAGCAAAGGTACGCTCGGCTCGGTTCGGCTAGAATAAATTTTTATTTATTTAATAATAAATGTACACACAATTTACAGATAAATTTATGGCTTTATATATAAGATTCTATTGAATTTGACTCAATATATGCAAACAAAATACAACCAGCCCACTTAACTCAATAAAAAAAATTAACACTATATTTAATAGTAAAACAATAAGTCATGAGATGACAGTCGTGACTTCTTTATGTTATTAGTCGTCCATTGCTAATTGCCGATTGATATCACACCTACATCACAATGCAATAACTGTTCTCTGGCGTATGCTCATCACCTCACCAGCCTCAATCTAAGCCTCATCATTGGACATTGGGATCTCAATATTAGTGTTATCATCGGACATTTCGACCTTAGTTGTCACCCGACAATGAAAACATCGAAGAAAACATCCTAGTTTTATGATCGTCCATATTATTCTCCGCTCGATTCTTGCTCGGCGCTCGCTCAGAAAATTTGCGTTCGAAGAATGCTCGTTCGGTTTTAGGCTCGATTGTAAATGAGCCACTCCGCTCGGTTCGGTTTGTAAACAAGCCAAGCACGAGCAAAGCTTCGCTCGGATCGGCTCAGCTCGTGACCAGCCCTAAATTGATGATTTGCCATATGTTTTTATGCAGTGTATCATACCAGCTATTGCTAGGCTATACCCAAAGGCCGTACATAGGTACTGTCTGAGGCATATACATGAGAACATAGAAACCAAATGGAGGGGGATAGGTGTTCAAGGAGTTGCTATAGAGTTGTTCAAGTGTGACCACATCAATAGGCTGGGAGAAGGCTATGAATGCAGTAGCCAAAACTGATAAACCATTGCATGAATGACTAAAACAGATCCCACCAAAACATTGGTCAAGATCTCACTTTAATAGTATGCCTCATCTTATTTTTAATGTGCTTAGAATGTATGTTAGAAAAACTAAAATATAGTATGTCCTTGAACAATAATGCATGCAGGAAGGCCAAAGTGTGATATGGTGTTGAACAATATATGTGAAGTATTCAACAGGCATATCATTGGTGGTAGGGACAAACCTATAATCACTTACCTTGTATATATAAAAGGGAGTACCTCATGAAGAAGATTGTGGTTGTTAAGAAGTTGATTGCAAAGACTGGTGGGCCTTTAATTCCTGCTGCAACCAAGACTTTTGAGAAGATAAACAATAAGGCATCACAAAACAATGTGATATAGACATGTATGTTTCCTATACTAATTTGGGTTGATGTTTAATGCTGTTGGAAAACATTGTGACTATCCATGTTAAATACAGGTGAATCCAGGAACCAAGTTACATGCTATGCTATGCTACACAAGACCAGAGGGCTATGAACCTTGAAGAAAAGACATGCTCCTGTAGGAAGTGGGACCTGACTGCTATACCATGCAAGCATGCAGTGGTTTCCATATGGTGTTATGTAGAGCATGGAGGTGATATGTGGGTTGATGAGGTTTACTGGTTGGAAACCTGGAAGAGAGTGTATGAATGTACCATTGCTCCAATCAATGGTATGGATTTGTGGCCAGAATCTAACTGCCCAACCACCTTAACCCCACCAAAGAATCACAAGCAACCAGGCAGGCCAAAAAAGGCAAGAAAAAGATCTGCAGAAGAAATGGCAGAATCTAGTCAAGCTAGCCAGGTTGATCATACTTCTTTGTGGGTAAACTGCCAAGAAAAGGTCAGACAGTGACTTGTGCTCTCTGCAAACAAAAGGGGAATAACAAGAGATCATGTAGGCTGAAAAAGACTACCCAGGTTGGCAGTGGTAGTGGCAGTTGTGATGGTGGTGGCAATGGCAATGGCACTCAGGATGGTGGATCACAAGTGGTTGATTAGTAGGCTATGTTGGTTGTGTCATGACATTTGAACAATATTATGTTTATGTTTATGTATTTTGATTGTATCTTGACTTTGGATGTGTGTTGACATTTAGGAACATATGGGTCTTGGTATGGTTGACTTATTTATGACCATTATGGTCAAATTTTGATTGTTATTAATGTCTTATGTTGTTTTTTGTTGTTTCCACTTATCTGTATGTTGTTGAGCATAAGTTGTTGACTTTTGCAGTTGACCCATGACCCATTAGGAAAAGTTGCCTTTAAAAATTGCTGCACATTTGCAACCCATGATGTTTAATGTGCACATTTGTAGGTGACCCCATTTGATTTGCAAACTAAATAGGCTACAGCAGTGTGCATCAAACATGTGCATGACCCATTTGATTTGCAAACCTGCACATTTCATGACCCATTTGTGCATAACTAAATAGGCTGCAGCAATGTGCATCAACCATGTACAAAAGTCTTAAGCATGACCCATTTTATTTGCAAACCTGCACATTTCATGACCCATTTGAACAATACTACAAACCTGCATGACCCATTTGTTCAACTGCATTATAAACCATAACTGATACATGAAACTAACACATAACAATTAGCTAAAACAATTGCATTGAAACAACATACATTCATTCATTAATTCATTCATGAAACTGATACATGAGAATTCCAAAAGAATACAACCATAACTACATACTATTTGACACACTTGACTTGTCTGGCCCAAATAACACACATTACAAAATGATTAACACCCAAGTTCCAACCAAATACATCTTCAACCATTTGTTCAACTACATTATAAACCATAACTGATACATGAAACTAACACATAACAATTAGCTAAAACAATTGCATTGAAACAACATACATTCATTCATTAATTCATTCATGAAACTAATACATGAGAATTCCAAAAGAATACAACCATAACTACATACTATTTGACACACTTGACTTGTCTGGCCCAAATAACACACATTACAAAATCATTAACACCCAAGTTCCAACCAAATACATCTTCAACCATTTGTTCAACTGCATTATAAACCACAACTGATACATGAAACTAACACATAACAATTAGCTAAAACAATTGCATTGAAACAACATACATTCATTCATTAATTCATTCATGAAACTGATACATGAGAATTCCAAAAGAATACAATCATAACTACATACTATTTGACACACTTGACTTGTCTGGCCCAAATAACACACATTACAAAATGATTAACACCCAAGTTCCAACCAAATACATCTTCAATCTTATGTTGGACTGTGTCAATCTTGCATTTTCGACAGAAGAGTTTGAAAGGGCCACCCCATGCGCACAGTGATGATCCACCCAAGCAACAAAGCCATAACCACCTCCCTATCAGCACACATTGGTTAGAAATAACAACTTTAAGTTTTCAATTGGAAAACTTACCTTTCGATTACAACAATAGAACTGTCGGCCAAGGTTTACTAATGTCCACGAAGTCTTGATAACAGTTCCAGCACCAAATGAGCAAACAACCATGTTGATTATAGATCGAATTGGGAGGGAAGAAGGATTTGGATCGTTGGTTTTGAAATTAGGGTTTACAATGGTTTGGGGGAAAAACATGGTTTATAAAGGGGATAAATGGGTTAACTGGGTTTTTTAAATTGGAAGTGATGTGACGAAAATGCCCCCGACTTAACGAAGAAAAGTTAACTGGGTTAAGTCGTTGGACTGTTTTGGCCTATTTTCTCAAGGGTTAGGCACTGTTCAAGCAATTTTTAAAAGATTGGGCTGGAGTGGCAAATTTGGCCAAACGGGATGGTTTTGGTAATTTACTCTTTAATATTTTATGGATACAAGAGTAAACTCAAATAAGAAATCTTTTAATGAATAAATGGTTTAATATTTAAAAGATATTTCAAAACTAAAAGAGATATAATGGTCACACCTACTCCTATATTTTTCTATGAGAAAGTTTACGGAGGATAAGAAAGATTTTAGGCTTTTGATCAAAATAAATCAATGGATGAGATTAAAATGAAAAAATATACGTTGAGTTTCTAAAAGAGAAGGGGAATGGCGAAATAGGTATAAACTATAATTGTTGAGTTCCACCCCCATTTTTTAAATGTACATAACCTTTTCATACGACATAATTTAAAAAAAAAATACACGATAAAAGCAAGCATTTTATCCTCGTTCATTTGCATACCATATTGCTATACATTTTTTTTTAAATTGTTGGGTTGATAACTTGCGTTTTATCATGATAGAACTTGCGTTTTTTGTCAGATATAAATAGCCTTTTTTATCAGATATAATTTGCGTTTTAGCTAATATAACTTGCGTTTAATCATGTATAACTTGCGTTTTTTTGTCAGATATAACTTGCGTTTTTTGTCAGCTATAACTTGCATCTTTTTATCAGGTATAACTTCCGTTTTATCTAGTATAATTTGCGTTTAATCATGTATAACTTGCGTTTTATTAGGAATAACTTGCGTCTTTGTCAGGTATAACTTGCATCTTTTTATCAAGTATAACTTGCGTTTTATCATGTATAACTAGCGTTTTTATCAGGTATAACTTGCGTTTGTTAAACCCAGGTCTTTGAGTTAAACGAAGATATCTACTTATTTCTTTTCATTTATTCTTTGCTTAAATCACATGAAATCAACACTTTCTGCATTTCTCCTGCTTATTTAGATAATAATCTTCAATTGTTTAGGTAATAAACTTTGAGAGCTATTAGTATTAAGATGTGTTTACGTTCTGCAACAAGGTTGTTGACCCGATGAGATATACTGTTTCTGCATTTTCATTGATTCACAAGAAACTACCCATATGAACTTTTTTTTTTATTACTTTCATTCCTTTTTGACGTATTACAATGACAAATAGTTCTCAGTTAATGTATAGAACAAGCTAGTCATGAACAATGGAAAAAGTGAAGAACAGGGCACGAGCAAGATATAAAACCAACGGATTTTAAAAAAAAAAATCTATAGCAATAGGGTATGCAAATGAAAGAGCATAAAAAACTTGTTTCGTAGTGTATTTTTTAAAAAAAAATAATGTCATATGAAAAAGTTATTGTCATTTTAAAAAATGGATGTGAAACTTGAAAAAAGTCAACAATTATGGTGATGGATAATAATACCCTTTTTGGCTAGGGACATGTGTCAGCCTCTTGTTCCTTCTTACCCTTATTACGCTAACACCTTTTTTACGTTAGCCTCTCCCTTTTTAATTGTAATGATCCATCAAACTTCGGGTATGTTTGGCAAGCAGTTTTTAAGAACTTTAAGCTTCAAGCTTTTAAGAAAAAGGTCTTACTCAATAAAAAGTTTTGTTTGGTTGAAGGAGTTTGAAGCTTTTAGGTTAGGAGAACAAACTCTATATTGAAACGCTACTGGTGGAGAAGTAAATGAGATGTTGGTGGTGGAGTATATTTAATGAAAAGGAGAGAGAATGGTGTTAAAGATGAGTTTGGTACAAATGATGGTCCCTGACACAAAGGAGAAAAAGGTTGTACAAACAAAGCAGATAAAAATGTTATATGGTCGAAATTGCCCTTAGATAGGTGAGAATGATGTAATACGTGGAGCATTATGAGCCTTGTATTGGGTTTGCAAAGTTTCTTTAACTTAAGTGGGTTTTCTGAATATACTTTTCGTATATATATATATATATATATATATATATATATATATATATATAGGAAAAAGATCATTTAGGAACCAAGGTACTAGTTAGGAACTTAGGAACCAATCTGAGCCATTCATCTTTTAATCTTGATCTAAGGGTAGGATGGTAATTGAACAATTATGTTTTATATTTTAATTTAAAAAAAAGTTATAAAATCCCCCATCTCTTTCTCTCCACCATTCTCACACCACTCTTCTCTCCTATACTTTCTCTCTCTAAAAAAAACCCCAATTCCAAACCCTAACCACCGTCTACTTCCTTCGAAATCATCATCGGGTCACTGTTTTAAAAATGGAATTCATCTTAACCCGTATCCATACCATCATCCATAATCCCTCTTATATATATATATATATATATATATATATATATATATATATATATATATTTGTACAGGTTGACGACAACAATTCCATTCAAAATATTCAAAATCTGTTTCATGGGTTCACCGGAGCTTTTACTTCCAACCAAACCCAACAAAACTTTGGGTCTCTTGAAGCGGCGGCGGCGTGAGGTGGTGGTGGAGCACCGTCGCAGCCACGTCAGAGAGTGATCCACCAAAACCACCACCGTGAACCACCATCCTTATCTGCGAGACCCAATACTACCATCATCCACCGTCGTTTATCCGATCCCTGATTAAACGGAACACGCATCTGTACGAGATGAAGAGGGCGGCAGCGCCGCCGTGGCTCCGTCATGCGCCGCCGTACACGGTGGTCTGGAACCCACCGGTTCCTTCCTTCTCTGGTAATATAATTAAACATAATATACACTGATGTATATATGTTGAATTTGATGGTACTATAGAATGTTTTTGTATCACTAATTGGACTTTACACTGATGTATAATTGTTGAAATATGAATATACACTGACGTATATTTGTTGAATATTATGGTACAGTACAATGTTTTTGTAGTACTAATTGGACTATACACTGATGTATAATTGTTGGAATATGAATATACACTGACGTATACTTGTTTAATGTTATCGTACAGTAAAATGTTTTTTGTAGCAATGATTGGACTATACACCGATGTATAATTGTTTGAATATGACGATACTAAACACTGTTCTATAGCATCAATTTTATTGGGGTCTGATGTATATTGTATGTATACACTGATGTATATGCTAAACAACCTTTTTCTTTGTTTCAGGTTACTCTTGATAAGACCAGCCTATCAGTTTCGTGTGAGTGCATGGAATATGAATATACACTGAAGTATAGTTGTTTAATGTTATCGTACAGTATAATGTTTTTGTAGCAATGATTGGACTATACACTGATGTATAATTGTTGGAATATGAATATACACTGACGTATAGTTGTTTAATGTTATCGTACAGTATAATGTTTTTGTAGCAATGATTGGACTATACACTGATGTATAATTGTTGGAATATGAATATACACTGACGTATAGTTGTTTAATGTTATCGTACAGTATAATTTTTTTGTAGCAATGATGTACACAAGAAATGCACAAATGATATTAGTTGTGGTTTTTGTCAGTTACAATGTATACTAAATAACCTATTAATACTCACATACCAAAAGACAATATTACCCCTTGATTTAATTAAAAAGTTAATTAATGTTTAACATATTTACCATCATGCCATTGAAGATGGATGGATGAGATTGGTTCCTAAAGTTCCTAACTAAGGGTTGGTTCTCAATTGAACCCTACCCTATATATATATATACATATATATATATACACACTAGGTTAAATTCCGTGTGGACACACGAGTTCAACAAATGAAAACATTACAAAACTTTAATTTATAATTAATTCAAATTAAGTGTTAACGTAAATAATGATGGGAAAGTAAAAATACATATGACGGGTTGTTACATTATATATTTACAATTTTATCGATCTCAATATTAAATGTTCTTGGAATGGAAATTGCAACCCCTCATCCATCCAAATTAGTCATGAGTTGTAGCATTTCCCTTTTCCAGTAGAGCACTGGGAACAACTTGAAGTAGGTTGCAGTTTCAAAAATGGTTAATCAAGGAATTGCATATATACTAACATTGGGAATACGTGTCGGGTAACAAGTAGTACCGGTTTGGGTCACAACATGCCATTCTAGGAAGGAAAAAAAGTATTAAACCGCACCTTAAGAATGGCGTCCGTCTCATTCAGTGAAACCTCATTGAGTTGATCCTCACTTACTCTATCTCCGTAGATTATTAGAAATATCAATCATGCAATAATTAATAAGTTTAAGGGTAAAAAGAGTTGCCATACCTATATAAAAATAATATGGTGAGGTTTATGCCTAGTTAATATCTTAAAAGATATTAGAAGTTCTCTACAAAAGCAAGTTAAACCATAATCATAGCAGCCAAAACAATACGTAGTAAATGATAATGCAAAATAAAATGTGCCTAATCAAAAGTTTATTAGAATAGGATGATCAAATATAAGATTAGAGTTGAAACATAATGAATAAAAATAATTAAATCCCGGATTAATGAATGGTAGTAATAAAGTCGAACTGCGCAGACTAAAATAAAAAAAATCAACATTAATACTTAGATGGAAAAAGAATAGCGCATCTGATTCGAGAAATCAACATTATTTTAGAGAAGGATGATATATCAAAACTCATATAAGATATACAAATCAAAAGTAAAAATTAGTTATAAAATCAAACAAAATAAATAAAGACATTGTATTGGTCGATGAAATCATACCTTGAAGACGAGTATGATAATCGGATTCATAGATGATAAATAAAGACATCATATTTGAAGAATTTAAGTTTGGACGCACTCTTAACAATTTTGGACGCACTTTTGTTATGAACAGCAAACATTGAAAGTCAGAGACCAATTTAAGTTTGGACGCACCTTTGTTATGAACAACAAACATTGGAAGTCAGATGCCAAATTTAAGTTTGGATGCACTCTTAACAATTTTGGACGCACACCTTAAATTTTTTGGACTGAGTTTTTTGGACGCACCATTAATTTTTTATAAGTTTATATCAGGAGTAATAACAAATCTCAACTTTGTTGACCATTTTGGACGCACCATTCTTCTGAGAACTACACCAACATCGAGGCACTTCATTAAAATTCAAAAAGTTTGGTATTCCTTCAGTAGATACTACACCAACATCTGGCCGCCATTGTTAATAGTGCTTCCATAAAAATTACCGGTTGCAGGTACAACAATGGCGTCTAACACGATTACCAAGTACAACAATGGCGGTTTCTACACGAAGAACAATCAGGAGATTTGTGGCGGTTTCGATTACGGATCTCGAGCACATCGATATCCTCGACATCGAGGATTAATAACAATCAGGAGGTGAAGAAGTCGTGTGTGTATTCACCTACTTCACATCTAGGTTCGTTCAGATGTAGCCATCGGCGGTAGGTGATGATGATGGTGGTGGTCAGATCTCGATCATGAAGTTAGAATAAACATTGGGTTAGGTTTATGTTCTGAAAGTTTAGATCGGGGAGGAAGAAAATAGGTTTAAACGTGATTTAACTGTGGTTTGGTTAAATTGACAGGTGACAAGTTCTAGTGGCTTCCTACACTTCTTATGTCAAGATACTTTGTACCTTATACTTTCTCATAAATCTAACATCACGTAATAGCAAAAGTATTTGTACTATTTATTAGATGGTTCAAGTAATTTTATGTTGTGACGCCGTATTGCAACGCAGTGCTTGATTTACTAGTTGATAACAAGAATTGAAGCTAAAACTTGTAATTGGAATTTGAACGAATTGTTAAGAGCTTAATATTGTAATACAGTTTGTAAATTTGCTCTAAAGGGAAAAAAAAAAAAAAAAAAAAAAAAAAGCAATAGTCACAACAGTTGTAATACTGGTTGTACCAGTGGTAGCAAAGATGAAAATTTTGTTTTTGAGTAAATTGTCAAAATGGCCCCTCAGGTTTGGCCCAAAATGATTGTTTAGTCAGTTATCTTTTTTTTTGTGCCAAAAGCACCCCTCACAGATCAAAAATTGCCAAAATGGCCCATATTTAACAGAGTTTTTAACTGAGTATGGAAAGTCAGTTAAGTCTGAGGGGTAATTTCGTCCTTTCACTCTATTATTTTTTTTAAAGTTAATAACTCCCTTCTCCTTCCTTTGGCAGACCTAATCTCACCCTTTTCTCTCTCTAAACCACCACCACCACCACCACCACCCTTCTTCACCATCCACCACCCTCCACCACCCAACATACATTATAGAGAGAGACAGACTAGAGAGCGGAGAGAGAAACGAGCAGAGAGAGTTTAAACTATAGTAACTAACCCTTCGTTTTCCATATTCAATCAGAATATCAAAACCAAATCTAGATTCCAAATCAGATATACATCAATTATTATAATACACAAACAGTCAAACACATACACAAACTTAAACTTAAACCAGATCTTAAGCACAACACAAGGATTATCAACAACAACAACCTGTTCATCATCACCACTCCTAAACAAGAGGTAACCAGGTCACCGGAGATGGTGACCGGAGTTGCAGAGTCGTCGGAGACAACAACTTGTTCATCATCACCAATCCTAAACAAGAGGGAGAGAGGAAGAGACAGCGACGGTGGCGGTAGCGGTTGGGATCTAGGGTTCCTGTTCAGATTTGGGTGGTGTACGGTGGAGATTGTGGTGGTGTTATCAGACGGCGGCGGCGGAGGGTTTGGCTTCTGATTTGGCTTCTGATTTGGCTTCATGGCGGCGGAGGGTATGGGTTCTGATTTGGCTTCTTATTTTTGGATATAAGGTTATCGGGGTGGTGGGTATGGGTTCTGATTTGGCTTCATGGCGGCAGTGGTGATGGCCGGAGCTTCGCCGTAGGTGGAGGAGACCACCGGTCTCCTTCTCTCTCTAGTTCACCCTCTCTTTCTCTCTCTACCATGTGTGTCTAATACAAAAGTATGTGTGGGTGTTGTTTTTATAAGACAAAAGGGTGTGGTGGCATCAAGAGGGTTAGTGTTGGAGAAGATGAAGTTCAGATGGGTTAAAAGGGGTTTTAAAACGTTTAGAGATGAAATGACAAAAATGCCCCTGATACTTAACTGACTTTCCATCCTCAGTTAGAAACTCAGTTAAATATGGGCCATTTTGGCAATTTTCGATCTGTGAGGGGTGCTTTTGGCACAAAAAGAGGATAACTGACCAAACAAGCATTTTGGGCCAAACCTGAGGGGCCATTTTGGCAATTTACTCTTTGTTTTTTGATTAAATTCTTTGCACTATTTTTTCAGTCCTAGCTTATTTATCGTTTACTAAAGATGTTATCCTTTAAATTTATTTCTATTTAAACTCTAAAAATATTACAGACAAGACGAATAAGAAACAAATGCGAAATTTCAATTACAGCTAAATCCAACTAACAAAACTCCAACATAACTCTCATGAGGCCATGAGACATTTAATAAATGGTTTTAGAAATAACTCTAGATGTAGTACACATATTTCTTTATCTAAAAGAAACACAAAATCAATGTCACGTACCCAAAGGCCAAACCCGACGCAGAATGAAGTGTGAAACAATGACCAACAAAATTTAGAAAACGAATATACCAAACATCATGAGCCATGATCACCGCACCCATGCTACCGCTTCGATCTCTTCCTTTGATACCTTGTATAGATCAAGTCTTTTTGCGATATCTAGTCTCTTTGACATTAAAGACGGATCTTCATCGAGCAATTCTGCAAGCTGTTTGCCCTGAAAAAAAAAACATTGTTTAAGACTGAGCTTCTTAAACAAAGATAAAAGTAGGAACACTGGTGTTACACATAGATCAGCCATTTCGACCCGTTTCCAAAACAGGTCAATTTAGATTATTGTTCATCTCTAATGGGTTAAATTAATTGAACTTATAGAATAAGGAGTCTGTGAGTCGAGATTGAAATTCATCCAAAATGTTTTTAAACCTCCAAATTCGCTCTTAAATAGATTACTACCGTTCACATAAACAATTTACGAACTTCAAAGAAAGTAGTATTAACAAAAGAAAACATATATATATAACTGCAACTAACCTTACAATAGAAGACGAGTATCATTATTGTTTTGTTCAAACAGATTAAAAACTCAATCAAAACAAACAGATCAAAAGTATCCCAAAGTGCATTTCTAGTGCATAAAAGCTCACAAGTCATTTTATCAAAAAGAAAGACTATTATTAAGAAAAAAAATTAATTTGTGACATATTTGACACACTAATTGTTTTAAAAAAAATATTTAGATAAAATACGTTAGGCATAAAATTGATCCAAGGCATGAACAAGTTATAACAAGGATTACAGAAGATCATAAATGTAAAACGATAATTACCTCCTTTCTCCCTATCTGTGTGTAGAAATAGTTGAGTAAGTTTTGCTTGGCTTCTTTTACTTGGCAATAGACAACTGCCTTGGGAATCGTGCTCCTGAGTGTATCTGACACCATACCAATATAAGAAGATACATTTGAGCCTATCCTCCTAAAATGATTATCTGCATATCGGTCCCCTAATGGGTCAACTGCGCTTGCACGGTCAGCAGCAGGGATTCCACGATCTGGAGGTGGGTTTTTGCGGTCTGCAGATGAGGCCCGGCGATCTCCAGGAGGAGGAGCAGGCCCTAGTTTCTCAACTTCTTGAGGAAGTTTCCGGAAGAAATCTACAGTTAAGTATGATGACTCCATCTCCACCAATCGAACAACTGTTTTCTTACTTTCATCTCGGAATTTTTCCAATGCTTCACCAGCAGCCGCAGCAAGCGTGGATTGCAGAGTTGGAAACCGCCTCAACTCCTGTTACAACCAAGGAAAAGTTTATCACCTTTTAACAAGAGCTACAGATACCAATTTCTGGGCCATTTATTAGTCAATTCGTGTTATTTGTACTTTCAGTGGGCTAAAAAGAAGGGATTTGAAGTTGCCCAAATTGTTTTTTACGCATTATACCTCTTGGATCATTTTCATCAAAAAAAAAAAATTATTATTAAAATAATAAAAAAACTGTAAGCATTAAACCTCTTAAATCATTTTCATCGAAGGAAAGTTTTGGGCCAACCCAAACCTGTTTTGACCATATTAAAAATACCCTTTTATTCCTTCAGACCTGTCTATTTCGCCGATTCTAACAAGAATGCAAATATATTATCAATAATAGTAATATAGCAAGCTTGTGATGTCTGACCTCAGTTTCTCCAATTGACTTCCGGACAAGTTCTTTTAGGACAAAATGAACCTAAAAAAATACTGTGATAAGTAGTGTAGCTCAATGAAAACAGTTTAACATTTAAAATTGACGATAAAAAAATACGTACTGCATCAACTGAAGCTTCAGCAGGCCCCCTGAAATAATTCAATGAGCCCTCAATAAGACGCCGATAACCTTGTTCAGGAGCGATTAAGTGAGGCTGGTAACCATCTGCCTCTGAAACAATTTTCTTAACATTTTGTAGAGAGAGATGTCTATCAAATGGAAGCTTCCTCAAAGCAGCAGGAAGTTGGTTGTCAAACACTCCATAAATTCTATCACCTCCAGGCCGCCTGAAATAATAGCACAATTCTAAATTTTAAATGCGGACTTACATACGCTATGCATACAAATGGAAAACTAGCTTATTCTGTAGATGTGTATGTCTTCTTTACATGGTATGTTGCCCTAATAATATCCCACTTTCAATTCAAAGCAAATATAGGTGACAAAATGAAAGGGGTAACCTTTAAAAATAAGTCAAAACGGTCTGGGTTGACCTGCCAAGCTTTTTCGATCCATTTTTAAAAGTTCATAAATAATGAATATATTAGATATGATCACAAAAACAGTATTCAATATTGATCCAGTTTTTTTTTTAAGAACATAGGACATAATAATTAGTTAAAAATGTTTGACCACTTCTTTTTTAGGTTCTTTTATTCATTTGATCCCTTATGAATACAAAAACCATATAGACCAATATTCAGTCAAACTTAAAGGTCAAGAACTACGCTTACCCTCCATCTAGATGCTCCTTAAATATTTTGTCAAAAGCACGACAAAGTTCCAAGATGGTGTACAATTGTGCCTGAAAGAAATCAGTTATAGGAATTGAAGAAAAGTATATTAATTACACCACAATTTTAAATATAAAAATAAAGAAAGTACTACTACTAACCCCTGCATCTACTGCAATTGGCCTCCCAAGACGGTCCAACTCTGCTTCCATCTCCTCGATACCTTTGTTGATCATGGAAGTAATGCCTGGTAATTTTCCTTTGATTACCCTTTCCAAATGCTACATAGAAAAAAAGAAGCCACAAACATTACAAATACGCCTCTAATGAGAAAACCTGCAGCTTAAATGTCAGTGAAGTATACCTCAGATAACAGTTTTGCCAAATACTCGGAACCCATTTTATTGGCCAAATGACCATAGTCAGGACTTGTAGCAAAATACTCACGCTCCCTTCGCCTTGCATACATCATATCAGTGTTCTTGTTGATGTCAGCTTGGGATCTATTCACAATCCCAACCCAAGGATGCTGTAGACGATAAGCTCTGCCTTCAAGGACCTTTTTAAAATGTTATCAACATCAGAATCAACTGAAGTGAAATAAACTAAGAATTAAATAATAAACATGATGATTCATAGTGATTATATCTCACATCCAATGCATTAGTTCCTTTGTCCATCAGATCAAGCTTTGTCAGCACACCAAATGTCCGTTCGCCTAGTCAAGTAAAGAAATGCATAAGAGAAGAAAAATATGAAAGAAGACATTTTCCTGGCCAGTACTGAAGAAAAGATACCTGTTGGGTCTACTTCCTTGGCAAGTTTAATTGCATCAGAAGTGGCAATATCCTGATTAGCAGGAGATATTGCCAGTATGATGGAGTTGGGCTGTAAAAACATTTACGACATTAGATGGAAGAAAACCATGAAAGGTTTATTAAAAAAAATAAAATAAAAGCCAGCCGCAGAACCAACCACAGCTAAGTTGGTTGTTAGGATTTTTTTTTGTCACAGTTTTGACATCTTGAAAACTGATATATGTTTCCTCCCCTTAATTTTAAGTAATCATGCCTAATGAGCTATAATTATAGTTTTATATGCTTAAACCTCTTAGGTCTTTAATTAGACAATCAGCCTTTAATTAGACAGTCATGCTAGAATCAAGAAAATCCTCACCCACATGAACAAATATCTAGAAAACTATTCTTACTTATTATAATTGATGTCGTTTCGGATGTTAAAGTTTATGGCTTCTTGTGGTATAGGAATAGATTTAAATCCGATCCGGTAGATTGGAAAAAATGGTGTAATTTCAATTTCATGTAATTCATGGTTTTTGGCCGGGCTATTTCCGCTTTGGAGATAGTCTTCTGGCCTAGTGTGGTTGATGAAAGTTGATTTCCAAAAAAAAAAAATTATAATTGATTACTTCTTCCATTCCAAAAGAAATGCAACTTCTTTTTGGCAAGTTCATAACTTTTTATGTTAATTTACTTCTATGCCTATTAGTAACCAATGAATGAAATTAATAACTCTGATTTCAGGTCCACAGTTTTCATCACTTTGTCTATATTAAGAAACATTTTCAACATTTGAACAATAATCAAATGTCAATTTGAACAAAATGCGGTCAGTTTATTAATCTTTATCCAATTACTAAGCGATCAGTTTATTATTTGTTTATTAATCTTTATCCAATTATTACTATTAGATTTTGTCTAAAATAGTAATAATCTGACAACTATAAGATTTAGTTTCAAATTCATCATAAAACACAAATATAAATTGGTTAATAGGATACAATTAACATACAACACCATACTGATTACATATAGTTAATTGTCATCTATGGCTTCATGTAGCTGATGCAAAGCATTATTAGATTTATTTTACTCAAAAAAGTAACATGCACATACATACATGGAAAAAATAACCAGTAATGCTGGTCACAGATAAACAACATAAAACAGCCTTACCTTCTCAACGTAAAGCCGAACCATATTTTCAATATCTTCGACTATAGTTTCAGACTGTCCCTCTGAAAAGAGCAAGGATCTTCATATCAGATGAAGCTCAGGGCAACAATATAATCTAATAATTATTATGAGGAAAGGTAGGGAGAACATACCGACAGCAACTTTCGTCAGCCCAGGTAAATCGATTAAGGTTAAGTTGACAACTGAAAGAAAAAGGAAAGGATGTTGAGACGTTAGCATCATAGGATAATACAAGTACAATGAAACCAATAGTAGCTCATAGCAAGCACTGAGAACAACACTAGTACAACAAGTCAACAAGTCTAGGTGACGTATATTTAAAAAACGCACCATGAGGCGAGTATATACTGAGATGAATTGGGATCGGAGATATTTGTTTAGTCTTCCCTGTGATTCTGTCTGTTTCATCTTGAATTTCTTTACGTACCACAGCTGCAAAGAGGTTAAGACAATGAAATCACATCAGCCTCTTACACACTTTAGAAAAAAAGACAGTAGACATTAAATTACAATTCTAGGTCCTTAAACTAACGTTATTAATTAAAGAACATGCCAGTTAATGAAGTTGCATAAAACATGTTAAACAAAATTACAATAATGAGTATTAACAACTTCACATACAAAAATCAGTGAATCGCCTGCGGGGCAAATGGCCAAACTCAGCATACTCTTCTTCCCTGCCCTCTGTCTGGTGCAGTTGCAACACCAAAGGACGCCTTGTGACAATCCCTGAACCATATTATATGCATCAACAAACACTACAAATTAAAGAATAAAACTTAAAAAAAAAGGTAGACAAAATATGAAACAAAACAACTAACCAGATCCTCTAGGAAGAAAGTCCCTCCCAACAATACTCTCTAACACCGAAGACTTCCCGGAACTCTATCATCAAGTCAATTGCAGATCACATAAACAGTCAATAACAAAACAATAATATGAAAGTAAAACCACATAAATGACCTTAATGAGGTTATAAAAACAACTTAAACTCAAATAAAAGTTTCATGTCCAATTTTACTGCAGAAAGTAAATGATCATAATCCAGATTATGTTTCCTTCACTAATTACGTGCTTCTCAAGTCACAAACAGTATAAAATATTATCTCAAGACTCCTGTCAAAATATTAGCCTCAACAGAAGTTATCTAGACAAGCGATGGCTAAAGATATTAAATTTTATAAAAATTATTACGATGTGAAGGAGATCGAAGATAATAATAATAATAATAATAATAATAATAATAATAATAATAATAATAATAATAATAATAATAATAGAAAGAAGAAGAAGAAGAAGAATACCTGACCGCCGACAACGGCAACGGAGGGAAGAGCGTCCCAAAGAGAAGAAAAAGTGGAGTCGCCACCGCCGTAGTCACCGAGAGCAGTACAAGCTCGTTGTATACGGTTTACTAAACCGATCAAGCTTTGCATAGTCGCCATAATTGATAATAATAATAATAATAATAATAATAATAAACGCGTGTTTTTTCAGAGCCTAAAGAATAAAGTTAAAAACCCTAGAGGAGGAGATCGGAGCCTATGGAGAAGTGGTATACGATTTACGGATGAACGGTTGAGGACGGATTGTGTTTAGATGAAACCTAGAGAGAGAGAGAGAGAGAGAGAGAGAGGTTGAAGAAGCTGTGAATTGGTCGTGAAGGAAGTAGGAAACACAAAAGGTCTGACCGGAAGAAAAAAGGGGGTGGGGGTTTGCTAACATGCGCTTGGTGGTGGTTTTGAATTTTTTGCGTGTTTTGTATTTTATATCGATTGGCCGCCGACTCCGATTTTATTGGAATAATATTTTTGAACCGGGCACCATGTGGTCTAGACGTTTTTTCGTTTTTAACTCGATTTTTCCCTGTGCCGGCAAATTTCATCTCATTTCACCCAAAGTTATTTACATAGTTACGTTTAGTAAGGTACTAGTCGCAACCCAAAACAAGACCATAACACCCATTTTGTTCAACTGCTACAATTATACAAAGACATCGACATCAAATAATAGGAACATCAAACGCTTTCCATTTCTCCTAAGTCCATCCCGTTTGCTTAGATTTGTGTTTCACCCAACTAAATGTCATCGCTTGTATTTCGCCAAATAAACCATCTAAGTTCACCCTTTTGCCTTGAGAAGTTGCAGCGTTTTGAGCCTTTCGTATTGTCCACGTCGCAGCTAGAATGATGATTCTTATCCATTTCCTCTTGTTCTCAGCCATGTTTTAATTCTTGTGGATATCCAAAAGATCTCTTACTTTGAATGCAAAAACAGGAGGGATTCCGCACCATCTACTAACCTTATGCCATAACCAAGAAACTACGTAATAGGAAGTAAGCAAATGATCAACATCTTCGTCGGCTTCACCACATAACTTACACACAATCAGCCCATGCATCACCTTCCTTTTGTGCAGTCCTATCAGTGTAGGTAACCTATCTTGTTCAGCCCCCCAAATGAATATAGGCATCTTCTTTGGCACTCCTTTGACCCATTGGAACGGATAGAAAGAAGTGGCATAGCTTGACAATCGTTTACTGCATAATATAACCAAAAACACCCCATCCAAAGTCTCATCCTAAAACCAAGTGTCCTACCCTAGAGTCAGGTCGGTACCAGTAATCAGTGCACATCACTGTTGCAAAGCCGTCAATTCCATAGTACAACTTGGTGCTCGTTTCCCGGCCCACCCCTGAATACGAGCAACAACAGAAACTTTTTTGTCTTTCTCGATTACGAATAAACATGAGAAACAATCTTTAAGTGGTCTATCTCCAATCCACCAATCGATCCAGAAGCGAATGTCAACCCCATTGCCCACTTTCCCTTTTAAGAGAGACGAAATGTTTAAGTTTTGGTCCAAAACAACATCACCAATCTTAGTGATAACATTCCAAGCATCGGATAGCCCACATTTGATTGGCAAATATAACGATGAATTTTGTTGATAATGAATGGCCGAGACCACTCAACACCAAATTGTCTCTCTATTGTATTTAAATCTCCACCACCACTTGATCAACAAACTTTCGTTCATTGTTTTAAGAGACACAAGGCCAAGACTTCATTTATCCGTTGGACCAATGACTCTCTCCCATGCGATCCAATTCGTTTTCGATTTGTCTTCGTCCCCACCCCAGAAGAGCTAACGTCTAAAAGCTTACATGGTATCGATCACACCGATATGGGCCTTATATAGAGAGAGAAAATATAGAGGTAGGCTATCTAAAGCAGCCCGGAGAAGAATTGTCCAACCTCCGAATGAAAGATTCTTAGCTTTCCACTTTATAACCGTTTATTGGAGACTTCAACCACACTATCCTAATATCGCAGTTGATCCATATTAACTCGAACTAGTAGGCCCAAATATTTACACAGAAGGGTATTCGCCCTACACTTGATTGACTCAGCCAATACTTCCACACACTCATACCCCATACCTATTCCAAATAAGCTCGTTTTCCGGTAGTTCATCTTTAGTCCTAAGATAAGAAAGAAGCATCTCATCAACCGTATAATATTCTTGATATTCGACTCACCCCACTCCCCAATATAATCCATATCGTCTGCATACATTAGGTAGGTAATTGTTAACCCAATTTCTTTGCCTTTTAAATGAAACTTGTTAACGCTTCCAGAGCCACAATAAAAAGAAAAGAGGATAGCGGATCACCTTACTTAACACCTCGGTAACACTGGAATTCTCTTGTTGGCGAACCATTTATCAGTTTGATGCTTTAGAGGACTCCAAAATTCTGTTAATCCACGTCCACCTTTTCAGTGGAAACCCCATTTGCTACAGGACCGAAATGATAAAATCCCAATTTATAGAATCGTATGCCTTCTCCATGTCCACTTTTAAGATGAAAGCTTCACTTCGTGATCTTTTTTCCCATAAGCAGATTTCATTCAAAATCAGTGGGCCATCCAGGATGTTCCTATGTGCAAAAAAAAGGGCTGAAACTCAGTGATTACCGTGTCTATGACCCCTTTTACCCGATTCGCCAAGACCTTCGAGAAAATCTTGGACATGCACCCGATGAGACTAATGGGTCAAAATTCACGGAAACTTATAGGATCAGGGCCTTTCGGGATTAGAGGAATGATGGACGGCCCACAACCTCGATTAATCACTCCATTCTCGTAGAACGGCTCCATCACCTTCATAATATTATCCTTCAGAAGATCCCAGAAGTGTTTTAGAAAGCCAAAAGTGAAGCCGCCTGGGCCGAGTGCACCACTACCACAATCCCATATAACTGTTTTAACTTCTTGGATAGAGAAAGGAATTATCGGACTATCAACATCAACAGAGGACATTCGCTTCAGTCCTGGACAAGTGAAAGACGGTCGAACCTGTTTTGGCTCCTGGAATTTAAAAGCGAAAAACTTCCTTGCCTCGTCTTTAGTTATAGTCGGGTATACTATCCACTCACTATTCACCTGAATACCATTCATACGATTAGCTCCTATGTTGTGATTTATCATTCCATGAAAAAATGAACTGTTCTTGTCACCCTCCACCATCCACTTAATATGGGCTCTTTGCTTTAGGTCGTGCGCAACTTCCATATTAATGTCATCCGGTTTCTTCTTGTTCTCAACCCACTCCAAGATCTCAGCCCTCTGATAGCCTCCTATCTTCCAGACGACCATCAAGATCTCTAATTCTACTTTCAATTTCATTTTTCACCATACCCCGGTTATCACGTTCTTGCGAGAACCATGCTTTTATCTTTTCCTTAATCGGTTTTAATTTAAGTTCCAGCACCCAATATAGGGGGACCACTGGGCACAGGTCCTTGAATTGCAGAGATTACCACATCCTCCAAACCAGGCCTCCCGGTGTGGGAGTTATAGAATCTAAATGGGATGGACCCAAAGTTGACTCTAGAATAAGATAATACTATCAAACTATGATCAAAATTAATCTAAGGAAGGGCCGTTACTGAAGCCTCTGGCCACCGGTTCCAAAAAAGTTGTGGCAAACCAAGAACCAGTCAATTTTGCTTAGCTTATCTCCCGATCCTACCTCTCTCATGAATTTCCTTCCCCCTGGATACTTCTTCAACCCATTTTCTTCAATAAATGCATTAAGCTCTTCCGCACAGCTTTGACTAAACTCGCAGTTTATTCACTCTACAGCGATCCGTACCGCATTGAAATCACCCATCAGCAGCCACATACCTTCAGTTGACGATATAACATCCGATAATGCCCTCCAAATATCCTTCTTTTGTCTAATACCCTGTCGTGGATAGATATTCCCAATATTTATCATCTCACCGTACTTTTTCAAAACCCGCTTACAATCAGTAAATGCCGACGTCTAACACTATTAATTTTACCAAATAGCCCCATATCCCAGCAGGATATCATATGTAACACCCGCCTCTAATATCATCCAATATTGTCCGTTTTGCCCACTAGAAGCTTACGGATTTGTTTTTTGGTTACCCGAGTTAAAACTTCCCAAGAGGTCACCCATCCTAGTACTACTCTCACCTGAGCACGCTTAACTGTTGAGTTTTCATTTGCTCTACCTGTGACACCCGGCAAACTCAGGTTAGTAACGTTGACTAAACTAGTAAGTCTACCTTAGCGAGTCATGCATATTACGTATTTAACGGAGTCAGTTGAGTCGGTATGATGATTCTGGAGAATCATCGGGGGTCGTTACGATGATCCGCGGGGTCATCGGGAGTCGGTCCATAACCATGTGTACAAGGATTGGTGATTCGTGGAATCGCCGGGTTTAATGCACACACGAGTCTCGAGTCCCGGGAATTGGTGAACGGATGTCGACGTGTTAGTTATCATGCATTATATGTTTGGAATCATTATGTGACTTATCGGTATGTGAATACGTGTTTATATATGTTAAATTAGTGTTTAACGCGCCAAAAACTCGTTCCAGCATCACAGGGGCGATTAGGAACCCCTAATCGCCTATACATGGGGCGAGTAGGAGATATAACAGGCGATTGGGACCTAATCGCCTGATGTATCATGCGATTAGGCCCCCAATCGCGTGACATGTACTGCTAATCGCCTATACAGCAGAGTCCGGGTCAAAACACCTATAAATAGAACCCTTAACTCCCCAAACACCTCTAGAACAACCCTAGCTGCTCCCAAGCCACCCACACACCTTGAAACACCTCTGGAACTCATTTTGCTACAAAAATCACCATCTCCAAGCCTACACACCTTTCTTTGACAAAACCCAAGGTGTGTTCTTCATCCCTAACCTTTGTAAAGTTGTTATTTTGGGTTCCCCAAAGGTCCAGACCTTGTTTTACTAAGATGTGTCTTTAAAAACCTTTCAAAAGAGTTCTAAACCAAGTCTACACCTTAATGCTTGTTATATGTGAAGTTTACATGCATATATTGATCTTCATGGTGATTATAACATGATTGTTTCCAAGATATGATTGTACTTCTGCTATGTAGAGATTATTAGGAAGGTTGTCTTAGAGTTTTAGCCATTATTGTTGTGTTTTGAAGAAAATGTGTATTTTGACCCATTTGAATGTTCTTGAGGATTTAGGATGATTATGGTATGATTGTTGATGCAATGTTGTTAGAATTCATACTAGGAAGATGTTAGATCAGAGGATTGATGATTTACAAGTTTGTAGAGATTGAAATCTGATTGTTTCCATTTAAGGAAAGATAAGGTTGGTTGATGAAACCTAGTACTTTGCCATTTTAGGAAATAATTGCTTAGAACATGTTAGATCAGTGATATGTTGGGGGTTTTTGCTTGGAATGGGTTGGTAAATGATTTAGGTTTGATATTGGGTGTTGTTGCATGTTTCGGATCTGATTTGGAGGGTTAAACGCGCGAAAATCCGTTACAAAGCAGCAGCAGGCGATTAGGAATCCTAATCGCCTGATGCTAATGGCGATTATGCAGACATAGGGGCGATTAGGACCCTAATCGCCTGATACCTCATGCGATTGGGCCCCTAATCGCCTGTAGGCTGAAGCCTACTCGCGTATGACTTTCCTAATCGCATGTACTGCTGTCGTGAACGCGTTTTGACATCCCGGAACACGATTTGACACCTAGGAACATGCTAGGAACCCCGGGTTACACCCAATGACTTAGTAAGACGTATTCGGACCTGATTATGCGTTAATCGGACATTATGCTAGACTAGGTGAACTATTGCGCGTATTAAGTGTTTAATTGCATATGTTGCATGATGTCTTGTATTTAACAAACACGTGGGATGTCGGGTCACCAATGGGATGTCGGGTCTTGTCTGGCACGGTCGGTTTAACAATTAATGATGTTTTCAAACGTTTATGGTCACGGTCTGGACATTCGGGGACTAGTTAGCCTGCGGGTTATTAGTCCAATACTTATACGCATCTTATGATAGGTCGCCGCTATTTGGGGCTATCATAACATAATTACTTAACTGTTTTCAAGTAACGCAATCCGAGGTGAGTTTCACAGCCCCACTTTTACTGTCTTGCTTTCGGGGGAGAAACATGCTTGTACGAACTATTTAAAGGTCATGTTATACTATGGGCACTTTATGTTACTATACGGCTTTTATGGAAAGTCCCAGAGGGAAACCATGAATGTGCTGGAACGCACAACGGGGGAAATGTGGATAGATTTATTGGGCCTCACAAGCCCCACTCGACGGCGGGGCCGGGCGGGCGCATATTGTCTCTACCTATCGGGTTACCGAGGCATCGGTAGCCCAGTCGTCTGGGCTGGTATCATCTTTTGGTTCATGTTTAGTAATGGGTTCCCAACCGTAGTAGTAAAAACACTTAACGTCTAGCTAACGTTCTTATGACATAGTATTAACGGAAATGATCTTTGTGAACTTGTGACAACACTTTTATAAAAGAAAACCTGTGAACTCACCAGCATTATATGTTGACATTTTTGGCATGTTTTCTCAGGTCGTTAAGGTAGCAGTCAATGGGCTAGGCGCACGGAGTCATGCACAGCGTCTAACATTTTGAAGCATATTAAACAATGTTTTGTAAACAATGATATGTCTTTTGGTTGTAAACAAGAATGCTTCCGCTGCTGGTTTACAGCTCAAAGCATGATATTTTGGTTTTAAATATAATTATGAATGCATGTTTGTTGTATGTTTATTGTGATCGTTGACTGAGATCCTGGTGTGTCACGCGCCTCGCGGTAAAACCCCGCACGTGGAATTTGAGGGTGTGACACTACCGCCAACTAAGCCCACCGATCTTCCTTCAGAATTAAGCCACTCGAAATCCACCAGTCGACTACCCCATATTTTTTGAACTTGAATTTTAGACCCGTCCCGCATCATAGTTTCCTGAATAGCCTCGAAATATACTTTTTGCTCTTTTATAACATCACCCACAAAAAGGATTCTCTTGTCCTCTCCAATCCCCCGAACATTGTAAGATAAAAAAAAATCATTGGATCGGAACAAGCTCACCTTCTTCCCTTATGGTTGTTTCGGTAAAAAATTATCAAGTAGAAAATAATTGTGTATTCCAAATCAGTAAAGTGAGGTAGTGTGCTATAATATTTTATCAAGTGCAAAAATATGTTATATTTCAAGAATGGTTTAATTTGAAATGCAAAAGTGTAAGTCCCGAATTAACAATGATATCAAGTAATACAATCAGTAGGCGGAATCTAGTGATTATATGATTCAAGAACACAATAAACAATAGATTAAAAACCTCAATAACATACGATCTCTAAAGGATTCGTCTGATACTAGAGAGTGTTTTATTAGAAAATGTAAAACCTCTAACCTAACAAATGAATAGAATAAAACATTATATAGGTCCTATGCTAGGTTTGGCACACATGGCCTAGCCCAAGCCCAACTGAGAAATAACCAGTTCTCGGCCCAAACACCTTAAATAACCGAAAACCTAATTCTTCTTGGTCCTAAATAGTAAAACAAAAATATAGATCACTAATATTTATTTGATAGTGTCAGTCTCGCTATTATGGACCCAACAAAAAGAGTAAATCTAATAACTATGATCATGATGGCACGGTAAAAACAATGAACTGGACAGTTGTATCCTCAGAATAAAACTGTAATAAAGAAGTTCGTTAAAGCTAATAAAAATGAAACAATGCAACACAAGAACACTCGATGTACGAGGAAAGCCCTTGATCAATCAGATCGCTGACACAAAACCTCGGGAGGAGTTAAACGCCCTTGCCTTTGTTATTTATATTAAATATAAAGTAAAAGATTACAACTTTGGAAATGTGGTGGACGATCGACTAAGATTACAATAGTGAGTGTTTAGTGTGATGTGGTAGCTCAGAAAATAGTGAGTGCGAAAGATAGAAAGTGTTGTGTCCTATATGATCGTCCCACACCCCTTTATATAGTAGAGAGATAACAAACTAACATTCTGAAATATCCATGATATTCCAACTAGATCCACTAGCCATTACATAGTTTTCCCATCTTCACCCTTGTATGCGTATTTGCCCCTTCCATACTATCATTATAGACCTCCTTTTTCTTACTGGAAGCAGTCTCTCGATTTCCAGGGGTAGAGGTAAGGTTGTCTACAACTTAGCTTCCCCAGACCCTACCGTAGCTTTGTAGTTTGCGGGATTAAATGAGTATGATGGTGATGATGATGATGCCCTTGAGAAAATTACCACTCAGCTGCAACCTGTAACTAAAAGATTGTATTGCTGAATAATTTTCGATGATCAATATTAGTTTACAAAGGCCCTTTAAATAGGGATCAATACAAACCTAACCCTACCTCTAATTTAGGAAATAGAATCATAATACAATTAAAAATAATTAAAGATAAATATAAACATTCTTCTAAAAACTCTATCGGCTAACACTCCCCCGCAGTTTGAGCGGCAGTGGACAAACGCTCAATCTGGAACGAAACAACTGAAATAATTGCCGAGAAAGGCCCTTTTGTGAAAATATCAGCATACAGACATGAAGAGGGGAGGTGAAGAACTCTGATGTCACTGATGCGAACCTTTTCACATACAAAATTGGAACCACGCCAATTTTCAATGCCCTACCAAATGCGAACCTTTTCACGACAAAGAACTTCCAAAACTTGAGCTCCAGGGTGCCCAAGACGGTCGTGCCGAGGTGAATCAAAGGTGGTCAGGAAGCATGCTTGTGGTGGTAATATTGGTGCAGTGACTAGATACAGGTTACCCGTGCTATTGTGGCGGGAAAGTATACGACCAGTTTTGAGGTCCTTCAAAGAAAAACCAAACGAGTCAAATTCAATTGAAACACTGTTATCACGAGTAATCGTCTAACAAATACAAGGTTTTTGATAATTTTAGGACTGTAAAGGAATTGAGGTAAGATGTAGGTACGGTTATGGATAGGTAAATAACCGGTACCGGATCCCTCAATTGGTAAATATTGGCCATTACCGACCAAACGTTTAGTGTTATCAGTAGATGAGTCAGGGATTTGGATCATGCCTTGATTTTCTGTGACTTGTGTTTCAGCACCAGTGTCCATATAGCGATTAGGATCTATGTAGTTGAGTTGCATAGTGTTGAAAGCACCACTGATTTTTAAGGGGCACAAAGCATTGTAACGTGTAAAATTAGCCAAGACTGTATGTAGTGGCTGATTAGGAGGGGCTGCAGTCGGGTAAGGGGGCATCTAGGTCGGGTTTGAAGGGTAAGAGTTGGGTTGATTTAGGAGCCAAGTTCTATTGGGTCGAGTATGGGCATGGTGGGGTGTTCCACCAAGCCTATTGTGGATAAGAATGTTATTGAAAAGCCCAAGAAGTAACCAGATTGTGGCTGTCCACGAGTGCACCATCCGCGGCTGCTGTTGCGTCCCCTATAAGATAGATTTTTGCCCCGTTCTCGACCTCAATAAGTGTTCTGTGATGGTTGTTGTTGCTGAGTATAAGTCTGCTGTTGCTGATTGAATCCCGGGTCAGAATGGGGCTGCTATTGTGGGGTCTGTGAAGGCGCAACAGATGTGACAAGGACCAAGGATGTTGGTTTATTACGGGCTTCTAGGCGAATAACTTCATCTTGTAACATAGTGCACGCAAGATCCCACTCAGCCTGTTATGAGTTTATCAGTGATGTTGTGGTGTCAAATTCGGAGGACAGGCCCCGGACCAGCTGTAACACAAGCCGAGACTCGGTAACAGGGTGGTCAACATCACGAAAATGGTCAGCAAGTTCCTTTAGTTGGCGGTAGGGGTGTAAATGGCACGTAGCGGCTCGGGATCGGCTCGGGATCGACTCGGTAAAAAGCTCGAACGAGCCGAGTATTAACGAGCCCGAGCCCGACCCCGAGCCTGAAATATGGCTCGTTTAGTTATCGAGCTCGAGCCCTAGATACAAAGCTCGATTGGGCTCGCGAGCCTAATCGAGCCTTAACGAGCTAGAGCCCGATCCCGAGCCCGAGCCTAAGTTATAGCCTTAACGATTGGGCTCGCGAGCCTAAGTTATAGCCGAGCTTTTGCGAGCTCGAGCCGAGCTTTTGCGAGCTCGAGCCAAGCTTTGAGCTCGTTTGAGATTCTCAAATCACCTCGAGCCGAGCTCGAGCTTTGGATTTTGCTAGCGAGCCGAGCTCGAGCTCAAGATTGTAGGCTCGAACTGAGCCGAGCTCGAGCTCGAGCTTCACAAAACCTTAACGAGCCCGAGCCGAGCCCAGTCAGGCTCGGGCTCGGCTCGGCTCGAGCCCTAGATACAAAGCTCGATTGGGCTCGCGAGCCTAATCGAGCCTTAACGAGCTAGAGCCCGATCCCGAGCCCCGAGCCTAAGTTATAGCCTTAACGATTGGGCTCGCGAGCCTAAGTTATAGCCGAGCTTTTGCGAGCTCGAGCCGAGCTTTTGCGAGCTCGAGCCAAGCTTTGAGCTCGTTTGAGATTCTCAAATCACCTCGAGCCGAGCCGAGCCGAGCTCGAGCTTTGGATTTTGCTAGCGAGCCGATCTCGAGCTCAAGATTGTAGGCTCGAACCGAGCCGAGCTCGAGCTCGAGCTTCACAAAACCTTAACGAGCCCGAGCCGAGCCCAGTCAGGCTCGGGCTCGGCTCGGCTCGTTTACACCCCTAGTTGGCGGCAGTAGTCTTCAACAAAGTTGCAGGCGGCAAGGGTGAGGTTGACAAAATGGGTCTCCAAGGCAGCCGCTTTGGCCTGTTTGTTGCTGAGAAACAGTTTTTCAAGTTTTAACCAAGCGGTTATGGCCGGGGCTGAAGTGTCCAATACCTAGGGGTGTAAATGATGCGCAACAGCTCAAGAGCTACTCGAGATTGAATCAGTAAGAAGCTCGAACGAGCCAAGCCTTATCGAGCCCGGGCTCGAGCTTTTCATACAAAGACCATTTAGGCTCGCAAGCCAAAACGAGCCCAAACAAATTTTATATTATTATTATTTTATATATATTAAACCTAATATTTAACAATGGCGAGCCAAGCTTTGGCTCGTTTAAGCTATCAAAACGAGATTGAGCCGAGCTTTTAGCTCCTTTTAAATTGTTCTATAATTATTTCAAGTTGAGTCGAGCCGAGCTCGAGCCTTGGGTTTTACTTTCGAGCCGAGTTCGAGCTCAAAGTATTAGGCTCTAATCTAGCCAGCTCGAGTTCGAGCTTTAATAAAAGCATGACGAGCCGAGCTTGATCCTAGTCAGGCTCGAGCCCGACCCGGCTCGTTTACACCCCTACGACAATACCCGAGGATAAGTGATCATCGGACACAGTGCTATAAATTCACTGAGATACCAGGGCGTCCAGTTCCTTCCAGGTTTCATACGTAGGATCCGTAGACTCGGGTGGGGGTGTGCCATCAATGTGGTGCATGACTTTATGGGCGGTGGCATGAAGTTTGAATAGTTAGACCCAAGAGGTGTATGTTACTTTTGAACCATCAAGGTTCCTGATTTTGGTCTGAATGTTTGACACATAATAGGCAGGGTGCCAGGATGAAAGGCAGTGGTTTTGGGTTGTTCAGGATTGGATGATTCTGGGTGATCTCCTTTAGTCATGATGTTATGTGGGATTGATGGTGAAGGTGGAAACAGTGGGTCGGAACTGGACAGAAGCCAAGCAGATGTAGGGACGATTAGAAAAAAAAAAGAAAGGGTTAGGGCCGTAGAGATGAAGAGAGGTAGGGGTAATCAGAACCGAAGCTCTGAAACAATAAAAGATTGCATTGCTGAATAATTTTTGATGATCAATATTGATTTACAAATTCCTTTTAAATAGGGATCAATACAAAGCTAACCCTACCTCTAATTTAGAAAATAAAATCATCATACAATTACAAATAATTAGAGATAAATATAAACATTCTTCTAAAAACTCTATAGGCTAAGAATAACATATCGTTTGAGATTATTCTAGTGGCAGAACAGAAGGGTACGAAAACCAATGTTGCAGTTCAAGATTTAGTCAGATGAGGAGTAGTTAAAGCAAGAAAGAACTTAAAATTTCTAATTAGTGACGAGAGATCAATCATCATCTTATCTTGAGCTCTTAGACTATAGGGAAGCGGAGGAAAGAGGGGCATGATGCGTCATGTGGCACGTGTGGGGTCTATTTTTCAAGCTCAAAAATAGCGGGGAGTGAAAAAGAGGGGGGGGGGGGGGGAGGATAATATTATATTATTAGTTTGTGTGTTAGTTTTTTTTTTTTTAAATGGCAACCACATTTCTCCACCTCATTCTCACCCCCGCTCCACACCGGTGGAAGTTTCCCCGCCTAAGGGACCATTCCAGTTTTCACATGATGTGGGGGTGGTGTAGGTGGGGTCTAGTTGGTGAAAAGAGGCAGTCACGTAGGCATCACGCCCACATGAACATCGCGCCCCTAGGGTGTGGGGGGCATAAATGTGGTTGCATTCATGGGTGTTGCGGAGAATATTTTCATCTAATTTTATTGATTCATCCAATCAATGAGCTCTACTTTTCCATTTCTTCTTTTAATGTATAAAAGTTCATTTAACATTTCACATGACCACTTCACACCTTAGTGAGTAGGGTGGAACGACTCTTGCCCAGTGACGCTTATGCGACAACACTTAATATCTACACATCACATGACCATTACACATAGTCTAGGTGCCCACCTGGACATCATCGTTGAACATTCCTATAAGTAACTCTGTAGCAATTTAGTAACATTAATGTCCACTTGGCTTGGAAGTCTTCAAACTATAAGGCTATCGGGTGTAGAACCCTTCCCCATTCCCTCCCCTTTGTCCATATCAGTGCCACGTCATTTCCCCTTACCCTCCCCTTTGAAGGGAAATGGTTCCCCATTCTTCCTCCTTCCCCTTCCATTATTTAAATAAAAAAAAAAAAACGGTATTCTCACACACAAACGTATCCACACACCCACATCTTCCAACAAACCCATCCCATCTTCTCCAAAGCTCCAAATATCACCCCACTCTCTCTTTCTAAAACCCCTCTCTCACTAAAACCAGCCACCCCCACACATAAACATCTTCTTGAAACCCATCTTCAATAGATCCGGTGCCGGATGTTGGCTCCGCCGCCGGTCACCCTCCCCCTCCGGCTTCTCTCTCTCTCTCCACAACGTTTAATTAATCATAAAAATAGGAGAAAAAAAAGAGAACGGGGCAGGCGGGGATATTTCACCGTTATCACCGAAATAGGGACGGGGGCGCGGTGTTCACCGACGGGGATGGATGCCACATAGGCTCCCCAACCCCTTTCCCATTCCCACACCCCATGGTCTAATAGAATCACACACCATAAGCTTCTTCTTGGAAACATTCATCAATGAAATAGTGAATGTGAAAACAAATTAATAATTGCTAATAGATCATTGATTCTAGAACCTCTCAAACTAACTGCAGGCATTAATACCTGCATTATCCGTGGGGCCAACGACGGGATACGACCTCCATAACTCATCAATGATGGAAGCATACTCCTCCATCTAGATAAAAATAAAATTCGTTCAAAAAAATAGATAAAAATAAAATATTTAAAAAAATTGTTGTATAAGTTAATATAGAATATGGTAATATAATGCATTAGGACACCGTTTGTGAGTAAAGAGAACCTTAAACATGGGGTCTTTAGGAAGGGCCAGCCTCATTATTGGTTACAACATCAATCATGATAGGAAGCACCTACTAAAAGATGAATAATGATAGGAAGCACCTACTAAAAGATGAATAAGTTGGCGACAGACGATTAGAAAAAAAATATTGGAGGACATTGGTGGGTGGAGGGGAAATGAGGGATGACTCGGCCATTGGCTTGGGTTTGAGTCCTGATCCCGACCGGTTTTACCGATTATTTCAATGTCGTACCTTCGGGCGGGTGAGTGGTCGGGTTTTCCCGGGAATTGGTGGCAATTGGTGGCCCGGGTACTCTCGAGTACCTGATTTGCCAAAAGGGTGCCCAAGAGTGTTTGGAAATTGATTCGTTGGCCGTTCAAAAAAACAAAAAAAAATATTGGGACAGATAATGTGGAAAGATTACTCTCTGAGGGTTAAGATTATTACATCATTCAAAACTAAGAGGCAGATTTTGACATATAAAGACCATTTAACATGCAATAATATTAGCATTTTGGTTTATGACATTTTCTTTATGGTCCCTTTCGAAACGCCTTTTTCCACATAAAATGGGAACATCAAGACAAAGTACAACCTTGCATTTAAAAACATGACTTTTTTTTTCAATAATTGATTGTATATCATTTTATGTGTGTTTAATATGGTAGTGAAGTATGTAAACTCCCTAGAAAAAAGTTTACAAGAGTGATCACTAATCTTATAGTACATAGTTTCATTTCTATCATGCAGCATGTTAAGTATTCGCCACGTGGGCAAAGAAATCGTATCTCCATCCCTAGCATTCATCTCGATCTTCTTCAGGTCGGTTTCTGTATAGTTTAATAAAAAAAATTAAGAAATCAGGTCAGTATATTTGATGATTCTTAATACAAAAACAATGGTGATTAACCACCCCATACCATGATGTTTTGGATAAACAATTTAACATGCTAAAATACCAATACATTAAACAAATGTCACTTGATATTTCAGGCTTTAAATTTCAGTGTAAACTTATTCCATCATTTTCTAGTATTCTTTTTAAGTTCGGAATTTTTTGACCATTATCTTCTCCCTATCCGAGCAGAACTATAATTCTGCGTAAATTTCTGTCCCAACTTCAATAACAGGTGATGCTCATAAACTAATTTTACTGTCTCGTCGCTCGCGTCTATATTCTACAGTTAATACGCCATGTAATAACAAAGCAAATCAAATGACAATATACTTCAACATATTACATATATGCTTAGAGTCTAATTACACATATATCTTATGTAGTTCAACAAAAAACCTTGTCAATTGTCATGTAATGCTTATGAGCTCATCATGTTTAGGAACAAACAAATAGGGTCGATATTATTAAAAAAAAAAAAAAACACATTTTCTCATTTTCTCAAGACCTCAACATAACTTGGCATATAAAACTCGCTGCACATGTCATAAGGACCTTTAAAACTCGTCAAAATAAGAGTATAACATGTACAGATTTTTTTCGAACATCCAACAAGTATATTGACATCCAACAAGTATATTGACCTGTTGGTAAAAGGCCACCCAAGCTCGCGATCGCATTCAGCGTTGGTGACCCAACCCGTCAACAATTTCAAGGAAAACCCACCGCTCGAAGGCCCATTGTTGTAAATGGTCTTAAACCATGTGCTGAATCATAAAACTTACTAACCGCCAAAAGCTAAACGAACATCATACCGTATTATTTTTTTAACGGCCAACGAATACCAAACAAGCTCGGCCACCCGGGTAATCCCATTGGCGAACGGTGACAACGCTGATGACCCGAATTTCCCACCATTTTAACGGAAACCCACATTCCAAAGGCACACTATAATAAAACCCTAGGCCCACCAGAATCAAATTGCATCAATTAAGACTCGAAACCATGACTTCCACGTTGGAAAGTCATAAAGGTACCTCCCCTCAGACCAATTGATCTAAGAGACCAAACCTCGTTGTGGCTAGGGGATCCCCTTCTGAAAAGTTGTGATGAACTGTGTCACAACATAGAAAATCGCGTTTCAAAAAAATCTATCAAGATTCTAAATTTGAAATGTTCTTAACAATTAAGAATTGAATCCTTCTCTACTGTTTTCACACAGCAAGAGAAGTCAATCTCCTATTTTATCCACCCATGGAGAAAAAGTCGATGCAAGAGTAATTGAACCATGTCCCCACCACATCCTATTTATTACTAGTATTTCAACAGCAATATGTTATCATGTTTGTATATATTGCAGTTTCATGGATTAAGTTAACAATTAATTTCCCTACTATTTAGCTTCTCCTTCAACCTCACAACCAAATTCAACTCTGTTTCATCACCCATATCCATAGATGAGGTGTTGTAAACTACACTTCACCGATCTAAGCAGTAACGTTGGCGTCTGCGCTTCTTGCCTCCGTGAACGCCTCTGTCCACTCGTCAACGCTCAAACCCTACACCAACAAAATCACAATTCGGATCCGGATCCGGATCCTGTGTTTCCTCGATCGGTTTCTCCATACATCAATCGACGGAAAACCAATAACTCCGCCTCCTCCATAAACTTTCAACATAACATTAATAATAATAATAATAATAATAATAATAATAATAATAATAATAATAATAATAATAATAATAATAATAATAATAATAATAATAATAATATCCTTCCAGATCGGCGGTTTTTTAGCACGCCACAGATAGCGCCTACCACCAGAAGTGATAATAATAATTCATGTCAAAAAAAGAAGCACAGATTTATCAACTTCTCGCTGTTATTGAATTTGTTCAGATCTAAGAAAGGAAAAGATGATTCAAACCCTAAGTCTTCCGTTTGTCATGACAGTGCCACGTCAGCAACGTCATCGCCATTTAGGTTCTCAAACATTAAGTCGAGCGGTGGTTGCCGGAACAAACAGCCGGTATGTTCCGATCGAGGCATGTCGCCGGTCAGATACTCCGATTGTGACGGTACGGAAGATGAATTATACGAGACGACTGAGTTGCGAAAACCGACTCCACGGACGACGCCGGTTCATCCGGCGGTACGGCGAGCCGGCGGCGGCTGTGGTGGTGGATACGGGAAGAATGTGTCTGGAATTAGTTTCTGTTTAAGTCCGTTGGTTAGAGTTAGTCCATGCAGGAATAGGAACCAGAAAGGAGTAGTACCGGTGGATTACGGCGAGATGATCGGAGCTCCGGTGAAGGGTTACCGGTGCAGATCAAGGAAAGTTGCTGACTTTGGGAGAATCGCTATCAACCGTTGATTTCGATGACCAAGTTGTTAACGGTTACATTTTAGTTGACTTTTGTTGAAGTACCATTTTGCCCTTTCCAGTTGTATCTATCTATCTATATAAAAGTAGTTGGAAATTGTGAAGATGACTATGTCGTGTAATTACAAATTTGCCATCGTTTTCAAGTTGTGTTGACCGTGAGTAGGGTGGGTGACACTTTATCAAATCGTTCGTCGGTCGCTAGCCGCTCGTTTAGAAATTTGCTTGGAAAATGTCCCTCGATTTTTCGTTTGGTTGTAAACGAGCTGATCGGCTCTTTCGGTTTGTAAATGAGCCAAGCACGAACAAAGGTCTGCTCGATTCAGCTCGATATAATCTTTATTAATTTATTTTATATAAATAATATTATATGTATACACACATTAATTACGATTATATTTATAATTTTATACATATCATTTTATTGGGTTTGGTTCAAGAGTGTGGTTCGTATAGAAAGTAGTGTTTTCCTAAGAAGTCTAGGAAGTGTTTACAACAATTAGATTAGATTTTTAATGGTGTAGATTAAATGAATGGCATTTATGTAATTAGTGTTTTATAATCATTAGTTAATTAGAACATGTATGGGGTATTCTTGTAAAGTCATTAAAGTTTTAAATGGAAAAATATAAAAAATTGTTGTACAACACCCCTACATTCACGCTCGTTTCCTTTTTTTAAAAAATCACCATCATTTCCATCATTTAAATTCTTACGAAACATAACTGGAAACCCTTTTCATTGTTTATTCAATATGCATTCTTTCAAAGTTTAGCACCAATAAACTAAAAAAACACTTTACAATAATCAACGCCAATGATGGATCAATTCAACTTTGTAGTGTTTTTGTATGAATATACAACGATCAAATGATGTTATATCATCTATTTTTTGTGTAAGGTTTACATACTAACGTTTATTTCTTCGCATGGTGTTTTATCAAATGTTTATTTCTTCGTATAGTGTTTTACTAGTGCTTATTTCTTCGCATAGTGTTTTATCATAACTAACAGTGTCTTATCATTTTTTATGGTTGTTAGTTGATTTATTTCTTCGCATCGTGTTTTGTCAGTGATTATTTCTTTGCAAGGTGTTTTACCGGTGTTTATTTCTTCGCATCGTGTTTTATCAAATGCTCATTTCTTCAGTTTTTATTTCTACGCATATTGTTTTACCAGTTTTTATTTCTTCGTGTAGTGTTTTATCACAACTAATAGTGTCTTATCGTTTTTTAAGGGTTGTTAGTTGAAATCATGATGAATTATGATGAAGATGGTGATGATATTCGTTGAGATTGTATGATGAAGATGATTATCTAGTTATTATTATCTAGTTAAATTCAGTAGCATAAAAATAGGAAATTTAAAAACTGAAATCTATTCCATAATTATCTAGTTATTATTATTAATTGTTTTATTATTAAAAAAACTAATCTAATTTGTTAATTACCAAGATACCCTTTTCTATAGAAATTAGGAGTGTCACATGTCATTAATGTGTGGCTTCCTAGACTTCTTAGGAAAACACCACTTTCTACACAATTCCTAACCTTGGTTCAATATATGCATATATATATATATAACTAGTTTATACCCCGGGAGCGTCCCGGGTTGAGAAATCTAAGTAAAGTGAATAAAATTAGAAGTATCTAAACTAAAAAAATGGCATATGCCAATATATGATTAATGAATATTATTATTATTATTTTAAACAAATCTGTGCCATAAGTTTCATATTCTAATATAAAAAAGGGGTAATTGGGTCGGGTATCACCTAATCCCAGGCCCGACCCAAACCCACAATTTTTTTAAACTAATTCCAAACCTGACACAATACTTGTCGGGTTACAAAAAATAGTCGTTTTTTTTCTCCGTTTTTTATATAGCAATGGTACTCGTTGGAAAAATAATAAAACGCTCGTTAATTTGGTGAAATTTTTTTTCTTTAAAAAATTTCGTATATAAAAGATATTAACATTTAAAAGTTATGAGAGAAAACATGAGAGAGAAAATAATAAAGTTTTAATATTTACATTTAATAGATTAGGTATTTAATAGATTATGTTAAATCATATTTAAACCATGTTTATTTCTTTTTTTAATTGATCTAGAGTTGCCACATCACATCTTATGTGGCATCTCTCAAAAGAGAGATTGCATAATATTATGACATGTCATTAAAAATGCTTTGGTTTATTATATATATATAGACATGGATATAGATATAGATTATATTGTAAAACCTTAAGTCGTGAAAAGATATGCATGACCTCCTATTTTCATTAGTTTTCACCATCAATCGTCTCCCGCTATCAATCTGCGCCACAACGCGACACTTGTTCTCTGTAGTATGCTCATTGCCCCACTGGCCTCAATCTGAGCCTCATTCTCAGACAACTGGACCTTAAACTTAGTGTCATCCTCAGACGGTCGAACCTCAGTCATCACTAGGCAGCGAAAACATTAAAGGAAACATCCTAAATTTATAGTTGCCTGAAAAACTCCCCATTCGTCGCTCGCTCGAAAAAATGTGCGCTCGAAAAATGCTCGCTCAGTTGTAAACGAGGCGATCGGCTTGGTTCGGTTTGTAAATGAGCCAAACATGAAGAAATGTCTTCTCGATTCAGCTTAGCTCGTGAACAACCTAATCACTTTATGGATTGTCGCTTTCCTTATAATATATTTTTTTTTTCCAAACTTTTAACTTGCTTTCCTTATAATAAATTGTACACTCCTTTGTAAATTGGAATTGCCTTATAATTAAAAAAATTTAGTCCTTGTAAAATTAAAGGAAGTTGTTTCCGAAAGAACATCTTAATGAATTATGAGGCATGAACGGTTTGGTTCGATTATTAACAATAAACAAAACGTTAATTAAAGTTATCAGTTAATCTGTTTTATTAACTATTTAGCTTTCGGTTAATCGGTTCGGTTTATACGATTAATTTGTTGGTTTTTTGTTTGGTTCAGAAAATAACCAAAATTTATATGAAACAAATATAAAAATATATGAAGTAGACGTATAAATACATAAAATAGAGTATAAGATACATAAAATGAACGAATAGAAAATGAATTACATGAAATGAAAATGTGATAGGTTCGTTTCGTTTGACCAAGGTTACACAAAATAACCGATTTTTGGTTAATTTCTGTAAGGTTTGTCGGTTTTTTGTTCGGTCTCAATCATAGTTGTCAAAAGCGCACCTAGACGAGCGCCTAGGCTAGAGGCGCACCAAGTGCGCTGCGCCCTGTGAGGCGCGCGTCTAGGCACCGAGGCGCACTATCAGGGCTGATTTCCGGCCAAATTCCGGCTAAAAGTTGCATAAACTTCTAAAACAAGTCCTAAACAACCCTAAAACATCCTAAAGTAGCCCTAAACAAGCCTAAAACATCTCTAAAATCCCTAAAAAAAATGTATTTTATACTATGCGCTTAATTATAAAAAGTCGTCATTTTTTATGCGCCTTGCGCCTAGGCTCCAGGCAGGCTCCAGGCTCGGCCTATGCGCCTTGAGTACGCCTAGGCGCTTTGACAACTATAGTCTCAATTGATGGTTTGTATTTTCTTACCTCTGAATGAATTGCATATATAATCTATATCTATCTATACATATAATAAATCAAAGCCATTTTAATGACATGACACTTAAAGAGGCATTCTTTTCCTTGAGTGTGTCATGTGTCATCCCATGTGGCATTGAGATATTTTAGGAAAAAAATATTTTAAAAACGAAATTGGATTTTTCACCTTTATGTTCCCTCTCATAATTTTTAAACGTTAATATCTTTAATATACGAGATTTTTTAAAGGAAAAAATTACACCAAATAACGAGCGTTTTATTATCTTTCCAACGAGTACCATAGTGCTATATAAAAAACGGAGAAATTTTTTTGTGGGGTTTTGTTCATACAGGAAAAAAACATAAAGTGTTCAGGTAAATCATTAATCATGTATAGACAAGTCACTAATTATGTTTAAATCAGTAAATATGATTTTTTTTTTCAACCAGAGCCGAATAGGTTAATAGAGTTATACGTTGTTTTAAGTTAGGTATCAATATTAGTATGTTAGAGTTGTACATTTGTTTAGTCTTTAGGATATGTGTTAATATTAAAGTTACATTAAAGTTCTACATTCTTTTAGGTTAGGTGTTAGCATTGAAGTTGTACATTGTTAATTTGTTTTAAGTTAGATATTAATTTTAGAGTTATAAACATTTCTTTTTGTTAATTTAACCATAGTACATAAATTTTGGCTGAATTATAAGTTTTGTCCTATATGTTTAAAATTGACGAGTTTTATACTTTATGTTCTAAAATCTTGCATGTTACGTCCTTTGACACTAACCCAATTAGATTTTAACTGAAATGTGAGGGTAAATTCGTCTTTTTACTATTTTAGGGCCTATTTATGTATTTAAGTTAAAGTTTTGTATCAAAATAGAATATATATATATATATGTTACATATATCCCCCCTCTTTACCCCTATCTCTCCCTCTCAGACTCTCAGTCTCACCACTTCTCCACCGTCTCCACCAGACACCACCACCACCAGCGCCACCGCCACCAAACCTTCAACCCCTCTCAACATTCTCCCTTTCTCTTTCTAAAGTCTGTACATCAACACCACCCTAACCGCCACCATACCATAAAACCATACACTAAACAACACATCAAGATGAGAGAGAGAGAGAGAGAGAGAGAGAGAGAGAGAGATTTTGAAAGAATGTGAGTGGTCCGACCACCGCACTTATGGCGGAGAAGAGGTGTCGTCTCGGCAGAGGTGGGTTAGTCAAGGTCACAAGTTTACTAAGTTGTTAATGGTGAGTCGTGTAGTGGTGTTCGTATGTTCGATTAAGAGGTGGTGGTGGGTTAATCGAAGTCACAGATTCGAATACCCTTTGTTGATGATGACGGAGGTTTAGGACAATAAGAAGGGGATAATGGTGGCTATAGTTGTTGATGATGATGGTGGCGATACTTCCAAATCTGATGTTCTATTCCTAAAACACGACGTCAGATACACAACGAAATCAAATAGAGAGTGGTGGTGGTGCTCGAAATCTAATAGAGCAGAAGCTATGGTTTAGGGCTTCGTTGTTGTAGTTGCAAATGGTGGCTTTTTGGAGTGTGTTGGGTTTAATTTTGAGCTAATTTGTGGTTACTTGAATGTTTCAGGGAAATGTTGTTGGATGAAGTCTAGGGCTTACAGTTAAATTGTTATCGTTGAGAGACGACAGAATTTATGGTATATGATTGGTTGGATGTGGTAGCGGTGAAAGGTTGTGTGGGGGTGGTGGGTGATGGTGCAGATAGTGTGGGTGGTGGTGCTGATAGGTAGGAAAAAGAGAGAGAGAGAGAGGTGAGAAATATGGTATTAATAATCCCACCTTTGTGTTGTTAGGCCAATAATAATCCCACCTAAGTTTATTCTTCCCACCAGTCCCACCTTTTAATTTATTTTTTCTCATTGCACCCGCCGTTAAGTCACACTAACGTCGTTAGTTGAAACTCACAATTTTAGGCGATTGTTCACCGGATTTGAAAGAGAGAATCGAGATGATGATATTGGTATGTTCAATTGCCGAATGAGCATGGTTTGATGGCTTAATTGTCGGTTCCGGTCATCCCCTTCGACAAGAACATCAACCTGAAACCCATCAAACCATGCTCGTTTATGCAATTGAACATACCAATATCATCATCTTGATTCCCTCTTTCAGATCCGGTGAACAATCGCCTAGAATTGTGAGTTTCAGCTAACGCCGTTAGTATGACTTAATGACTAGTGCAATAAGAAAAAATAAATTAAAAGGGGGGATTGGTGGGAAGAATAAACTTAGGTGGGATTATTATTGGCCAATAACACAAATGTGGGATTTTACAATCCAGTTTTCCAAATTCTTTTTGTTTAAATTTTAAAATGGTTTTCTAAATAAATGGATAAAAAGACAATTTTACCCTCCACTTAATGATAAAAATTAACTTGGTTAGGGTCAAAGGACAAAACGTGCAAGATTTTGAAACATAAAGTACATAACTCATCAATTTTAAACGTAAAGAACATGTTTTGAAATCTGATATAAACGTAAAGGACAAAACTTGTAATTCGGTCAAAAAAATTTTTTTAGTTCAATTATAATGCATAAAGTTGTTATTAATTGTTTATCTCACTCTCTTTCCGTCTCACTGAATTACAAAGTCATACCAAACAGTTCGTATAACTTCCTAAAAGTGTTTCGAATTTTGCGGTGCATTATCAAAGGACTGTTTTAAAAAGCTTGAAAGTGAAATGCAACTACAAATGAGTTTTTCTTTGAAATATTAAGTGGTGAGTGAGCCCACCTTATGTGGGTGTAACATGGGCTCACCATAGATAAGAGGCATAGAGCCATGTTTATTCTATTTGGTTGACATGCCATGTTTACACAGCATTATTAAAACGAGAAGGGTGTCCGCGCGTTGCTTCTCATATTCAAATATTTACCTGTCATTAACACGTAACACATACTACTCCATAAAAAGGAATACCGAATGGTTGAACTCCAAATCTTCACATGTTACCTGACTTACCTCTATCGCTGGAATGCGCCATAATTTTGACATTGGCCTTGCTTCCTTCTTGATTATTTTCCTGTCAAGTTTAGTTATCGGCTGCAAAATGGCAATACTTGTGAATGGGAAACGTATACTAAACAAACATCTTTATAAATTTGGTAATGCCAGTACTGTCTGGCTCATTACCGGCTACATAGGAATACAGAATGCTAGAGTTCGACTACTAGGCTCAATAGGAATCAAAGTCAAAGCAAAAGTTACAGAATAAGATCTACAAGGATCGTTTTAATACTGTTTAAAATACAACAATAGCTAAACTAGACCACCGCCGTCGCCCATGGTCGACGCCAACACTAACAAATTTGTCACCGCCGCTTCCACCAATACTGACAGCCACCATTCCCTTTAACTTCCATGCACAATACCATTACCAACATATGAAACCCATCACCTCCATTGCAGATGAAGAAATCTATTTTGACTTTTAACGGTCAAACGAGTCATTTTAAATTCTATCCTACCTCCATTTTTTCTTATTACATGCAACCAAAAGCTATGCTGTTACATATACATCATCAATACTACCTTACAGGATTTTTTTAATGTCAGAACAACTCGTTTGACCACAAAGTCAAAACATACCTCAACTGGTGCATCCGGAAGAGCTAGTTTCCTTCTTCGGTTTATGCACTGTTTCATCAAGTAGCAATGGAGTTGATTCTTCTGATAAAACTGCCCCTAAATGTGCATGAAACAAACTAAGCCTTAATCCCAAATACCCCATATTTAAGGATAATCGCAATGAAAAGCAACTACTTATAACTTCCAATTTTTACCAACAATGGCCAAGGTTCTTGCCGTTATTAAGAAAGAACAGTGACCATAATTTAGCAGATTGGGATTTTCTATCCAGAAAGGGGTGGCAGCGCAGCTTGTTGCTCGCCTACCTACTATCCTTATGTAATTTACCCTTTATGATATGAAAAATCGATTGGTATTTCTAATAATTTTCAAAGTGCCTTGTACAAAATATGTTGCTATTTTTCGCAATTATCCCAAAAATATCCCCACACTAAAACAATCAATGACCTTATTAAAAAGGCAAAAATAAAGCCACAAGAAGACCTACAATTGCATGATCAAATCCATACATTTAAACCATCTGTCAATAATCCTTCATAAACGTCCAACTATAACCGCATACTTTCTAACAACTAGATGAAATATGGTTTTAAAAAAAACGTCAGCTTGAAGATTTAAGTTGCATACCATTAGCATCCGTCTCTTCTCTCTTCGCCTTAAGATCATCAAGATAATTCTGATAAATGTAAGTACAAAAACCCCACAAGCCCAGTAGCATGGCAATCAGCTTTACACCGTTCATTTTGTCATGAAACACGACTAGTGCAGCCAATGGAGTCAGGGCCAATGACAGAGTACTAATCACATTTGAGAACAAAGACGACACCACAAAAATCAAGCCCACAACACCAACCGAGCACACCTGCCAAGCCACAGCGGTCCAAACCAATGTCATCACGTAAGCCAGACCCCCCTTACCAAAACTGCCCATTTCACCGCTTAAAGTCCGCCACTCGCCGCTAGCAAAAAGACCAATGGTAGAAACACAAGTGGCAAAGAATGAAGTATAGATTTGAAGCTCGAGAACCACAGAAAACGTTTCTTTTTTGATAATTTTTTGGAACGAAAGTTGCATTATTGAAAGCAAAAGTGCGTAAAGAGCAGATGCACCAAGCGTAGCCACAAAACCAAGAGCGTAATTCTTGTCTGATACACCCAACGGTTTATCAGAGTCATCATTGACAGCAAGCAGAGAGGCGGATAACGAAAGAACCACCACAGAATTGAAAATTAAAGCTGTAAATTTCTGGGAATTTATGAAATATGAAAAGACTGCATTGAAGGCTAATTGAGTTGCGCAAATAAGGGAGTAAGTAGAGGCTGAAAGGTATAGTAACCCCACAGAGTATAACATATTGTCACCAGCAATAAGGACACCAACGACGATATAGAGCAAGAAAATAACGGGCAGCGAATAGGATGTGGTGGGTGTAGTTGATGATGTAGTAATTGAAGGAAAAAGATAATATGGGATGAAAAGGATAGGAAACCCTATGGTTTGAACAAGTGTAGCCATCCATTTACTATTTCCGCCTTGGTCGTAATAAAATCGACCAAGAAGAACTGCGACAATTTGACCAATAAGTAGAAAACATATGTTAAACGCAACGAGTACCCACCATTGCCAACGTTTGAGTTTGGCAAGTGGCAATACGCCAGACCGAGTTACCACAACCGAATCTTCATTATCTACAAGAAAAATGACCAAACATGCAAAAAGTTAGCATCTTTTTGTAAAGATTTCAAGACAACAAATTTAGAAGCAGTACTGATTAACCAAAAAGAAAAGAAGTGCGTCTTGCGCAACAAAATCAATCCTTTTAACTTGTAACATATCCATTGAAAATGCGATGTATTAGGGGCGCGTTCAATACAAAACCAATTTGAAGTAAAGAAATGCATGATGCACTTGTAGGTAAGCGGTAACATAAACGTCTTATATATCACAATTAAAGCAAAAGTTACAAATGTTCATACAGATGTCACGTTTCGTTAAGTTTACGCACTCTAAATAATTCTGATAAAACTGATGAAATCAGTAATCAAAACCATATCATACAATAAAAAAAATTTTGACTGATTTATGAAGCTGATTGTCATCTATTTATCCGACGAAAAGCAAACATTCGGCTTTTAAGGGCCATACAAACTGATAACTGACTTAAAAACAATTCAATCATTTTAGATACATCTAGGAACCCACGTGAATCACGACGGTGGTTATCATTATCAATAAGACTGTCCGTTGTGAGCTAAGCACGAGCGAGCCTGGTGCTAACCCCAGCCACAACAGCCCCACGCGAACACAGCCGTGGCGCGAGCACATGCGATGGTGGTCGCGTGCGTTAACGGGAGAAAGTGAGCTTTGGTCGCGCCGGCCGCCGGTGATCACCCCAGCCACGGGTCAAGTGACCGGGTAGTAAAGTTGGTGGCTCGCTGCTCGCTAGCGGACCACAACGGATAGTCTAACTAACATTATTATAACATTTAAAAGCAAAATTCTCATCTGCAGTAACCCTTCTGCCTTTCAAAGCAGTTTAGCAAATCAAACCATTTAAAAAAAAAAAAAAAAAAAAAAAAAAAAACCTTAAACTGCAATAAACAATTCTTAAAGAAATCGAAGCACAAACACACACTCGCTTATCATTTCTGCAACTAAAAAAACACAGCCGCTCAAAAGGGTTTAAACCATCATTGAAGAAAGAGCACAAACCTGACATGTTGAGAAGATCGTATTTTGGAAGTATTTGCAAAGAGTGACCACGTTTTTTCCTAGGTTTTGATGCTTCTGGACCCCAAATACACCGATTAACGGGTACCCGGTTTATCGGGTCGGTCAAACCCACCCGTAAAATATATGAATCGGTCAAATAGACAAAAGGGTCAGAAAACTTTTTAGAGAAAGGGGTTTTTTATTTGATTTTTTTTTCTTCTTTGTTTTATATTAAAGTGCATTGATGAAATAAAATAATGGTTATATATAGGGTTGAATAAGGAATGGGATATTTGTATTGGCCCTTGAATGTGGAGATGGGTATCATATTCTATGGAGACTTGTAAAAGATATAAGATTGAACTTTTAGTAGAAAAGGTTTATTTTTGTGGAGGAGATTTATATTCGAGGAGATATTTGTAGTGTGTCTTGTTATAAAGTTATTGATATTTTGATCCGTGAGGGTTAAGTATGAGACATTGAAGGTGGCTTTGGTAAAGGACTATGATTGATAAGTAATTTACTAATAGATTTTATTTTATGTGTTATGTTATCTAAAGAGGTTCAATCTATGCGTTTTCTATGAACAATTTACTGAATATTGGCGAATCTATTTAGGGCTCGGATATAAAGAAAAGGTGCATCAAATCCATTATCGTGGTGGCATGTTGGTGCTTATGGAAAGGTCGAAATAATTGGATATTCAACAATGTTCAGATAAATATTGAGAGGATATGCGGAGAAGTCAAAAGTTATAGTTTTCTTTGGGTTAAAAGCCTTGCTAGTTTCTTGCTAGTTGGGTTTGTTTTTGTTTTTATAAAAATCGCCATTCAAAAAAAATCTAAAGAGGTAAGGTATGGAAAGGACCTTTGAACCACCTCGAATGGTAAATTACAATGAGCTTACTTGATTTTATATTTATGTTATTGATTATTGTACTAACCCCTTGACGAAGTTCAGCGCTATGTAGCTGGTTCTATGCATTCTGGACTAGGGACTTATAGAGAAAACATCTAACTGGTTCTGACCCATAAGGTTGGGGTTCAACAGAAGGTTTGGCAAAAAAAAAAAAAATCACTAAACAGGTTTCTAAAGTCCCTAGTTTTTCTAAACAGGTTGTGTCTGTGTCTAGCATCTCAGGTCATCGTGTCTTATAGGTCGTATTTGACCTCTTATGTCAGCCCTATTGACGGGTATGAGATTGGAAAAAAATCATGGTTATGGGACAAGTATAACATTTGGTGATACTCGTCCTGGTTAGCCAAAACTACATACCCTTTTACTCATGAAGAATGTTTAGGTTCAATGCTTGATTATCATTCCATTGAGATATCATTATATACAAAATTACATTGCCCTATTTTAGGGAAGAGATAACTATGACTTAAATGATAAATATTATCTACTAGAATTTTGCCCGCGTTTACACGCGGTTCACCAACGTACAATTATTTTGAGCGGTAAGACGTAAAAAAAAATATAGTAGAAATATTTTATTAAAATTTAAAAGAAACCAACACACATTTTATTCAAATATTTTTTTATACACCACATTTTTTGTTTTAGTCTTCACCTTCCCATCAGCATCAAGTCCTGCTTTTAACTCTTGACAGTGCGACATAAAGCTGGCCATGTGAGAATACAGGGTCTCTTAAATACAATCCAACTTTCGATAGAGACTGTCCTTGGCTTTTATTGATGGTCATTGCGAAATTAGACTTCATGATCAAATGCACAAATTTTCAAAATAATAGCTGATTTTTTTTAAAAAAAATGAGAAGTTAAAATGAAAACAGTCTCGTTTGACTTTTAAGGCCTTATAAATTATAGGAGCCATGCTTAATAATTAAAAGTAACCAATGAAATTAAGTCAGAGATGATGTAACAATAAGTTGTGTACAAAAATAAATGAAAAAATGAATAGGTAAACAAACTTTATTACCGAAAATAAGTATACATAATTGATTATATAAAAGGTAAAACAGACGTATTAATTGTGATGAAAAAAATTCAAATTTAACTTTGTTTATAAATGTATTTATATATGATTAATAATTTCGTGTTTAAAGGTTGTTAATGAAAGAAATGGTAATTATAATTATTAACATTAGATGTTTCTAATATTGTGTAAATCATGATAAATGCTACATATACGCTAAAAATAATAATGTGACAAATCAAAGAAATTAAACATTTATTTTGTGTTTAAATGTCTTTAATTTTAAAAGCCGGTTTTTTTTTTAATTTTGATTTTGAATATTTAAAAATAAAGTAATTCAAATAAAAATAGGCGTATTAATTATGATGAAAAAAATTCAAAGTTAATTTGTTTATAAATGTATTTATATATGATTAATAATTTTGTGTTTAAAAGTTATTAATGAAATGGTAATCACAATTATTAACAGTAGATGTTTCCAATATTGTATAAATCATGATAAATGCTAATTATATGCTAAAAATAGTAATGTGACAAATAAAAGAATTAAACATTTATTTTGTGTTTAAATGATTTTAATATTAAAAATCGGATTTTCTTTTAAATTTTGATTTTGAATGTCTAAAAATAAATTTACAAATGTATTTTTATAATTTTATGTTTAAAGGTTATTATTGAAATGGTAATCATAATTATTAATATTAGATGTTTCCAATATTATGTAAATCATGAAAAAATTTAATTATACACTAAAAATATTAATGTGAAAAATCAAAGAATTAAGCATTTATTGTGTGTTTAAATGTATTTAATTTTAAAAACCGGATTTTTTTTAAATTTTGATTTTGATTGTTTGAAAATAAAGTAATTCAAATGAAAACAGACGTATTAATTGTGATGAAAAAAATTCAAATTTAACTTTGTTTATAAATGTATTTATATTTATATATTATTAATAATTTTGTGTTTAAAGGTTATTAATGAAATGGTAATCATAATTATTAACATGAGATGTTTCCAATATTGTGTAAATCATGATAAATGCTAATTATACGCTAAAAATAGTAATGTGACAAATCAAAGAATTAACATGTATTTTGTATTTAAATGTCCTTAATTTTAATAACCGGATTTTTTAAAAATTTTTATTTTGAATGTTTAAAAATAAAGTAATTCAAATAAAAATAGGAGTATTAATTGTGATGAAAAAATTCAAATTTAACTTTGTTTATAAATGTATTTATATTTATATATTATTAATAATTTTGTGTTTAAAGGTTATTAATGAAATGGTAATCATAATTATTAACATGAGATGTTTCCAATATTGTGTAAATCATGATAAATGTTAGTTATACGCTAAAAATAGTAATGTGACAAATCAAAGAATTAAGCATTTATTTTGTGTTTAAATGTCATTAATTTTATAAACCGGATTTTTTTTTTTAAATTTTGATTTTGAATGTTTGAAAATAAAGTAATTCAAATGAAAATAGGCGTATTAATTGGGATGAAAAACTTCAAATTTAACTTTGTTTATAAGTGTATTTATATTTATATATGATTAATAATTTTGTGTTTAAAGGATATTAATGAAATGGTAATCAATAACATGAGCATGGGAAATATTGATGAGCAACTAAATAAAAAAGATTAGAAACTCTTACCGTGAAGTTTTACCGTCTCTGGGATTGAAGCTAATAATCGCCCGTCCTGTATATCGAGATGAAAAAACTCGTGTATTAAATGATGAAAGCATGAATATATTTAGATAATAGGTAACTGTATCAAAATCAAGAAAGATCATAATATTTATTCTTTTTTAGGTTTTCAAACATTGTCCATACATTTGCATACGAAACATTTCCATACGTGCTTACCTGAAAATCTAAATAAAATAACATTATTCAAAAAATTAATTCATATAAATAAGCAAACATGAAACATCAAACAAAAGAAAAATCAAGCCCAAGAACAAAATTTCAAACAAACTGTTTGAATATAAAAACTAGTTAAAGATTTCAAAATCAAAAATCAAACCTTGATATCAGAAGCGTGTATGCAACAGTCGCTCGGGTACAAATCTGAAACAAATGGATATACGATACATTCAAAAATAAAAAAAGTAGGCTTCTTTACCATGATCAAATATAAACGAATGTGAACCAATTAACACTTGCACTAAACAAACCATTGATTATTTTCCTTTAAATTGTCGTCTTTACGCCTTGGATACACAATAACACACAATACATATAGATTGTGTGACACCCCGCATTTTCAGGTTCCTACTTTAACTGAATTCTAGTTAACTTGCATGTTCGTATGTGGCTAAACACTTAACTAGGGTTAGTTAATAGGGCATTTGAATGTGTTATGGAACAATAACAAATGCTAGATGGTATTAACGTACGTTATAATTAGGAAAGTCTTTGTCTTGACACACACACGAGTCATGTATCCCGAACGTTGGTGATTTGTCAAGCATGCATGATTATATGAGCAATTGAGTGATGATGAATGTGAACTAACATGTGTCATGTGAATTACATGTTTATGTGAATTACTGAGTAATAGATAATCAGTACGTAAACCATGCGAAATATGTGCACCCCATGATTAATATGATATGAGATGATAAAAATAATAGTTTCCATATAATTTTGTATGATTAATATTATCGGGACCATTCTCGGGATTAAAACCTTGTAACGGGTCCGTTTATCAAGAAAAGGCCCATAAACCCGTAACCTAGGCCCATGATCCAATTCCTATTATATTATTGTTCAAAAAAAAAAAATAATAAGAAACCCTAGACCCTTCCTTGCGCCGTGAACCATCACCACCACAATCCTCTCAATTATCAATCTTCCAACAACTTTCCTCCCTAATTCAAGTTAGTTTGGGTGTAATCTTTGAGCTTTAAGGATCATTGCATTGAAAGGTATAATCTTACATGCTTCATGATAGTAGTAATGTGCTGTGAAAATATGGATTTAATTCTGATAACATGGATTTGATTGTGATAATATGGGTTTACTATATGATTATAGGCTATTGTGGATGATTAGGGTTCATGAGAAGCATGTTATTAGAATTCTGATTTTCTGACAGATTCGTTATGACGAATTGTAGGGCTGTTATAGGGTGATTAACATGTGTAATCTGTTTGTTTTCTAATGCTAAAACATAACTTATGATGTTAGCTTTTCAAAAAGTCCAAAATCATGCACTTTGGACTTGTTTTGATATGTATTCATGATTTTTTAAGTTTAAAGGTCATATCAGATTATCGGAATTATAAATTGGGTCAACTTTAAACGGTCATAACTCGAGATTTACATAGGGTTAAGTTATGAAATTTGGAAAGTAGGTCAACATTGGAAAAACTTGGCTTTTCCAATTGGATTCATCTCGTTTGAGTCAATACACAATCTTTGGGAATTTTTCTACTAAACTGACCTGCTGTGAAAATTTTCTGGACATAGCTGTGTTGTACGAATTTTAATAATTTTTGTGTTTGGTTGTGAGACAAAACAAATATATGGGTTACCAAATGAATCCCAATGAATATTCAGTAAAAATTTGGGAGTTTAATTCGTTCGTTCGGTATTTGAAATAATTCGTTTTTCATAGCGTACAATCTGCCCTGAAAACGCAGATTGTGTAAGGGATGTTTACGTGACTATTTGGAGTCTTATATGGTATGTATTTGACATGAACTTGCATGAATACTTATATGAGATGCGTATGAGGTATTAAACTGATAATAATCAATATGATCACCAACGGGATACGTAGGACTTACTTGTGCATGTAGAGTCATTAGGTGTCACTACACGGTTTGAACTTTAAAAGTCTTGGACAAACGAGTCGTATGGTGTGTTGATTATGCACATATACTCACCTAGTGACATTTGTAATAGGGATTTGGTAGCTCATTTCTGTTTGAGGAATTTGGATTATTCACGTGCAACCTAAGGTGAGTTTCACTACTCTTTTCTCAAAAGCATGCGTCTCGGGTTGAGACAACGTACTTAACTTTTTCTAGTCCGGGTTGGGACTACTATTTTCTAGTCCGGGTTGGGACTACTACTTTCTAGTCCGGTTTGGGACTACTTACACATCCCGGGTTGGGATGCTATGGATCCTTGTGTGGGTCGGTTTTTGCTAGTTCGCAAACTGTGTCCTTGATGAACTAAACCAACTCTATCATCTGTAAGTCCTTCACATACCGAATGAGTTGTCGGGTTATGGCAAGCGGTTTATTAGTTGATAGCGCTATTAGGTCTGACAAACCTCACACCGGCTCGGGAGTGCGGGAGTGAACTATAACTTAACAGATTTTATCATTGTTGATAGGCAATGATGTAAGGCATGCGGCTCACATTTGTGGCTACACGTACATCAGCAGTTCGGTATATCGGTGTTAGTTATCATGAATGGGTTAGCTACCCTTGACATGCGATGAACTAGTTTTTACACGGTTCTTGGAACCAACTCAATACTTGTTTACGTGGTTTTGGAAACCAGCGCATTTACATACTCATTTACTTTACTTAGTGAACTCACCAACATTGTTTGTTGACCCACGATTTACATGCTTTTGCAGGTAATTAGCTTTCGGTGCCAGGATTAGAAAGCACTGCACACTTCACTGCATTTGGGGTCTTGGGCATACACCTAATTTACATATTATGCTTTTACATTTTCTTTCATATGGTTTTAATTTGGGCGCATTGTTTTGCGCATGTTTTTTTTTAAAGGTTTAAATTTGGTTTACGCTTCCGCAGCTTAACTAAACTTGGTTTTTGAAAACGAACTAAATGGTTTGGGCATTTAGAGTTCGTTCATATGACTTATGGCTATGGGATCCTGGTATGTCATGCGCCTCGTGGTATAAACCCCGCAATGGAAATTTGAGGGTGTGACAGATTGGTATCAGAGCCATTGGTTATAGTGAACTAGGACTGCATGTTGAGTCTAGTCTATAATCATCATAGCATAAGTACACTCACAACGTAAGTGCACAACTAGCTTTTAGCTATATATATCTACGACATATGATTTCGGGAGATATGTTATCTTCTAGTTCTAGACCTAATTCTGAACACGTCAATGGTAGGAACCCAGGGTTACACCAGGTGGCGTATTACTAGGAGTAGTATCCTAACAAACTTCGTGGATGAGGAAACAACAATTGTACAAGGAAGAAAGCCCTTGCGAGCGTTGTGGCGCACGTACACAGGAAAGCTGCACGATGCGCATGACGTGATACCATCAAACCGAATCAACTGTGAAGAAATTCAAATACCGAGACTTATCCTTTTTCACTGAGCAAGGAGACAATTAGTTTCTGTTCCTGGTTACTTGATCTCTCTTACTTCCATTTGAAATTCTAACGGGACTGGGTTACACATATAGAACTTATTTCTTACTTTAGTACCTTACACCTAGTATGATCGGGCGAACGTATGACTGCATATCCCTGTTACTCATAAGTATATGGTAGATTCATGGGAACACATTAGATTGGGGCTTGTTACACACACTCTTGGGGAGTTACGAAGGTCTGCGATGCAGTACAACATCTCAAAGGAAGACGAAATCTACTAGTGACTGACAGTCACGATTGGAGGAACGAATGGTGTTGTTGACCATTGAGCTGACTTAACACAGGACCGGAGAAGGAAACTGTACGTGATGAGATCCGTATAACACTGACACCGCGAAAGAGGAGGAAGAAGGGATGGAAGGAGAACCTGAGCAGGACGAGCACATAGAAAGTGAGGATGAAGGCTCTACTATGTAGACGGAGCGTGGCGACGATTGGCTTCTATTTTTTTTCTTACCCGCCTTCTCTTTTCTTTTTCCATTGTTAACTTAGATAAGACCGAGTTCTTATGATCAACGATAGGGTGGTTGAGACCCTCGCATCTTTCCAAGCTAGTAAAGATCCATCTTGCTAAATCATTCGTTTCCCCTGACTTCCACATTTGAACTTTCTTATTCCTTGAACGCACATGCCACAACAACAACCTGCCATCATATTTTCAAGCCTTTTTATTGGTCATAAACCTCGATGACTCCAACGGAATTGAAGGAGACTGTCTGATTGCTTCGATAGTATAAATCTTTGCCATGTGCATTTGCCCCAGGCAGGATGGGGTAATGTATGTTACATGCACACTCGATGAGTTACAAATACTTGGATGGAGAACGTAACACCCTGTGGTGAAACCTAGAAATTGTTATATAAAGACGGTTGGATCTGAGATCGACACCTACAGGAGTTAGCTACTATATGCTCAAATCTATTTAACCTACCTTACTAGTGGATCGAGTTTCTTACCAAAAGGGTTGGTCCCTCAGATTCGTGGCATGACCACTGCAGCTCACCTACCCAGAATCTAACAAAGCTTTCAACTGGCTCGCAAACACACTGACTAGGCTGTTGAGCATGGTACTTTTCCGAAGCATGGTGCTTCATCTTCTACTTTTGGCAATTGCAAGAGAACGTGGGATAGTGTGAGGTACAAGTCCTTCAACAAACAATAACCACAACGGTAACAACAACAATGGGGCTCGTGGAATAGCAATTGTGATTGGCTCTGGGAAGCTAGGACTGATAACAATGTCGTGACGGGTACGACACTCTTGCTTCTATTTTATATGATACTGGTGCGGACTATAGTTTTGTGTCATCGAAACTTAGCCAACAATTAGGGGTGGTTCCTACTCTTCTTGATACCCCGTACTCTATAGAATTGGCTGATGGGAAGCCTGTTGAGGTAACCCATATACATCATGACTGTAAGCTCGAATTGGATGGGCAATTGTTTTGCTATCAACCTCCTACCTATCACCTTAGGTAGCTTTGATCTCGTGGTTGGCATGGACTGGTTGTCCAAGCATCCCGCTGAAATTCTCTGTCGGGAGAAGATTGTTCGTGTCCCCTCCCAGGTGGAGAACTTTTATCTATACAGCGTAATCATGGTGGTGCCATGGTGGGCATCATCTCTTCTTGAAAGCCCAGAAGTGTATTCGTAAGGGTTGTCCAGCCATTTTGGCTAACATATCTGACACTCGAGCTGAAACTGAAACTAAGATTGAGGACATCCCAGTAGTCCGAGAATTCCTAGAGGAACTACCTGGACTTCCACCTATTCGTCAAGTGGAGTTTCAAAATGATCTTGTACCTGGAATAGCTCTAGTTGCACGCGCACCATACCGCCTAGCACCAGGCGAACTTCAAGGACTGTTTACCCAACTCCAAGAGCTATTGGATAAGGGGCTTTATTAGACATAGTCTTCGCTATGGGGAGCTCCAGTTCTGTTTGTTAAGAAGAAAGATGGGAGTTTCCGCATGTGTATTGATTATCGAAAGTTGAACAAAGTAACGGTTAAGAACCGCTACCCTTGCCTCGTATTGATAACTTGTTCGACCAGCTTCAAGGGTCGAGTTTCTATCCTAAATTGACTTGAGGTCGGGATACCATCAACTGAGAGTCCGAGAGGAGGATGTGGCGAAGACAGCCTTTCGAACCCATTATGGACATTATGAGTTTCTGGTGATGCCATTTGGGCTAACCAATGCACCGGTTGTGTTCATGGATCTGATGGACCGCGTGTGTAAGCCCTATTTGGACAAATTCGTCATAGTGTTCATAGATGACATACTGATTTATTCTAAGAGCAGGGAAGAGCACGAGCAACACCTGTAGCTGATTTTGGAACTCTTGAGAAATGAGCAGTTGTATGCGAAATTCTCTAAATGCGACTTCTGGATTTGAGAAGTCCAATTTCTAGGACACGTGGTTAACGAGGCAGGTATACATGTCGATTCCGCCAAGATTGATGCTATTAAAAGTGGGAGGCTCCTAAGACTCCTACAGAGGTGCGCTAGTTCTTGGTCTTGCGGGATATTATCGCAGATTCATTGAGGGATTCTCTAAGATCACTCAACCCCTCACTGCTTTGACACAGAAGGGTATTACTTACAAGTGGGGAGATGCCCAAGAATTAGCTTTTCAATTGTTAAAGTCAAAACTTTGCAGTGCACCTATACTATCACAACCTGAGGGTACAGAGGACTTCGTGGTGTACTGTGATGCGTCTATCCAAGGATTAGGGTGTGTGTTGATGCAGCGTGATAAGGTGATCGCGTATGCCTCACGTCAATTAAAGGTCCATGAGAAGAATTACACCACCCATAACTTGGAACTGGGAGCAGTGGTTTTTGCTCTAAAGATCTGGAGGCATTATCTCTATGGGACGAAGTGTACGATCTTCACTGACCACAAGAGCCTCCAACACATATTCGATCGATGGGTCGACCTTCTGAATGATTATGACTGTGCCATCAAATATCACCCAAGGAAAGCTAATGTAGTAGCTGATGCCCTCAATCGTAAGGAAACGAAAATCAAACGAGTGCGAGCTTTACAACTAACCATACATTTTAATCTTCCTGATAAGATACGTGAAGCCCAGGGCGAGGCTTTGGAAGAAGGAAACATCAGGCTTGAAACTTTACATGGTGCTGATAAGCACTTGGAACTAAAGACAGATGGTCTTCAATATTTCATGAATCGAGTCTGGATACCACGTTTTGGGGATCTCAGACAACTGGTGCTCGATGAAGCTCACACCTCTCGACATTCGGTACATCCTGGTTCGGACAAAATGTACCAAGATCTCAAAACTCCTTACTGGTGGCCAAACATGAAAGTTGAGATAGCCACTTATGTTACTAAGTGCTTGACTTGTGCGAAGGTTAAGATTGAATATCAGAAACCTTCAGGCCTACTCCAGCAACCAGAAATCCCTATGTGGAAATAACATGATTTGGGTTATCATGGATCGTCTAACCAAATTGGCACATTTTTTTGGCAATAAAGGAAACCGACTCACTGGAGAAACTAGCCAATCTATACATCAAGGAGGTAGTCTCTAGGCATGGGGTGCCTACTTCTATTATATCTGATCACGATACACGATTCACTTCTCATTTTTGGACTACTCTCCAAAACGCTTTGGGAACTCACTTAGATATGAGCACAGCCTATCACCCACAGATGGATGGACAGAGTGAACGAACCATCCAAACATTGGAAGATCTGCTACGAGCGTGCGTGGTGGATTTTGGCAACAGTTGTGATAAGCACTTGCCTTTGATTGAATTCTCGTATAACAACAGTTACCACACTTCGATACAGTGTGCGCCTTTGGAGGCACTTTATGGACGCAAGTGTAGGTCTCCCATCTGCTGGACTGAAGTTGGGGATAGCCAGCTAACAGGTCCCGAACTCACGCATGAAACTTCTGAGAAGATAGTGCAAATCAGAAACCGGATGGCTGCTGCTCATGATCGACAGAAAAGCTACATTGATAAGCGTAGGAAACCTTTGTAGTTCCAGGTTGGGGACAACATTCTATTAAAGGTGTCACCATGGAAGGGTGTGATACGCTTTGGAAAATGGGGAAAGTTGAACCCACAATACGTTGGACCATTCGAGATTGTCGAAAAGATTGGTCCAGTAACTTAGAGGTTGAACCTGCCTAATGAACTTAATGGGGTACATGATGTACTCCATGTATCGAATATAAAGAAATGCTTATCGGATACAACACTGGTGGTGCCACTGGAGGAGATCCAGGTGGACGATCAGCTACGGTTCGTGGAAGAACCGCTGGAGATTCTTGAGCAGGGCGTCAAGAAACTCACACAAAACACTATACCTATTGCTAAGGTACGATGGAATTCCCGTCTAGGACCGGAATATACGTGGGAGCGCAGGGATAAAATGTGGCTTAAATACCCACACCTCTTTTCTGAACATGAACCTGAACATAGATCGAACACTAAACATAAAGCAGCTCGCTCAAAGTGAATTTCGGGGCAAAATTCCTTTCAACTTGGGGATGATGTGACATCCGGGAACCAAGCACACACTTTTCTAGCTGGCTATATTGTTTACTTGCTGAATTTCGGGACGAAATTCTTTTCAACTTGGGGATGATGTGACACCCCGCATTTTCAGGTTCCTACTTTAACTGAACTCTAGTTAACTTGCATGTTCGTATGTGGCTAAACACTTAACTAGGGTTAGTTAACAGATTTTATCATTGTTGATAGGCAATGATGTAAGGCATGCGGCTCACATTTGTGGCTACACGTACATCAGCAGTTCGGTATATCGGTGTTAGTTATCATGAATGGGTTAGCTACCCTTGACATGCGATGAACTAGTGTTTACACGGTTCTTGGAACCAACTCAATACTTGTTTACGTGGTTTTGAAAACCAGCGCATTTACATACTCATTTACTTTACTTAGTGAACTCACCAACATTGTTTGTTGACCTACGATTTACATGCTTTTGCAGGTAGTTAGCTTCCGGTGCTAGGATTAGAAAGCACTGCACACTTCACTGCATTTGGGGTCTTGGGCATACACCTAAATTACATATTATGCTTTTACATTTTCTTTCATATGGTTTTAATTTGGGCGCATTGTTTTGCGCATGTTTTTTTAAAAGGTTTAAATTTGGTTTACGCTTCCGCAGCTTAACTAAACTTGGTTTTTGAAAACGAACTAAATGGTTTGGGCATTTAGAGTTCGTTCATATGACTTATGGCTATGGGATCCTGGTATGTCATGCGCCTCGTGGTATAAACCCCGCAGTGGAAATTTGAGGGTGTGACAGATTGAAACCTAAATTATTAAAATCAGTAAAAAAAATATAAAGACACAAAAACATTAATCGCCAAAAACAAATGAAGATATACGATATCAGAAAGAAACATAGATGAAATCAGAAAGAAACGTAGGAGAGGCGATAGACGAACAATGATTGTGTTACAGGAGAATGGAATGATAATACCTTGAAGAAGGATCGCCAAGGATGGAGAATGATCGGTTGCTTCGTTTGATTGTTTTAGGAATGATAATATGCTTGACCAATTTTTACCAAAATAATCATTCAATTACCAAAACAATGTTTAGGAAAGTTAATAAAACACCTTGACCGATTTTGACTAAATTAATAAATGATTTTCGATTTAAAAAAACAAAAATTTTATAAATTCTCACAAGGTGTCATGTGGCTTAATGAGAGGAGGAAAGAGAATTGAACTTGCAATGTGGGAGTGCCATGTGTCCCACATTGCTTTCAAATATTAGATGTATAGATATGTACAATTCAAATCTATAATCTATTACACCCCCGCAGTCGAAGCAGTAGGAGGGCAAATGTTGAGACTGGAGCGGAAGTCATCAAATAGCACGTATGGCAGTCCTTTAGTAAAGATGTCAGCAATCTGAAGTCGTGTAGGAGTATGAAGTACCCGAATGATGCCACGTTGAACATGTTCTCGTACAAAATGAATATCCAGTTCAATATGTTTGGTGCGCTGATGCTGCACTGGATTGTGTGATAGGTAAACGGCACTGATGTTGTCACAATAAACCAGTGTGGCATTAGACAGTGGGCGGCGCAATTCCAACAGAAGGTTGCGGATCTAACAAACTTCGGCAACAACGTTAGCAACTGCCCGGTACTCAGCTTCAGCACTGGACCGGGAAATAGTAGTTTGCCTTTTCGATGACCATGATAAAACGTTAGGACCCATGTACACACAATAACCCGAAGTGGAGCGACGAGTATCTGGGCATCCAGCCCAGTCAACATCAGTGTAGGCCCGAAGTGATACATCTGCGCAAGGTGATAATGTAAGACCAAAGTCAGAAGTGCCACGAATGTACCTGATGATGCGTTTAAGGGCGTTCCAATTATCAATAGTGGGACTGTGCATGTGAATGCAGATTTGCTGAACGGCATAAGAAATATCAGGCCTAGTAAAAGTCAAGTATTGCAGAGCACCAGCTAGGCTGCGATATAATGATGGATTTTCAAACGGCGCGCCGGACGTAACACTTAACTTGGGTTTTGTGTCAACTGGGGTTGCAACCGGGTTACAAGACTGCATACCTGCACGACTAACTATATCCAATGCATACGAGTTCTGAGACAAAAACATCTGGTTACCCGTTCGAGAGACAGATATACCTAAGAAATGACTGAGAGGTCCAAGATCTTTCATGGCGAATTCAGCCGCGAGGCTGCCCATGAGCTTCTTCCTAAGGACATCTGTAGAAGTGGTGAGTATAATATCATCAACATAAATCAACAAATAAGCAATATCACCCCCGTGATGGTAAGTGAAAAGAGAGTTATCACATCTACTATGTAAGAAACCAATGAACGTGACAAAATCAGTGAATCTTTGGTACCAAGCCCGTGGTGCCTGTTTGAGACCATAAAGAGATTTGGTCAAACGACATACATGGTCGGGAAAGTCCCGATGTCTAAACCCCATGGGTTGATGCATATAAACTGTCTCAGTAAGGTGCCCATGTAAGAAGGCATTGGTGACGTCCAACTGATGGATGGGCCATGACTGAGAGAGTGCCAGAGTCAAAACAGTACGAATAGTGGCCGGTTTAACAACCGGGCTAAATGTTTCCCCACAATCAACCCCAATCTCCTGATTACTACCATCACAAACCAGACGAGCCTTGTATCTCTCAAGTGTACCATCGGACCTGTATTTGTGACGAAATAGCCACATGCTACGAATAATATGCATATCAGGATGTCTCGGGACAAGTTCCCAAGTCTTGTTTTTAATTAAGGCATTAAATTCGTTTTTCATGGCATTATGCCACTCCGGTTTAGACAAGGCATCTTTGGGGTTTTTTGGTATAGGTGCAATGGTAGAGATGGAGAGTTTAAATATTTGTTTGGGTTTCGAGATGCCGGACATGGCCCGGGTGTGAATGGTGCGGGTAGGGGGAGGTGGTGGTGGGTTCGGTATAAAGGGAGAGGGCTGGTTACTGGGAGATTGGGCCTGGGTTTGTTCGAGGTGAATGGGGCCAAGTGGGACGTCGTTGGTGTGTGGCGGAAGATTAAAGGGTGAGGTTGGGCTTAAGGTAGTGGGTTGTTGTTGGGCCGAATTAGGGACAAGGTGGGCTTGGGTATTAGGCGTAGGTGATGATGGAGGGGTAGGTGTTGGGTCTGATGGTGGGTTATGTGGGGCCGAGGGAATGGTGTAAATGGATGGGTGAGGGGGGGTCATCTAGGAAGGTGTAGGTATTTGGGGTAGTTTTGTGGGACTTGGCGAACGAGAAGATGGTTTCATCAAACAAGACATGGCGGTTGATGGTGATGGTACGGGTTTTAAGGTCTAAGCACTTGTACCCTCTATGATTTGAGGGGTACCCCAAGAAGACACATGGGTGAGATCGGTAGGCTAGTTTGTGAATTGTGGTGTGTGGGATAAGAGGGTAACATATGCACCCAAATACACGAAGGTGATCATAGGTGGGCATGCAATGGTACAGTCTTTGGGTTGGGGTTTGGAAATTATGTATTCTACTTGGGATGATGTTGAGTAAATAAGTGGCAGTGTCAAGGGCATGGGGCCAGTAGGTGGTGGGCATAGAGGAGTGGGCCAAAATGGTGCGCATAAGGTTGTTGATGGTTCTAATTTTACGTTCAGCTTTGCCATTTTGTGAAGAGGTATGGGGGCAAGAAAAATGGAAGTGCATGCCGTTAGAGGTGCAAAAATTATAAAATTGGTTATTGGCATACTCACGACCGTTGTCACATTGGAGTTGTTTTATTTTAGTATTGAATTGGGTTTGGACAAAGGTATTGAATTTGGTGAACATGGCAAATGTAACACCCCAACCGATGGCGGAAACATCGGGATGTCACGTATTGATGATTGTTCAGTAGCTCGTGGTAAATAATAAGTTTCAATATATGATTTAAATAAATTACATACAATTGTTCTAAGAATTTGTACATCAAGATAAAAAATACTAGCTACGCATCTTCAAGCATTAACTCTAATCTTCGAGCAAGCTATAACCTGAAACATGTTAAGTTTGAAAATATTTTGGGTCAACAAAAGTTGGTGAGAATTACATAGGTTTTGATAATTGAATAAAAACTTGTACAATTCGAGTGTCATGGCAAGTCTAGTCCATATGTGAAAACAAAACCATCGGGTAAATCGAGTGCATAATCAAACCTTGTGACTAGAATATTGTGGTCCATCCCATACGCTCATGGTTCACTCGATTATGTTATAAATTCGATAACAATCACCCACGGTACCTATGTAGGAGGTACACGTATCCGGGTGGGATTGTCAGTCCAATAGATCTATCATTGTATACCGTCGGCTGATCAATGTTAAGTTTTATGCTAGAATAATGTGCTTACCCTAGTAATGTTTAAGACATAATGCAACATAGAATAACACATAGACACTTATGATTGAATTGTAAATTGAATGTTGTAACATGTTTCACCCCAAAATAGTGAATGGAAAAGGGGCTATGTAAACTCACCTTAGGTGCATAATGAGTTCGTGCGTTTTATTGAGCGTGCAAACACTTAGTAATAATGCCTTGGAAAACTTGAAAGTAGCTAGAGGAGATAATGACGGATGAAAACTTTAGTATATGGGAGATGGGATAATAATGTTTTTTTTTTTGAATGGTATAAAGAGTTGAATGGTAGACGTGTATTTATAGTGTAAAATTTGGAGTTGTAATTAGGGACTACTTTGACTAGGCTAGAATTTAGGAACAACTTTGACTTGACTAGAAGACCATATTTACTAACACTTTGACTTGACTTGACTAGGAGACTACGTTTGACTTTTCAGGTTTGACTAAGGGACCTTGAAAGAGTTTAAGTTTAATTGGTTTTAATTAACATCACAAAACACCAAATGGTGTAGTGGTTTGTGTGGTGTGGTTAAGGTTTAGCCCGCCAGGGACTCGGGTTCGAATCCTGGCACAGGCAAACATTTTTTTTTAATGTTTTTAAATCAGAATTTAATACAATCCAATTTAATATTGATTATACGTCATTATTTAAACAAAAAAATTAACAAAATGGATGGTAAAGATACTGTAAACATGAATCGGATGAATAAACGAGGGAGTTCTATATATATATATATATATAAAGAAAATTTGTGTGATGTTACAGCAAAGACATCAGATTTATGGGCAATTGGGTAAGTCCACAAAAAATTAGTAAAATCATCCAAGAACAACACATAATAACGATGACCCCCGTTAGACATAATAGGGGAGGTCCACACATCACTATGAACAAAATCAAATGGCATACGAGTACTTGTATTAGAAGCAAAAAAAGGAAGTCTGGTGTGTTTACAAAAAATACAAGCACTGCAAGTTTTATTATTGAAAGTACCACAATTAATAGAACTAGAAGTTTTTAAATTATTTAAAATAGTTGGGCCTGGGTGACCGAGCCGTTGATGCCAAATGTCTTGAGATATAGCTGCATAGGTTGAAGCAGTGGTGAGGTTGGTGATGTTGGACGGGCTGAGAGTGTAGAGATCCCCAGAGCTATTGCACCGTAGGATAGGTTTCCTGGTCTGGAGGTCCTTCACAGTAAAACCATATGGGTCAAATTCAACAGATAAATGGTTATCAGTTGTAAAACGACGTACAGATATAAGGTTTTTGACAAGGTTAGGGGCATAAAGGACATTGTTAAGTTTGAATGGTGGGAATTGTGGTGGTAAGGTAATATTGCCTTGGCCTAAAACCGGAATGGTTTTGCCATTCCCAACAATAATGTTGCGAATAATGCTAGAATTAAAAATAGAGGAGAACTTATCATATTGAGGAGACATTGTACCTGTTGCCCCGGTGTCCATGGTCCAAGAGGAGTCATTGTTTTGAAGTGCCAGATTGTAAAGGGCTTGAGCAATATCCGTAGGAGAGTATGAAGCCGCGTACGATTGGGCTGACTGAGACTGATCCGGTTTAGGGCCTAGAAGGCCTGCCGCGTTAGCGGACTTGGACTGTTGGGCCTGACCAGGGTTTTTAGAAGCTGCCGTGGGGTGATGCTGGGCCGCCGTGGGTGTTTGGGTATGTGGGTGGGCCGGATAAGGTGAGGGGAATGGTTTAAGTGGGCTGGAAGGGTAGGGGCAAGGTGGGCATCCCCATTGGGCCCAAGGTGTGAAGGTTTGGGGCTGTGGTATGAGGCCGAACCAGGGTGAAGGTTGCCAGGGGTTTTGGGGCTGCCAAACAGACTGTTGAAATCGTCCACGACCGTAGCTTCCACGACCCCGACCACGGCCACGGCCGCGGCCACGGTTGCGTCCGCTATCGTTCGTGTCAGATTGGGTGGAGTTTTGGGCAGTGTTGGGTTGGGCCGGGTTGGATGTAAAGGTATTAAGGGCAGTTCCTGCGGATTGGGCCGAGAGAGTTGTTTGGGTGATTTTCTGGTCTTCAATTTGGCAAAGTTGAGAGCGGGTATTATAGAAGTCGGGTAAAGGTTTAGTTTGTTGAAGAATGAGTTTAATGGTTTCATATGGTTCGGTAAGGCCGGTAAGGATTTGCATGACAAGTTGGTTTTCGGTGACATTGGCTCCTAAACTAATGAGTTGGTCGTATAAGAGTTTCATATGTTGGCAGTAAGAGGACATGTCAGACAAACGTTCTAAGCGGGTGTTGAAAAATTTGTTTTGTAGGGCGATGGTTCTAGAGGCTTGGTTATCTAGGAAAAGGTTTTTGAGGCGGCACCAGGCATCGTAGGCAGTGGTGTTGGAAATCATTATGGTGTGAACTAGATCTTGGGTGATAGTGCCATATATCCACTGTAGAACTATGGCATCGATACGGTCCCAAGACTCTTGGTATGTGGGTTTGAGGGAGGCTTCAGCTTCCTTGGAGGCCGTGGGTGTGGTGGGATGTACACAAGGGAGGAGATGATCATATACATCATACGCTTTGCAGTGTATGATGAACAGTTCAGCCCAAGTGTTGTAGTGTTCAGTCTGGCGATCAAGAATGAGGGGGGTAAAGTTCTTAATGTTGGTGACGGTAACTGCGGGATGAATGGCCGACAAGATCAACGAGCAGAAAGAAGAATAATGGCTGCTGTGATCGCCGGGTTTAGGAAAGAAAAAAAATCGAAGAAAGGGTAGTATGCGACGGCAGTTTAGGAAGAAGGGAATTTAGGGTTAGGCTTTGATACCATAAAGAATGTTTAGGTTCAATGCTTGATTATCATTCCATTGAGATATCATTATATACAAAATTACATTGCCCTATTTTAGGAAAGAGATAACTATGACTTAAATGATAAATATTATCTATATGTACAATTCAAATCTATAATCTATTAACTCAAATAATATAACCAAAAACTTTTAACTTTATTTTTGTTTCTCCTTAACTATTGTTTAGTGATATTTCACTTAAAAAAATAAGCATTTTCTTTTGTAATATATAATTTGATAGACATTTTTTATATTTATATGTTATGAAATACACGTAATTCTTTAAAATAGTATTGTAATATATTTACATTTTTAAATATTTAAAATATTTTTATGGTGATAATCACATGTATACCATTTATTATAATTTAATATGTTGTGTGGATTCTAAAAACATGAAATTATAGAAGAAAGTAAAAAAAAAAATATATACGCATGAAAATCCTAACTCCTATATCTGATACTCAACGGTAAATATCCGACGAGTTACAGTCTGGTTATGGGACAATTTTTTACAACCAAGTATGAGTCTGGGATTAACCAAACACGGCCCATTATCATCGCTACTAATGAAGATATAATTGAACATTTTTCAAAAGATGAAAACACCTAGAAAACAATATAATTGAGACATTTTTATACCATATTGAATACTTAATGAGTTGTGTTATTATCATTAGACCATGCGTAGTGGGGGGCTTTATATATAAAGCCCCCCTTTCTGATTGGTCCACGTGGCAGCTGAGTCAGCATGGAGAGATAAAGTGAAAAAGGGGTGTAGTGGTGGGGCTTTATTTATAAAGCCCCTATTAATATTTTATTATATCTTTTAAATTAAAAAAACAATAAAATAATAATAATAAAGAGAGAATATGAGGTGTCATGCTTTGATTGGTGGGTTTTTTTTCATCCGGGCGCTAGTTATATCACGCCAAACTCACTTTTTGAAAAATGGAGCCCCCCCGTAGCGGTGTGGGGGGCGCCATTTTGGTGCCACGTCTGCAAGGGCGTTATAACTCAAGCCCCAGTACACTTGGTCTTATTTATTTTGGTGACCCATTTTTCATTTTTAGTTGATCAGTGTTGTGAACTCCTCATCATCATCATACTTAGTTAATCCCACCAATAGCAAAAGCTAAGGTAGAGTTTGAAGAGGGTAAATGTTGTGAACCCCTAAAAATGTATATCCGTCACCGCCGATAGAGACTCATTTTACATGAACGTTTTGAAATAAGTAGGAAGAATTGAGTATAAAGTGGCAACCACGTACTTGACCTACCATTGATAGAAGTACACATGACAACCTTTTAAATGCTTTATAAGATTAGAATAAGTTATGATACATTAGATTTATTTTGTTATAGATTGCGACTTCTAGATTGTTTTTATGGTTAAACTAGCTGATTACCCCGAGAGGGTCCCGGGGTTGAAAAATCTAATTTTACGTGATAACCTATTGCAAATGGCTCAAGTTAACTAACCACAAAATCTCTCAATCATTGCATGTTCATAGTATTATAATCAGTAATAACTCATATTCCTTAATCTAAAACCTAATCAGTAATCATCTAAAGAATCACTTATGTAAGCTGCAACTATTCAAAAACTCATCACATCTCTTTAATTTCTCACATTCTAATGGCTCTTATAATTCCTAACCTAATCAACTAAACAAACACTTAAGTTGAAAGTTGTAACCATTGCATCTCATTATGCCATGTGGCATAATCAAGAGATGGTTGAGGCCACCATTGAACGCCACGTCAGCAACTATCAATTCTTCCCGGGAGCGTTCCGGGGTTGAAAATATAACCATTCTAATAATACTAATAGTAATAATTATTACTCTTGTAATTAAATAAATAAATAAATAACCTTGCTATAAGGTGACACCATGTGTTGCAGTGTTGCGCGATCCTTTCTCCTAGCCTCTCTTGATGAAGTATACCTAGTAAAATTCTAATGATAACATAACGATTGGGTTGATTTTCAACATCATAGATAAGAACCTGGTTTAAAAGAAAAAACATGATTAATGAATAACATGAACACTTTGTGTGTTTTTTTCCTGTATGAACGAAACCCCACAAAAAATAGTCGATTTTTTCTCCGTTTTTTATATAGCACTATGGTATTCGTTGGAAAGATAATAAAACGCTCGTTAATTTGGTGTAATTTTTTTCTTTAAAAAATCTCGTATGTAAAAGATATAAACGTTTAAAAATTATGGGAGGAAACATGAGAGAGAAAATTTTAAATTTATTTTTAAATTCTTTTTTCCTAAAATAACTCAATTTAATTAAAAAAAGAAATAATTAAAAAACACTAAAATCTTTCAATTATGATGCCACGTGTCAGTTTCATGAAGAGGTTGAAGGCACCATTGCATGCCACGTCAGCAATGTTCAATTCTTTTATATATATTAATTAATAGATAAAGTTTCCTTACTTGATGTTGGAAAATTGTGAAATATTACAATGTTAGTTAATTTTTATCGGAACAATTGAATATACATGTCCACCAAATGATGTTTTTATTCTATAAAAAAGATGTAAATTACAATGGAGCATAGAGCACATATAAGCGATCTTAACAAAGGCTCAATTAGTAGAATCCCTCTGTACTTGTTTTCTCCTACAACACATGAAAGCTATACTGTGTTTACATTGTGCACACCTTCATGTTACATTGCATTTTGGTGTTCTACTTTTAAGTAATTATATTATAACCATAAAAAAAAATATTGTACACTCCTTCATGTTACCTTTTAAATTTTATTATCTTCTAGTCAGTAATTATGTTAAAAGTAATCAATTTACGTCATATCAGTTTTGTATTCTAGAGTAAAATTATTAGATCTTCCTTTGCCTTACAAATACCAAGTTCAAGTTATCTGAATAGTGAAATAAAAATGAGAAGGGTGAGAAGGATATAAAAAACACAATAGATCATAAAATATGACATAACGAACCACAAAATATGACACAATACTGAAAAATATAACCCAATGTTGAAGAAAAAAGAAACAATAACTCGCAAAAATGACACAATGATGAAAATAAGAAAAAAACACAATGCTACATAAAAGACACAATGATATAACGTAAATTCTAAAAACTACAAGCTAAAAGTCCAAAAAAAACGAAAACCTAAAAGCTAAGATCGCAGGGTTCGATGAGAAGGTTCCAATGCCGCTTAAATGAGCTCAATCGGAGTTCGTTTGATACAATTCATAAACTTCCTATTTTTCTTTCACTGTGTTATTGATCCCAACCCTACAAATACATTATATTTTCATCGTAAAAACAAGGGGAAATATCATAAAAAAACACTAAATTTTCTGTTTTTCTCACTAAAGTCACTCAACAATTTTTACATATAAAAACACTACACTTTCATTTTTTTCTTACAAAAGTCATTCAACAATTCTTTGTACATAAAAATACTATATTGTTTGTATTTATCATAAAAGTCACCTAAAAATTTTTTCCCCATAAAACCTCTCAAAATGTGAATTTCGAACAAAATTTTGATTTTTTGTTTTAAATAACCCGGAACTAAAACTCCTAATTGTGTTTGCTTACGTGATGCATAGGTGGCTTATATATTTTTTATCCTTAAAAAATCAAATGATGAAGTTGATCAAGAAAGTTAAGTATGTAAAGTGATTTACATCAATAAAAATAATGCTTATTTGTTATATAATTTTTTATTGGTACTTAAAAATTGTAAGACTATTTAAATCAGCAAAACTAGTATTACTTTGATTGCAATACGAATTTTTTTGTTGTATAATTTGTTGCATAAATAAATGTATAATTACAAAATATCTCAAAATATACAAAAAACAATAACCACGTCGCAAAAAAAATAATAAATAAATGCAAAGAAATGTTAGGTGACTTTTATAAGATAAAAAAAAGTATATTGTTTTTAAGTATAAAGAAATGTTTAGTGACTTTTGTAAGAAAACACTAAAAGTATAGTGTTTTTTATGTGTAATTTTTTTTTAGTGACTTTAGTGAGAATAAAAGAGAAAGTCTAGTTTTTTTTTTTTTTGGATCATTTAGATATTGATTAACCACCAAGATTTCCAGTTAAGGTGTTTCAAAAGCCGATTGGTTTTGATTATTTCGGTTTTGGTTAATCAATATCTAAATGATCCAAGGCAGAGCCAAGGATCATTTTGGTTTGGAGCCATAACCAATACCAAGATTTCCAGTTAAGGTGTTTCAAAAGCCAATTGGTTTTGATTATTTCGGTTTTAGTTAATCAATATCTAAATGATCCAAGGCAGAGCCAAGGATCATTTAAGGTGTTTCAAATTACATAGCCAAGGAAATATTATAAAAACACTACATTTGGTTTTTAAGAATTACATTTTTAGTGCATTTGTTTGCAACCCAAGAGTTCATACCAATGATTTCTAGAAGTTCATCCATCAAAGTTTGCAACCGTATGTTATTGTCTAGGTATATAATACTAATCTAAAAGTGTGATGTTGGTCGAGCCAAACGAATGAGCCGAGCCGACCTTGGCTCTGCCTTGGATCATTTAGATATTGATTAACCAAAACCGAAATAATCAAAACCAATCGGCTTTTGAAACACCTTAACTGGAAATCTTGGTATTGGTTATGGCTCCAAACCAAAATACTGGTCTGCTCACACCTTTAAAATCACTAATCTAAATATTATGTTACCCGCCGCAACACGCGGGCACCCCACTAGTATAGATATAGAATGTTATCTAAAATGGAAACTTGGTATTGGTTATGGCTCCAAACCAAAATACTGGTCTGGAGTATTTTAGTTTTTTTATGGTTTTTAACCAAAACTAAAAATGTAATTCTTAAAAAACAAATGAACTCTTGGGTTGCAAACAAATGCACTAAAAATGTAATTCTTAAAAACTCTTGGGTTGCAAACAAATGCACTAAAAATGGCTCCAAACACCTTAAAAACCAAATGTAGTGTTTTTATAACTAGACAGTATTTTAGTTTGGAGCCATAACCAATACTCTTGGGTTGAACGATAAAAGAGAAAGTCTAGTGTTTTTATAATATTTCCTCTAAAAACAATCATGTAAGGAGTATTTTAGTTTTTTTATATGAAAAGACAAAAAAAAGTCTAAAATAAGTATTGTGTCCCTAATAATTTCATCTTCCTCGATTCTAAATCCGCAACTCTTCTTTGTCTACCAAACTTCCATACTTAGATATTAATAAAACGTACACATCGCAATTGTTTCCATAAAAAAAGATTGCTTAAAGGAACATTATTATGCTATTTAAAGCCCAAATGATTAAGTTGTACACGTTAAGCACAAGATAAAATATAAGAAAATTTTAAACTCTCCATTCTAAACAGATTATTAAATCATTTACAAAATTAATTTTTTTTTTTTTTTGAAAAGTATTAAAAATTATTATTGACATGTAGCATTGTATTTTTCATTTTATTATTATTTATAGGTAAAGGCATACTAATACTAATATTAATATATAATAATTCACGGAGTTGTTCGTTGTGTCGTGACATTTTCTCAAACAATTAACACAATAATTTATATTTATGTTCATATAAAAAATGTAAGTTATATAATCCTAGTGTAAGAATCGAAAGAATTTCAATTTAAGAGTCTAACGAATCATGTTATACATTCGGTCTAACTATTTGAATGACGGCAATTTAAGTAGTCAAGTTCTATATATGAAAAAACGTTTTATAGTTCCACCGATGTAAAGAATGTAATTTTTATTATATATGTTAGTCGAATATGTAATTAAGACAAGCATAAAAGTCTAACACTTGTAGCCCAGTTGGTTGAGGGCCTAAAGTTTTCTATGGGAGGCTTGAGTTCAATTCCCACTAGCTACACATTTGAAGGACATTGGTGGATGGGAAATGAGGGATGACCCGACCATTGGCTTGAGTTCGAGTCCTGATCCCGACCGGTTTTACCGACTATTTCACCGTCGTGCCTTCGGGCGGGTGAGTGGTCGGGTTTTCCCGGGAATTGGTGGCAATTGGTGACCCGGGTACTCTCGAATACCTGATTCGCCAAAAGGATACCCGAGAGTGCTCGGAATTAATTCGTTGGCCGTTAAAAAAAAAAGACAAGCATAAAAAAGGGGATTTATGGTCAATACATTTGTTATGTTGTCATTAAAGATACTTTATATAATAAAGTTTAAAAAATGGAATGGTCGTCTTTTTCTGCGCCAATTTATTAATTGTACAATTATTTTATTTTTACCCTTAACACTAAAAGCTCTTTTATAGTACACTAACAAATTTTTTATTAGCCGTCGTCCCATTTTTTTAAACTTTGTCAAGTTACATTAAAATAGAAAGTAGACATGCAATGTACGCTCCACCCTTTTTTGAATTGCGAACCCTAGTTTATTAAATACAAATCCTTCTTCCCTAGAGATAACTCGTTGGATCCTGGTCAAGAATCTGACAATTGTTATAAGTTTCTAAACTTCATGAAACAAGGCTAAAAACTACTTGATAATTACAGTTTATGCATTCTTTGAAATCCTCACCAGCACGTACGATTATTGGAATTTAAACATTATTCTTGTATTGTCCGAAGACATATTAAAACAACCAAAATATATTCATGATTGAAAGTCCATCCATTAACTTAAAAAAATGTCACCGTGAAGCCAGAATATATTTTATAAATAAAATATTTGACATGAATTTCTAGTAATACTTCATTTGAAATCATTTCGAACTACTTTGAAGAATACTCATGATTGAAAGTGTAATGGCAGATAGTTGAAAAGTTGCATCATTTCTCTTGGTCAATGGTGAAACAACACCCTTTCTCTCTTTAAACCCATCCTCACAAGTTGTAGTAGCATCCATGACCGAACTTATTTGAACATTTGCATCAAAAAATCGTTTGGAATTGTAACTCTTCATAGCCTGCTTGATGTCCAAAATAGCATCCGAGTAAACCTCAAAACAATCGTTCAAACATGACTTCATGTAGGGATCAAGTATCTTTGTATTGTTCTTGAGCAACCGCTTGATGTAACATCTTGTATCGGTAAGGTTATACCTTGTTAGCCTAATGGATATCATCCCAAGGCCTTTAAGATCCGCGCAATGGCTAGCCGGTGCAGCTTGAAGAGAGGTGGTGCAAAATTGGAGATTCACATTAGGATCTTGTTGTGATGAGGTTTTGCAAGTGTTGTATATGAGGTCTTGTCCATTGATAGATAAGAAGAACAAGGAAAATAAAAGGAGGGTGACAAAGAATGATGAAGAAATCATTTTTCTTGTGTAAATTTAGGGTGTGTGTGTGTGTGTGTGTGGGGGGGGGGGGGGGGGGGGGGGGGGGGGGGAGGGTTGTTTCTTGGGCTTCTTGTTAAATGAGTGGATTTATACAAAGAGAGGAGGCAAGAGACTATGTTTGGAAGAAAGCTACAAACTTGGAGTAATTGATTTATTTCAAAAAAAAAAAAAAACATTAAAAATATTGAAAACAAAATACAAGAAAATAAGAAAGAGAATACTATAACACACAATAATCCAATTATCAAGTTGGGTGCCATGTTCGTTATTTTCTAATATATCTATGAGATTCTGATTATTTAATAATTATTATAAGTAAATTAATATTTAGAAGCAACATAGCTAGTGTATATAAATATGTGGCTATATGTCACTCAATCATATTAGAAAAAACGTATACAACACACCCATATTGATATACATTCAAGACGAACATACGTATTCTTAATCTAAAAATATATATGAAAGATTATAGTGCTAACGCAAATAGTAAAATACAATGCATTATAGATAGAGAAAAAGCGTAAGACTATCCGTTGTGGCTCGCGAGCTACCAGCCGTGAGCCACAAAACTAGCCACGTGGATCACTCGAACCATAACACCCTTCAGCGAAGATTGGCGCGAGCGAGTAGACGTTAGGGCCATCGCGTCAGTTAGCAAGGTCAAACTAGCCGTTGGCAGTCAGCTAGCCGTTAGCCAACGGCTAGTTGGCCTATTTAAATACAAAAAATGTCCATTTTTTATTCACAAATCAATTCAAATACACTTCAAAACAATCAAAAACACTTCAAAAATTAAGCAAACAAAAAATGGATTCTTCACATAACCTTAGCCAAATGCCACCACTTTCACCGGATTTAGTAATCCCGGATACACAACCACCAACAACTCAAAGGCGAGGTGGTGCTAGAGGTGGTGGCCGAGGTGGTGCTAGGGGTGGTGGTAGGGGCGGTGAATCGCCTGAGCAAGATATTCGACCAAGGCGTCAAGTGACCCCTTGGACCAAAGAGGAGAAAATAGCCCTTTGTCGTGCTTTGGTTGAAGTATCGGAAGATCGAAAAGCGGGTATGTATTCTTTTTTAAGTATATACTTTTTTTTAATATACATAATTGATTTTTTAACATTAATATTTTTTTTTCTTATGTAGCCGATTATCTTAGCCTTTTGGCGACGAATCTGAGACCTCTTTTATGAGCAAGTAGGGAGTGATACGCGTTCGGCGGATATGATTTCCGGCCGGTGGGCCGAGATTAGGAAATATGTGGGTTTGTTTACGAACCTTCATAACAGGAACGCTTCTTGAGTGCGAGCGAGCGGGTCGAGCGATCTTGACGTGTATCAATTTACTGCTGATGGGTGGAAAGAAAAGGTCTTACGCAAGTATAGAATCAACAAGACGTGGGATGAAGACTATTTGTGGAAAATCCTACGTAATTGCTCCAAATGGGTGGAGCTAATTTCTGTTGAAGACATGAGCGAAGGCGGCTCATCATCAAAGCGAGCCAAGACGTCTTCATCGGGTGGGTACGTTTCCTCTGCGAGCTCGGATGTTCACGTGGGGATTGACCTAAACAGCGATGAGGGTCTTCCCCCATCTCCCCTAGGTCGACCCGCTGGAAGGGATAAGTCGAAAGCCAAACAAACTGCTAACGAATACGATACGGAGTTCTCGGGGGAAATTAGCAAAATAAGGACGACAATGGAGGTGACGGCGAAAGCTAAAGTCGATAAAAATCGAATGAGGAACATGGACTTTTTAGCGAAAGATTTCAGCCACATACCAATGCCTCGTCGGAAGATACTTGAACTAGAACAAGCGCGTATCGTGAAGGAATTCGAAGAAGATTTCAACATCAACGACGAGTAGTTTAGTTGTTTTTATGTTTTTTTTATTAATTATGTCTTTTTAATTTTTTTAATTAATGAAATTTTTATGCTTATTATTTATTTTGTGTTACAATTTTAAATATTATATTACATTTAAAATAAAAAAGTTTAAAAAATAATAATAAAAAACAAAAAACTGGATAAAGCTGCTGCTCACCTCTAGCCACAACAACATCAGGCAAGTGAGCAGCAGCTTTATCACTCTGCCATGTCACTACCTACGTGGCTGAATATAGGAGGTTAGAGCCACTGTTCACCTCTAGCCACAACACATAGTCTAAGCATCTAAGAAAACTAATTGTGTATTGAATCCATACATGATATCTCGCAAGGAGTAAATATTGGATGAGGTTTGGTCCAAGGATGTGTAATTTTCGGTTTATCAAAAGCTCTCCAGGTCGATCGTCCTTTCGACAACGTGAATAGGGGTGTTCATCAGGTTTCGGGGTTTTCATGTCGGATTGTTTGGATTTTTTGTTGGAAAAACGTGACCCGATAACTAAACTATTTAAACTTCGGGTTTGGCTTATTCGGGTTTGGGTTAGTTCGCGTCGGGTTATTCAGTTTCGGGTTTAGATGTAATATGAAAGAAAAATATATTTTTTTTTCGCAAATTCATCATGTTATTTAAAAATATCATCAAAATTCAAACATAACCGAAACGCAATAATAAAAAATACATTATTTGTTCGGGGTTTTAGTTGGAAAAAGTGACCAGTTAGCCAAACCATTTAAGGTTCAGGTTAGTCAGGTCTAGATTATTCAGTTTTGGGTATTTTCTAATTCAGGCTTGAATCAGGTTTCACATAAAAATAAACAGCTAGATAGAGAAGAAAAGCCCCCAACTTTGGATGCATTAAAAGACCGTGCCAAAAGGTCCACCAAGTAACTAAAAAGAATTAAATAAAAACTGGTGATGCAAATGATTTAAGAAATGATTGTTGCATCGGATTTTTTGATATAATAATTTGAAAGAGAATGTTTAGATAATGTGCTTTTTCAAGATGCACATAATCAAGTATCATATGTAAGTGTTCTAGTGTTTGGTGTAGTTAAACGGGTTAATAGATTGTTTAGTAATCAAGTATCATATGTAAAGGTCCACCAAGTAACTAAAAAGAATTAAATAAAAACTGGTGATGCAAATGATTTAAGAAATGATTGTTGCATCGGATTTTTTGATATAATAATTTGAAAGAGAATGTTTAGATAATGTGCTTTTCAAGATGCACATAAGACCTCATGTAATGGAGCGTTATTTATACCTTCACACAATTAATAACGCCCTAGAACCATTACATATGAGCGTTTAATGATTTGTTTTTTGGGCCTTTGCTTTTGGGCCAATTACGAACAACTGATTATCTTAACGATTCATTAGGTAATTAATAAAACATTTACGTTGTGTTCCCGAGTTTAATTAAAAAACATGTATGTTCAGAAGGAATGAGAAAGAAGTAAAAGGAAAATCTTTCAATAAAACTTTTCTTTCAAAATGAAAGGAAGTGAAAGGAGGGGAAGGAAAAATAAATAAAAAGTTTCTCATTATACTCTATGATCTTGGCATGGTCATATATTTAGTTGATTTCTCCTTGTAAAGATCCAATCTTCTAGTCGAATTCATAGCAATCCCATTTGATTAATTCTTCAGGTAGGTGAACTATATGTATGAATCAATATACACGTATTACATGCATATAATATAAAACAAACAAATGTACAAACAAACCAATAGACGACCCAATAAAATTTCACTCATAAGGTTTGAGAAGGGTGAGACGAAGACATGCATTTCATCTATCCAAAAGATAGAAAGGTTCCTTCTAGTGAGATTCCCCACTCAAAACCGTTTTTAGGGCACAAAAATACACATAACATTAAGTACATACATGCATGTATATAAAAAAATACGTAAATCAAATTGAAGTTATAGAAAGTAGCATACAAGAAAACAACGTTTGCTTGAATGTACCAATAAATGAAAGTAAATCAGAATGAAAGAGATAGTAAATAAAGAGAAACAATGAACGAGATAATAATGATGTGGTGAAAAATGCTTCTTAGGGGGGCATTAACCATTACCCATTGTTTAAACAACACCCGACTTCACTGCCCAATTTAATATACCCGACTAGACGGTAACGACATACCCAATTTAGATACCCTTGTTCGTGTTCGTTTATTAAGAAAAATATGTGTTCACGAACAGTTCATGAACACTTACCGAACAAGATTTTCTGTTCGTATTCGTTTTGTTAAGAAAACATTCATGTTCGTGTTCATTTATTGATTTTGTTCATGAACGCACATGAACACAAAGGGACATTAATGAACACAAACAAGTGTTCATGAACACAAAGAAGTGTTCATGAACGGAAACTAACATAAACGGGGATATAGTAACTTTTGAAGAAAGTATATTATTTTTATTTAACATATAACCGTGAAAAATTACATCAAGATAGCGGGCAGACGGGCAACAAGCTGCGCCGCCACCCCTTTCTGAATGGCAAACCCTAACCTACTAAAAACGAATCCATGCCCTCGCGGCGCCGAGACACTGCTATGAATAACCCGTTGGACTCTGGTCAGGAAACGGATGGCTTCCGGTGCCAAGGAGCCAAAGGTATCAAATGTCAGGGGTATGAAAACGTGTTGGTTCTCCTCACAAGCTTTAGCATGTTTCTCAACTTTCTTCTCCTCTGCTTTTCGCACCGCTTGCCCTACTACAAAACCACTATCCCTCAAACCAACCAGGGGAGATACACCTGTTAGGTCGACACAAGCGTGTTTCCCCTGGCCCACCCAAAGACAAGCAGGTCTGCTGGACGTAGGGTGGATCTCCCTTCTGCGGGGTCCGAGAGGAAATTCACAGGAGCCTCCTTTTTTGCTAAGATCCCAGCCCTTCTTAAAATGTCCCAAATGTAACACCCCAACCGATGGCGGAAACATCGAGGTGTCACGTAAGAATAAGTATACAGTAGCACATGGTAACCAAATTTTAGTTGAAATAAATTTAACTTGCAAATATCCAAAAATAGAAATACATAATAAGTTTTAATGTGGAAATCTAATACATCACAAAATCAAGCAAGCATAGACTTCAAATCATCTTCATGGAAATACTCTAGTCTTCATGCATCATTATTTCCTGTTGAGTTGTAAAATGGGGGGGGGGGGTCAACTAGAAGTTGGTGATAATACATAATCCATGTTAAGCAAATAGTTTAAGTATAAAAGTTTAGCAATTCATATGTCTATCGTAAGTTTAAGTCTACATGAAATAGCATAATATGTTGAATCGACATAATCAAACCTCCGACTAGTTTAGGTCCATCCCGTCATCTACGGTTCACCTTAGTAATATGTTGGAACGATAACAATCACCCACGCTACCTATGTAGGAGGTACGCGTATCCGGGCGGGGTTGTCAATCCAATAGATCTATTATTGAGTATCGCCGGCTTGGCCAGAGCTAATGATTATGTAATGTTGAAACTCGTTGAAACTCGTTGAAACTGTTGTTGACTAATTCATGGGGCAATAAAGTTTACAACTAGACATGCATGTTGAATTGCTTAAATAAAATGTTGCAAGTATAAAGCATCGCATAAACATGGTTACGTAAACTCACCTTGGTATAGTATTAGGTATTGAGGAATAGTATGAGTGTAGCCCAATAGATTGCCAAGTATTACCCTATGTATAAGGCAATAAATAAGTCTAAGTCTATCTAGTCTACAAGTATATTCTAGGGTTTCGATTTGGGGATATCCAATTGTTGAATTTATAATAAAATGTTTAAATAAATAAAGGGAAATTTGATAATTAAATAAATGAAAGTCTTTTTATAAAGTTTGAATTTAGGATGTTCACAATAATGTGTTTGAAGTATAAAAATAATTTTTATAAAATTATTTTCTTTAAAATAGATTTTTAAATCTATTTATTACAATTTGCCAAAATTTAACTTTAATATTTAAAAATACTAAAATTAAAGAATTATTATTTTAAAAATTATATTTCTGTTCTAAATATTCATAAATAAATTGTATAAAATTTTGGTGCAAAAATATTAAAAATTGAATTTATTATGATTTAATTATGATTAAAACTAACAAAAATTGCTTAAAAATATAAAATATCATTTCAGTAAAGTTTATCATTGTACAAACTCAGGATAATTTTTGTGGAAATTTATAAAATTGTTTTGATATTTTAATGGAATTTTATAAATATAATAGAATAAAATTGATTTAATTATTATATATATTAAATAAATTAATTTCAGAAAACTAAAAATTGTAGGTGGAACATTTATATCAGATTAGTTAAATTTTTTTTTTTTAAATTAAAACATATATTATTAAAACCAACAAGAATTACAAGTGAGGCGTGGGTAGACGGGCAACAAGCTGCGCCACAACCCCCTTTTGAATAGCAAAGCCTACTCTATTAAATATAAAATTTGTGTCCTTGGCCGCAGGAGAGTTACTCTGCACCACCTTCTGCACCCGATCTAAAAACCGGATTGCATCGGGAGCAAGGCCCCCAAATGTGTCAAAAGCGAATGGCACAAAGACGTGTTGGTTTTCAAGACAAGCAGCTTCATGTTTGTCAACTTTCTTGGATTCAACTTTTAAAACTGCTTGCCCTGCCACAAACCCCGAATCCCGAAGTCCCACCAAAGGAGACACCCCTGTGAGATCAACGCACGCGTGTTTGCCCTGCGCCCACCCGAACACAAGGACATCCGCTGGTCTTAGGGTGGACCGCCCCTCAAGTGGATCCGTCAAAAAATTAACCGGGGCTTCTTTCCTAGCTGAAATCCCTGCTCTTAGTAAGACGTCCCATAAGACATCCCTGACCAGGTCATGTCTGTATTTAAATCCTGGCAGCTCCTTACAGTGAAGGGCATGCTCCCCAAATTTGTCTAAACATGCCTTTTTGCAAACTGGACACGGCTCATCAACTGGGAACATGGGAATCATGAGTCTATACTTAAGGATAGCCCGATATTCAACAGCCGACATGCGTTGTCCAAGCCCATCGATGGGAAGGACAGTCAAGAAATCCTGGGCATGCGCTCCTTTAAGGCATTCAAGCACAGCTTTCTGGCGCGGGGACATGGAAAACTTTTCTCCTATAGTTTGAAGGGTTTTACCGGTAAAAGCACTCGCCAAAATATTTTGAGGTTTTTTGGGGGCGGTGTCCTTATCCATAAACCCGCCCAAATCAAAGTCCGGGAGAGAGCTGCGAATGTTGTCTAAGGCAAGCTCATAATCCAGGTCCATCCCCACCAACCCGCTATTCCTTAAGATGTGGTCTTGAAGGTCCCAGGACTGCACCCGAGAGGCCACAAAGCATAGGCAGACACGTCCTCCGCCGAACAAAGACCAAGCCCTCCCAACCGAATCGGCAAAGATGCTAACCGCCATTGAAATTCCCCAAAGAACGCCCCTCCACAAACCACAATATCTTCCGCCGCTTCACGAAGGCCTTTGTCAAAAATGGATACAGCCTCATTGGCCATGGCCGGTGGACATGTTCGAAGGCCAAACAATAATTTGGCAACGCCCATACATGAACGAAGCAACAAAAGTTCACTTTGGGGGTCCCTCAATTTCTGCAGAGAGAGCATTAGTTCTATTGCTTTCTTAGCCCTTTTAATGACCAAAGAGCTAATATACCCCTCATCCCGACTAACGGCCCCTCCTAGAAGCTTAACACCTCCTTCTGGTCTCCCTATCTCACTAGGAAATAAACCAGGCTTCTCTTTCGCTCCGTTGCACGATGGCCAAAAAACTTCAGATTTCTTAATATTAAGCGTAAGACCCAAATTCGGTCCCTCGGCTCGGATGATATCAAAAGCCTTAGCCACTTCCTTGGCCTCTCCAATAATCGTACCATCATCTAGGTACCAAGCATGGAATGGAAGGGAACAACACTCCTCCAACCGACGAACCAATGGGTGCAGGACAAGCGCGAAAAGAAGCGGCCCTAATGGGTCCCCCTGCTGGACCCCGGTGGATGCCCCCATACAAGTATCACCCACATAAAGCCTAGCAGGCTGGGCATAAAGAAACTAAACCCAAGGGTAAATAGATGGGCAGCGAACGCTCACCTCCCGCAAAAGAATCGTCCTGTTAACTAAGTTGAAGGCATTCGAAAAGTCGACCGTGAGCATAACCATGGATCCTTTATCGTGGAACGCATTCAGAAACCTGTTCGCGCTGTGAAGGATGGCCTCAGCCCCATTGGGAACCCCAACCCCATATTGATGATCACCCAAGTATGTCGCCATCTCCTTCCCAACTTTACGCATAGCTACTTTAGAGACTAACCTTCGCCAAATGCCCCCAACCGCGATAGGCCTAATCCCATTATCGGGCTTAAGTAACGGAGTCAGGGGGCAGATGCAATAAACTCGGCAAGGGCCTTAAGGCAAAGCCCCCCCAACCAGATGTTAACCACGTCAGTGATAGCCAAGAGCAGATCAGAAGGTGATGAGGACCCCTGCCCACAAAGTGCATCCAAGATATGTTGAGCTCTAAGGCCATCCCTCCCGCATGACGTCCCTTTCGGAAAGGATTTAATATTTCGTAACACACAATCCGCGTCGACCTGAAGGGCACCCTCAGAGGGTAAGACATTAGGCAATGCTGGGGGATCGGTGACGGGGTGTTTATCAATCAGGGCCTTCAAGGTGGAATCCCCAAATGGAGCACCCCCGGAGGAACATAGAACCTTAACTGCGGCTGTGAAATGGCCATCAGCGACCTTCCGCAAACATTGCTTGACATTGCCCCCGTTATCAGAGACAGGCCGGGTGTTGGGCCTGCTAACTAACCCTTCAGCAGATTGCATTAGGAGCGGGAGGGCAAGCTCCTCAATCCCATTCCCGTCTTTCCACATAGCTAAAGCCCTCATTATACTGCTGCACTGCAATGATTTGCGGTTCCCAGAGCGCCGCTCTTGCCAATTTTTTTAGAATTTATAAAAGGGTTTTAATAATTAAAAACGAATTTATAAGATTAAATGTATAATATATATATTTATTTGATTTGTAAAACATTAATAAAAAGGGACAAAAAGGAATCGCCATTGCCGGGACTCGAACCCGGATGGCTCAGGAGGCAAGCATCAATCACAACCACTTGGTCCAGACCAGTGGTTGTGATTATTTCAGTTTTAATTAAATTAAATACACTATGCTGAAACAGTTTATCCCCAAATCAAATGTTCGAAGCCCTAGATTTAGCAATTGACTGATTCGCACATCAATAGCCCAATTAATCATAGGGCTATTGATGTGTGGATGCCGATGAACATATCCCACATAAAACATTTCACTTACAAAGTTGTTTCGAGCTTGATTGATCGGTCAACCCAATAAGTCAAAAACACGATCGTGGAGAATGAACAGATTATAATTAAGAAGATTGGAGGTTAAGAGAGGAGTATTGGCGAGTTGTGAAGGCTCGAGAATGTTCAATTTATAGTGCCAAGCACTGGATCGATGAAATGGCATGTGTTGACCAACATTCAATGATATACGCGTAATTGGTTTAATTGGGTATCAATTGTTTGATAATTAACGTGTTGATGAGTCACTGATGGACGATAATTGTGTATAGTTGCCAATTACAGCCAAATCATGAGTTAATGGGATTGTTTATGGTATGTCGTGTGTCACAGTTGACTTTCCAAGTCAACTGTGACGTTATAAACAAGTGATATTATTAAAGCGCGCCGGGTTTTGAACAAACAAGGGTGCCAGCCCAGCTGGTTTATGTGTGTGTGTTGTTTGGGCCGGTCTTGGGCGCGGGTTCGATTCCCGGCCCAAGCGTTTTATTTTTTGATAATTATTCAAGACTTATCCATATTATATTTATAATATATATAGTATTAGGGTTTCAAGAATGCGACAAAAATAATTAAATGCGAACAAAATACTAGAACTTGACGTTTTATTAATGATGATCGTGTAACGTACAAGTTTAAATGCGTAATGTTACAGTCTCCCCTACTTTTAGGAACTTCGTCCCGAAGTTGGAGTTGGAGAGCCTGGTGGAAAAAGATGTGGATACTTCGACTTCATCTGGTCTTTTCGTTCCCAAGTGAACTCTGGGCCTCGTTTAGATTCCCAACGAACCTTAACGATTGGAATGCGACTGCGCTTGAGTTTCTTGACTCCAGTATCAACAATCTCGACGGGTTTCTCGATAATGTGCATGCTTTCATCAATTTGCACATCCTCAAGAGGAACATGAAGGTTCTCATCTGCTAAGCATTTCTTGAGATTCGAAACATGGAAGGTCGGGTGAACATTGCTTAGCTCAGGTGGAAGATCAAGTTTGTAATCCACTTTTCCAACTCTGTCAAGAATTTTGAAGGGGCCTACGTATCGAGGAGCTAGTTTTCCCTTTCTACCGAAACGAATTACTCCTTTCCAAGGGGATACCTTAAGTAGTACAAGGTCCCCAACTTGAAATTCCAAGGGTTTACGACGTTTATCAGCATAACTCTTCTGACGACTTCTAGCCTTAAGAAGATTATCCTGAATAAGTTGAATTTTTTCGGTGGTTTCCTGGATTAGTTCGGGTCCAGTGATACGAGCTTCACCAACCTCAGTCCAACAGACAGGTGAACGACATTTACGACCATAGAGTGCCTCGAAAGGAGCCATGTTAATGCTGGCGTGATAACTGTTGTTGTATAAAAACTCAACCAAAGGAAGATGAGAATCCCATGCGCCACCAAAATCGATGATACATGCCCTGAGCATGTCCTCAAGTGTCTGGATGGTCCGTTCAGTCTGACCATCTGTTTGAGGGTGATAAGCAGTACTCAGGTTCAACTTGGTACCCAAAACATCTTGCAGAGAATCCCAAAAGTGAGAGGTGAAACGACCATCACGATCAGAGATAATGTCCAAAGGTATACCATGACGACATACGATTTCACTTACGTACATCCTTGCCAACCTTTCCACAGAATACTTCTCACGAATGGGTAAGAAGTGGGCTGACTTGGTCAAACGATCGACGATTACCCAAATACTGTCAAAACCTTTGGGTGTACGAGGGAGTTTGGTGAGGAAGTCCATAGCTATGCTCTCCCATTTCCATACAGGAATTTCTGGTTGTTCAAGCATACCAGATGGTCGTTGATGTTCAGCCTTGACCTTTGAACAAGTGAGGCATTTTGCAACGAAAAGAGCAATGTCTTTCTTCATACCAGGCCACCAATAAGAATAACGGAGATCTTGGTACATCTTGTCAGCTCCAGGATGAATAGAATAACGAGACTTATGAGCCTCGTTCATGAGAAAAGTACGAAGATCATCACGGTCAGGAATCCACAGTCGATTAATAAAATAGAGAAGACCATCAGGTTTGGTTTCAAGTTGAGTTTCAGCACCACAAGACATTTCATCGTACATATTACCTTGGGTGACTGATGTATGTTGAGCCTGGAGAATGCGATCCTGAAGATCAGTACGAACTCTCGCACATTGAAGTTTGATACGCTCTTTACGACTAAGTGCGTCAGCCACAACATTCGCCTTGCCAGGATGGTAGCGAATTTCACAATCATAGTCGTTAAGTAACTCAACCCAACGTCATTGCCTCATGTTAAGATTCTTCTGGTCGAAGACATGTTGGAGACTTTTGTGGTCCGTGAACACCACACATTTGGTCCCATAAAGATAATGTCTCCAAATCTTGAGAGCAAAGACAACAGCGCCCAATTCAAGATCATGGGTGGTATAATTCTTTTCGTGAGTCTTGAGTTGTCGAGACGCATAAGCAATAACCTTTCCTCGTTGCATGAGAACACAACCAAGACCTTGGTTCGATGCATCACAATAGACCACGAAATCATCATTACCATCAGGTAGAGACAAGATAGGAGCTTCACAGAGTTTCAGCTTAAGAGTTTCAAATGCTTCCTCTTTCTTTGGTCCCCACTCATAGGGTTTACCCTTGTGAGTTAAGGTAGTGAGAGGAACAGTGATCTTGGAGAAATTGGCGATGAATCGACGATAATAACCAGCCAAACCAAGGAAAGAACGGACTTCAGTTGGAGTTTTAGGAACACTCCAATTTTTCACAGCTTCGATCTTTGCGGGATCAACATGAATTCCATTCATATCAATGACATGTCCCAAGAATTGAACTTCCTTAAGCCAAAATTCACATTTTGAGAACTTGGCATACACTTGTTCTTTCTTTAGGAGACCCAAGATGGAGTGAAGATGTTGCTCGTGATCGGATTTTGATTTAGAGTAAATCAAAAAATCATCGATGAAAACGATCACGAATTTGTCGAGGTAGGGTCTACAAACCCGATTCATCAAGTCCATAAACACTGCGGGAGCGTTGGTTAATCCAAAAGGCATAACCATGAATTCATAGTGACCATAGCGTGTGCGAAAAGCTGTCTTGGGAATATCTTCATCGTGGACTCTAAGCTGATGATAACCAGAACGGAGATCAATTTTTGAGAAGTGGGTTTCTCCTTGAAGTTGATCGAAGAGATCGTCAATCCTAGGCAGTGGATAACGATTCTTGATGGTGAGTTTGTTGAGTTCACGGTAGTCAATACACATTCTGAGAGAACCATCCTTCTTTTTAACGAACAAGACAGGGGCTCCCCATGGAGAAGAACTAGGGCGTATGAACCCTTTATCAGAAAGTTCCTGTAATTGACTGGCAAGTTCTTGCATCTCGGAGGGTGCAAGACGATAAGGAGCTTTGGCGACAGGATTAGCACCAGGAACAAGATCAATTCTAAATTCCACTTGTCGAGCAGGAGGCAAACTAGGTAAATCCTCTGGGAAGACTTCAGGATAGTCTCGAATAATAGGAATGTCTTGGATACTTTTGCCTTTGTCCTTCTTCTCTATCACGTTAGCTAAGAAGGCTGTATACCCCTTTCGTAAGTACTTTTGGGCAGTAGTACAAGACATGAGCTTAAGCTCGCCACAGGGTTTCTCACCATAGATCTTCAAAATCTCACCAGATTCGAGAGGAATGCGTATGACTTTCTCAAAGCACAGAATTTCGGCACGATGGGTTGACAACCAGTCCATGCCTACTATAACATCAAAACTTCCAAGATGCATGGGGATGAGATCTATAGGGAAGATATGATCGTCGAGGTTCAACAAGCAGTTACGAATAATAGAGTCGATCGAAATAGACTTGCCATTAGCTACCTCTACCACTAAAGGTTCCTCTAGATTAGTGTGGGGTAAGTTAAGTAAAGGTTCAAACTTCAGTGACACAAATGACTTATCAGCTCCCGAATCAAATAATATGGATGCATAGTGGTTATTAATGAGGAACGTACCATTCACCACTTCGTTGTTGTCACGAGCCTGGTTAGCATTGAGATTGTAGGCGCGACCTCGAGCACCTTGGTTCTGGTTGCGGTTCTGGTTTTGGTTCTGGTTACGATTAGGGCAATTGTTGATGTAATGATCAGGGCTGCCACACGCGTAGCATTGACCACGAGCAGGCTTGTTGTTTTGTTGATTGGGAGCTGGGTTGTTTCTGGCTGGGTTGTTTTGGGCAGCAGGGGCTTGACAGGCGTTGGTGTAGTGTCCATACCGCTTACAGTTATTACACTGGCGGCACGGTCTACTAGGAAGATGATGGTATTGACAAGTGTTGCAAAGAGGGTGAGTCCCGCCATATGGCTTCTTGGCTGGGTTTTGGGCAGTAGGTGGAGTGGTAGCAACCATGTAGTTCCTAGCCTTGTGCTTTTTGTTGCTTGAGGTCTCAGGCTTGACTTCAATTGCGGGCTGTGGAGTGTCTTTGGCAACCGTCTTCTTAGTGCCCTTACGGAAGAGAGTACCGTTCTTCACGTGATTATCAGTAAGAGTGGCCGCTAGACGTTTGGCCTCTTCCAAAGTCGCAGGATTCCTTCCCCAAACGGTGTCTTGGATTTGCATGGGTAGACCACCGATGTACTTCTCGATGGCTACCGGCAGGGGAGTGACTTTGTGAGGCAACAATAAGCTAAGCTCGTGAAAGCGGGTGTTGTAGGCAAGGTTTTCCCCACTATCTTGAGCTAGGGTGTGGAACTCATCTTCAAGCTTCTTAACCTCGTTGCGAGGACAAAACTCTTCTTTCATGACCTCCTTGACTTGGTCCCATGTCATAGCAAGAGCAACTTCGGCCCCACGAGTGCGCTTCTCCTCATTCCACCAAGTGAGTGCTCGTTTGTGAAGAACACTCATGGCGTAACGAACCTTGAAGTTGTCGGGGCATTCACTGTTGATGAAGGTATTCTCAATACCCTCAAACCATTGGAGGAGTCCTGTAGCTCCTTCTTCACCACTAAACTTTGGAGGATTACAAGAATTGAAGTGCTTAAGGGTGCAGGCTGGGAGACCATTTCCATTCCCGTTGTGGTTTCCATTTCCATTACCATTGCCGTTCCCGTTCCCGTTGCCGTTACCGTTCCCGTTGTCGTTCATTTGGATGACTTGTGCTAGCAAATTGGGAACCAGAGTTGCGATTTGCTGCGCCATTTGTTGAGAAATGATCGCAGCCAGTTGGGCATCGACACCATTGTTGTTGTGGTTAGGACCTTGGTTATGGTTATGGTTGTCACCACCTTCTTCGTGGTTCTCACCATTGCTGTTGCGAGTGCTGCGACGTGGAGGCATGATCTGTAATAGACACAATGAAATGAATGAGATTATATAAGGAATGTAATCATTTATTCATTAATTAAAATGAATAAACGAAAACGTTGACTTATCAAAGTTTCTAAATTCTAATAACATATGAAGACATGCTTTAGCCTATAAGTGAACACTCATCCCGAGAATTCCCAGGTAGGCATCCGGGTCCCTCGTCTGATTGGGATATATGCGCAATGCCAGCCTAGACAGAAGACTCAGAATACAGGCGTTCACCCTTCCAGATTGCACGTGTTCGTTATTAAAATCTAGAACTTCGACGAGATCTCAAGGGGGTTCAGGTTAAACCTGAGGATTTTGTCCTATTAATCTAATGGTGGATCAGGATTGCAGCAGACGAATAAGAGTAGTCACATGTAGGCTTAGGGTTATATAAGGTATAGGATAAGGATAGGATTAGGGAAGCAATTAGGGTTACAAGTAAGAGAAGCAAGTACTGTTTAAGTTCCTAAGGTTATAGTCTAGATTATTTTCTAATAACCTAATTCCCTATAACCAAGGCTCTGATACCAATCTGTAACACCCCAACCGATGGCGGAAACATCGAGGTGTCACGTAAGAACGAGTATACAGTAGCACATGGTAACCAAATTTTAGTTGAAATAAATTTAACTTGCAAATATCCAAAAATAGAAATACATAATAAGTTTTAATGTGGAAATCTAATACATCACAAAATCAAGCAAGCATAGACTTCAAATCATCTTCATGGAAATACTCTACTCTTCATGCATCATTATTTCCTGTTGAGTTGTAAAATGGGGGGGGGGGGGGTCAACTAGAAGTTGGTGAGAATACATAATCCATGTTAAGCAAATAGTTTAAGTATAAAAGTTTAGCAATTCATATGTCTATCGTAAGTTTAAGTCTACATGAAATAGCATAATATGTTGAATCGACATAATCAAACCTCCGACTAGTTTAGGTCCATCCCGTCATCTACGGTTCACCTTAGCAATATGTTGGAACGATAACAATCACCCACGCTACCTATGTAGGAGGTACGCGTATCCGGGCGGGGTTGTCAATCCAATAGATCTATTATTGAGTATCGCCGGCTTGGCCATAGCTAATGATTATGTAATGTTGAAACTCATTGAAACTGTTGTTGACTAATTCATGAGGCAATAAAGTTTACAACTAGACATGCATGTTGAATTGCTTAAATAAAATGTTGCAAGTATAAAGCATCGCATAAACATGGTTACGTAAACTCACCTTGGTATAGTATTAGGTATTGAGGAATAGTATGAGTGTAGCCCAATAGATTGCCAAGTATTACCCTATGTATAAGGCAACAAATAAGTCTAAGTCTATCTAGTCTACAAGTATATTCTAGGGTTTCGATTTGGGGATATCCAATTGTTGAATTTATAATAAAATGTTTAAATAAATAAAGGGAAATTTGATAATTAAATAAATGAAAGTCTTTTTATAAAGTTTGAATTTAGGATGTTCACAATAATGTGTTTGAAGTATAAAAATAATTTTTATAAAATTATTTTCTTTAAAATAGATTTTTAAATCTATTTATTACAATTTGCCAAAATTTAACTTTAATATTTAAAAATACTAAAATTAAAGAATTATTATTTTAAAAATTATATTTCTGTTCTAAATATTCATAAATAAATTGTATAAAATTTTGGTGCAAAAATATTAAAAATTGAATTTATTATGATTTAATTATGATTAAAACTAACAAAAATTGCTTAAAAATATAAAATATCATTTCAGTAAAGTTTATCATTGTACAAACTCAGGATAATTTTTGTGGAAATTTATAAAATTGTTTTGATATTTTAATGGAATTTTATAAATATAATAGAATAAAATTGATTTAATTATTATATATATTAAATAAATTAATTTCAGAAAACTAAAAATTGTAGGTGGAACATTTATATCAGATTAGTTAAAAATAATTTTTTTAGAATTTATAAAAGGGTTTTAATAATTAAAAACGAATTTATAAGATTAAATGTATAATATATATATTTATTTGATTTGTAAAACATTAATAAAAAAGGGACAAAAAGGAATCGCCATTGCCGGGACTCGAACCCGGATGGCTCAGGAGGCAAGCATCAATCACAACCACTTGGTCCAGACCAGTGGTTGTGATTATTTCAGTTTTAATTAAATTAAATACACTATGCTGAAACAGTTTATCCCCAAATCAAATGTTCGAAGCCCTAGATTTAGCAATTGACTGATTCACACATCAATAGCCCAATTAATCATAGGGCTATTGATGTGTGGATGCCGATGAACATATCCCACAGAAAACATTTCACTTACAAAGTTGTTTCGAGCTTGATTGATCGGTCAACCCAATAAGTCAAAAACACGATCGTGGAGAATGAACAGATTATAATTAAGAAGATTGGAGGTTAAGAGAGGAGTATTGGCGAGTTATGAAGGCTCGAGAATGTTCAATTTATAGTGCCAAGCACTGGATCGATGAAATGGCATGTGTTGACCAACATTCAATGATATACGCGTAATTGGTTTAATTGGGTATCAATTGTTTGATAATTAACGTGTTGATGAGTCACTGATGGCCGATAATCGTGTATAGTTGCCAATTACAGCCAAATCATGAGTTAATGGGATTGTTTATGGTATGTCGTGTGTCACAGTTGACTTTCCAAGTCAACTGTGACGTTATAAACAAGTGATATTATTAAAGCGCGCCGGGTTTTGAACAAACAAGGGTGCCAGCCCAGCTGGTTTATGTGTGTGTGTTGTTTGGGCCGGTCTTGGGCGCGGGTTCGATTCCCGGCCCAAGCGTTTTATTTTTTGATAATTATTCAAGACTTATCCATATTATATTTATAATATATATATATAGTATTAGGGTTTCAAGAATGCGACAAAAATAATTAAATGCAAACAAAATACTAGAACTTGACGTTTTATTAATGATGATCGTGTAACGTACAAGTTTAAATGCGTAATGTTACACCAAAGGACGTCCCGGACCCAGTCATGCCTATATTTGAAACCAGGCAACTCCTTACAATGAACCGCGTGTTCCCCGTATTTGTCCAAACATGCCTTACGGCAAATCTGACATACTTCATCTTCATGGTACATGGGGATCACCAAACGATATTTGAGAATTGCCCTATATTCAACCATAGACATGGTTTGGCCCAAACCTTCGATCGGGATAACATTCAGGAAATCTTGGGCATGGGGGCTTTGCAAGCATTCAATAACTGCCTTTTGGCGGGGAGACAGATCAAAAGCTTCACACAGGCTCTGTGCGATTTTGCCAAAAAGGCCATTCGCCAAAGTTTTTTGAGGCTTTGGGGGGGGGGGTGTCCTTGTTAGAAAAACCGCCAATATCAAAACCTGGGAGATAGTCATTTATCCTTTCGAGGGTTTGCACGTAGTCTAAGTCCACGTCGACAACCCCGCTATTTCTTAAGATGTGGTCTTGGAGATTCCAAGACTGAGCTCGGGATGCCACAAAAGCATATACCCCAAAATCCTTGGCTGAGATCAGCCCTAATCCTCCCAAACGCATTGGCAAGGTAGCCAGTCGCCACTGTAGGTCACCAAAGAATGGACCCCCACATACCACTATGTCTTCAATGGCTTCCCGCAGACCCTTATCAAAACATGATGCTGCTTCCTCCATCATGGCGGGTTGGCAAGTCCGCAAACCAAAAAGCAACTTAGCGACTCCCATATAAGATCTGAGTAAGAGGAGTTCACTCTGAGGATCCTGAAGGCAGGGCTAGATTCACCAAAAATATAACCTAATTGACCACACATACTTAGTACAAGAGAAGGGCGTTGGATGTGGATGGCAGAGGGCGTTGGAGGTGGAGGGCATCAACGTTGGAACGTGGAAACATATAATGAGCTTGGATACAAAAAGTAGGTTTATTGATCTCACATAGTCACATATTTACCTCATATATATTATTTATTGAGTAAAACAAATAAAAATAAAAGAATATAAAAAAAAGTATAAAAGTTAAAAACCTTAATAAACTATCGAACACAAACGAACATAAACGAACACGTTACCGAACGTCCACGAACATAAACGAACGAACGCGACCTGTGTTCATGTTTGTTCGTTTAACTAAATGAACGGAATTTTTTGTCCGTGTTCATCCATTTATCAAACAAACGAACACAAACGAATTTTCCGCCAAACGGTTCATGAACTGTTCGCTGAAAGTTCAGTTCATTTGCCGCCCTACCTACCCGAGAACAATAATCCACCCTAAAAAAAAAAGGTAAAAAGTCATCTACTTCCAAATCAAAATCTTGAAATGGCCTGCAAACTTTTTTCATAATTAAATTTCATTATATCCAATAGGGTTTACAATTTTATTTTTTCAATTTCCAATTTCCAATTTATAAGACAAAACCCTCAAAATAATATCATCTTCTTTCCCCCAAACACTCTTTCTGAACCCACACCCAATACACCCACCCTGTAACAGATAAGAAACACAACAATGGCCAACTTAAGAACATCAATGGATGCATCATTCTATGACCTCAACATAGCCACTCCACAAACTCTTCATGGCACTGCAAGATCAATTCCTGGTGAGCCTACACCCTTGGATGGAACAAATGCCGGTAAACTTGTTAGAATGCAACAATTATATTATTTGGGACATGGGTTTCCTTTGGGTATCATTCCTTCTTTTGCTCCACCTTTATTCCCTTCTTCTACTTCACAAAAGGAGTCTGGTTCTTTATCTCTTCAGGCTCTTTTGTTGCAAGAACCTAAAGAAAATTGGTATGTTTTTGTTTATTGTTTTAGTTTATGGAATGGGTTTGATTTTAATACCTATCTTTTGTTGTAAAGTTTGTTACTTTGTTGTTTACAGTTTGTGGTTTTGGCATAGTGAAGTCTATATTATAAAGTAAAGATTTTCATGTTTTTGTTTATTTTTGTTAATTTATGAGATGGGTTTGATGTGATTACAAATCTTTAGTTGTAAAGTTTGTGACTTTGTTGTGTACAGTTTGTGGTTTTGGCATAGTGAAGTTTATATTAGAAAGTATAGATTTTAATGTTTTTGTTTATTTTTTTTTAATTTATGAGATGGGTTTGATGTGATTACCAATCTTTAGTTGTAAAGTTTGTGACTTTGTTGTGTACAGTTTGTGGTTTTGGCATAGTGAAGTTTATATTAGAAAGTATAGATTTTAATGTTTTTGTTTATTTTTTTTAATTTATGAGATGGGTTTGATGTGATTACCAATATTTAGTTGTAAAGTTTGTGACTTTGTTGTGTACAGTTTGTGGTTTTGGCATAGTGAAAGTTTATATTAGAAAGTATAGATTTTAATGTTTTTGTTTATTTTTTTTAATTTATGAGATGGGTTTGATGTGAATAACTATCTTTTGTAGTAAAGTTTGTAACTTTGTTGTGTACAGTTTGTGGTTTTGGCCTAGTGAAATCAATATTAGAAAGTAAAGAATTTAATAGTAATTTTACTATCAGATAATGTCATGAAGTTTAGGGACTCAGTCATTGTATGTATCGAAATCAATAGATTATCAGAAATTTATAAATTGACTTCTAAAGGTCAAACTGTATCCAAATTTTGGAGTATATGGGTTGGAGGTTGTCTTTTAGCACTGATTTTTGTTGATCTTTGTTATGTGGAGGTTGTTTGGGCTGATTGGGCAGTTTCGTCCAATAAAGTTGTTATCTTCAGCTACAAGGGAAGCTTTAAAAGAGGATTTGGTGGTTCCTAAACTCAAAAATGTTGTCAAGAAGTTAATTGACAAATCATGTTATTCGGTTGGCTTATGTTCCCACCTGGATTTTAGTGAATCAACTTCAGTTATGCTAAATGTTGAACAAGATGGTCAAAGCAAGAAGCCGCGCGCCAAGGGCACTCTCCATCACAAGGCAAGTCTTCATTGCATACTCATTCTTTGTAGAGAAAGTGATCTTTATATTTTCATGTGTTTTTCTACTTGCATATTTCAACGAAAGGATTTTTCATTCACATTACAATATGATGTAATTTCTTGTATTTAAAGCTTTAGTTATAAGCCTTGCAAGTTGTAAGCATGTGGAACTTCGGGGATTATATATGCAATGATGGATATTAGTTGAGTTATCTTTTTATATAGATTTCAAACTTTTGGTTGATGATTTAGTAAAACCGCCGGATAGATGTCAAAAGCAACATTCTTTTTTTCACTACACGGTGATCAATATTACAATTGTTGAGGTGTAAGAAATTAGGTAAGAATATTGAGAAGAATATTCGTTTGTTCGAGGGCATTGTTATGATCATTTAACATGTTCATTTTTGTTGGTCCTATTTATTTCGTGGTAGTAAGGAAGTGATAGTGGGTCTTGTTTACTTTATATGAGGGAAAAAACGAGACAAAGCCCTTAAAATGTACAATGAAACGAGGGAATTTTTTATTGTTAAACTAATAACATGTTTGTATTAATTGTATATTTCTTCAAACGAATGCATTACTGTTAATTTTGCTTAAGCGGTGGTTTAATGTTGAATATCTTTCTTGTCCTTGGAAATACCCTAAAGGACTTAACAATCTTGTGAAAATAATGAAAACACAGTTATAACTTAGTATTATGTTATGATAATGAAGATGAATTAGGACATGCGTTTTAAAATTGATTATGTGATATTGAATAACGAGGAATCAGATAATCAATTAATCATCTTAATAAAACTTGTTGCATGAATTATTGCTTGGATGCTTTTGTTGTTTAAAGTTGCTATAATTAGATAATTGTTTTAGTGTTTGATAAATTCTGATGTTAAGAAACTAATATATATAATGACCAAACAAGACATTGTTATATATTACCAAAGTATTTGAACTTTTATTTATTAACTGATCTTATATTCAGGTAGAACACTCTCTGTCAAGCGGTTAAACATGCTTTAATTAATATGATCCACTTCAATATCTTCACTAGGCATAGGCTGACTTAACTTTATTGACTTCTTAGAAAGGTGTCTTCCCGAATTTTATGCGACAATGCTATTTGGTTTTTTAGTATCATTGATAAACAAAGTGCATCTTTTGGCTGCGACTCTTAATGAAAATAGTACGTAACGTCTAAAAAAAGGTTTGGGGTTCTAATCAATCATTTTGGCTTTTTTTTCATATTTCAGTTTATTTGATGTAATGAGAAAGGAAAACAAAAGACCAGATGAATAAAATATCAAATCTAGTTACTTGCATCCTTCTTGGTTTTAAAAAGCGCGCTCGAGGCGCGCTTAAGCGCATCTAGGCACCAACCCGTGCGCCTTATGTAACACTAGGCGAGCAGTGTACGAAAAGCGCAAGAAAAAAGCCCCCGAGGTGCGCGCTTTTCGTACAAAGGATGTTTTTGTGCTTAAAATTGTTATACATATAGCTAAAAAGGTTGTACATTTAAGTTAAATCATATATATACCTTATTTGTATCTATATTTTGAGTAAATGATGCTAAAAACCTATAGCATATATAAAAAAAAATATATAATCGTCTTGCGCCTCGCGTACGAAAAGTCCACCGCTTTTGCGCTTTGCGCCTCGGTTTTAGACCTCGTCGCTTTTGTGCGCTTCACGCTTTTTAAAACCAAGGCATCCTTCTATTTTTTAGTTTGGAAGTGAATATATGATATCCAATAAAAAAAAATAGATAATCAACCTTATTACAATCGGCTTTAGAATAGTATAAGATAGTGTATGGTTCTTCTTCCTCTGTTTGTAGCTGTAATAGTAAAATAATCAGATGTTTTAAATTTAATATCTACACTTTTGTGTGCTTAACTAATGCCAATGCTTTTTTTTTTTTTTTTTTTTAATTCATAGTTCAGCTTCCCAATCATGATATCACTTTGGAAGCTGCTTGGCCTGAGCTCTTTGTGGACCGCAACAATAAATATTGGGAAATGCCATTATCATTATCATTGGACTGTTTATCTCTTGTCTCCGAGTCAGGTTTAAGGTATCGTTTTGGCATCCACCAAAACGGTGGTTCTGCCAAGGCAGTTGACTTGGTTGATGGTCAACCTCCAACTTCTTTGAGCCAAGGAGTTTGTGCAAAAGCTGCTTTTTCTTATGAAAAAAGTAAAGATCTTTGGAGAACACCCGAAACAAAAGAGGATTTGGCTTTAGTTAAAACAAAACTGGGTGAATTTCGCAATATGGCTTATGATATATGTATGAATGAACCACACGCTACAGTATCTGGAATTTTCGGTATGCTTCTTGATTTTAGTAAATGCATAGTGTGTAATAGTGTTGCCTTTATCTCTGTGTTTAAATTGTTAAGTTTTAGTGGGTTTTTCTTGATGGCTATGTCAAATTTTGTATGGGTCGAAACGGGTCAGGTTGTGCTGATCTGCAACACTTTTTTGTCCAAAGTCTTTATAAATAGTTAACGTGTCAAGTATGACTGCAAAGTTTATATTGTTTCAATAATAATATAGCTTTTCAGCAAATGTTTAGGGAGGTTTTATACATTGAAAAGTGCACCATGTTAAACCTGATTCCATTTAACTTGATTTTATTAATTCTACCTATGAAGTTATGTTGCTTTTCGCATTATCGTTTGATTTAATTTGTGGACCCAAATAATATTAAATGGTAGGTGGTACTTGTGAGGCATGGTTAAGTGGGAAGAGAAGCCCTTTTGGCACAGATTTGTTTGGGTCAGTTGCTTTTGCAATTCAGCACGGGAAATTTAGAAATGATTATGGCGATCTCACTCGTTTTGATGCTCGTTTGGACATGTCATCAGCTTCAGCTTTAGTCAGCTGGCTTTCAAACAATTTAAAGCCTTCGTCGGTTTTGCCCCGACTAAATCTGAGCCTACAGCAACAGGTACTCTCTTCTACCAAAAACTAAAATTTTCTGTGTTTTTACTCTTTTTGGTCAAATGGGTCAACTTTTGAGGTAAAATATAACATAAATTCTTGAAACAATATAAACTCCTAATCATGTAGAACAGTAACGGTATTATCAAACTGGGACCAGAAAGCATCCTTTTATAGGACCTTGTCTACATTTCATAGTTGTTAAAAGCCATCGCCTCTTGCGCCTAGGCCCATTTTTTAGGCGAGGCGAGGCGTCTGCGCTTTGAGTCGAGGAAACTGCGCTTTAATACTTTAGGTAATGGTTTAGTCGCAGATTTCTGCTAGATTCCCAAATTCGTTAAATTATGGCTAGATTCCAGACAGATTTCTACTTTTATTTGAGGAAAATTACTTCTATACACTAATACATCAATATTTTAAAACTTTTGATACTAGCTAGATGAAAAAATTATAATTTTAATTTATTTTCTTTATTCGCTTTGTTTTTTTTTAATCTCAGGCCCTCGCTTTTTTTGCGCCTCGCGCCTAGGCCTCAGGCGAGGCCTATGCGCCTCAAGTGTGCCTAGCGCCTTTGATAACTATGCTACATTTATATTTGCAGATTGCAGGGCCCATTGTTTTTAAGGTAAGCACAAAGGTTGCATTAGATTCACGGAGTCAACGCATAGAGGATATAGTATATAGCTTGAATTATTCGTTGAGGTACCTTCAGTCGGGGAAGGTGGTGGCTTGGTATTCCCCCAAGAGAAACGAGGCGATGGTTGAATTGCGGGTTTTTGAGCTCTAGGACAAAACATAGATGAGTTCATTTTGTGTTGTTGGTTAGATGTTCAAATTTGTTGTAGACTATGGGTTTTGGGGATTGATTTGGACTTCGGATTTTGTGATTGGTTATATTTACCGAGGCAGATAAACATTTAAGTTGGTGTTATTTAAGTGCAGTTATCTTATATAATATAAACGCGCAAAAATAAGTGTATCAAGATGGTACCAACCTGAACCCGGACCCAAAAACCTGGGAGAACCGTCATCTTTGGCCAAAACCGTGCATAAATGTTGTTGATTGGCGATGAATCCAAAAGCGACCCACGCATTTATTTTGATGATTGGTCATTTTATACATTTTATTAAAAGTTTCGACTACTTTGACAAACATTAAAATATATTTAAAAAGCTACAGGTACCAGCTTCTAGCCAGCGGTTAGTTTGGCCAAACATACCCTATACATGACAACCCAGTACTTGACTATTTCGTCTCTTGTAATGATTTTACACGTATTGTATATCATGGCGGTTAGCTACAAGAATGACAACGTAGTCTAGGGTAGACTTTGGCTAAGGCTGCCAATTAGGCAATGTGACAATGAGTCACACATATGAAAGTCACCGTTAAAAAAAAAAGAAAAAAAAAAAAACCCTACAAGAATGCAAGCCATGTGCACCAAATGATTGTGCATTAGGGTATGCAAATATTGACCACAAGAAGATCAAAAAAAATCTTTCAATGGTGAATACATTTATTTTTACTTGGCCACATTCCTACATATGTAACCAAACTTTAAGAAAACATCATCAAAAGCTGTACATCATGTATCAATCCATTTTGTGTCCTTCCCTTTTATGCAGCCATATGAAAAAAAAAAAAAAAAAAAAAAAAAAAAAAAAAAAAAAAAAAAACATACTGTTTCAAGGGTTAAATTAAAAGGAAAAATAGAGATTTACCTTAACAAATAATGAAAATAATTATAGTAATAATATCAAATCATGGGTTCATTCTCTAAGATCTTCACATGTCTTTTGAAGCAACTTTTCCAAATCTTGAATCTGCTTATCCTTTTCTTGAATAACATCATTCGCGTTTTGTAACGCTTCATTATCATACTCAGCTTGTTCTTCCAACATCCGCAAACATTGTAAAGCTTCTGTATAAAGTGCAGCCTTTTCTTCTTGTAACCTATTAATCATAGCCATTGCTTGATTTGTAGCAACAGCCGATGCGTTTCTTTCTTCTTCCAACTCTTTATATAAAACACACATAACTTTTTTATCATGTTCAACCTGTCGTTTCAATCTATCAACCAAAGTTTCTCCTTCGATTTCACTCACAACGCTTCCATCAAATGAAATATTAGACTCGTTTCTTTCCAAAGATATTCGACGTTGAAGGAACTGCATACCCGATAATTCATCACTGTTTAAAGATAACTTCGGGCTTATTAAACTATCGTTCGACCTGTGTGATAATAACATCTTTAAATCTTCACTGACTCTTGTTGAAGAATCTTTGAAGGATTTCTGGTCTTGAAGCTTCACAGAGAGTTGTCTTCCTTTAGTGCTTATAGCAAGCTTATATGCATCACCAAGATCCAAATGATTTGACATTTGGTAGCCGTTTGTGGTTGCAGATTGATCACTTTCTGTAACCGGGTCTTTCATATCTTCATTTGCGATTGGAGGGTTGACTACATAACAGACAATTGTTAGTAACTTGTTTAGTTTATGATATATGAGTTTGGTATTAATCATGGAATCGGATCCGCTTCTCATATTTCATATTCAATACTAGTGTGAGGTTTTAACAACTTTACGGATTTACTTATCAATGGTCGTATAGAATTTTTTTGGTATATACGGTTTCGACACCCCGAAACTAGTGATTTCCGATTCCCTAAAGTTTCGGGTCAAGCTTCACCACTGGTCATGGCGTCACACAAGTCTATATATAATAATGCATGCAAACTCCTATGCTGTTTTGCTTACAAAATAAGTAGATTTTTATGTAATAATATAGTTCTGGTAATAATATAATCGGAAGCATTAATCTGTTTATCCAGATTAAAAATAATCAAATCATCACTCTCAATACGCACATCCAAACACCCTTTGAGAAGGAGATTAAACTTACTTGTGTCTAGCAACGCATCAGCACGAGTTTCTGCATTATTGGATGGTGGAGCCTCATCAGAAGACATTTGTTCAGCAATATGAGACGACTGTTCCTTATTTTCATCATTCCGCCATTTACCTTCATCTATATCACGTGTTGCAATGGTTGCAGAATCATCGTGAAGATCACGACCTTCAAACTGTGAATCAGACTTTAAATGAACCTCAGGAATGCTACCAGAAACCGGGATTTCTAATTCATTATCAGATCTAACTTCTACTTTCTGATACTCAAACTTTGACGAATGAGAAATTTGATTCTTTTCGGTGTGAGAAGATTCAAAAGATTCAAGTGACTCGTCCACAAAAATGCGTTTTTCATCCTTAAAACGCTCACCGTTCACAAATAAAGATTCAGAAGCATGAAAATGCGTTGAACTATTCGGAAGCAAGTTTTTCATATAGTCTCTCGAAACATATTGCTCACTGCAACAAAAACAGATTCTTGAACTCAAAGGATCATGATTCTGTAACGGGTTAGATCCCGCTTTTCTTACTAATAACCGAACGGTTTCATCATTGAACTTGTTCTTAGTCTTGTTGGCAAGCGACACACGACAATTTTCACATATCTCATGAACATTGAAAAGAACTAGAGAAGAAAGCTCAGACTTGTGATGTTTACAGATTGTATCCCAATAAGATCCTGTTTTATTCTTGGCGAGAACATGAACATGATCATAACTTGCGCACAATACACATGGACCTTGAAGTTGACAGTAAGACGCAAACTTTGCAATAAAGCACGTAAAACATGCATCGATGAACAACAAAAACATGAGTATCCATTCAGAAACTGCAAACTCCAAAGCTTTTGAAAGCTTGTCGAAATAATTGGGCGACTTAAAAGACGAAATATTTTTCTGACCCATTTCAGAATATGCCGATTTCCAACCAAATAACAAACAGATCAGTAACCCTGGAATCACACTGAAAAAAAAATTTAACAAAAAAAAAACAGTACATAATGAGTTCTCTAAACATGCATAGAATACAAATCCACACACTCTATGAAATTATTAATCAATTAAAATGTTTTAGAGGGTGTTTGGGATTGCTTTTTGAAAACTGATTATGCGTTTTGCTGCAGTAGGGGTGGAGCTGCTTTTGGATTAATGCGTTTTGATAGCCTAAAAATCCATTTTAAAACTCAATCCTAAACACTAAAAACTGATTAATTGCGTTTTCAAAACGCAATAATTTAAAAATCCATTTCAAAACTCAACCCCAAACACCCTCTTAACTAAGGAGCTACTAACAGAAAGTCAATCTAGACAGAGAATAACACAAATTCAGTTGATATATAACATTCAAGATTTGAGTTTTGGAATCAAAGTCATCAGCTTTATCCTATAATACTTTAAGTTCAAAGGCAAGAAAATAAACTTAAACTATCTCAAACAAATTAATATCATAAGTTACTAATGCTTCAACAAACAAGAAGATGAAGGGAAACCCACAAACAAATAAAGATTTTTTATGAATAAAATCAACCAAAAATTAACATTTGATGAAAAGGGGTTGAGATCAAACCTGATGAATAATAGAATACAATGCAATGAAGATTTGAAGAGACAGAACAGTTGGGAATGAAGTGAAAGAATGGATCTACTGTTAGATTAAAAAGTGTGGTAATTAAACAAATATATTTGGTTGTTTATTTTAGCGACGATGATGATGAAGGAATTCGCCAGCATGTTGTGTGTGGGATTGAAATTCGATAAAATCCAGTTAAAAGAGTTAGTGGTCGGTGACCAAAGTAGCATTTCAAACAAACATTAGTCAATAGTAATCAGGGTCTTGTTCGTAAAACATTTTCTTAAGAGTGTCACGGGTGATTCACTTGAGAGCATGTTTGGCTCTCCTTATTTCCACCTCCTTATAACTTATAACTTTTTCAAAAACTTAATAAGTTACAAAAAGTGTTTGGCAAAAGGAAAAGGACTTTTTGTTTTAACCTTTTGTAAGCCTGTGATAACTTGTTTTGAAAAAGTAAGGAAGGAGTGACTTTTTGAACCTCCTTATAACTTATTGATGGTTATTTACCTATATGCCATTATTATATCCTTACACATTTCCTCCTTATGCCCTTTTTGGTCATTTTACCTAAATAAGTTAAACCAAACACTTTTTTACAAACTAACTTATCAACTTATTGTTTTTCCCTACCACATAAGCTAATCCAAACACTTTTTTAAAAACTCCTTTTTAAAAAGTCATAAGTTAATAAGTCCTTTTAACAAAAAGTCATTTTTGCCTCAAATAAGTTTATTGGTTTTTGCTAATCTTGAATTGTCATATGATTTTACTTATTCACTTTAGTGAAATACGATTTTAGAGGCAACAATACCCTAAACTATTATACTGAAATATTTTTTTCTTTGTTTAATTATTGTTTTAAATACAATAAGCATTTTAACTATTACATGAAAACTTAAAAATTAAAATAAAAAACCCAAATTACTATATATACTAAACCATAAAAGGCTGCGGAATAGTAGCAGTTTTGTCATCTTCTTCTTGTCGACGTTTGTCTTCTTCCCTATCAATACTTCACTTTCTTCTCCACCTTCTTTTGCACTCTTAGCCCTCTCTCTTCCTAGGACTAAACCACACTACAAAGTCTTCACCACAACCCTATCAGCAAAACCCGGGAAACCCCGCCCTCATCACTTCGCTTTCCCCAGATTTCCTCACAAACCACCCTCCCACCCACCCAGAACCGCCCAAAAATAAGGCCCGTCAGCAACGCCGTGCCGCCGTCAGTTTCCGACCAACCCAAACCTTTCTCGATATTCTGTAAACTTTGTTCTACAACTTTTAAGCATTATGGTCGTTACACAAACACCTTTAATCGCATGATTATGATCAATATTATGATAGGAAATCGGCTCGCCGGAACCGTTGCCGATTTCCGGCCACGAGGGCTGCCGGAAAATCGATATGTATTTGCGACTATGCAGCGTTTATGTGATGGCGGCGACAACGCCACCGCCGCGAAGCGGCGGGGACATGACTAGTTAAAACCAAAACTTATTCAAGCTTCTAATTTTCCTTTAAGAAAAATCCAAATTTAAATTAATAAGGAAATAAAACTCAAATTTAATTAAAGATAAAATAAAAAAAACCCAAATTTCCATAAATTTATCTTCTTTCACCCACAACCTTCAAACCCTAAATAAAAAAAAGAGTAAACTGCACGGATGGTTCCTGTGGTTTGCACGAATTGCACCGATACCTCCATATATTTTCAATGGTCCCCAACGTTGATATTTTATAACATTTTGGTCCTTACTAGCTAACTTCGTTAAAATTTTCAGTTAAGTCAATGTAAAATGACTAAACTACCCATAGGGACCATTCGAACACTTTAATTTTTTTACATATCTTCTTGAACCACCACCACCACCACCATCATAATACTGACATGCTTTTTATAATGCCATATCAGGATACTGCCATGTATAAACCCAAACATGCCACCCTAATCGCAATCATCATTTGTTCTCTCAACACTTTTTTGGCGTGATTCCATTCTCCATCCATTAAAATCCTCTTAACCCATTTCCCTTACACAACAAATCCCTCAATCACACCACAATGCAGGTTATTATTATTATTATTATTATTATTATTATTATTATTATTATTATTATTATTATTATTATCAATGGATCCTGTTTTCTTTTACCTTTTCGTATCTTCTGTAGCAAGACGAGCTGGTTCTTTTTGGGAGAATATGATTCGAATCTGATCTTGTTTGTTAATTAGTGAGGGTTTCAGGCAGGAGGTGTTGAGGGGTGAGGTGACGGGTTTAGGTTCTTCATCTGAAGGTCGAAGTGGTTTACTCTCAATTTTGTTACATATTCAGTCTTCAAATAATGAAGAATCTGACCCCGATAGCGGACAATTAGTATATGTGTGACACCCGACATGTTCGGCTTAAACATTTTAGTAAAACATAAGTCTACCTTAGCGAGAAACATTATAAACGGACTTAACTAGGTTAGTTGAGTCGGGTTACGATAGAATTGTCCAGGGTTCAATGATCTGGAGGATCGTTGGGAATACACTAGTACCGGGTCCCGTTGTTGGTAAAATTACATGAACCAAATCAAGTAGGACAAGTAGATTATTAATACATGTGTAACATAACATGATAATATGTGCTACAAGGTGTGAACATGATTATACGCTAGAATGTGTTTAAATGCGTTACACTACAAAACTGGAAAACATGGAAACACACAAGTCCTGGTTCGACCCATGGCGTGGGGGCGAACCTGGAACTAAGTCTTGGTTCGACCCTTGGAAAAGGGACGAACCTGGAACAACCTACATAACTTATTCATTCGACCTTGCAAAGGGGCGAAGGTGGCACCTTCGACCCCATGCAAGGAGCGAATGTGGAACTGTATACATACAACACTTTGTCATTTTTCACCATTTCACAAACCCTAGTCGTCTCTAAACACTCTCAAACGATTTTTATCACTGAGGAAAGAGTTTTTGCTCTTGTTTTTCATAATCTAACCTACAAACAACATCTAATCAAGAATCCAAGGTGTGTTCTTAATCCTAAACCTTTTTAAAGCATTTTAATTCGTTTTCATCTAACCCTAAATGTCCAGATCTGTTCTAAGGATGTTTCTATCAATAAAAACCTTTTAAACATCTTTCTAAACCTAAACCTTATCATTAAACATAGGTTTTCATATCAATAAACATATGTCAATTATGTGTTATGTGATATTATGTGTTGTTTTATGATTTGCTGCTGTACTAATGTTAGAAACATGATCTAGGACTGCTATTGATGTTAGTTTAGAATTGTTTATGGTTACAATTAGATGAATGATGATATCATGTCTAATTTTGGGATTTTAATAAGCTAGGGCTCGTTGCATGCTAGTATGATCAATAGAACTTTCAAGGTTTTCAAATACATGACAAACTGAGCACTTTTAAGATGATTATGGATTGATTTCAAAAACTTTCCAAATTGGGTAAAGATTTCATGCATGATGTGACATTTTCATAATTTTGCCATTTTGGGAAAGGACTAAAATGAACAGGTTTTGGGGCAAAATTGGTGGGGTTTTGTGGGGATATGTTATTCATACTTGACTGCTGTGATTGATGATGTTTCGTGGTGTTTTCGGATGTTTTTGAAGCGTTTTGGGGAAAAACAATCTGCCAGGGTCGAACCTAGGCACCTTCGACCAGTCGTGGGGTCGAAGGTGGAATCCCAGGGTTGAACCTGGACAATATAGGTCGAAACTGTTTCAACGGGTCGAATGTGGCTTCCAAAGGGTCGAACGTGGTTAAAAAGGGGCGAAGGTGGAACAAAATTTCCTGGTTCGACCCTATGGAATCAAAAATGAGATTTTTGATGCAAACTAAGTGTTTTATGCTTGAACCTTGTGTGTAATCTATGCGTACTTGATTAGTTAGGGTAATGAGTCACCAACAGGATGTCGGTCGGTCTAGTGTGTCGGTTGAACATTCAAACACGTTTTAAAACATACTTGGTCACGATCTGGACAATCAGGGACTAGATAACCTTATGGTTATTAGTCGGAACACTTATGTGAACATTTTGATAGATCTCCGGTAGTGGGATTATCAAGGGCTTGGCTTTCGTATATTACTAAAGAACGCGACCTAAGGTGAGTTCACGGCCCCACTTTTACTGCTTTTACTTTTGGGGGAGAAAACATGCGCTAAACTTATTTTGGTAACATATGTCATACTATGATTTAACTTTGCGTTGCTGTACGATCTTTGAAAGTCCCAGGGGAAACCATGAATGTGCGGGGTTGCACAACGGGGGGAATGTGGATAGATCTATTGGGTTTGACAGGCCCCACTCGACAGCTTGGAGGGCCGGGCGGGTGCATATTGTCTCGAACTTGCTAAACATTGCTGAACACTCGGGCTGAACACTGGTAACAGTCTAGTAATGGTTTTCCAATCGTAGTAGTAATAAAACATACGCCTAGCTAGCGTACTTGGTAACATTGATATAGTATGGACATGGTAACATTGTGGTAACCTTTGGTAACATATTGAACAAACCTGTGAACTCACCAGCATTATATATGTTGACGTCTCTTTTGGCATGTTTTCTCAGGTCGCTAAGGTAGCATCGGTTGGACTAGGCACACGGGTCTGCATTGACGTCTAGGATTAGTTGCACGTTTTGAAATAAGTGTCTTGAATACTTTGAAACACCGTTTTGTAGCTGATTAAATTCTTTAAATGCTTCCGCTTATAAAATCGTTATTTTTGGGTTTACTTATTTCATATAGTGTTGTTTATTGTGACCGTTGACTTGAATTCCTGGTTTGTCATGCGTCTCGCGGTAAAACCCCGCAGTGGAAATTTGAGGGTATGACAATATGATAGTTTCGATCTAATTGAATTAAAAAAGTCACCTCCGCTGCTATTTTGCTGGAGAACTTTATTAAACTCAATTGAAATTGATGATGTTCCATCTACACTAACCATTGAAGCTGTCTAGGCACTCTCGTTAGGAGCTTTGAATTTTTGTATGGATAAGAGGTCAGTTTGACTTGATTCCATAAATAAATGGTTTTATTTATTTTTTTTGAAAAAATGCTTTCATTCACAAAACGCCGAAACCGGACTTCAAAACAAAGACCGACGGCTCAAACCTTTACAAACATATACAAAGGATAACGACTCCACTCTTTCCAAACCACCTTATTACAATTAAATCTACTTTTGACCCACAAAAACGTGCACGACTTCACCATAGCGACAATACTGTCCACACTAGGCCGTGTCCCATTAAAGACCGAATCATTCCTAGCTTTCCACAATGACCATATCGATACCACAATAATCCCGTGCACGATCTTCTTACTCTTCTTACATCCTTTAACCGTTTTGTATATCTCCAAAAGGTCTTTTATCTCAAACGCATAAATGGGATCAAGTCTGCACCATCTACCAATCCATTCCCAGACGCTAGTAGCTATAATACAATCGGACAAAACATGCATCACTGTTTCGTCAAAACAGTTACACCATGGACAGCTTCTGTCTTCGATATCTACCTTGCGTTTCACCAACTCCGTTTTTGTAGGGATCCTGTTCATTTCTGCTCGCCACGCCATAATCAAACACTTTATAGGAACCCACGTGACCCATTTTATAACAAAGCACTGTTCGAAACCTGTCCTGTGCATCAGCAGCTTAGTCACTCCATTCGTAGTGAATCCGACGTCAGTCTCCGCCGCCCAGACCCACGAGTCTTGCCCTGAAATCACTTCTGCACTCGCCACCAGCCCGCACAAGTCCACCCATTGTAGAATCTCATCTGTCTGCTGCACATTATCTATCCAGTCACATGTTATTACCCTTCGGCTGTTAACAGTTATCGTCCTCTCCGCTATAACACAATTCTTTTTGTCTTCTAACCGATACAATAGAGGAAACTTATTCTTCAACGGACAATCTCCCAACCAAATGTCAAGCCAAAACCGTATCGTATTCCCATTCCTAACGTTTGCCCTTATAAATGAGTGCATAGGCGTCTCATTAACTTTTAATCCCGCTATCACTTTAACAATCGCCTTCCAATTCCCAGTCGCATATTTGTTGACCGGAAGAAATTCCCACATATTATTACTTTTATGACACGCCTCTATAACCTTCGTCCATAGAGAATCCTTGTTAGCCCGAAAACGCCATGCCCATTTAAAGATAAGCGCCTCGTTGACATCTTGTAACCTTTTAACCCCCAAACCCCCTAACTTCTTAGGAGTTGTAACACGTTCCCATTTTACCCAATGTATCTTTTTACCGACATTAGTGCCCGACCATAAAAATTTCTTCATAATGCTTTCAAGACAATCTAACACTTTTTGGGGCGCCTTGTACAAAGAAAAATAATAAATCGGTAAACTTTCTAAAACCGATTTAATAAGTGTCAAACGACCTCCAATGGACAAAAGCCTCGCCTTCCAAATAGCAAGTCTAGCCTCAAACACCTCAATAACCTTTTTCCAACTCGCCACCCGATTCATATTTGCACCTACTTTTATACCCAAATACTCAAAAGGAACTCCGTCTCTTTTACATCCCATTTTCAAAGCCATCGTATCCGTTTCTTCCAAACTCGTACCCACCCCATATAAATTAGATTTAAATATATTAATTTTCAATCCCGAACAAACCTGAAAACATCTAAGAATTCTTGCTAGATTAACCATATTACCATCAGACCATTCTCCTAAAATAAGGGCGTCGTCCGCATAAAACATATGTGATATCTCCATCCCTTCTTTGTTGAGCTTAATACCTCTGAATTGTTCTTCCAAAATCGCTTTATCAATCATCAACGATAACGCTTCCATCACGATCAAAAATAAAAATGGAGATAATGGATCACCTTGTCTAAGACCTTTTTTGCAAGCAAACTCAAACGTTGGTGACCCATTTACCAACACTGCCGAACGCGCCGCCTTTAGAATACCAGAAATCCACAAACACCATCTTGATGGGAACCGCATTTGTTCCATCAAAGATATCAAAAAACCCCAATTGACGTTATCGTATGCTTTCTCAAAATCTATTTTTAACAAAAAAGCCTTTTTATTTTTCCGCTTCAACCAAGATAGCACCTCATTTAAAACAAGAGGCCCATCCAAAATATACCTTTCCTTTAAAAACGCCGATTGCGACTCCGAAATAACCTCCCCATTACCTTCTTAATTCTCAAGGCCAAAATCTTCGATATCACTTTATTCACCATGCCAATTAAATTAATAGGCCGATATTCTTTCATACACGTCGGGTTTTTACATTTCGGCACCAAAGTAACGAACGTTTTATTATCTTTTCAACGAGTACCATAGTGTTATATAAAAAACGGAGAAAAAAACGACTATTTTTTGTAACCCGACGGGTATTGTGTCAGGATCTCTTCTTTGAGAGATGCCACATAGGATGTGATGTGACAACTCTAGACTAATTAAAAAAATGAATAAATATGGTTTAAATGTTAACCTAATCTATTAAATACTTAATCTACTAAACGTAAATATTAAACTTTTATTATTTTCTCTCTCATGTTTTCTCCTATAACTTTTAAACGGCAATATCTTTTATATATGGGATTTTTTAAAGAAAAAAATTACACCAAATTAACGAACGTTTTATTATCTTTTCAACGAGTACCATAGTGTTATATAAAAAACGGAGAAAAAAACGACTATTTTTTGTAACCCGACGGGTATTGTGTCAGGTTTAGGATTAGTTAAAAAAAATTGTGGGTTCGGGTCGGGCCTGGAATTAGGTGATACCCATGAATTTTTTAAAATGATAATATGATAACTTATGACAGGGATTTGTTTAAAATAAATAATAATAATAATAATAATATTCGTTAATCATATATTGGTAAGTCATTAATTATGTTGTCATATTAAATATTTTATTATGTCATATTAGATACTTTAACCCGGGACGCTCCCGGGATAAAAACTAGTATATATATATTGGAAAGGGATTAATCCTACATGTCATATTCTTATGCAATCTCTTCTTTGAGAGATGCCACATAGGATGTGATGTGGCAACTATAAACCAATTAAAAAAAAGAAATAAATATGATTTAACCTAATCTATTATAATCTTTAACATAATCTATTAAATACATAATCTACTAAATCTAAATATTAAACCTTTATTATTATATCTCTCGTGTTTCATCCCATAACTTTTAAACGTTAATATCTTTTATATACGAGATTTTTTAAAGAAAAAAATTACACCAAATTAACGAGCGTTTTATTATCTTTCCAAAGAGTACCACAGTGCTATATAAAAATCGGAAAAAAATGACTAGTTTTTGTAACCCGACAGGTATTGTGTCAGGTTTGGGATTAGTTTAAAAAAAATTGTGGGTTTGGGTCGGGTCTGGTGATACCCGACCCGATTACCCGAAACAACATACCCAAATACCCGAACTACATACCCGATCATATACCTATGAATTTTTTAACGCATCACATAACCCTTAGACTAATGCGTTCGATATTTCAATAATTAACTTTTTTTTCTTATTTCATGTTAGTTCTTTTTAGAATGATCGATTACCAACTTCCGAATTCATTTGTAATGACACTAGATTTATACCCCGGCGTAGAAATTTGTTTTTTTTTTTATATTTGAATATGATAACTTATGGCAGAGATTTTTTTAAAATAATAATAATAATAATAATAATAATAATAATAATAATAATATATTTTATTATGTTATATTATATATTTCAACCCGGGACGCTCCCGGGATAAAAACTAGTTGCTCTATATATTAATTCATACCCCTCGGATGAATAATACCCTTACTTGTAGAGTGTAGACTATTTCATTTTTTTTTTGCCGAAAAAGTATATAATACTTTGCATTCTACAACAGAGTAAAAATAAAATGTTGGCCATTGTAGCATACACAATGGCCTACCAGTTTTGAGGTTTGACCCATCAGTATCAATTTTTGTTCATTCTTGAAATATTACATTTAGATGGTGGGTAAGTGGGCAACATGCTGCGTCGCTATCCATGTTTGAATAGCAAAGCCTATCATACTAAACACAAACCCTTGGTTTTTAGGGTTCGGCTAGTCACTGTGGACCACCTTATGCACTCGTGACAAAACACATCGCCTCAGGGGCCAGAGATCCAAATGCATCAAGTATATAGAATACGGATGAGGTAAAGCTTTTGTCAAGTATATAGAATAACAAACAGAAGAATGATCTATTTTAAGATTTATAAATTAAAAATACCTGATCCAAAGCACGAACAAGAAAGACCATACGTGATATGCTTTCCAATATTATACCAGCCTGTTGATCACCCATGAAAGATGAACCACATGAACACGTTCCATCATGGTGCAGCCCATATATATGCACAAGACCTAGCTTGGGATTCCCCTTCACCAAGACCACCTAAACCTCTTTCTGACATCTACACTTATAAAACCATCAGTTGCTATCTATTCAAAGATGGGAAAAAAAAAACAGTATTTATAGTGATTGAAACTTGCAACAGGATTAATCATCTTGCATGCATGACCTATGAGGGCAGCCCATCTATTTTACAAAATAGTTTTGTTATCAAAACACAAGACTGCCCAGCCCAAACTTTACACATAATCAACAAAAAGCAGCCCATCTGTTTTATTAATTAAGGGCTTTCCTACCACATTGATGGTGTCAAGTGTCGACCACAATGCTCTAGAGTGTGTACTTGTAAGATGTTACATATGGACTCGTAAAATTGTAAACCTCAGGGGGGGAAGGGGCGCTTCACTGAACATGTTTTCACTTCACTGATTTCGTTCACTGAAACACTTTTTTTAGAGGCAGCACTCTATTAAACCAACAAATATAAATCCCGCTCATAATTCAAAATAGTTTAAATATTAGAATTACTAGTTTATACCCGGGAGCGTCCCGGGTTAAGAAATTTAAATAAAGTGAATAAAATTAGAAGTATCTAAACTATAAAAATGGCATCTGCAATATATGATTAATGAATATTATTATTATTATTATTATTATTATTTAAAACAAATCTCTGCCATAAGTTATCATATTCTAATATAAAAAAAAGGGTAATTGGGTCGGGTATCACCTAATCCCAAGCCCGACCCAAACCCACAATTTTTTTAAACTAATTCCAAACCTGACACAATACCTGTCGGGTTACAAAAAATAGTCGTTTTTTTTCTCCGTTTTTTATATAGCACTATGGTACTCGTTGGAAAGATAATAAAACGCTCGTTAATTTGGTGTAATTTTTTTCTTTAAAAAATCTCGTATATTAAAGATATTAACGTTTAAAAATTATGGGAGGAAACATGAGGGTGAAAAATCCAATTTTGTTTTTAAATTATTTTTTCCTAAAATATCTCAATGCCACATGGGATGACACATGGCACACTCAAAGAAGAGAATGCCTCTTTGAGTGCCATGTCATTAAAATGGCTTTGGTTTATTATATGTATAGATTCAAAGTCAAATTGTCAATTAATAGTTGTCAAGGTTGTTGTAACTATTCTCCTATAATTGTGCACTATCTCTGTGTGTGTATATATATATATATATATATATATATAGGGTTCAAATAGGAACTAACTCTTAGGGGTGTTTGGGATTGCGTTTTGAATCTGATTTTTAGATTATTGCGTTTTGAAAACGCAGATAATCAGTTTTTTAGGCTACCAAAACGCAATAATCTATAAGCAGCTCCACCCTTGCTTTTCCAAAACGCATAATCTGTTTTGAATAATCAATCCCAAACACCCCCTTAAGTAGGAACTATAGGAACCAATCTGAGTCATCCATCTTCAGTGGCATGATTGTAAATAAGTAAAACTTTAATTAATTGTTATTTTAATAAAGGGGTATTAATGTCTTTTGTCCAATATCATTTATTAGGTAATTAATAAGAAACTCATGTATATTTGGAAACAGCAAATTAGTGTTTATGGTATACCCAAACGTATTTATTGTATATACTATTAAAATTATATCTCGGTATATATACAACAGTGTACATTGGTGTATATTCGTTTTTTCATTCATCATCATCACCAACACAAGATATATATTGGTGTATATTCGTTTTTTCATTCATCATCATTCAACATCATCAACACAGATATACACTGGTGTATATTGGTTTTTTCATTTATCATCACCAACACAGATATACATTGGTGTATATTCGTTTTTTCATTCATCATCAACACAGATATACATTGATGTACACAAATATACATTGGTGTATATTCGTTTTTGAAGTGTACATTGGTGTATATCAGTTTTTTTGTTCATTCATCATCATCATCAAACACATATATACAACGGTGTACATCAATTATACATTGATGTATATCATTTTTTTTCTTTTCATTCAACATCATCAACACAGATATACATTATGATAAGAAACTCATAATTTTCATACATTATGATAGCTTCGTCCAACGTTCTAAACTTGGCACCTACAAATGGTTTAACATCGTCTGGTACAACAGGCGTCCAATATCTCATCCCACCGGGAGACTCATATACGTTGCTCGACGAGGAACCTACAATAAAAAAATGTAAAATTAAAAATGAATTTTACAATATTTAAAAAATATAGTTAGACATGCTACAACTCATATACGGTACACCTGTGTATATTGAGTAACACACAGGCTGTGTCATACTGCACATTCCATTTTTTATAGTGAATATACACCTGTGTATATTTAACGTCAAACAAAATACTATCAGTTTATTATAACGTCTTTTACCACCTATAATAAACTTGTGTATAATAATTATAGATTTGTTGTTATACACTGGTGTATAACAACTAAGAAACTAAGAACAAATCTTATTGTATCTGTACAACCCCAATAACTATATATGATACACCAGTGTATAACTCTTTACTCATTTCAATTCTGTGCGTAAAATATGACTTACAGAATACAAAACAACTATTTTGCAAATCAATAATAAACCACACTATAAGGCTAATCCAAATAGAAATCACAAAAAAACGTGATTCTCGCACGAAAAACAATTAAAAAAAATAAAAACAATACATAAATACCTTGATTTTCAACACTATTTAGAAACAAAGCTTGTGATTGTGTTTCATGATCTTCTATCACATGAGATTGTGATTCAATGTTTTCATGTATAGAATTATTATCCATAACTTGGAAATCTGAATCGTTGGCCGATTTTAGATTCTTTTAAATCGAAAGTTTTTTCAATTCAATCAATTTAAATCTTCTGAATTCGACTGGAAGTTATTTCGATTCAATTGAATTCAATCAAACGTGTTTTTTTTATTTGGGATTAGAGATGATAATAGGTTGAGAGATTTAAGGAAAGTAAAAAAAAAACTTGCATATTAATTGCAGGAAGATAATTAACTGCCATATATAAAACTTTTAATTAAATTAAAATATAATATTTAATTGTCTAATTACATAACTACCCCCTAGATCAAGATCAAAGATGAATAGCTCAGATTGTTTCCTAAGTTCCTAACTAGGCTCTTGGTTCCTATTTGATCTTTTTCCTATATATATATATATTCGGTGAATGGAAGTATCAGAAGCATCATTTCCTGCCATTGTCATTGCACTTTTATACACTCCACTGATTCTTTACCCAACTATCAATTATTTTCACAAATAATAATAATAATAATAATAATAATAATAATAATAATAATAATAATAATAATAATCAATTATTCAAACTTTTCTCCACTCTGTATATTTTGTATTCTTCACTTTATAGTTTATTATTTAACAATTATTCAAACTTTTCTATTATAATAATAATTATTATTTATTGTTGTCGTTACTTACTGGTATTATTATTACTACTACTACGGATTATTATTATGAATTTGTGATAGTAGTAGTAGACTAGTAGTAGTAATGCATTAGTATTGATATTAATGGGTTGGAAACATATAAGTGAATGTGAGTTTGGTTTGTCCCACATTAGTGGGGAGATGAAAAATGGATGAGTTTATAAGGTGAAATCAAATGAAAGAGATTAAATTATTTGTGTTACATTATACTTTAGCACCTACCCGTGCGCGCAGGGGGGGGGGTGCAAAAATGGGTTCTGGTCCGGGAAAAATTCTTGAACCAACGCAACACCCGCATCTGCGGACACGAATGCAACTCGAAAAAACCTGGGAATTTGCCCCGTCCCCCCTCATAAACATGAAAACATAAAATTAACTCACAAAAAAGAATGTGTGAAGCATGCAAATTCTATTGGAAAATCAGGTCTCTTGATTGAACATAAACGAACTCTTTTTATTATCAACCAAAGCACACGTTACAATGAATAACCTTTTATCTATTTATACTAAACTCATACTACTCCTAACCCAACTCAAACTCTAATTTAATAATTAAATAATCAACCAAATAAACCTATTTAATATATTGACAATTCAAACCATTTAAATAGATAAACCAAACTATATTTATCTAGAATCCACTTATTAACTGGATGGTTAAGAGCTTAATGGAACCATTCATATGTTTTTTTTAAACAAACACTCTTAATGTTAAATTATTAAGAGCTGAATGATTAAGAAGTTTACTAAAAGGCTAACAAACACCCCCTTAACCTTTATAGATAATCTACCAAATAAGAATTATCTTTTCATATTCAAATTAACTTCCCAAAACCCTAACATCTCACTCAAAATTATGATCACCTAAACGTAAATTTAGTCCAGGTTAACATCATGCATTGTGCCATTGTCTCATGAGGTTTCGCATGTTTCCAGATCTTAATGTGTCGGATTTGTTTTCCAAGTTTTTGAATTACTTTAAAAATAATATATTTTAATCCAACCTGCTAACACCCACTCATTTTGCCACCTCTAACAAAACCTCTAACAAAACCTAATGTTGTTTGTGCATGCATGTCTAACAAATACATACCTCTGTGATAGATTATCCTTAGGGGGGATTAGGTTCTAGAAAATTAAGAGAAAGAGGGACAAATTTTTGGGACAATTTTCTGACGTTCTCCATTAATGACAAATTACAACTTAAATAGCAAATGGGAATACATGTCCACTATGTCCTACCCTTATTCTTAGGCCATGATCTTCCCCACTAAGTGAGATCATGTACAACTACTAAACAAGTCAACAAGATAATAATTAAAAGAAATTGCAACAATTAAAATGAAAACTAATTCATTAAATGAGCTGGCAGCCTGGCTGCATGTTTTGGCCTTCCAGATTGGGCCTGGTTTATTGGGCTCTGATCTTGAGTTGCAGTAGGTTAGGCCGAGTCCAGTGGGCCTTGATCCTGGATCATATCATCTCCCTCCCTTTGGAATTGGTCATTGACCTCAATGTCAGTAAAATGCAAAAATGATTCGTCGAGTATACTCTTATCTTCCCATGTCGCTTCTTCGAGTGGTTGATTAGCCCATTTCACCCAAAACTGTGAGTTGCCCTTGTCATCTAAACGAGTATCCAAAATTGTTTCCAGCAAGTACCTAATTTCTTTATCATTTTCGAAATTCTCCAAATTTCCTTTGTAATTGGTTCCCATGGCTTTTTTTTCAAAAGCGATATGTGAAAAACTGGATGAATGCGAAAACCTGGTGGCAATTCCAATTTGTACGCGACTTTGCCAATCCGCTCCAAAATCTTGTAAGGTCCATGGAACCTTCTGGCTAGCTTGTGATTGGCACGATGCTCCACCGTAGATTTCCGATATTTTTGTAACTGGAGATAAACGAAATCGCCTACTTGAAATTCTTTTGTTGTATGTTTGAGAATGGCGTACTTAATCATTTTCTTCTTGGCCCTATCAATGGATGATTTGAGCTGTTCAACGAGGTGCTGATGTTCCACCAAAGATGATTAAATTAAAGGTGTCTTAGTAAGACCCGGTGTATACTCATGAATGGATGTTACCTCGTGACCGTATAAAGCTTTAAATGGTGTCATTTGAATGGATGAATGATAAGCCATGTTGTACGAGAATTCAGCCAAATACAAATACCTTTCCCATTTCTTTCGTTCGTCGAAAACAAAGGCATGTAAGTACATCTCCAAACACTAGTTAACCACTTCGGTTTGACCATCCGTTTGTGGATGATATGCACTTGAATGAAGCAATTGAGTACCCATGAGCTTAAACAACTCTTTTCAAAACCCGCTAATGAAAACACGATCTCGGTCAGAAATTCTTGTCTTTGGCAACCCATGGAGACGATAAACTTCGCGCATGAAAATTGAAGCTAATGAAATAGATGTGTACCCGGATGGAAGAGTTATAAAATGCGCAAACTTTGAACGTCGGTCGACTATCACCCAAATCTTCGTTTTCTGTTTTGGAGGCAGATTTGTAATAAAATCCATGGATATGTCATGCCAAGGGTGCTCCGAATCGAAAACGGTTGGACCAAACCATATGGTTTGTAAGTCGGATTTTAATTGCTTGACAAACTTCACAATGTGCAATAAAATCCGTAACATCCTTTTTAAGACCTAACCTAGTGAACGTACCTGGGAAACGTTTAATCGTGGAATTGATACCGGAGTGGCCACCCACAAAAGACGAATGAAATTTTTGAATAAGTCAGGTTCAAAGGTCTACGATTGATGGAATTAAGAATTTGTCATGAACATATATGAGACCATCATGCAACCTGTGATGTGGAAAGTTAGCAGCATCGGCTTAGACATCTTGAACAAGTTGTCGACCCGTGGCATCATTGGAATAATATGAACGAAGTTCATTAACCAAGTCGCGTTTGGATGTGAAATCACCAACATTAAAGGAATGTCGACGCAACTTAAAGCGTTGGCTACTTGGTCCTTTTTTCTGGGTTTGAAATCAAGTTGTAAACACTTTGTAAGCACCGCCATATGGTGGTAAACTCTGTTTTATTTTGAACACCATGTGGAGTTATGTTTAATTCTCAAATGTTTTAAGTAAATCTCAAATTTTACAACATAAATCACATGTTTAAGGTATAATACCTTGTTTATTCGGGTTGGGTCTTACACCTATAATGATATGTGTTTGTTACCTTTCTAAATAAACTTAAACATACGGGTTTATTTAATATTTTTCTCGACCTTTTGGGTATAATATTTTTAGAGGTGTGTTTAAAATATGATTCATTGTGTATCATATGCAAAACTAATAGTGAAGACTAGTTACACATAATATAGCAAAAGATATTTGTGTGAATCAATTTCACATAACTAGTAGCGTAGCAAAAGGTAATACCTAGATTTACACGCAAATTGAATCATATAAATCTAACATGTATATCTATAATATATTATAATGTATGAGGTTTGAAACTCGTTTAAGCCTTTTTGTTTCTTGCTTTTTGATAGTGTAGTTGTTTAGTTTTGTTAGAGTATTTTTGTTTTGCATGTAAATTTTGTTGCTGTTGACTTCATATGATGCAGTTTTATGATATATAGATTAGTAGTTAGATTAGTTTCAAACTTTGCTAAGGTTTTAGAGAAGAATTGTCATAACCTTTGAAGTTATGTGGAAAATGAGTTAGTAAATACAATTAGTAGTTCAGGCTGTGTTAATAGATGCAGGTTCATGGTAAAGTAGGTTAGTATTCAGATTACCTATAACTTTGCTAATGTTATCTTAATGAAGGTGGACTATAATGATGCAATTTAAGAGCGTTGGCAAATAATTTGGGTGCGTTAATAATGCTTCTTGACAAGGGTCATCAAATGGGCAATGGAGATGACTTTTAGGTATTAGGCTTAAAATGCCCGTCTTTTTTAACAAAATAGTTTTTATGTTTGTGACTATTTTTGTTTGTTAAAGCGTGTGATAGTATCATACTGGAACCGTTATGAAACAACCCGATACCTATCGACTTCCTGTCGCGCCGTAACGCTCGCGGGAAAAAATCTAGTTATCTATATCCTAATTTGCTATGTCGGTGTAAGTTTATACTTTCCACCCCTACAATTTTTAGTTTTGCAACTTGGTCCTTTTAGTATTAATTATTTTATTTTATTACTCTTTTTTCATTACTCATCGCCATACTTATTTTTTTTATAGGAATTTTGGTTCTCTTAATGAGCACACGTATTTTTTATTTACATAAATGCCATCTCTATTTTATACTATATTTACACATATGACGTTTTTTACACCTACTAAACTGTTGGATTAATTGTGAAATCAGCAAGTCAACAATTGTCAAATAATAAAGTCAAAGGTCGTTTACAGTATTGGATAACAAGTGTATATGTCCTGGAAGCCTGAGGACTGTTTATGAAAAGTTCAGGGGGTATTTGTGTTAAGTCATGAAAGTCTAAGGTGGAGAGCTGATAATGATTTTTTTAAGCTTTTAACGGTTGATTTGGGGATTAGGTCGGCTAATCATCTATATACGCTGATTAATCTTTCCATTGTAATTCATTCATTCAATTCGTTTTATTCATCTTTCAATTCAATAATATTCGTATTCAATTTCATTGTTCTTGTTTTCTTATTTGATATTATTGTTTCTGGGTGTTGAGATTGTTCAACAATTGGTATCAGAGCCTGGTTCTTGGCTCGATCAGAAACAGAGGAAGATCAATTAAGGTGGAGACATGGTGTCTACGAAGTTTGAACTGGAGAAGTTCGATGGGCGTACTGATTTTGGCCTGTGGAGATTGAAGATGAGGGCTCTTCTTATACATCAAGGTGTTGTTGATGCACTGAAGGGTGAGAATCAGTTGCCTGCAGATTTGACTGATGAAGAGAAGAAAGACATGATGGAGAAGGCACATAGTGCCATAATCCCGAGTCTTGGTGATAGAGTCTTGAAAGAAGTTTCAAAAGAAACTACTGCTGCTGGTGTTTGGTCGAAATTGGAAACCCTGTATATGACAAAGTCTCTTGCAAATAGGCTTTATTTGAAGAAAAGACTCTACACATTCAACATGGTTCCTGGTAAATCACTGGAAGATCATACAGATGAGTTTAATAAACTCATTCTTGATCTTGAAAACATAGAAGTGACATTTGATGATGAAGACCAGGCTATCATCTTTCTTACATCTCTTCCATAATCATTTGAAAACTTTGTGGACACATTGATGTATGGAAGAGATACTCTGACGATGAAAGAAGTTCTTGCTGCTTTGAATTCCAAAGAACTGTAGAAAAGATCAGACGTGAAGGAAGAGGGTAGTGATGAGTTGTATGTGAAAGGGAGGTCAGATCAGAGGTCTTCTAAGGGAAAGAACCAGTCTATGTCTAAATCAAGATTCAAGAGAATGTGTTTTATCTGTAATTCAGAGAAACATCTGAAGAAAGATTGTCCAGATAGATTCAAGAAGAAAAATTTTGAAAGTGGACAATCCAAGGCACAAGTTGTGAATTCACCAGAATCTTCTCAAGATGGTTATGAAAGCTCTGATGTTTTGATGGTATCACATGATTCAGGTATTATTGAAAAGATAATAATGGATTCTGGTTGTTCTTTTCATATGACTTTTAGAAAAGAGTTTTTAAAGAATCTGGTTATGAGAGATATGGGTATTGTTCATTTGGGAGATGATAGACCCTGTAAGATACTGGGAATATGATCTATCATTGTTATGATGAACAATGGGATTGAAGTGCAAATTGATGGTGTTAGGTATATACCAGATTTAAAAAGACAATTGTTATCTCTTGGTACTTTTGAAAAAGAGGGTTATGTTGTTAGTCTTATGAATGGCAAGGCTAAGATAGTTAAGGGTTCTATGGTAATGTTGACAGGAACAAGAAGTGAGAATAACACTTACAAGTTAGATGGTAGTGTTATTACTCAGGAAGTTAATGCAGTTACTATTAAAAATAAGAAAGTAGATGCTGAAATATGGCATAGAAGGCTTGGCCATATAAGTGATCAAGGTTTGAATGAATTAAAAAAACAAAGGTTGCTTGATGACTTTGTAGAAAGAAGTGCAGGATTTTATGAAAGTTGTGTGATGGGTAAGTCTCACAGGGTGAAGTTCACAAAAGGGAAGCATTTTACAAAGGGTATTTTAGACTATGTTCACTCAGATCTATGGGGGCCTACAAAAACAATGTCATTGGGTGATGCACATTATTTCTTGTATATAATTGATGATTACTCAAGAAGAGTATAGGTATATGTTCTGAAACATAAGCATGAAGCATTTGATAAGTTTGTTGAATGGAAGAATCTTGTAGAAAATCAATCTGGAAAGAAACTGAAGAAGATCAGGACTAATAATGGACTTGAGTTTTGTAACTCACAGTTCAATAAGATGTGCAGTCAAAGTGGTATTGCCAGACATCTTACTGTACCAGGGACACCACAACAAAATGGTTTGGCAGAGAGAATGAACAGAACACTTATGAATAAGGTCAGGAGTATGTTATTATGTGCTCGAATGCCAAAGAAGTTTTGGGCAGAAGCTGTTTCCACAACAGCTTATTTGGTAAATTTGTCTCCCTCTTCTGCAATTAGTATGATTACTCCTATGGAGAAGTGGTCAGGAAGAAAGCCTGATTATGAAACTTTAAGAGTTTTTGGTTCACTTGCTTATGCTCACATAAGTCAAGGAAAATTGGAACCAAGAGCTCAAAGAAGTATAATTCTTGGGTTCACAGAAGGAGTTAAGGGTTATGGATTGTGGAGGATAGATGAAGGTAGTCCAAAGGTATTTGTAAGTAGATATGTTGTTGCATTTAGAGAAGATGTTCTGTACAAAGATGTTGTAGGGGTAAACTTGTCAGAAATAGACAAATATTTACCACAAGTCAGATTGAGGTGGAGAAGGAAGATAATGTTGAACATACTGAAGAAGTTAATGTTGAACAAGTTGGTGATAACCCAAATGCTAGTCATAATGAAGGTTCCAGCTCAAGTTCAAGTCAAAATAATCTTAATGATTATAACTTGGCTAGGGACAGGACTAGAAGACAAATTGTTAAACCTTTAAGGTTTAGAACACAGCAAGATGATATATCAGCTGTGGTATTCATGGCTGCTGAACATGAAAGTTCAACTGAACCACTTACCTTTAATGAAGCAATGGAATCAAAGGATGCTGAGAAGTGGTTGGAAGCTATGAAGGATGAGATGAACTCATTAAAGCAGAATAAGACATGGAACCTGGTAGAAAGACCAAAAGGGTAGAAGATCATTCCTTGTAAATGGATCTTCAAATTGAAAGAAGGTATAGAAGGAGTTGAAAAGCCAAGATACAAGGCAAGGCTTGTTGCAAAGGGTTTTACACAGAGAGAAGGTGTAGATTATAATGAAATATTCTCACATGTTGTTAAGTATACCTTAATAAGGGTATTATTGTCTTTTACTGCTGAGATGGATATGGAGCTTGAACAACTTGATATCAAGACAACTTTTCTTCATGGTAATATAGAAGAAAAGATATATATGGATCAACATTTAGGTTTTAAAGAGAAATGGAAGGAAGGTATGGTCTGTCTTTTACAAAAATCTCTGTATGGGCTTAAGCAAGCTCCAAGACAGTGGTACAACAGGTTTGATGAATTCATGGTTGATAATGGGTTCATTAGGAGTTTGTATGATTCATGTGTGTACTTTAAAGAGTACAAGACAGGAGCTTATGTATACCTGTTGTTATATGTTGATGATATGTTGTTAGCATGTCAAGATCATGATCAAATTCAAGCCACAAAAGAGATGTTGAAAAGGGAATTTGAAATGAAAGAGCTTGGGGATGCAAAGAAGATACTTAGTATGGATATTACAAGAGACAAAAGTAATAAGTTTGATCAAGCTATCTCAGAAGTCTTACATATTGAAAGTTATCAATAATTATAATATGGGAAATTGCAAGCCAGTTTCAATTCTTATGGGGCAACATTTCAAGTTGTCTTTAGAAGATTCACCAAAGACAGAAGATGAGGCTGGATACATGAAAAAGGTACCTTATGCTAACCTTGTTGGTAGTTTAATGTATTTTATGGTGTGTACTAGGCCAGACATAGGTTATGGTGTAAGTTTGGTGAGTAGATACTTGTCCAATCCTGGTAAACAGCATTGGGAAGCTGCTAAATGGTTGACAAGATATCTGAAAGGGACAGTTGATGTTGGATTGGTTTCTGGTAACAATACTCATGATAGGAGTATTGTTCATGGGTTTGTTCACTCTGATTATGCTAAAGATTTGGATAGAGGAAGGTCTTCAACTAGATATGTATTCAAAGTTCTAGGCAGTGTTGTAAACTGGAAGGTTGTTTTACAACACGTGGTTGCCTTATCCAGTACAGAAGCAGAATACATAGCTCTTACAGAAGCTGTGAAAGAAGCTATGTGGTTAAGAGGATTTGTATCTGAATTGGGATTGCAAGTGGATCATGCAGTTGTTATGTGTGATAACCAAGGTGCAATAGAGTTGACAAAGAATAATGTCTTTCATGTCAGGACCAAGGACATCAAGGTTAAACTTCATTTATAAGAGATATTGTGAAGTCAAAAGAAGTTTTGATTGAACAAATTAATAAAGAGGATAATGCAGCTGATATGTTAACAAAGGCATTACCTGCTGGGAAGTTTAGGGTGTGTTTGGAAGATTGTTCAACATAAACAAACTCCTTAACTTCTGAAAATTGTAATTATACTTTTATACTATTGCTCCAGTCTATAACCGCATGAAAAGTCCATAACGATTACATGTATGGTCTCTTTCTTTGACTCACTCGAGTTTTTAAAGTTCATAGTTTACCCATTTCGTTTCTTTCCCTAAAAAAACTATTTTTTACGTGCGTGTTTTTATTTATGTGTAGGTACAAATTCGAGTTGGCCTACATTTCGACGTTATTTTTTTAGAAACAAGTCATGTCAAATACAATATGTAAGGTGCTTATTTTATGTACGTTTCCAGTTCTATGTTTAGGCCTCGCCACAACGCTATAGGTGTAAAATTTTAACCTTAAGAGTGTTAGTAGTTAAATTATCTGTATGGATTATAATAATTGAGTTATTAAAATCCAATTTGTGTAAATATAAACGATCTTTTATTAAGATTGTGATCTCTTTCATCAAATATGGTTTCAAACTGACTATTTCTATTTTTAATACAAAATTTAAACTATAAAACTAATAGAGTAAATATAAAGCTATATAATATACTTTTTAGTTTTAACTAGTGGGAGTTATACCTTCCAAAAAAAAACTAGTGGCGGTTATGCTTAATACATACAACACAGAAACATGTTTCTTATCGATTTTGCAAATATAGAATTGGCCATATACCGTAGTATGACTCAATTCCACATATGATTTAATATCTAAAATAATAATAGTGAATATTCCAAAACACCACTTGGATATTTTAGTCATTTATTTATTGTTTGTATATTATTATTGTTACAACTTGTTTGTTTTTATAGATTTACATAATTGAGTTTATGTTTTTTCTATGTAATAATTATTGGTGACATAATTATTGCCATAATGCATGAACTCTATTATAAAACTTTTAAAAACACTGAAAACAGAGGACAAAAGTGGACAAACGAGAGAGGGATTGAAAAGTTTTCGGTGTAAAACAATCGAGTTGTGCTAGTTTAATTTAAGAGATTAATAAATATTTTAATTTAGTTTGTACCAGAACAATTATAACCTACCAAAAATGCATTTCAAATGAATTACTTTATCAAACTTATATGCTTTATGGTTGGAAGATGATCTTTGCATAACTTTAACGAATAGGGGTGAACAAATAACTCGTATCGAACCAGTATGATTTAGTAATTTGGATGTTAGAGAGCAAGTATGTTCATGAGTGAAATGAAGAAGATTTAATCACTCTAAAAGTAATTTGTTGTACGTATCATGTGACACCCGTTTGTCGAAAATGATTTGGGATGACATCAAATGTTATGTTGATGTGGTCTTCCATGTCGTCTAAGCGCTCCCCTCACTCCCCTCAGCTAGCACACTCGCATATCAGAAAAATATAATGTATCTATTTATGAAATTTGAAGTTGAGACATGTAGTGTAGAGTTTCAGCCGCCTACTCGATTGTCTCTCTTGTTCATGTTAAGATGGTAGGTCATGTTCGGTGGCAAAACTTGAGAATTCACACCGGGGGTCAGAAGTATATAACTAATTAAAAAAAAAGTGTCGAAACCGTATATACAAAAAAATTTCTATACGAATATTATTTAATTGGAAGTTCTGAACGAAATTTCGGAGAGGTCTAACGACCCCCTGGCCCCTACCCACAATATCCTGCGCCACTTGGTCAAGTCTTTGGTCAAGCCACTTGGTCAACCTGACATGCGGCATGAAGGTCTTATCCGCTCTTGTATCATTACCCAATGAATTAATGCCTGCCTAAATATAGCAATTAAACTTTGTATTTAGATTTTTTTTTTTTTTTTTTTATTTTTACGGAGAAAAAAACTTATATATAGATACCTAAAACAAAAAGCATAAAAGTCGTGTTAAAATTTTAATACTATTTTGATAGTTGTAAAACAGTAACTACCACTTTAATACTATTTTGATTTTCATTTCAACAATTTTCTTTTCTGATTGTGATTATTATAACCTGCACTACATCCCACTTAATAATATTTTCAAAATTGTTACAGGTGTCACATACTCAGCACACGTGTCAATTATTTGCAATAGGGACCAACACTATATTGTATTCTGCAATTATTAACCTTTCTCCATAAATATTCCCACTTTCTCTTCTACATCTTCCCTACAATCACAACATTTTGCTCTTTCTTTCATCTTAACCTACGCACCAGGCTCATATTAGCAACCACATCTCCATCCCAACCTTTCCCTGTTCTTCTACTTCCTATAGCTATGAAGTCTGCCTTGCTATCTTACGCCGGGTCTGAAGAACCCCATTTTCTTGAAGCTTGTCATCTTTGCTCAAAGATATTGGGTCATAACAGTGACATCTTCATGTACAGGTATTGATTCATTGCCATCTTTTTTTTTTTTTTTTTTTTTAATATTTGTGCATTAAAATATTGTACCTTGTGCATTATTAGTTGTACCATGATGAACTAGCTTCTGCTTTATACCTTGTAAGTTGTAATTAACCCAATAAAGATTTGAACCCATCATGAAAACTTTTTTGATTCTTCAATTATTGAGGAGACAAAACATAGCTAGATGCACAAATAGAATAATCAATGGTTGTACTACATGCAAAAAAATAAAAATAAAATTGTACTTGTACCTTAGTAGCAAGATCTGCAATTTTTTTTTAATACGATTGGATCCCTTGCCCACGAGGCCGTCTGTCTTCTGAATCGAGTGCAAAAGGTCGAATCTTTAGGCGGAGGAGGGCTTGGGGCGTAACTTGTTGTCCGTCTACATAATGTCATTTGTTATGGTTGCTTAAATGAAAAAATGCATTTTAAAAAAATATAATAAAAAATAATTTTTTAGCCAATAAGGTAGTGGTGGATTGGTTGAGGAAAGACTTGGTGTTTCTTGTAACCCAGGTTAGATTCTCACTCTCCCCATTATTTTATGCGGCACCAGGTGATGATGGGACACCTGACGGAGATCGGCGATCGCTTAGTTCAATCCTTGAACTGAATGGGATTTACCTCACTGCCGTGTCGTGCCTTTAGGCAAGTGTTCACGTGCTTTGGCCTTAGGTGTGGGTTTTTCCCTTCGTTAGGCGAATGTATTCCGATGTGGTGAATTTCGGCAGTAGCACATTTTTGGATTTGTTGGCACTTAAAAAAATGCTAGCTTTTTTAATTATTTTATGATGATTCTTGTTTAAGCTACAACATACTTTATGTGACTTTTAAATTTTTAATGATTCTTGAAAGGGGGAAAACACATATTTTAGTAACAAAGGGTTGCAACTATGCATTGTTATGTGTAGCATGTGAGAATATGTTATTGATAGATGTCTTTAATGTGGTACAGAGGGAACACCCCATTTTGTAGCCAAGAATGCAGACAAGAACAGATTGGAATTGATGAGGCAAAAGAGAGGAGATGTAGAAGACTTTCCAAGAAATCAACTTCAGAAATCAAGAAATCATCATCTATACAGTCTGAAACTCTTGTTGTGGCCTAAATAAAAACATCTCAAAACAATTAATTAATTAATTATTAATTAATTTCCTTAATATATTATTAATGTGAAATATGAAGAAATGGAGAATGTATGAGGGAAATTTGGTGTTTGTAAAGAAGCTGTGAAATATGAAGAAATGGAGCATGGAGGCTTGAGAAAGAGTTAGGCCTTCATTGTTTTATTTAAAGATATGGTATTGCAAATTGTGATTAATATCCAATTGTATCATGTTCTTGGGAACCAAATTATTTAGGAATCAATAATTCTCCAACAATGTTTGCTGTCATCTGTTGTTTAATTAGCTGTCATTTTAAACATCAAAATATTCATACATTGTTCACTCTACTCTAGTAGAAACAACTTGTAACAAGTAGTGAATATTATCGAGGTTAAGTTAAAGCTTTTAGATTTTAGTTTATATTTCTTTTGAAATATCCAAACACAAATAAAATATCCACACACAGATAAAATATCTGATGCCCACAACCATACTTCATGTCTTGGCTTTTTTAAACAGTCAGGCCAGCCTGATTCGAACTCTCCTCATATCGACCTGTCAACCGTCCGTTGTCTCTGTAGGTTTTCTGAATATTTTTATAAAGTGAGAATCATTTTTAGTCTGTTTAGACTTTAGAGAGTACTGAGCCCCGCTTATGCGCATATAATGTATATATGTGTGGCATTCGGGGGGCAAAAGTAAAGTTGCACTAATTTTAACGTTATTTTTCTAATTTCGTGAAAAATAGCGTTAAAAATGACGGACGGTTTATCATGCATCATGTGGTAGCGTTGATGGCCAAAAGACATGGGAGTACATGCACCAATCGGGTTTGTCCCGATTGCTAAGCATTATGTGGCCTTATGTCCAAGGCTTGATACAAAACCACTATCGAGCCGGGGGTCTCACTAGAAGCAGCCTCTTTATTCCCACGGGGTAGAGGTAAGATTGTCTACATCTTACACTCCTCAGACCCTACCTTAACTTTTGCTATTGGTGGGATTAACTGAGTATGATGATGATGAGACTTTAGAGAGTATTCTTGAAATTTGATAGGATGATTTGGAAAATTTCAGGACAATGCTCTACTAAAGAGTGTCTGGGATTGATTGGATCCAAAGGTTGGATATAACAGATGAAACATTGTTCTAGCGGGACGGGACACTCCTCGGGTAGCTTCACCGGGGTACCTTTGCTGATCGGAACACTGCCGTCACCCTCTTGGTAACGGTAAAAAATTTTACCGCTTGGCAATGAGTAACCGATCGGCAATGTGGCGTTGGGTTTGATTTTGACATGACAAGGCGGGGTTGGGTGGGGCTTGACAACTATGCTAACAATGTCAATATTGATAGGTTAAAACATTTGGTAGCTAATTCGGCTTCGGCTACGACCAACATGAACCATGTTAAGTTACTGTTTATCATTGACTTCTTTCATCTAATTGCAATTGTTGGTTGACCTCTTAGGTTGCTACGTGTATCGTAGTGTTGTTGGTTACATATTTACCGTTGATCAAACATTAGTGTGGATGGGTTTTAGTTTCCACTCATGGATCATATGCTACTGTTGGGTTAGTAATTAGTATCTACCGATGATCAAATATGTTGATCAATTCTCACACAACTTGTCATTACCATACATATCTAATGCAGCCTGCAGGCAACATAGTGATATAGAGTCAACCCTATGGCTAACATACTCCTACTTAGACTATAGATAGAAGGAAACATGGTAAAAAGCCTGGACATTAAAAGAACATGACTTGGGCTCAGGGGTGAAGCTTGGTTCTCGAATCGGAGAGGGCCGAACTCAAATTTTTTCGATCGGTAGTGGCAATCGGCGGGGGCCGGACTCAATTTACCTGTGAAAATCACAATTTTCCACTGCTGCGCCAAAAAACAGGTGGCAGGCCCCCCTGGCCCTTTAAATCCTTCGTCCTTGCTTGAGCTACAAACAAGTGGTATTACGGGGTTCATATATATAAGTGGTTGAAGTAAGGTCTCAACGAGTCGATTCAGATAGCAAGCCCAGTTGTCATACCAAAACTTGTCATTTGAGATTCCGTTTTCACCATTAAAAAACTTTCTTCAAATTTTGCAATTTTTAATCAAGCCACTTGTAAGCGACCTAAGTTGATGAGAGTCCCAATTTGTGTATTTATTTATGTCTTTAATTTAATTTCAACATTTAGTTATTAGCTACCAGATTTGAATATGTGACATATTTTACAAAATTTAGAATAGTCTTTCAACTAGTAAGACTGATTGAACCCACGAGGTCCCTTAGTGCCTAAAATCCTATTAGTTTTGAATGAACTTGTAGTTCCCACCTCTAACTCGAATCCTTTGCATAAATAGGGGGTTTTTTATTTTACAAATTACATTTGGGGGGTATTGGGGGAAAAAATTGAAATTGGTGATGTGTGGAACTCGATTGGCGGCATCTAATAAACTAAAGCTTGATGCCGCCAATTCAGTTATAGACATTGAAGCCGCCATTTTATTTCTATACATTGATGCCGCCAATTGAGTTATAGGCTTCATTTCTTATATAAGCCCCCTGCCCATTCTCTCCATCCACTACAAACCACAATAAACCCCCCCAATATAAGATATAATACTTTTCCTACAATTGTTCTGGATGTTATGGTTTTTTATTGATATTGGGTCGATGTTACATTCACATGGAGTTTTAACTGTTTTCGGCGGGGATGAGTCATGCTTAACAGCATCGTCTGCCGTTTCATCCCCCGCTTGGCATCGCTTTTCTGGGTTCCAAAAAAGCGGTGTCTTTGGATCGGTGTTACATCCACATTAAACTACACTTCTCAATACATCTACACGTGGTATAACACGTGTAGAATGCAACATTGATACTTTAGTTTAAAATATTAGAGAGTTATGGATCGTTGGAAGTCTGAACCTCTAGTCTACCAAAGCTGGACATTCCAACGGGCTCTTTAGGCGGGTCTACTTTCCAGGCAAACCCACGCCATCTGGTGTTGATGAATCACATCAAGTCATTAGCGACCTATCCGGCAACGGATGATGCGATTCTTCACCGTACTACTTTCGTATGGCAGGCTGGTTTGAACATTGGGTACCTGTAGATTTGGTACACATATTCAACAGGTAGAACCATGTTCTCCTGGATCAAATTCAGATGGGTTTGAATCTGAATGCGGTCCTGAGTTCCCGCTGACTGGAAAAGAGAAGTTTCTGGGTGCACAACACAAGCTATTGTTGATTTCAACAAAGCAATTGTGATTGAAGGTGCGAAACAAAAACTGAATGAACTCTGCAACAAGAAACGGTGGTAGAATATTGGAATAGGTGATCTCGGAAAATATAGTGTCTTGTAAATCCGTAGATTGTATAGTTTGAGTGACTAGTTTTGAAAAACAGTTGTTAAATAAATTTGTAATATTTGTTTTAAATAAATCTATCAAATTTGTATTATTTGTTTGAGACATTCCAAAAATGGAAAGTCTGTGTGTTATTATTTGATTTAAATAAATCTATCCCTCCGAGCCGGTTTTGAGAAAAACACCTCAGAGCCGTTTTCGGGCCACCGGGATCAGGCCCCGGAGACCCGAAAGCTGCCCGGACTTCGTGCGACGCCCGTGTGTTACTCAAGGGCAACGCGTCCGTCAGTCCGGTGACCTGTCCGGCAGGCCCAGCCAGGCTGCACAGAGGCCCAAAGAGGGCAGCCTGGCCCGTTTTCAACATAGTGTGGGTTTTGAGAAAAACACCTCCGAGCCACCGATAAATGATTACGTAATCTTGTTTTAGTGTTTAACGCTTTTATTTGGATTTTAATTTTAGTGGTTGTTTCTCCTATCAATGTTCGAATCACAGGTGGCTAAACGATTCATATATTCATATATTTATAAAGCAAATCAATAATTAATGTTTTTAAGCAAATCAAAATGTTACAACAAGTAATTAAGAACACACTTGAATTCGACAATGTTACGAGTTAAACCAGTCAAGAGAGTTCGAGGGACCCTGATTCATAAGACGTTCAGATTGCCTCCTGGGTGGTTGGTTGGTGGGTGGTGCTCCTTCATTACCGTACTCATCATCAGGAAAGAGGTTTAAATTCAGTGTGGTCGATGGTCCTGGCCGGCTTGAAGGTCCTTCATCACACGAATTATGCGGGGCATGGTAATGAAAATCACTAAAAAGGTCGTGATCAAACCGTGCCAACCCCTGTCCAACCGGCGTCACGTAACCCGGTGATGAAGGAAACACCCAACTATCTCCGATGCCAATTCCGCCTGCACGAAAGTTAGCTAGCGGACCCATCTCCGCCGGTTGACTGCCACCGGACCCACCAACATCACCAGTTCCCTGTACGAATGATCCACCCAATCCAAATGGAGTTCCCATCTGGTCCAATCCACTGTCCATGAATTGCGGGACATATCCCCCGGTCTGGTTCTGATTGTTGCTGGCCGCAACAGATGCACGAAACCCAGCGTCATTGTCAAAGTGACTTCCAGCAGCTTGGTCTTCATTTTCCGGCACGTTTTCCGGCACCTGACGGGGAGCGCGTCGCCGGCGCACCCTTTGAGGCCGTGCAGGTGCCGACAAGTCAACGGCGTCCCTGGTAAGATGCGTCGGATTTTGTAAGTGTCCGACATTGTGTGACATCATCATACTGTGAAACGCCGTGTTTTGTATGCGCTCAAGCTGCGTGGAGAATGCCTGAGGATTATTAAATGCCTCCTGAGATGACCGGTAAATATCACCCATGGCATCCCTCTGCAAACAAAATTTTTAGTTAGAAACAGCAAACCACGTAAAAATGCTTTACCATCAACTGGATTCTAGCACCGTCGTCTTGGAAACCGCCAGCTGGGGCCGGTGCTACACCCGGATTTCCAATAAATGCAACGGTACGCCCCATATACCATTGCAATTAACCGGGCGCTGTTGAAGCTGTCCTTATGAGTTCAGAGCGGATAACCGTGTTACGACGGTTATTCCATGCATTGACGTAGGCTTCATGCCTACTCATCCAGTCCGCCCCGTTGTGTCCTTGCCGCCCCAAAGCATGCAGTTTTTCAAGCTGAGCCATGGGTACGGCTAAGGTTATCTGGGGAGGTATGTACTGGACCATGCCGATTGCTTCAAAACCCGTTGAGGGTAATGATGCTCAACGATCTCGAAGCATATAAGCGGACAGCAACTCCTCCAGCTTTCCATCCCGTTTGAGCACATGGCCGGTAGTCGATCCAAAACCGAGTTGTAGGGGGTCCAGTTGAACTAAAAACAAACACTTAAGTCAGTAACAAAACACAATAAATGCATGATTAATACAAAAAACTAAAAATAATTACTAACATACCATGTCCTCGTCCAACGATTGTAGCTGCGAACGATATGCCTTGAGGCAGTGTGTGGCCACCTCCTGGAAGTTTAACCGCCGGTCTCGCCACCTACAAAATTAACATGTTAAAAAACGTGTTCAGAAAAAAAAAATATAAAGGGATGCCATGCAGGCAAGTATAATCAAACTGGGATTTGCGATATATACCGAGCCGCTATCGGGCAAGTATAATCAAACCAGTTTGAGGGTGGTCGTGGCGCGAGACACCGAATCCTCTCCCATGCCCATACTTGAAGGAGCATCATGGGTCCGGTCACGGCTTTCCTATCCGGCTGGGTGGCATCACAAAGCCGCCTGTATAAACAAGCCAGAACCGCACTGCCCCAGCTATAAGATGCTGTACGGTTGAGGTCTCGTAAAAATCTTAAGTAAAAAACATTTATTCTATTATTATTATTATTAGGGACTAAGGTGGAACCGATCAAAAAGAAAAGGATTAAACGAGCACGAAAAATGCACTCTTCATCCGTAGCCTCTGCTTCAACAAAGTCCTGCTTTAGTTTTTTATAATAACAGTACCCAAAACGGACTTGCCGGACATTTGGGCCTCTGTAGGCGTAACACCTAACAATCGTCGGCACAACGCTATTGCATCGGCAGTAGACAAATTATCATCTACCCTAGACACAACAGCTCCCTCAATAGGTAACCCCCACAAGACGTTAACATCTTGTAAGGTGACAGTAGCTTCACCAAATGGAAGGTGGAACGTGTGAGTTTCGAGCCTCCATCGTTCCACCAAAGCTGTTATCAAGGAGTGGTCAACGTATCGATAACCACAATCTATAAGGCCACCAAACCCTGCAGCATTGATAAGGTGACGAACCCGTCCTACAACAGGGTGGTCACGAAGTAACTTCCATATGGCTCTATTGCTACGCTTTACCATCATGGCGGCATTGAAGTTTTCCTCGTCTGTGAAAACGTGAAAGGCACGATGTCGATCACGCAGATACAACACATCGTCGTTTAGGGGACCAGGGTGTAAGTTCATGTTTTGATTCATGGTGGGAGGAATTTGGTTGGTATGATTTTTTATAAATTTCAAAGGTTTCAGATGGAGATTGTAGTGTTGATGGTGTGTTCTTGGATGTGGGTGGTGCTCCTTCTTCACCTCAACCTCCATTTTATAACCTTCAAAGCCTGAATACTTACACTCCCAAGAACACTATTTGCCTATCAAATCATCTGCAACTTACAAGACCATTGCATGCAATGCTAGAGACCTTGTGAGTGTGTTTTATAGGCTGCATGGTTTGCAGGTGAAGACTGATTTTCATTTGCTGGTTTGAATGCATGAAAATGGATTGGCGGGATCATGACGGCAATATTGAAGAACACACCAACTCAATTGGCGGCATCAATGACACCTCTAACTGGATTGGCGGCATCAAGAGGTGACCCCTCCAACCCATTTGGCGGCATCTAGGCAATTTTATTTGATACCTCTACTTGGTTTGGCGGCATTAACCACACTGACAAAAGCCCCTTGATACCGCCGTTTGGTTTGGCGGCATCTAGGCAATTTTATTTGATACCTCTACTTGGTTTGGCGGCATTAACCACACTGACAAAAGCCCCTTGATACCGCCGTTTGGTTTGGCGGCATCAACTTTTTATTATTTTGATACCGCCAATCGAGTTCCACACATCACCAATTTCTATTTTTCCCCCCAATACCCCCAAATGTAATTTGTAAAATGATAAACCCCCTATTTATGCAAAGGATTCCCTCTAACTCGTGTCGATGTTTAATTGGATTTTCCTGTGATCATAAGTAACTATTAGTTAAATGAATTGACTTGATGACATTATAATCACCAACAACACACTCTCTTCACGACCCACTAGCTCATTATATCGCCATAGAATATAATTATTACTATTGTAATTAGGTATATATTTGGTGTATGTGGATTCACAATACTGTCTTTAAAGATGTTCCGTGTTTGAGATTTTCTTACTTAATTTGTAACGTGCTTGGATTAAAACAACATGAATGAATACTTTACCCTTATGACGACTGTTTTGCTTGATAAAAAAATGAAAACCAAAAATCCACACATATCGCAATAATCGTGATGGGGTTTATGCAGGAATCAATCCATCCAAATCGATGATGATGAAAATATTTCCATAATCAAAGTGAATGATGGCCGTGAGAAAAATGGTGGTGGGAATCAAAATAAGTATGACAAATCAGGGAAGATTGATGTAGGAGTATTGAAGAATCGAAGCCGATTTAGGTCTGTGTTACGGGTCAAATAGTTATAAGGACTGAAAATGACAGATTGTAATAGTTGTTGTATTGTAATAGAGTTCAGGGTGTTAAGTGTCATTAAGTAATAGTTAGAGGGGTCATAGTGAATAAAGGTTGTTAGGCTCAAAAGTTAGTTAATAACCGTTGTAATAGCTATATAGCTGGACGATTGATCATAATGAACAGTTATGTGTTTGTTGAGCTTAATCTCTCTCTCTGTTGTTCTTAGTTTCTCATACACATCGTTACATTGGTATCAGAGCACCGATCTTGGTACTCCGACCACCATTCACCGCCGTAAATCACCGTCTACCACCGTCTTCTCCGGCTAATTGTTCTGATTCTGCAAATTTTTTTTTCAAAACTCCTTTTCTTTTTGTCCGGGAATAGATCAACCGTGATCATTCCATTCCATTGGATAATCAATTCGTGATTATCTGATTCTTTGGATCGATCTATTAGAGATTTGTCCAATCATTTACACAACTTGAATTCTATTAATTCTTTCAGCGAGCTCTTACATTCTTTTCAATTCGTAATTGATCATGACTAGGGGTGTTCAGAATTCGATTCGAATTCGAAAAATTCGAAATTCGACTTAGTTCGATTCGATTACCAATAATTCGATTCGTTTATTAAGAATTCGAATTCGATTCGATTCGAATTCGAGTCAAGTAAACCAAATACGAATCGAATACGAATTTATGATTTTAAATTCGATTCGATTAGAAATTCGAATAAAAACTATACATGTATATTTTTTAAATATATATATACACATACTCATTATTATATACACATTGAAAAAAATAACTTCTAAATTTTGGTCAAACTCTAAGAACCCATAGTGTCTACAACTTTTACCATAACCATATTTTACATATTTACCTTATACATCACAAAACTCTAACAAAATATACTCTCTACTATTTTTACTATTCCCATATTTGACATATTGTTGTTTATCAATTTTGTAAATTTGTATTTTATATGTTAAAAATAATGAGTTTGTATTAGTTTTAAAACTAAAAGTAAAACAATTTATTATTGATGGTGATTTGAACTAAATCGAATTTATTCGAATTCGATTCGAATTCGAGTTTCTTATTCGAATCGAATACGAATCGAATAAATTGAATCTTAAACGAATACGAATCGAATACGAATTTAGGTAAAAATACTAAAAATTCGAGAAATTCGATTCGAATAATTCGAAAATTCGTTATTCGATTCGTTGAACACCCCTAATCATGACTACTCGTAGCAGATCAGCACCTGAGAAATCTTCTATTGAAAAAACGGTAGAAGATCATTCAATTTCGTTATTGAAGATTGATGCGTTCATGCAAAAATCTGAAACAACGTTTGCAAATCTTAATGCTAGTGTTCAAGCATTGTTAGACAAATTGCAAACCAATTCAATGCATAGTCCAACCAGTGAAGGCATAATTCCAACTAATAACAATAATCAACGAACTGATCGTCTTCATCGAATTGGAAAAATTGATTTTCCAAAATTTAATGGGGATGATGTGGATGACTGGATCTATAAATGTGAACATTTCTTTTTGGTGGATGAAACTCCAGAAAATTTTAAGGTCCGGTATGCAGCCATTCATTTAGAAGGGAAGGCTGTAAAGTGGCATCAGGGGTTTTTGAAAACCAAAGGTGTTCCTATACCTGAAATAACATGGAAAGAGTACTCTGAGGAGATAATTACAAGATTCTCAGATGAAGTGTTTGATGATGCCATGGGGGTTCTTACTTCCTTGAAACAAAGTGGTCCATTGGAAGATTTTTGTGACTAGTTTGATGCTTGTTTGTTGAAAGTGACTATTCCAGAACCATATGTTGTTAGCATATTTCTTAAAGCCTTGAAACCTGAGATAGGTGGTCCTGTCAAAATGTTTAAACCAACCACCATGAGAGAAGCCTTTTACCTTGCAAAAACTCAAAATTCAACCAATAAATCAGTGGGTTACCCAACCAAAAACAGTTATTCCAACTCTTATACCAACAAAACTTTGGGAACAGTTAAACCTCCAACCAATGTTTCCCATCTACCCTTGTTACCCACACCATCCAATACCAAGAAACTATCCAACACTAAACAGTTGTCCAGCAAAGAGATTGAAGCAAAAAGGGCAAGAGGTGAGTGTTTTTGGTGTACAGAAAAATTCACACCACCCCACAAATGTGCAAACAAGCAACTTTTTGTTCTTGAAATTTCTGGATCAAAGGATATTGAAGAAGAGGAGTTGTTTGTGGAAGAAGAAACTGTTTTGACCCAAGAATGGAAAGAACCTCAGATTTCCATACATGCATTGACAGGTATGGTTTCTTTTTCAACCATGAAGGTGATTGGCACCATTGGGAATAGGAAACTGAGAATCTTGATAGATTCAGGATCTACCCACAACTTTGTTAATCTGTTGATTGCATTAAAACTGAATTGTGTCTTAAAGGGTATAAAAGGAATTTCAGTAGGGGTGGCAAATGGATCAGAGATTGATTGTGCAAATTTTTGTCCAAATTTTCAATGGTATATGCAAGGAATGTGGTTTACAGCTGATGTATTAGCTATACCATTGGATAACTATGATATGGTTCTTGGAATTCAATGGTTGTTGACCCTTGGACCTATCATTTGGAACTTTGAGGATTTAACCATGGAATTCTCAATAGATGGTAACCCTTGTAAGTTGAAAAGAATATATAACAACAATAAAAGATCCCTTTGTTCTGCTAACTTTCTGGATGTCTTGTTAGGACAACAGGATAAGTTGGTGGAAGCCCATTTGTTAAGTATGCAAGTTCAGACTCAACAATCTGAATTTCAGCATCAGACAAAGATAAAGGGGGAAATTGTGGATACTGAGATGAAAGTGTTAATTGAGGAGTTTGATGATGTTTTTCAGACCCCAACCACTTTGCCCCCTAAGAGACAGTTTGATCATAAAATTCCATTAAAAGATGAAACTCAAGTGGTCAACCTTAAGCCCTATAGGTATCAGTCTGCTCAAAAAGATGTTATTGAGAAGCTTACTAAAGAACTAATGGATTCTGGGGTGATAAGGGATAGTTGCAGCCCTTTTGCAGCTCCTGTTGTCCTTGTTAAAAATAAGGATGGAACATGGACATTTTGTATTGACTATAGAAGGTTGAATGATGCTACAATAAAGAATAGCTTTCCAATTCCTTTAGTAGAAGAGTTGTTTGAGGAATTAGGGGTTGCAGTGGTATTTTCTAAGCTGGACTTAAGATCTGGCTATCACCAGATAAGAATGGAAGAGCAGGATATCCACAAAACAGCCTTCAGGACACATGAAGGATTGTTTGAGTTTGTTGTGATGCCATTTGGCCTTACAAATGCTCCTGCTACTTTCCAAGGCCTTATGAACCATGTTTTTAAAGAACATCTTAGAAAATTTGTGTTAGTTTTCTTTGATGACATACTGATTTACAGCAGTTCTTGGAATCAACATTTACAACATGTAACGATAGTTTTGGAAATCTTGAGAAGTCACCAGTTGTTTGCCAAGAAGTCTAAGTGTAATTTTGGTGGTGACTCTGTAGAATATTTGGGCCACATTATTTCTAACAAAGGAGTTTCAACTGACCCTAATAAAATTCAGGCTATAAAAGATTGGCCAATGCCTTATGATGTGAAACAGTTGAGGGGTTTTCTTGGACTCATTGGCTATTACAGAAGATTTATAAAGGGGTATGGTATGCTGGCCAAACCTTTCACCAATTTACTCAAGAAAGATGCCTTCATATGGGATGATCATGCCATTCAAGCTTTTCAGAAGTTGAAAGAGGTAATGATATCACCTCCTGTGCTTGCTTTACCAGATATTAAAAAATCCTTCACAGTGGAAACAGATGCATCAGGGAAGGGTATAGGAGCAGTTTTGATGCAGGAGGGCCATCCAATTGCTTTCATAAGCAAGGCTCTCTCTCCTAGACAACAAGCTCTTTCAGTCTATGAAAGAGAATTGTTGGCTATAATATTTGCTGTAAGATATTGGCATCATTACTTGACTGTGGGGCATTTTGTCTTAAAAACTGATCAAAAGAGTCTTAAGCATCTGCTAGAACAAAAAATTACCACTCCATTACAGCAAGTATGGTTGGCAAAGCTCATGGGATATGATTTTGAAATTGTGTATAAGCAAGGTGTGGAAAACAGTGTGGCTGGTGCTCTCTCAAGAGTAGAATCACCTACTCTTATGAGCATAACCATGAACACTTTTGACCCAAACCTTTGGGAGAGGGTTAAAAAATCATGGGACACTGATGAAAAGTTACAAGATTTTTTGCAAAAACTGAGGGCAGGACAACATGTGGACAAGTATGAGTGGATAAGTGGGTCATTGTTCAAAAAAGGAAAGATAATTGTGGGAAAAGATCAGCTGTTACAAGAAGATATTATCAGGATATGCCATTCAGGAGTCACTAGTGGCCATTCTGGGGTGCATGCCACCATTCAAAGGGTACAATCAGTTTTTAGATGGAAAGGTTTGCATAAACAGGTAAGAAACTTCATAAGGCAGTGTGGGGTCTGTCAGAGGGCAAAAGCAGAAACAGTGGCTTCTTCTGGCCTGTTACATCCACTTCCTATACCTGACCATGTCTTTTCTAGCATTTCTATGGACTTTATTAATGGGTTGCCCAAATCCCATGGTAAAGATTCTATTTTTGTTGTAGTGGACAGGCTTACCAAGTATAGTCATTTTATGGCTTTGTCTCACCCTTATTCAGCTGCACAAGTGGCTCAGGCCTTCATGGACAATGTCTTTAAGCTTCATGGTTGGCCAGATACAATTCTCAGACAGAGATCCGGTGTTTCTTAGCCAGTTTTGGAAGGAATTTACTGCCTTACATGGTGTAGAGTTGGCTTTATCAACTGCCCATCATCCTCAGACTGATGGACAGACTGAAATTGTCAATAAGTGCTTGGAAACTTATTTGAGATGTATGGTCATGGACAAGCCAACTGACTGGGCTAAGTGGTTGACATTGGCAGAGTTTTGGTACAATTCAAACTATCACACATCCTTGGGAATTAGTCCATTTCAAGCCTTGTATGAATATCAACCTCCCCTATTTGTTCCTTATGTCCCAAAAGATGCCAGAGTAGCAGCTGTAGATGAAGTATTGACTGATAGAGAAGACACAATCAAGCTGCTGAAATTTTCATTGACAAGGGCTCAGAATCGAATGAAACAGTTTGCAGACCACATAAGGAGTGACATGGAGTTTAAAGTTGGAGACTTTGTTTATGTGAAGCTCCATCCCTATGGGCAGAACACATTGAGAGCTACTCACAACAATAAATTGGGACCTAAGTACTTTGGTCCCTATTTAGTGATAGAAAGAATTGGTCAAGTGGCATATAGGTTGGATCTTCCTAACTCTGCACAGATACATCCAGTGTTCCATGTATCTCTTTTGAAGCTGGCAAGAGGAAGTGATCATCAGGTGACTCCCATTCCTCAGGGTCCAAGATTCCAGTTTAAACCACTACATGTGTTGAACAGAAGAATGGTTCAAAGGGGTCACAGGGCTTCAGCAGAAGTGTTAGTACAGTGGGACAAGTTACCAATTAGTGAAAGCACTTGGGAGAATTTAGAAGATTTACAAATTCGCTTTCCAGATTTTAAAGCTGATTTTTGAGGGTAAAAATTGCTCAAGAAGGGGGTATTGTTACGGGTCAAATAGTTATAAGGACTGAAAATAACAGATTGCAATAGTTGTTGTATTGTAATAGAGTTCAGGGTGTTAAGTGTCATTAAGTAATAGTTAGAGGGGTCATAGTGAATAAAGGTTGTTAGGCTCAAAAGTTAGTTAATAACCGTTGTAATAGCTATATAGCTGGACGATTGATCATAATGAACGGTTATGTGTTTGTTGAGCTTAATCTCTTTCTCTGTTGTTCTTAGTTTCTCATACACATCGTTACAGTCTGCTTTGTTGTATAGTGATGGCCGAAGACATAAAAGGATAGTGTGGATTAATGCATAACCATAGGAGTTGTTAGGGAGTCAAGAACAACTGTGCGGCAGGTTGAGTAAGATACATAAATAGATTCAAGTGTTTTATTTATAGGGTTATTATTTCTCTTACGTTGCATTATGTTTTTTTCATTATTTTCGTCATTGTTTTTTTTCTTGGCATTATGTTATATTTATTAATATTGTATTATATTTTATGATTAATTGTGTTATAATTCATAATTTATTGTGTTTTTGTATCATTCTCACATTTCTTATTATTATTACACTGTGTAGGATAAGTTGAACATCTTCTAATTCATCTAGAATTGATATGACATGTTCTTTCTTAAACACCCTTCGATCCCAATTGCCTCCACCCTTGTGGTGGAGTGGTAGAGAGGAAATCCTCTCTTAAGAAAGATTGAGATTAAGAGAGATTGAGGGTTCAAATATAAGGGGATACAAAAAAAAAAATGAGATGTAATAAAAAGGGTGTAAAAAACATGAGAGAAAATTAGCCGTGAATCTAACACCCAAATTATGGGGCAAGTTATTCTATACAGTGTAATAAAAATGAGAATGGTGAGAAGAATAGGAAAATAAGAAAAATACACAATGCTACATAAAAGACACAATGATATAATGTAAATTCTAAAAACTACAAGCTAAAAATCCAAAAAAGCAAAAACCTAAAAACTCAGATTGTGGGGTTTGATGAGACGATTCTAATGCCGCTTGAATAAGTTCAATCGAAGTCCATTTAATATGACTTACTATTTTTCTTTTTCACTAGTATGTGATCCTAACCCCCAATTATGAGGGTGTTTAGGATTGAGTTTGGAGATGCAAAAGTGTTTTTGGTCAAAAGTGCTTATTGGCTTATTACTTTTTGAAAAGGAGTTTTAAAAAAAGTGTTTGGATTAGCTTTTCGGATGAGAAACGTCAAAAAATCAATAAATTGTTGTTTTTTAAGTGTTTCGCTTAACTTATTGTGAATATTGGTTGTATAGGTGGTATGTTTGTAATTTTTTTTCCAAAAGCCAAAAGCCAGGATTTCTAACTTTTCAAAAACAGCTTTTCCACCCTTAAAAGCCAAAAGTCAAAACAGAAAGTGCTTTTGGGTTACACAAACAGCTTATTGACTTATTGGCTTGTTGAAAAAGCCAATAAATCAATAAGTTATTTTGAAACTCAATCCCAAACACCCTCTATATGTAAAAAAAAGTTGCATATAAGCACTTAGAATTATGAAAAAAAAAAAAAACATATAACAACAAGAGAAAAAACCCTAACCCACATCGTGCATTTTCCTCTTTTGAATCTATCTATACTCAATCTCTTCAATTAATCAGGCTAAAAATATCTGAAACCAGATCTACAATTCCTTCACAAACTCATCTACCTATCTATCTATCTATATCATCAACACATATACATGTACAGAGGCTAGCTGAGGTATAACCGTCGATGGTAGGAGGAGGAGGAGGAGCAGGTGGACCGTTAGATCGGAAAAGAATAAACGATGCTTTGGATAAACAATTAGAGAAGACACCATCATCATCTTCTAGGTTTTTAAACAAAGACAAAGACAGATTATTATTCATGCCTTCAACTTCCTCCGCCGCCGCCGCTGCCGCTGCCGCTAAGTCGCATCCACAGGATCACCGCCGTGACATCCTTTCCACATCTACTCTCTCCGCCACCAAAACCAATACCTCCGACGGTTACCTTTTACCTTTTTTATTATTATTATTATTTTTTTTTTATAAATTGCTCTATTAGTTTGTGTGAAGTTTTTTTCATATTGTTGTGTTCTGTAGATTAGAATGATGTTTAATGGATATAGTTGCAGTTTAATTATAGATTTACTTTTTATTTTGTGCAAAAAAAATTATATATCTGAAGTTGTTTCATATTATCTTGTAGATTATTATGAAGTTTAATGGATATAGTTGTAGTCTAATGAGTATTCAGTGTCTGTTAATGTTGTTTTACTTTTTATTTTGTTTAGTTTATTTTAAAATTATATATCTGGAGTTGTTTCATATTGTTATATTTAGTGGATTAAAATGGAGTTTAATGGATATAGTTGCAGTTTACCGAGTATTCGTTGTCCGTTAATGTTGTTTTACGTTTTATTTTGTTTAGTTTATTTTAAAATTATATATCTGAAGTTGTTTCATATTGTTGTATTTAGTGGATTAAAATGGAGTTTAATAGATATAGTTGCAGTTTACCGAGCATTCGTTGTCTGTTAACATTGTTTTACTTTTTATTTATTTTATGTTGCGAAAAAAATATATATGTGGACTTCATTCATATTGTTGTATTTTGTTAATGTATAGGTTTTTAGTTTATAAAGTGTGATGTGATTTGTTATTGCTTTCTGGTTGCAGTGGAATCTGAAACAGATAGTGAGGAGTCTGATGTTAGTGGTTCCGAGGGGGATGATACATCTTGGATTTCATGGTTTTGTAATTTGAGAGGAAATAATTTCTTTTGTGAAGTTGATGATGACTATATTCAGGATGATTTTAATCTTTGTGGATTAAGCAGCCAAGTTCCATATTTTGACTACGCGCTTGATTTAATTCTGGATGTCGAATCTTCTCATGGTAAGATAATTTGAAACTAGTTTTAGTATTTAGTTGGGTTAAACTCTTATGTAGTATTTGGTAGCACTAATTTAAATGACGTGCTTGAAAAGAATCTAGAAGATTACAAGCGAAAGCATGTTATTTAAGGTCGTGATCGGTAGTTATTAAATGGTTGTTCAATGAAATAGATTAGGGCATATATGAGCTTAAGTTAAAAAAATTATATCCGAATTGGAATCATGTGGGTGCTAAATTTGGCGTTTACTATTGGTGATTGTTCAAACTCTTGTTTTGAAAGCACTGAAGGAAGTAATTTTAATGATTTAGTGAACAAATTAATTATCGAGTTAAAGCAGAATCTGAAAATGTGTTTGAATTCAAATCCGTAAGATTCCCAAAATTTGAACTTGAAATTAATTTTCATTTTGGTTTTCAATAAATTGTGACTCGTGACTATTGGCATTTGAAAAATTCCGTGTGATCAAACGTTACACTACCGCAGGACTTGTGTAAAGAGATATTATTTATTATAGGTAAAGGTCCATATACAAAGGCCATATTTCGCGAGAAGTGTGATAAGGATTAAAATTTGACATGTAGGCATCATGTTTTGGATTTAGACATGATGTTATGGTTTGTTTTTGCTAGAAAAACACCAAACACAACAATTTAAAACAAAATTCAATGTATTATAGCCATGGAATTTAAAACACAGCTAAAACATAACAATTTTCTTGGCATGGTGTTTTAAGCCTTAAATAAATTGCTTTGTGTTTTTAATTGTATTGTTTGGTGTTATTTTAGCCTAAACAATCCAAAACATCATGATTAAGCCCAAAAAAATGATGTCTACATATCAATTTTTAATCATTCTCACACTGCTCATATAATATGACATTTGCACACTAACCTCACTCTTATTGTATATATCACATTTGTTGTACGTGTATAGATATTATCATGAGTTTATGTTATATATGAGTGATCAAATATATAAATAAATTAAAGTCAAGTAAGATCTAAATTTGTGCCAAGTTAGGAATATGCATACTAGTTTCACTTCAACTTTATAAAATGGATATTGCTATTATCAATGGTTATGTTGACTCTGTCCTATTAATTATTAAATAATAAATCTAATTACTAATGAACAGTTTCACTCTCCTACATTTCTAATATGATGTATAGGCTCCCTACCTGAAACAATTACGTGGGGTTTATCAGTTTAAAAAATGCTATCTTAGGATTTTTAAAATTGATATTTTGAAATTATTGTGTTTATGAGCAGACGCATTCACCGAAGAACAAAATGAACTGGTTGAATCAGCAGCAGAGATGTTGTATGGCTTGATTCACGCTAGATACATCTTAACCAGCAAGGGAATGTCTGCAATGGTGATAGTTATATCCCCCCGTCTTGTGTATATTTTCTTTTTCTCGTTAGTCATTACAAGCTTAAGTTTGTGGATTTTTATAGTTGGAGAAGTATAAAGACTATGATTTTGGAAGGTGTCCTCGAGTTTATTGCTGCGGTCAGCCGTGTCTTCCTGTTGGTCAATCAGACATACCATGTTCCAGCACTGTGAAAATATATTGTCCCAAATGTGAAGATATTTACTACCCTAGATCAAAGTACCAAGGCAGTATCCTTACCCAACATCTTATGTTTGTAATTGTGTTTTAAAATTGGGAGCTTGGGTAGCAGTTCAAAATGGGTATTTTTTGTATGATCCGGGTTAGTTTAGGTCCCTTTTAAGTGGATGGTTCTGGTGGCCCTTTAACATTAATTTGACCATTTTTAAATCTGTTTTGAAATAAAGATTCTATTAAATATGATTCTAAACAAAAACGATGGAAAAGATGGTGCATTTGACCCTTTTTCTTGTTTCAGTTTCCTTTTCTTTGTATTTTTTTTTAATAATCTGGCATGTTTGGCCAAAATAAAGTGCAACCCAATTTGGTCATGTATTTGTTGAAACATGTTAAAAGTTGCCAAACATATAGGTTACTATAAATGTGACTGTATATTCCTTCACTTCCCATAGATATTGATGGTGCTTATTTTGGAACCACCTTTCCTCACTTATTCTTGATGACTTATGGCCACTTAAAGCCACAAAAGGCAACACAAAGCTTTGTTCCGAGAGTATTTGGCTTCAAGCTGCATAAACCGTGACCATGGGTCGGTTCTCATCCTCCCCTACAATATCTGAGCTGCAACAAGCCAGGTTTGTTTTTGAGCAAAAAGTTTGGTTAGCCACTTAGCCTTTTATATGTTTTTTTCGTGTTACTAAAATTTATATGCATAAACCTGTATTGGTATGGCCGTATGGGTTGGTCAAAATTTGTCCATTTGATGGTATGGTTCTTCACATGTGTTGTGCTAGTTGATAAAGTGGAGCGTTTTCGTTGATGTGGCGTTTTTGTATATATGCAAATTTTATTCTACTTCATTCAAGTTGTGTTTTGGCGGCTTGATGTGCTAATAAATCATCTTTAAACACACTGCTTTTGTTAAAGGTTTTTCAAATTCATTGTGGGTTACAACTTATAATTCTTAATGTCAGGTTTGAGAGGAAAGCTTGGCGAATCAAACCGTCACCTGCTACTAATAAATCATCTGGCATTCTCAACCGGTTTGAAGAACTTTACTTTGAACTTAACACATATTTCTTGCCATCAGATACACGGAAGGATTGGAACACGACCCCACAAAAAAGATATTATTATGTCAGATCATGGAAATCCAAGCAATATGCAGCCCTAAATATTGAAGCTCTTGTCTCTTGTCAACTTGCTACTAATCTTCTCTGCATAAGTAGATTTGTTCTATAATAAAAATATAAACTCTGTAGGTTTCGATGAATTACAAAGAAAGTCTTTGTATTGTGAATTAATCGGTCCTTGTAGGACATGAATTCAAAATCCTCATGGTCAAGTTGGTTTGAATCTAGTTGAACCTTGATATTGTATGTGGTGTTTAATTTATTAAACCTTCATTCATACGACCGCCATCACCCCCTGCTCGAATTGGGTTGTATCTTTGATTCTCAATAATTGAACGCTCAATTTTTGGGTTAGTACTAGGAATAGTGCAGGAGAAGAGAGCATTCCATTTGATTTAGTTGCTGCTCAATTGACTACCATTGCTGCAAAACTCGATGCCATAGAGTTGCAGTTGGGAGGAAATGTTGCAACGCTCAAGATTGTGACGTTTGGAACACCCATCCAAAGCAACGATAGCACAGAGTCTAGCTCGGCAAGGAACTAAAATGGTTCCTCCGGTGTGGAGTTTATTTTGTTTACCACCCAAACGGTTGCAAACACCACCACCCGCACTGTCTGCACCTACACCTACACCGACAACAACAATAACACCACAACTGGGCCCGTTACTAGACCCTTCCGGACCTCATTTGGCAGGTTTATCTTCTCCCAAAAAAGGTTACTGGTGGAAACATGGGTGAAGGGAAGCCGATACGCGACAGTATCGACAAGGGTTAAGGCATGGGTTTGATGTTTATAGGTTTTATGTTGGTGATGTTTATGCAGGCGAGTGGTCTAATGGTCACAGTCATGGGTTTGGTGTTCATGGTTGTGAAGATGGTAGTTGGTATGAAGATGGGGTGTTAAACATGGTTTTGGAGTGTATTTTTTTTTTCAAACGGGCATAGGTGCTTGGCATGAAGGTCAAAAGCCAAGAATTTGGAGTTTACACGTTTAGAAATGGCGAAACACGACTTGGGCACTGGCAGAATGGCACGCTGAAGTTATCATCGTTCCAAAGTTGTTAACGCAGTTCTGGAAACTAATGCATTTTTCCATTTTTGTGGTTGCTAGTATCTTGCATTTGAGATCATGCTTTCTAAAATTGGTAAACTCAACCAGTTATGGTTATGGATCGGTCGATTAAGTTATGTTTTGTCTTTAAAAGATCAATGCGGTGATATCCGCCAATCGGGCAGTACAAAAACAAATGTACCAAAGACGAAATAGCGATGAGCTTCCTATCGCCGTGGTGCACGACTTCCACCACATACCAACCCAATTGACCGTTTGGCGCGTTCATCTTGTTTATACATTTTACTCCAAAAAATTGGTAGTTTTAACCATCTTAATTAGTAGGTCGAAGTTTTACATGTACAGTTTGGTAGATTATTACTAACTACTCCACTTGTAAGTTTATAACTAATTAAAAACTATACTTTACAAAATCGTAGTTATTGTTTACTTTTGAGCTAATTGAAAGTCTTAACAAATGGTGATTAAAGCATTCTATCAGAGTAGTAAATAGTGAAAATCCTTATTGTAGCTACAAATCTTCTTATACAAAAAATATCTAACTATTATCAACTAAGTAGATTATAAGATGGTAGCTCTTCTTTGGTAGATGTTAAATTGCAAAAGCTCTCTTTCAAGCTGATGATGCGTTGACTTCATCACGTTCAATGATGCCAATACAAATTGCATAAATCTTTCATTTTCAAGTAAAGGTGAACCGGAAAGAAAATGAAGGCTGCGTATGCCGTCGTTTGCTTAACGATTTGGAAACTGTGGATTAGGAGAAACGAAAAGGTGTTTAGAGATGTCAACATGGCTACACCCGTTTTGTTGGAAGACATCAAACTCGAATTGATACGGGTTCGTATTAGTGGAGGCTAGAAACAAACCTTCTAGCCTGTGAATACCTCCTTCGGCCAACCGAACAGAGAAAGAAACAAAGTTTCAAACTGAAATTTTTATTAGAAAAAAATACTATCCCTCCAACCTTGAATTACAATAGTTTAAATAAGAACTAGAAAATAAACTAAACTCCTACAACTAGGGAAAGATAAACATGAATTCAAAAACAAAGTTAAACTAGATAATGACAACTTAAAATAAATCGGTTGGATGGGATTAAGATAGAGCCGGTTTCCTCTAGCCACTAACGGATGTATCGGGTTCACAGTTACGATCGTCGGGCGGGTCTTCCAGCGGGGCCGGACCCGTATCATCCCCCCCTCTAAAAAAGGACTCGACCTCGAGTCATCCTCCACTTCAGGAACATAGGGAGCTAAATCCGCAACATTAAACGTGGCTGAGACTTTGTAATGACCCGGAAGATCAATTTTGTAGGCATTGTCATTGATTCGCTTAAGAACACGAAACGGACCATCGGCCCTTGGCTGTAGCTTCCCATACCGTCCTTGCGGAAACCTCTCACGTCGCAAATACACCCACACAAGATCACCTTCTTGGAAAACAACTTGACGCCTATGTTTATTGACCCGCGCTTGATACTGCAAGTTATGTTTGACAATTTGTTCGCGGACCTGTTCATGCAAAAGCTTGAGTTGAGCAGCTTGTTCATCCCTTTCAGCACTAAAATATTCGAGTTCTGGAAACGGAGCTAAATCTAGAGGTGTGAATGGATTGCGGCCATAAACAACAAAGAAGGGGCTTCGACCGGTTGAACTGTGATTAGACCGGTTATATGCGAATTCCGCCTGAGGAAGAACAAGGTCCCACTTCTTAGGATTATTACCAACAAGGCTGCGAAGTAGATTACCCAAACTGCGATTTGTCACTTCGGTTTGGCCATCGGTTTGCGGATGGTGTGAACTACTAAATTGTAATTTTGCACCCAAGCGTTTCCATAATGTACGCCAAAAATGACTAACGAACTTGACATCACGATCGGAAGTTATAGTTTTAGGCACACCATGCAAGCGGACCACTTCAGCAAAATAAAGTCGCGCAACCTGTGAAGCATCATATGTCTTAACACACGGTATAAAATGAGCCATCTTAGAGAACCGATCAACGACTACCATGATTGAATCTTTCTTGCGCTGTGTCAAAGGTAAACCCAAAACAAAATCAAGGCTCACATCTTCCCATGGCCGTACAGGAGCAGGCAAGGGTGTATACAATCCTTGGTTTGTATTGTGAGTTTTAGCAATGTGACAAGTTCGGCATCGCCTTAAAACCGTAGACACCTCCTTCGAAATTTTAGGCCAGTAAAAACGATCTTGGACTAAGGAGGTTGTTTTGTCACGACCAAAATGACCCGCTAAAGCCCCTTGATGGCATTCGAGCACAATCGCTTCACGAAAGGACGACACCGGAACACACAGACGACTTCCTTTGTAAAGTAATCCATCCTTTTGAATGAAACTTTTATATGGGCCAGCTTGAGTTTTCTTCCAAACTTCAAAAAAATCTGGGTCATCTTGATACAAATTAGAAAAGGATTGAAAACCAATTACCTCAAAAGCCATTGAAACATATGCAGGGCGGCGGCTTAAAGCATCAGCGACCGAGTTTGCGGAGCCTGCTTTATGTCTAATAACAAAGGTGAAATCTTGCAAAGTCTCGACCCACTTAGCGTGCCTCGGGTTGAGCTTAGCTTGGCCTTGAATAAATTTAAGGGCTTGATGGTCGGAGTATAGAATGAACTCTGTTGGCAGAAGATAATGGCGCCAATATTCAAGGCTTCGAACTATTGCATAAAATTCTTTATCATACGTACTATACCGACGCCTTGTGTCACTCAATTTTTCACTAAAAAAAGCGATAGGACGATGTTGTTGGCTCAAAACGCCACCAATCCCCAACCCGGAAGCATCACACTCGACTTGAAACACATGGTCGAAGTTTGGTAGGGCTAGGACGGGAGCTTTGGTTACGGCTTTTTTGAGTGCTTCGAACGATTGTTGAGCTGACGAGGACCAAGCGAACTTGCTGCTTTTTAAACATTCAGTAATGGGTGCCACTATAGTACTAAAGTTTCGAATGAACCTGCGGTAAAAGGACGCAAGACCGTGAAAACTGCGCACATCATGAAGAGATTTAGGCGTTGGCCATGTGGTGATTGCGGACACCTTAGACTCATCCATGCGAATACCCTTTCCTGAAACCAAATAACCCAAGAATATAACCTCTGAAGTCAAAAAGTGGCACTTCTTTGCATTAGCATATAGCTTCTGTTCCCGCAAGATGATGAAAACGTCACGGAGGTGTAGCAAGTGTTGTTCAACAGTTTTGCTAAAGATCAAAATGTCATCGAAATAAACGACAACAAAACGACCAATAAAAGGTTTAAAGATATGATTCATTAAGCGCATGAAAGTGCTAGGCGCATTCGACAATCCGAACGGCATAACCATCCACTCATACAACCCATCACGCGTTTTGAAGGCCGTTTTCCACTCATCACCAGGTCGCATTCTAATTTGGTGGTACCCGCTACGTAAATCGATTTTGGAAAAAACATGCGCCCCATGTAAATGATCGAGTAAGTCGTCAAACCGTGGAATAGGAAACCTGTATTTGATGGTGATCTTGTTGACGGCTCGGCTATCGATGCACATACGAAAAGCACCCCTGGTTTCGGAACTAAAAGCGCGGGAACAGCACATGGGCTCATACTTTCCCGAATAAGGCCTTTTTCGAGAAGCTCGGTTACTTGACGGTGCAACTCGGAAAATTCTTTAGGATTCATTCGATACGCCGGCTTGTTAGGAATGCTCGCGCCCGGTAAGAAATCAATACAGTGCTGAATTTCACGCACAAGTGGAAGGCCTGCTGGTATCTCGGGCGGAAAAACATCATGAAATTCGGACAAGAGTGGCTGCACCTCGGGGGGAATAAGCGGAACCATGGGATTTTCTTCGGCAACTACGAGACCAAAGATAATATGAGGCGGTGCTGTTTTGGTCAGTCCCGTGAATTCAGACCGCGTGACAAGCATAGATTCTGGACCCTCATCGCGTGGATCAAGCGGAGCGAGGGTGATATTGATGCCATCTTTCTTGAATGAATACGTGTTGCGAAAACCATCATGTTTGACGCGGCGGTCATATTGCCATGGCCTGCCCAACAGAACGTGACAAGCATCCATTGGCAGGACCTCACACCAAACTTCGTCCGTGTACTTATTACCAATTGAAAACTGAATCAAACAGCGATGTGTCACCTTGATGAGGTTGCCTTTCTTGAGCCAAGTAAGTTGGTATGGTTCAGGGTGGGGTTGTAATGGTAGATTAAGTTTTTCTACCATCGAAGTAGCCACAATATTCTCACAACTTCCGCCATCAATGATTACGGTACAAACTTTACCTTTAGATGTGCACTTTGTCCGAAAAATGTTGTTGCGCAGCCATTGTGTGTCATCGGACGGATCTGCAACAGAAGTGTTAAGAATACGTTGGATAACAAGCGACTCACCTCGGTCGGGGTAAAGAACTTCGGCTTCTTCAGTTTCTTTGCCATTATCATCTGTATCATAAGTAGGTACCGGGTCGTCAACAAAAGCGACAAGTTGTTTGTTTGGGCAATCACGCTTTAGATGTCCAAGGCCTTGGCACTTATAGCAACGAAGCGCACTAGGACCCGAACCCGAGGGAACCACCGGTGGTGGAGGCGGGGGTGGGTCAGACTTAATCGGGCCGGTTCTGGGGCTGTTTGTAACAGCTGGATTACGGCCTTGGAAACGAGCAGGAGTAGACTTTGCTTTGGAAGCTAACTGTTTCTCGACCCGTTGAGCGATCCTGCACACATCGGTAAAAGACCAATACTGCTGCAACAAAACAACATCAGCAATTTCCGGTTTTAAAATACCCAAAAAACGTGCGATAACCTGTTCCTCGTCCTCCTCGACCCCACACCTCAAACGAAGCTGCTCGAATTCGATGATAACTTCTTCAACCGAAAGCGAGTTTTGTTTCAAGTTATGGTAGTCTAAGAATGCGTCCTGCTTGTGATTTATCGGTAAAAACTTGGAACGTAGTAAACGTTTCATCTTTTCCCAGGTTTCAACTTTCGTTTTTCCCTCCCTATGACGTTGGTTTTGAACCTGTTCCCACCATAAAGACGCGTATTTGCGTAAACGAATAGCAACAAGTTTTACCTTTAAATTTTCTGGGATTTGGCGAAGATCAAAGACTCTCTCGACAGTTTGAAGCCAATCAATGAAATCATCCGGTTGCATACGACCTTCGAACTCGGGGATTTCGGTACGAATACCCAATGAACGTAAATGGTCAACTGGTGGTGGAGGTGGGGGTGTACGGCGACGTCGTCGCCTGCCAAAGAAGTTGTGTTCAGCGTCATCGTCTTCCCAAACATCTGATTCTGTAGCTGACTGATCGTTACGGTGTTGTTGATTGAGTTCGAGTTCACGAACCCGTTGTTGAAGCCTCTCGATCTCAGCAATGTCACGCGGGTCACGTTGTTCCTGTCCGTTGCCTCCGGCGGCGAATCTACGGTACTGACGACGGTCTCCCTCACGATTCGACATCCTGAGTCACCTGGTGCTGCTGATACCACTTGATACGGGTTCGTATTAGTGGAGGCTAGAAACAAACCTTCTAGCCTGTGAATACCTCCTTCGGCCAACCGAACAGAGAAAGAAACAAAGTTTCAAACTGAAACTTTTATTAGAAAAAAATACTATCCCTCCAACCTTGAATTACAATAGTTTAAATAAGAACTAGAAAATAAACTAAACTCCTACAAGGGAAAGATAAACATGAATTCAAAAACAAAGTTAAACTAGATAATGACAACTTAAAATAAATCGGTTGGATGGGATTAAGATAGAGCCGGTTTCCTCTAGCCACTAACGGATGTATCGGGTTCACAGTTACGATCGTCGGGCGGGTCTTCCAGCGGGGCCGGACCCGTATCACGAATCTTTTTGGTGGATGATTACACGGGGCAGACTTGAAGGTTTGGAAAAAGAGGCTTGGTGGGACTTTTCTTTATTCGACAATGGCTAATCAGGAGTACGGATGGGTCTGGTCTCAGCTGGGAACATTCGGGTTATTATGTACAGTGTGTTTTTGTTTTAGTGTCTATTTTCATATGTTTGTCCTGTTGGGTTGGCCCAGGTAACTACTCGCTTAATGTGCCCGGGTGAAATCTTGATTGTATTTTGTTTTGGTGGAATAAAAGTCTCGTTTGAATGTTCAAAAAAAAAATAAAAATAAATGTCCAACAATATATGCCAAAACACATGCACAAGGTGTGTCACCCGGGGGGTTACCAAGCCAAACCAAGAGGTAGTGGGATCAGTGCCGAGTTGGGTTGACTGGACACACTGTATCCCGAACATTTCTAACTTTTGTATACAAATTCAGTGTGTGATCAAATTTCTTGTATACCGTTTGATGATTCATATGTACCCTGAAGATGAAGTTTGTCCAATCTGCCGTAAGGCATGCTTGGACAAATACGAGGAGCATGTGGTTTACTGCAAGGAGTTGGCCGGTTTAAAATATCGACGGTGGGTTCGGGATGTTCTATGGGACATTTTAAGACGAGCTGGGATCTTAGCCAAGAAGGCGACCCTTGTGAACTTCCTTTTGGACCCCGCAAAAAGGGAGATCCACCCTGCCACCAGCAGATCTGCTTGTTTTTTGGTGTGCCGGAGGGAAACACGCTTGTATTGACCTAACAGGATTATCTCCTGTGGCAGGGTGGATCTCCCCTATAACATAAATGGCTAATGAGACAACTATAATTATAACATTGGTAATTCCAGTCCGATGTAATAGCAAGATGGTAATGGAACAAATATGAGCCCGGTATTGGTAATTCCAGTTAAATACCAATTTCATGTTAGGATTTTAAAGTGTGTGTATATATTCTTTTCATTCTATTTTTATAAAAAATATTGTTTTTTAACAAGTACAATACTTAAATAAGACAACATGTATATCATCGTTTTCAACACCATAGATACAAGAGTGTGTTCCAATTATTTTGATCCCTATAAATGACTATATGTTCTTTGTTTGCCTTCTTGGCAGCCTACTTTTGGCTGTTTGGTTCTGCACTTTGAATGCAGCAGGATGGTAATGAGACAACTATAAGAGCGACATTGGTAATTATAGTCTGATGTAATAGCAAGATGGTAATGGAACTATGAGACCTATATTGGTAAATAACAGTTAGATATCAATTTCATGTTAGGATTTTCAAGTGTGTGTATATATTCTTTTCATTCTATTTTTTATAAAAAAATTATTGTTTTTTAACAACTACAATACTTAAATAAGATATGTATATCATCATAACAAATAAATGTGTGAGATGTAAATTTGATAATTATAGAAATCCCAAAGGATAAATCCATACTATGTATCATACAAATATAAATATGATCTCATTAATAATAAAAACGGGCAATTACATTATGATAGCAGGTAGACGGACAACAAGATACATCATCACTCCTTTTTTAATAGCAAAACTTAACCTACTAAAAACAAACACTTGGCCCTGGGGGTCAAAACATTATTGTGAACGACCTGTTGAGCTCTATCCATGAACCGAACAATTTATAGGGCCAGAAAACCAAAAGTATTAAAGGCTAAGAGGACATGTTACAGAAAAATTAATAAAGCTACTATAAAGAAACATTAGTAGACACTAGGGCTGAGCAATTCATGGTTCGGAACCGCTAGAACCGAGGAACCGACGCAGAACCGCTAGATCAGAACCGTATTCTTGTATTTAGGGTTCGGTTCCGGTTCTTAAAATTTGGTGAAAACGGTTCCCGGTTCGGTTCGGTTCGGTTCAGAACCGCGATTCTATTTAAAGAACCGCTAGAACCGGGTTAGGTTAAAACTTCAAATATTATATATAAAACCCTATTAATTTAGTGGGCTTTTCCAAGTAGTTTGTATACCGACTGTCCATATTTTCAATTCCCAAGTTTAATTTTTATAAAGAATACTTTTCGTGTCATGTTAACTATATAATATTTAACAAACTTGTTGTGATAGGAGTTCCATTTGATTTATGTAATTTCTATAAAAACATATAGAGTACAATAAAGGGAACGGAAATAGCTTAAACTGAGAATCAACGCTTACCAATTCATTTATAAGGTGCACAGGTTGGCCTATAATTTGTATCAGACAATGATGTAATATAACATGTGACATTAGGAATGCATGACACATATCATTCGTAGTGTCAAAATTACAATCATTGCATATACGCGGTTGATATTGTGCACTTCTAAACATGTATCATAGGTCCGTAATATGAGTAGGACACCACACTTTAGTTTACTAAAGTTGCCTTTGATTTAATTGTTAGTTTTAGGATTTAATTGACAACCGGGTCCGGCAAGAACCGTTTATACGAGAACCGTTTAACTCGGTTCCGAACCGAACCGGTAGGTTTTTATACGGTTCAGTTCCGGTTCTTATATTTATCACTAAACGGTTCCGGCTCGGTTCCGGTTCGATTCCGGTTTGGATCGGTTCGGTCCAGTTCCGAACTGTTGCACACCCCTAGTAGACACAGATTACAGGAAAATTAATTTTAAATTATAAAATTTCAGGTATATGGTTGGGGTACATGGTTCTCGAAAATGAGTATATATTTCCTGGTAACGGGTCGAGTATCACATAATTACATGCTCGTTTCGCACCCCCAAAAAATTTCTTTTAATCCATACCCAAATAGTAAATACCCATCCTACATGTTTTGGGTTTCAGGCATTCACGTCAGACTCAAGTTTTTTCCCATCCCAATCCCTAAAATGGACGGTGTCTTTGTATTTTAATTATACTAATAATTTGTTATTTTTTTTGCAACATGGCTGACCAGGAAATAATAAATAATACGTATACTTGCAACAATAGTAAACAAAATGTGTAACAAAAGGGATGGAGAGTATTTATGGAACACGTGAATCAACCTTCCCCATGATTTCCTAAATACACATGACATCGCAATGAGTGGAGTATGACAAATCTCAGTATTATATTCGGTTGAATTTTTTTGTCTCATACCCGATTCATTACTCGTCAGGCATCAAGCATACCCGTTAGTGTTTTAAAATATATCCATTCGGATTATCATTATATATATTTCAATAAATGTTTAAAAAGACTAATGACCTTATGTAATCTAACTTGACGTAAAAGTTAACATGCAAGATTTTAAAACATAAAGTATAAAACTTATCAATTTTAAAGGCAAAGAACATCGTTAGAATTTGGTATAAACATAAAGGACACAAATTGAAATTTACTCTTTTAAATATTTTTCAAAACATTTTTATTGTGATGATGTGTATTTAATTAATCACAATTTAATATATTGTAGAGATGTTAAGCACATAAAATTGTAAATGAAAAGTAAGTCACCTTATTTAAGAAACAAAAGTTGAAAACTTCCAACCGCCACACCCACCCACCCACCACCACCACCACCATCATCACCACCACCACCCTACCGCCACCCTTGCATCTATCGTTTCGTGTTCTACAATAACATGTTAGGAAATACAACCCCAAGACCTAATTTACCATCATGCCTTTTTGATAGAGTAACTATCGCCGATGCTATGGTCCAATACAGACTATTCAACCACTGCACAACATACCCACATCACTGTCCACCGTAAAGTTACACCATCTCCACCATCAACATCGTCCGTTACATGTAAAAAGATTAAAATGTTCATTTCCTTATTTAACGAAAAAAATTAACTCGGTTAGAGCCAAAAGACAAACCGTGTAAGATTTTAATACTTAAAGTACAAATCTTATCAATATTAAGGACAAAAGACATTCGTTGAAATTTGTTATAAACATAAAAGACAAAAATTGAAATTTAGTCTATTTAAAAATGTAAATATACTATGATATTAATCTCAGAAAATATATGTAGTTTTTTCTTAAGTAATGAAGCTTGCGTAATGAAAGATTACTAAACTATAGTTTGTTGAGGAGAAATAAAAATATAAGTAAAGTTTTCCGGGTATATGTTTCGAGTAATAGAGTTGGGTATCACCGAATCCCATACATGTCTCATGCCCACGAATATTTTTGTTCCAATCCTATATCGGGTATAGCTGTCCTGGATGCTTCGGGTATACCCATTGAACTCGATTTTTCTTTTTTTCTTTTTTTTAAGGCCCATCCCTATCATGCTTTGACATAAATAGCACAAAACAATAACTTTTTATGAATATAAAACTAGACACTAACAAACTTTTTTAGCTTATAAAAACACAAGAGTGATACCAAAATATTCAAATCTTAAAACATTTAACCAAGCTTTACCAAGAGAAAGAATGGAGGCAAAAGAAGATACCTCATTTACCAGTGCCATGACACTAACTGAAAAATGCCAACAATCTATACCCAGACGCTACGTTCTTCCTCCTTCTCAAAGACCCGACCGTACCCTTGTTGACCACATTTCTACCAGCCTACCTGTCATTGACCTTTCCATGATGGACCACCCTTCACACAGGTCCCAACTCATTCATCAAGTTCAAGCTGCCTGCAACCACCTTGGCTTCTTTCAGGTATCAATCTATAGGAATGGCTTTATTTGCATGAGCTTTCCAGGCTATACATTGTGTCAAATTTTAACTCTCATGGTACCAAAATAACGGTAACAAGGTGGACTTGCTTCATTCTTTCAAATTTTTTTACTAAAGGTAACAGTTGAGAATGACTTTCGAGTTTCGACATATACATTGTGTATTGAAGGTGATAAACCATGGAATTCCAATCTCGGTAATGAAAGACGCGCTAGACTCTGCTGAAGAATTCTTTGACTTGCCAAGTGAGGAGAAGATGCGTTTCGCTTCAGCTGATGTTCACCAGCCTGTAAGATATGGCACTAGTATTAATCATGAGATGGATAAAGTGTTGTACTGGAGAGACTTCATCAAGCATTACGCTAATCCAATATCCGAATGGATCCATTTATGGCCATCCAATCCTCCAACTTACAAGTAATTATTAACCTTAATTACCAACTTTACTTCTTTTACCGAAAATGGCACGCAACATTTAACTCTTAATTACTTATATTTAATGCAGAGCGAAGATGGGAAGCTATGGAAAGGCGATCGGAGCATTACAGAAGAAGTTAATGGAAGTGGTTCTAGAAAGCTTAGGCTTGAATGCCAAATACTTACATGATGACATCAAAGATGGTTCTCAAGTGATGGTTATGAACTGCTACCCGTCATGCCCTGAACCAGATCTTGCACTAGGGATGCCAACACACACGGACTACGGTACCCTGACCATACTAAATCAAAGCCATCAAGGACTTGAAATCATGGACCATGACAAAAATTGGCACCCTGTCCCATTTATAAAAGGTGCTTTAATAGTTCAGTTGGGGGATCAATTTGAAGTGATAAGCAATGGCAGGTACAAGAGTATCCCACATAGAGCAATTCTCAACATAAAAAGGAAGCGGTTTTCAATTGCAAGTCTTCATAGTATGCATCTAGACAAAAAGGTTGGACCTGCACCGGAGCTAGTTGATGAACAACACCCTGCTGCCTACAAAGAAGGGAGCTTTGGTGAATTTCTTGATTACATTTGCATGAAAACTATAACAGAAGGCAACTACATTGACATGCTGAAAACCCCATGAAAGATGGAACATTTATTGAGCTAGTTATGCCGCTTCCATTAGGTTGTGTCGTTTAGATTATGTCGTTTCATTGTGTATATAAACCTTGTAATCCAAAATGATTAATGTATCGATTTCTATCAGCTTGTTTTATCCCTATTCAAACACTTTATCTGTACGTATATTCCTTCCATCAAGAAGATTGCATACTGTTTTGTGATGGAGACTAAAATCAAAGTTAGCCTATTTCTTTTGATTGATCACTGCTTTAAAGTTTATGTTACTACTAGTTTGTAATCTATCTACTGTCTACCATAATGCATTATGGTATCAATGTAAAATTAATTCATAGATGTTGGACTGATCTTGTCAATAATTAAAAGTTGGAGGATGTTAAATGGTTTATTTTATTTTAGTGGGAAGATTAAGATTTATATTAGTTTTATTTTATAACTAGTTTATACCCCGGGAGCGTCCCGGGTTGAGAAATCTAAGTAAAGTGAATAAAATTAGAAGTATCTGAACTATAAAAATGGCATCTGCCAATATATTATTATTATTATTATTATTATTATTATTATTATTATTATTATTATTTTAAACAAATCTCTGCCATAAGTTATCATATTATAATATAAAAAAAAAGGTAATTGGGTCGGGTATCACCTAATCCCAGGCCCGACCCAAACCCACATTTTTTTAAACTAATTCCAAACCTTACACAATACCTGTCGGGTTACAAAAAATAGTCGTTTTTTTTTCTCCGCTTTTTATATAGCACTATGGTACTCGTTGGAAAGATAATAAAACGTTCGTTAATTTGGTGTAATTTTTTTCTTTAAAAAATCTCGTATATAAAAGATATTAACATTTAAAAGTTATGAGAGGAAATATGAGAGAGAAAATAATAAAGTTTTAATATTTACATTTAGTAGATTAGGTATTTAATAGATTATATAAATAATATTCAAACCATATTTATTTCTTTTTTTAATTGGTCTAGAGTTACCACATCACATCCTGTGTGACATCTCTCAAAAGAGAGATTGCATAATATTATAACATGTCATTAAAAATGCTTTGGTTTATTATAGATATAGATTATCTTGTTTCCTAATTCTAGTCTAAGTAGGTTTCTTGGGCATAAAAAATTGTTTAGTATAAATAAGGGTTATGTTTAGGTTTTGAGTATCTTCAAGTTTAATCAAATATTTTTTCTTGTTAAATCTTGTATTTGATTAACTTGAAGAAGGTCTGGTTTCCAACAATAGACACAAGGCATATTTTCAATTCCTTTATGACTTGATTCTTTTTCAGACATATTTCCCTAACCTGGTGGGTTATTTTTTTCGGGTTTCAGGTTATTCGGGTTTTTGGTTGAGAAAATGTGACCCGATAGCCGAACCATTTAAAGTTTGGGTTGGGTTATTTGGGTTCGGGTTAATTCGGGTCTGGTTGTTCGGTTTTAGATGTAATATGAAAAATGTTTTTTTTTCCTACTAAAAACATCATCAAAATTCAACGTGCTACTTAAAATATATTATCAACATTCAAACATTAATTGACAATATGATATAATAGTGTTTAAAAGTCCAAAAAGTTGATGGTTAAGATGTCAAAGAATCTAAACTTAAACGTGTCTAAAATACATTAATTATTCTGGTTTCAGATTTCGAGTTGTTCGGGTTTTTTTGTTGGAAAAAAGTGATCCAATAACCGATCCATTTAAGATTTGGGTTAGAGTTATTCAGATTCGGGTTTTTCGAATATTCTGTAATTCGGTTCAAAACGGGTTAGAATAATAATAAACAACCCTACCCTACCCTAAAGACCTAAACATTATATTTTGTCAACCCATTCATAACATTACGATGACTTGAGCACAGAGGCGGAGCTAGGATTTCAAGATAAGAGGGGCTTAGATTATTGGAGTGGACCTTAAGGGTGGCTTGATACAATTTTATTGAATTTTAACCATAAAAACTTAATTAAATTTGGGCAAAACTTAACTAAATTTGGGCCATTGGGGGAGGCTGGACACCCCTTGGTCCCCCCTCTCCCTCCGCCACTGCTTGAGCAATATATTTCCAAATTAATTAACCTCATATATATATGACGATTACTTCAGATTTTAATTTTTTGATCAATTTGTCAACGATTTCATTTGCAAACAACAAAATGCACATTTCATCACAAGTTTTGAAATCCGTTTATAAACATATAATCATAAAAAACAACTGAACATTAATTTCGTAGAAGCTATGACAAAAACAGAAATACCTCAATCTAGGTTTTTGATTCTTGAATTGTATCGGGATGGTAGGTGTTGCGGGAAGAAGGTAAACAGGGTTGGCCGGGTGTAACAAATAACACACCTGTACGTAGGGGCGGCAATTATTGACACGACCCGAAAACCGACCCGAACCCGACACGGAAAAAAACAGGTTTGGGTCAAGTAACACGACCCGTTTAAAAAAACGGGTCGGGTTCGGGTTGACCCGTATTAAACGTGGGTCGGGTTCGGGTTGACATATATATAAAATGGGTTGACCCGTTAACCCGTTTAGGTATTTAGAAAAAAAAAATCTATTATATTTTTATGTTTCTTTTATCATTTCTATTAAATGTTTAGTTATAATTGTGTTATTTTTGACACACTATATTGTTTATTTGTCACACTTATATACTAACCATTAAACATTTTATTGATAACCCGCTTACAACCCAACAACCCGCTTACAACTCATGAACATGTACGACTCATTTAAAAATATGGGTTAAACGGGTCGTCTTTGGGTTGACCCGGATTTTATGTGGGTTGGGTTAGGGTTGAAATATTTGACACGAATAATAATATGGGTCGAGTTCGGGTTGCATATTTCAACCCGTAAACCCGCCAACCCGCAACCCGTAAACCCGCCAACCCATCAACCCGACACGATTGACACCCCTACCTGTACGTATATATATAATATATAAATGAGTCGGTCTATAGCATACACTTGAGCAGTGGCAGATTTAGGAGCAAGATTCTGCCACGCGGATAAAAATGGAGATTATGCCAATCTTAATCACCTTAAGACTTGTCGTCATGCTTACGAGGGGTATAGATCGACACGTAGATCCACCTCCTTTAACTCTCTCAAACCAACTATGCATGAGGTGGTGGTAGCGGAGACGATGGTTGAGTGACCTCCATATCACCTTGAATTTTTTTTTCTTTTAAATTTAATAAAAAAACATAGACTAAAGCATTTTAAAATTAAAATAAAAAACATTACAACAAAACAGTACGGGTCGCTACCGGGCCCGTCCGGTAGCGATCCGGGTCGCAAACGTACCCGGCCAGGTTGAAACGGTTTGGGTCGTTACCGGGCCCGAACGGTCGAAACGGTCCGGGTCGCTACCGGGCCCGGCCGGGTCGAAACGGTCTAGGTCGCTACCGGGCCCGTCCGGGTCCCTACAGGACGGGTCAGGTTGAAACGGTCCGGGTCGAAACTGTCCAGGTCGCTACCAGACGGGTCAGGTTGAAACGGTCTGGGTCGTTACCGGGCCCGGTCGGTCAAAACAGTCCGGGTCGCTACCGGGCCCGTCCGGGTCAAAACGGTCCGGGTCGCTACGAGACGGGTCAGGTTGAAACGGTCTAGGTCATTATCGGCCCCGGTCAGGTCGAAACGGTCCGGGTCAAAATTGTCCGGGTCGCTACCGGACGGGTCAGGCTGAAACGGTCTGGGTCGTTACCGGGCCCGGTCGGTCGAAACGGTCTGGGTCGCTACTGGGCACGGCCGGGTCGCTACGGGACGGGTCATGTTGAAATGGTCTAGGTCATTATCAGCCCTGGTCGGGTCGAAACGGTCCGAGTCGAAACTGTCTGGGTCGCTACCGGACGGGTTAGGTTGAAACGGTCTGGGTCGTTACCGGGCCCGGTCGCGTCGAAACGGTTCAGGTCGCTACTGGGCCTGCCGGGTCGAAACGGTCCGGGTCGCTACGGGACGGGTCAGGTTGAAATAGTCTGGGTCGTTACCGGGCCCGGTCGGGTCGAAACGGTCCGGGTCGCTACCGGGCCCGGCCGGGTCGAAACAGTCCGGGTCGCTACGGGACGGGTCAGGTTGAAACGGTCTGGGTCGTTACCGGGCTCGGTCGGGTCGAAACTGTCCAGGTCGCTACCGGGCCCGTCCGGTTCGAAACTGTCCGGGTCGCTACGGGACGGGTCAGGTTGAAACGGTCTGGGTCGTTACCTGGCCCGACCGGATCGAAACGTTCCGGGTCGCTACCGGGCCAGGCCGGGTCAAAACAGTCCGGGTCGCTACGAGACGAGTGAGGTTGAAACGGTCTGGGTCGTTAACGGTCCCGGCCAGTCGAAACTGTCCGGGTCGCTACCGGGCCTGTCCGGGTTGAAATAGTCCGGGTCTCTATGGAACGGGTCGGGTTGAAACGATCAATGTCGTTACCGGGCCCGGTCGGGTCGAAACTGTCTGGGTCGCTACCGGGCCCGTCCGGTTCGAAACTGTCCGGGTCGCTACGGGACGGGTCAGGTGGAAACGGTCTGGGTTGTTACCCGTCCCGGCCAGGTCGAAACGTTCCGGGTCGCTACCGGGCCAGGCCGGGTCAAAACGGTCCGGGTCGCTACCGGGCCCGGCCGGGTCGTAACGGTCCGGGTTGATAACCAGCCCGATAGGGTCGAACCGGTCCGGTTCGAAATGAAATATTTTGGATCCCTTAAAATTTTATTTTTTACGTTTATTTTTGTTTTTTTAATTTTAAATTTGTTTTTTTTACTTTTTTTTATTTACTTTTTAAATTTTCTATTGTTATTTTAATTTTTTTTTAATTTTAATCTATTTTGATTTGATCTATCCGAATCAAACCATTCAGACCCAAACCCATCCAGACCCATCCCATCCTAACCTATTTTATTAATTTACCCATCTTGACCCATACCCATCCTAATCCAAACCTAGGGCCGGCCCTTAAGGGGTGCGGGGAGGACTCCCGGCCCGGGCCCAATTTCTCGGGGGCACATTGACCCTCCGGCAATCCAAATTTTCTTAACAATGATGTCTTTAATTTGATGGATCTTTGTATGTTTGAGCCCCAAAATTGTTAATCAAGTATTAATCAAAGTGAAAGATACTTTATATAAAACAGAAAGTAAATAAATGTTGAGAGAGGTTAAAAATTAAAGAAGAAATTGAAATAGTTTGAGAAAAAAAATTGCAGGTTTATTAATGAGCGTAGGACTAGAAAAAATGAAGAAGATGAAATGAAGAGGTCTCACACTTAGTTGTTTTTGCTTTTTACTAGTCAGTTTTGACTTCCTTTTTAACTTTTATTTTTGTTATGAAACAATTTTTTTTAATTGTCAAACTTTCATCCATTTATATTTTCACCCTTTGTGGGATTCGAACTCCCAACCTCCCCCAACAGGGTTTGTTCCCTCTACCGTTAGACTATAACCTAAGTGGGAAATAAAATTTGATCCATCACTTTGATATTATTTTAATCATAGCTTAAAAAATAGTTTACATTATTTATTTCGTTAAGGTCTAAAGCTAAGGGTATGGGGCACAATTTTGTAGCTTGGCTGAATTTTCAGGGCCGGCCCTGCCCAAACCCATCCTGACCCAACAACCAAACCCACCCAACCTACCCATTTTGCCACCCATAATTATATTATTATACTTATGAATATCGATTTTTATAAAAAGAACCATTTTAAAATGTTTGTAAGTTTGTAAGTTTGTAAGTTGTATAATCGTTTTAACATGTTTACACGAATATAAAAGTTCACTAGTTTACATGCTCATGTTACTAATGCATGCCAAGTTCATAGTTATTTTTATTTCCCGTGCACAAGTTTATATATCTACAAATTTCAAGATTTCGATCTTGATTTATATGTATATGTTTACAAGTTTATGACCATGTTATATACCCAAGTCAACCCTTACTCTATGAGGACCATAGACCCATTATTGTGGCATAAAATGATGCGGCACCATCCGTGACGGTGGTTTGAGTTCACGGCATCTCAAACTTATAAGCTCGACATAATGAGTGATGTGGTACTTTATGTACAACCATAGAGGCGTATGGATCGATCCTAGGATAATGTTAATGAATATTTCACCACGTGGAATTGAGTTAGTGTGATTTGCCCACACTCCTTTTCCCATATGGACGTATGGGCTAGCTACCCTACGTCACCCATGATAATTAATTGAACCCATGGACTTCAGGCACCATATCATGATACACTATGAGCTACGATTATATGTTATTTATTACATGTTACTAAACATATGTGTTTTGCCTGGATGAGCAACTCGTCGGGTGAACCTATATATGTTATGTTTAATGATTTGACTATATATTTGAAAACCTAAATATATCTTATATATAATTTTTTTATATTATTTAACAGATAGGTTTTGCCTGGACGAGCAACTCGTCGGGTGAACCTAAACATGTTATGTTTATTAATTTGAAATTTAAAATTGAAAACCTTTTGTGATTTTTGCATTTAAAAACATTAAGTTGTAATTGTTTTTTTTATTATTGTTATCTTATGAGATAATGTATTCAGGTTTATTACCCTTATTCAATCGTTGGGCAAATCTTTGCTCAGACGTACTTGTGGTTTATTTTTTTTTGTACGTCAAGTTTTTAAAGTTATCAAGAACATACGCACGGGTGCTCAAGAGCTAAGGAAGATATTTGAAGAAAATAGATGTACTTAATTAGTTTTCGCTGAACTTGTTTTCATTATAAATGGAATTATGTTTGTGATCTGATTACTATTATAGTGACACGTCAGCCCTAGCATGGGCGGGGTGTTACAGTTATGGTATCAGAGCCTAAGCTCTTTCCTGTAGAAAAAAAAAACATTTTCTTTTCCAAATATATATAAAATAAAATAATCCTGTGGGTAAAGGGTAGACACTGTTATAGATATTATGAACTCTCGCTTCACTCTTATCATCATTCCTGTACAATCTTCTTCTGTAGATGCCTCCATATAGAAACTCTCTTTGTCGTAGATCAGGCAAGTCTTCTAGACGCCGCGACTTTAATAGCGCAGTTCAACGTGCAGTCGAGGGACTACTCCCGAGTATTCTACAAACTGTCATCCAACATGTTCATCCTAAGGTGAATGATAGATCACCTACACCTTTAAACCCCCCAACGCTTCCTTCGTCCCCGCCACATTTGCCAACACCTCCATAGTCTCCTCCACGTTCTCCAACACTTCCCACCTCTATACCCATAAATGGCACAGTGAATAACACGACTGAAATGCACACTATTGGCATTTCCTCATGGCTTGGGAAATTCATGAAGCAAAAGCCACGATCGTTTAGCTTTGCGGCAACACCCATTGAAGCGCAAAATTGGATCACTCACGTAGAAAAAATATTTGAAGTTTTGGGTGTTGGTGACATGTTTAAAGCAAGGTTGGATGCTTATAAACTAGAGGATGATGCACAGAGTTGGTGGGCGACCGTTAAGCATGCATGAGGAGGAGATTCTTTTGCTGCTACACTACCTTGGAACGACTTCAAGACTTTATTCTTCCAACAATATTTTCCATCTTCCTATAGAGGTGAATATGCTCGGGAGTATGCCTCCATAAAGCAAAGGGAGGACGAACCAATGTCTGAATTTATGGCAAGATTTACAAGGTTGGCCAGTTTTCTAGGACCTGATGCTGGAAGCCCAGCTGCACAAGCAGATAAACTGAAATGGGCAGTATGTGAAAGACTTAAGTGGTTAATTGTAAACCAGGAATTCAGGGATATCACAGAGGTAGCAAATGCGGTTCAAAATCTTGAAATAGCAAACAAGAATATGAAGTTACAACATGATGAGAATCTCAAAAAGCAAAATTCCTTAGCCATAGGACAATCTTCCACTTTAACTCTATCCAATGAAAATCACAAGTCGCAATCACATCATAATACTAAAAACCATCATCGGAATGGACAACAAACTCCTGAGAATTCTAAAACTAGCCACCAACCATACCCAACCCTGACTCACTATGCAAAACATGCGGGAAAAATCACAAGGGAGTTTGTTTATGTGGCAAGGGAGTTTGTTATAAATGTGGACAAGCTGATCACAAGATCCAGGATTGCCCGAAACGAAATAGGAATGTTGTCAGAAATGATACGGGCGGAGCAAATGTCGTACCACCAACCACTGGAGGAAGAGTGTTTGCGTTAACCGTAGACAACAAGCCAACAGAGCTTGCAAGGCAAAGTCGAAGGTATGATGGCTAGCCGGTAGTGGACCTTTAAAGAAGATGAGGCATTCACTCTACTTAGTTTCAATATTCTAATAAGCGTTAGTTCGTTTTTGAATAAGGCCTAGAAGGCTATATGTTTGAGGGGAGCAATAGGTGTTACTTATTAACAAATACCAGTCGTTCGAAGTTTTTTTTTTTTTTTTTTTTTTTTTTTACTGATATTATGAGTTGCAGAGATTAGATTTGACATTGCATGCATGCAAGCCCAATCATTTCACGTTTTTTTTTTTTCACTTCTTGTTGCAGGGAGATAACACATGGTTGTAAATGTGCAAGTTCAACTTGTGGTTTCTACACAAGAATCCATTATTTTCACCTGAGCCACTTCGTAGTCTATGTCTTTCACTTATTTTTCACTGACCATGCTCGTACCTAGTGCCATAGTGTCAGGAAAGAGAAATAGAAACCGCAAGTTCAACTTGCGGTTACTGTGCCCCCTTAACAACACTCTTCCCTTCTCTCCTAGTCATCAACCGGTTGTGCAATCTCCTTCCTAGTCATTCCTAATCAACGTCCAGCTATGCATAACCAGCAAGTTCAACTAGCGGGTTCATCAAAATCGTAATTCTCCACCAGACACACATTACTTGCATAAAATTTATTTAATCTAGCACTAGTTTATGGAAAAAAAAAATCCTTAATATTTAAGGTATGACTCTTCTTTCTAAGTTCCATTTCCTTTAAGGTGTTCGTCAATTCATGCATATCCCCTGTTTTAATTTCATATTTGGTAAATTTGCTTAAATAAATACTTACTTTACATGATTCTTAACCACCATGATCAGGGCCGGCCCTTAAAGGGTGCGGGGAGGACTCCCGGCCCGGGCCCAATTTCTCGGGGGCACATTGACCCTCCGGCAATCAAAGTTTTCTTAACAGTGATGTCCTTAATTCGATGGATTCTTGTATGTTTGAGCCCCAAAATTGTTAATCAAATATTAATCAAAGTGAAGCGTAGTTTATATAAAACAGAAAGTAAAGAAATGTTGAGAGATGTTAAGAATTAAAGAAGAAAATAAAATGATTTGAGAAAAAAAATTGCAGGTTTATTAATGAATGTAGGACTAGAGAAAATGAAGAAGATGAAATAAAGACGGCTCACACTTAGTTGTTTTTGCTTTTTACCGGTTGATTTTGACTTCCTTTTTAACTATTATTTTTGTTATGGAACAATGTTTTTTTAATTGTCATACTTTCACCCATTTATATTTTCACCCTTTATGGGATTCGAACTCCCAACTTCCCCCAATAGGGTTTGTTTCCTCTACTGTTAGACTACAATCTAAGTAGGAAATAAAATTTGATCCATCAATTTGATATTACTTTAATCGTAGCTTAAAAAATAGTTTACATTATTTATTTTGTTAAGGCATAAAGCTAAGGCTAGCGGGCACAGCTACGCCCGCTGAATTTTCAGGGCCGGCCCTGACCATGATCACTATTACGTTAAAAGTTCCACTTTAACAATAACTCCATGTTCTACAGATGATGTTATCAACGCTACCCACAAGAAACCGTACGCAGATTGAAGTTGTTAACAGGATGTTGGGGCCTAAAATAAACATATATGGCATAGAGGCATGCATGTAAAATATAGTTATAACTTCATTTTCCGTATCCGGAACTTTTATAATCTAGACAACTTCTTGTGTAGTTGTGTGGTTAGGTTGTTGAAGCATATTAATTCCTCTTATATCCAACAAGGAATTTTTATTGAGCGTAATACAAGAGACAAAACTAGTTAAGTCTAAACATACATTAGGACCTAATATATTTTGGAAATCAAACCAGTCAATAAAACAAAAAGTTGATCGTTGAACAAGGTACTACATCATCATCATCATCATCTAGATGGATCCAAACCGGAGGAGTCTTCAACATCACTCGTGTGCCATCTTTCATGGGTTTTTCAGCTTGTCAATATACTTGCCTTCTGTTATTGGTTTAGTGGAAATGTAATCAAGAAATTCACCAAAGCTCCCTTCTTTGTAGGCAACAGGGTGTTGTTCATCAACTAGCTCCAGTGCGGGTCCTACCTTTTTATCTAAATGCATACTATGAAGACTTGCAATTGAAAACCGCTTCCTTTGCACGTTGAGAATTGCTCGATGTGGGATACTCTTGTATCTACCATTGCTTATCACTTCGAATTGATCCCCCAACTGAACTATGAGGGCACCTTCTATGAATGGAACAGGGTGCCATTTTTTGTCATGGTCCATGATCTCAAGTCCTTGAAGGCTTTGATGTAGTATGGTGAGGGTACCATAGTCAGTGTGTGGTGGCATCCCTAGCGCAAGATCTGGCTCGGGGCAAGACGGGTAGCAGTTCACGGCCATGACTTGAGAACCTTGTTTGATATCATCATTTAGGTAATTGGCATATAAGCCTAGGCTCTCTAGAACCATTGTTGTTAGCTTCTTGTGTAGTACGTTCACGGCGTTTGCATAGCTTCCCATCTTCTCTCTGTATGAATTAACATAAGTGATACAAAGTTAGTTAAATGTTGCGTGCCATTTTCAGTAAAAGAGGTAAAGTTGGTAATTAAGTTTAATATATAATTACTTGTAAGTTGGAGGATTGGATGGCCATAAATGGATCCATTCGGATATTGGATTAGCGTAATGCTTGATGAAGTCTCTCCAGTACAACACTTTATCCATCTCATGATTAATACTAGTGCCATATCTTACAGGCTTGTGAACATCGACAGAAGCGAAACGCATCTTCTCCTCACTTGGCAAATCGAAGAATTGTTCAGCAGAGTCTAGTGCATCTTTCATGACCGAGGTAGGAATTCCATGGTTTATCACCTTCAATAAACAATATAATTTCAAAGGTTGATGTATGCATGCATGCATGCGTTAAGTAAAGTATTATTATTATTTTCTTTATATATAATGACAAATAGGTAGGTACCTGAAAGAAGCCAAGGTGGTTGCAGGCAGCATGAAGTTGATGAATGAGTTGGGACCTGTGTGAAGGGTGGTCCATCATGGAAAGGTCAATGACAGGTAGGCTGATAGAAAAGTGGTCAACAGGGGTAGACTTTGGTCGTTGGGAAGGAGGAAGAACATAAGATTCAGGTATATTTTGTTGGCAAAGTGCCATAACGCTAGTAAATGAAGTATCTTCCATGTCCTCTGTTTTTTTTGGTTACTAATGGTTGGTTAATTTTGGTATGAATCTTGTGGTTTTTATAAGCTAACAATAAGTTTGACACTCCATGACTATTGTATAGTGTCTACGTAGTCGTACAATGAATCTCAAAGAAGAATTGATATCACGACGTTAATCGGCCGGAAAGTAGGCTTCTCATTTTTTTTATTAATTAATTTTTGGCTATTCAGTTTCTACGTAATCGTACAATGAATCTTCTTCTAAGAGGGTGTTTCGGGTCGATTCCTTCGTTTTCAACGTGACTTCTAGCGGTTTCACATCTCCTCCATGGATACACGTGCATCTCCTCCATTGATATACTATATTATTCTTCTGTCCGATACTTATAGCCCAGTTGGTTGAGGGCCTAAGTTTCTTATGGGAGGCTTGGGTTCAGCACCCACTAGCTACATTTGGAGGACATTAAGAGAAATGAGGGATGACTCCTAACCTATGGTTAGGAGTTCGAGTCCTGATCTCGCCCGGGTTTTACTGGTTCTCCACAGCGGGTCTTCGGACGGGTGGGGGATCGGGTTTTCCTCGGTTCGGAAACCTCGTGGGCAAGCCTGTCTACCCTGGCCAGCCCCTTGCATAGTCCTGGGGGGGTTCTTGGGTTCGCCAGTTTAAGGGTCCCATAGGTAGTCGGACAGAAACGTTTTATTAGCCGTTCAAAAAAATTATTATTCTTCTGTTCGATTATATGGTAAAGGGTGCATGGAGTGACATATGGTACGACAGTCAAGTCAGCATCCCCTTCAAACCTCAAAACACTACGGGTTGGTGGTGGCGTGAAAAGTTTTATTTATTAATTACAATCATTCATGATCCAACAACCAATCACAACAATATACCTCCCCCTCGCCTTTTGCCTTACGCCAGTGAATATCTTCAAGCCCCAAGGGACCACGCCTCCCACGCCGTATACACGGTTCACACCCCCTTTCAGTTATATGTCCCACATAGTCATCACACAGTGTGCTCTTAAAAAAAATCTCTGAAACTATACTATAGTTACGGACACGTGTCAAGCATGCAGATTTTTTTTTGCCACTCATTTGGATCTACGCTACCTTTGGTTTGGTTCCTACCTTTACCTTTACATCTCATCTTTGAAGCTCTAATGCGACGCGATAGCCGCTACATATTGGTTTTAATTACCCTATTATTAATATTATTATGGTGTCTTCCTCCGATCAAAAGTGAGTTTATAATTATATTATACCTACCTTTGCTTTATTTTATCTTTCATCCTTCAATCTTAATTTGTTGACTTCGATTTCAGTTCATGTTAAATCTTAATGCCTCCTTCAATTTCATGCTAAAACTTATATTTGATAATGATTTCATAGTAAGGAATTAACATTCAAGTTTAATTATGGTAAGCACCCCGGCCCTCTTCTATTTTGTATCTGACGTTATCTGTGTGCATACAACATGAAATGAAGCCTATGAATAATGAAAGTACTCGGAAGCGGTATACGGATTTAGTTGTCAATTCATCATCACTTAATTAATTTGGTGAAATAGTAAGTAATAATGCTAACTAATAAGTAGGAAATTTGCAGTCTAGTTACATGATAAATCAATGAAAATGAATTTAGTTTTGTAAATATAATCTTATTGATCTTTTTTCTTTATGCATTTACACAATGAGAGTTGGCTCTCGAAGAACCTTGCAGATATCACTACTAGAAAAATGGCATTTTGCTACAAATTTTTCTTACGGAAAAAAATTTGTCACAAATTTTAACAAAGTTGCTACTCATTTGTGACGAAAAAAAAAACTACAATTTTTTTAGTAAATTTGTGACACAATATATCTACAAATTCTTAGGAAATTGCGTAGGAAATGCGTCACAAATTTCCTACACCATGTTTTCGTCACAAATGCGTTGAAAATTGTGTTACAAATGTGTAGTAATAGGTTTGCGACAAGGGTTTTTCTAACATCAAGGTTTTGTTGAAAATGCGTCACAAATCTTGCATTTTCTTGATTTGTGACGTATTTTCAACAAAACCTTGATGTTAGAAAAACCCTCGTCGCAAACCAATTACTACACATTTGTAACACAAATTTCAACGCATTTGTGACAAAAACATGGTGTAGGAAATTTGTGACGCATTTCCTACGTAATTTCCTAAGAAATTTGTAGATATATTGTGTCACAAATTTGCTAAAAAATTATAGATTTTTTTTCGTCACAAATGAGTAGCAACTTTGTTAAGATTTGTGACGCATTTTTTTCCGTAAGAAAATTTTGTAGCAAAATGCCAATTTTCTAGTAGTGTATGTCGATGAGCGACATCAACATCGTTACGAGGTTAATAATGGTATTGTGGTTGATTATTTTTTGGTCACATGTTCTACTATGTTTTTCCAGTATCATGTAGGTGAATTTCTGAAGTTGTTGGAGATCTAGAAAAAAAACGGCTTAAGATTCGTGGGGAAGGATGAAAGTGGTCAACATATGGAGGTTCGTTTTACCATACACACTTGATTTTTGCTATACTAGATAGTTGGATAATTTTGAGAACTAAAATTAGATTTGAAATTTATATACTACTTAAAGGAAAACGTCGGTGGGTAAATAGTTAGATCTAGGCCCTCCATTTCTGATCTACGGTTCTCCTACATCTGAGACAACTTCTTGCCATGTTTCTTCTGACTTTACATGTGCTCTTGCTAGAGATAATAGGAGGAGAAAGCATCCAGATAGAGAGAGAGAGAGAGAGAGAGAGGGGCAGGGTAAGCGGGAGAAGAGAGAGAGAAAGAGTGGTGGCTGTTGGCGGTGGAGGATGGATGCTGCGACAATGGGGTTTGCTATACGGTGCTTTATGTTGGAAGATAACCTGTTAATCGATCTGTACCTTCACGCTTCCAGTTTCCACTGCTCCCGTTACTGACTTCACCGCCTCCAACGAATTTCACCATCTTAAGGTAACCCCACTCCTGATAATTATCATCTGCTTATTGTTAATTTGCGGTGTATTCTGATTCTTGACAAGTTATTGTCTGTTTTATGTTTTTTTTTCATGTGCTGGTATCTTATTGACTTATTTCAAAACAAGTGTGCTCATATAATCGTTAAAACAGTTTGTTTCATTTAAATTTATTTTGTGAGAATGTTGTTCCCTTTTATTTTTAAGATCATCATCAATAACTTCATCTCTTATTTGTAAATAAGGGTGAAAGAGAAGTGGCTTTGACCCGTGCAGTGAAGAAATATTAGATCAAGATCCATGGTTTTGTTGGACATAATATTTGATATTATCCTAAGTATGGGTTATTAGTGTATATCCTAAGTATTATATTAGTTTGTTATATGGTAGTTATTTAGTGAACCATCATGTCGGTTCATCAAAGGGCATCACACCCTTTCATTATGTATAAATAGGGCCAACCCCTATCATTTGTATTTGGATGATTTCATTAGTAATATAGCAAGTTTATACAATTCTCTCTATTCAAATCTCACATTTGGCATCAGAGCCCTGTTCAAATCGATCCATCCCTTAGAAAGAAGAGAGAATCAACAAGAAGATTCATCCCCTGTTTTCTTTCGAAAACAGAGACTGCACAAGAACGGTTCTATATCGAGTCACCGAACGAATTTTCCAACCCAAACGATTAGAAAGATAATTATTTGAAGATTATAACCGGAAAAAGAAAGAACGAAACCGGAAGGACGACTCCGGCGAGATTCCGGCATATCACCGGCGAATCAGAAGAGAAAGATTGAACACGTTTTAACGTGAACAAACGGTTACATCTCATCCCTTTATTGTTTAGAAAGAATCGAATACAATAATCTTAATCCAATCAAAGAAATCAAAAAAAAAATTTTCTTTATCCCCTGTTTTCTGGAAACAAAAGTTTTTCCCGCCAAAAAATTTTTCAGACAAAAGAATTCAAAACGTTTCTGTGAAACGTCTTCAATCCGAACGCAAACATCAAACGATTTGATTTCTTATACATGATCTTTAAAATACAAACAGTGGATTAAGATTTCGAGAAAAAAAAAAAACCCGAAAGCAAACCAAGTTTTCATAAGAACGGTATTCGATCAAAAAGGAAGATAGTATTTTTCAAAATCAATATTGCGAAAACGATTCAAGAAGGGCTGGTCGTTTTCGAATCAGAGGAGTAGAAAGTAAAAGAAAGAAGGGCAAGTTTTTGTTGCAGTAAGTTGCCGTGGGAAACTATTGACTTTTAAAAGTCAACCCAAATTTTTAAGGAAAATAAAATAATATAAAGGCAAAGTGCCAAACATTGTATTGCAGAAAATTTGTTTTTTTTTTCAAAGTCAAGATAAACCTTTGGGTTACTAGTTTTTACACAAGTCAACGAAACTTTTAAAAAAAAAGGGGAAGAAAATTCAAAACTATTGAAAAATTCCACAATAGAAAGTGAAATCGAATCATAAACGATTCGTATAGCAAGATACCCCGAACCCCTGTTGTGGTTCGTCGAGAAAATAATATAGCAAGTACTCCGAATCCATCTTGGTTCGTTGAGAAAAAAAAATAGCAAGTGACTCCGAGACACTTCGTGACTCGTTGAGTATAGCAAGAAAAGTTAGTCCTTTGTGGCAAGTTAGTCCTTTGTGGCAAGTTAGACCTTTGTGGCAAGTTAGACCTTCGTGGCAAGTTAGTCCTTCGTGGCAAGTTAGAGCTTCGTGGCAAGTTAGACCTTTGTGACAAGTTAGTCCTTCGTGGCAAGTTCGACCTGTGTGGCAAATCAAGAAAGAAAACCTTTGCTTCAAAGTAAGCAAGCAAGAGAGTTTAGCAAGTCAGAAAGTTAGCAAGAAAGCAAGATTGGAAAGAAAAAGTCGAAGAAAGTAAAGCAAGAAAGCATGGCAGGAAAAGAAGATAAAAACGCGTCTAGCAGTTCAATATCATCTCGTGAGCAAGGAAATGTATCACTACAATGCCCGAAATTGACAGAGACAAATTACACATCATGGGCACTATTAATGGAAACAATCTTAAAGGCTTATGGTCTTTGGGAAACAATTGACGTGAAAGAAGGACCAGAAGCAGCAGATGAAAAGAAAGTAAATACTACGAAAGCAATGATTCTCCAAATATTACCAGAAGATATCTTAATGCAAGTAGCACAATGTCAAAATGCAAAAGAAGTTTGGGAATCAATCAAAGTCAGATACCTTGGAGCAGATATGGTTCAGAAAGCACGACTACAAACATTGAGAAGTGAGTTAGAAACTCTAAAGATGAAAGAAAATGAACCAGTAAGTGACTTTAATGAGTTAGAAACTCTAAAGATGAAAGAAAATGAACCAGTAAGTGACTTTGCAAGCAAGTTAGCCAATATAAGAGCCAAATTCAAAAGCCTTGGCACAACTCTTAAAGACAAAGCAATAGTGAGAAAACTACTCAACTCAGTTCCGAAGAAGTTCCTACCTATTGTAGCAACTATTGAGCAATATTCAGAGATAGACACAATGCCATTTGAAGAAGCAGTGGGGAGAATAACAGCATTTGAAGAACGCCTCAAAAGTCAAGATGAATCAGAGGAAAATCATCAAACGAAACTCCTAATGGCAACCTCAAGTAATTATCATTCTGGAAGTTTGCACTATGGTAGAGGACGTGGAAATCATAATCGTGGTAGAGGTCGTGGAAGAACCTTTAACAACGGACAAGGAAGAAACTTTAGCGAAGAAAGGAAAGAGTATGAGAGAAATATGAGTCAAGGATACAAAGACAAAAGCAAATTCAGATGCTTCGAATATGGCAACTATGGTCACTTATCGTATGAATGCACAAAATGGAAAGACAAGAAAGATAAAAACGAGCAAGTATCCCTTCTCGTTCATGAAGAAGAAGATCCAACCCTACTCTGAAGCAAGAAAGGATAAATCAAAATTAAGGGGGAGAATGTTGGACATAATATTTGATATTATCCTAAGTATGGGTTATTAGTGTATATCCTAAGTATTATATTAGTTTGTTATATGGTAGTTATTTAGTGAACCATCATGTCGGTTCATCAAAGGGCATCACACCCTTTCATTATGTATAAATAGGGCCAACCCCTATCATTTGTATTTGGATGATTTCATTAGTAATATAGCAAGTTTATACAATTCTCTCTATTCAAATCTCACAGGTTTTTGACAGCAAAGTGGTTTTATTTTCAGATTTGGTTTGTGTTTTGCTTATTAATGCCTACTACAGTTTTTTTTATTTATGTTTATGTTGTTTTCTGCCTTTCTGTGATGGATGTTATGTGTAACTGGACCATGTTCACCATTTTGGCTGGTAATAATAAAATCAAAGCCTTTAGTGTGTTCAATATGTTCTTTGAATTGCTACACCGTCTATTGATATATTAGGCCATTTTTGTTACCCTGATTGTCCACATGTTGCGACGTTGATCAAAGTATTATATTCAACTTAGGTGGTTCACATGGAAATGAGTGGTAGGGTGGCTGAAAATGATGATCTGTATAGAAAAATGGGTGTATTGGTTCATATGCATTTTTCAAAAACTTTTGAACGTACCTTTTCATAGTTGTTGTAAACTAGAATAGTCAATTTGGTTGGGTTGTAGTTGATATCGATGCGATGCGTCAAATACAGTTAGTGAGTTGTGGTTGAGCTATAAAGTGAATTTCTCTATATTGTTAGATGTAATCGTATGTCTATTTGGTTGGTTGATGCCTTCTTTTTATGGATTGTGTTTGGCTTGGTATAAGAGTTTTGTTGTTGAGAGATGATCTCACCAGAGGCCCTTTTTTTTACTCACAATTACCAACTGGTTCTCAAAATCTCTTCTTAATCCCTTCAACTTAATGGCTTTTACTTGAGTATCCCCTTGGTATCCATTATCAGAATTTCCCAGCTTTCCTTTGATGATTCAGCAGCAGCTATACGTGAGAAGAGTTGATCATGGACTTCCTGTTGTATAATGGCCATTGCCTGAGCATCCTTCTTCTTCTTCATGCTTTTGAGTTTGTTTACATTAGTTTCGGCTTCATTGACTCCTTGCTCAATCAAATCCTAGAGATCCCTTGATTATAAGAATGTTTTTACACGAATACTCCAATGCTCATACCCTTCCCCCTTGAACACAGGAATTGGGGTAGGTGCAGTGTGTAAAGTGCTTGTTTGATTGGCTCTGATACCAGTGTTGATATCAAAACTATAATAAGCTCACGAATAAAGACAGAATAGGATCAAACTCAACGGCTTTTTTATTATACTGAAGTGAATGAACAAGAACTACTGCATGCTATTATATAGCCATGCTACAATGTAAACAAACTGAATTACCATAAGACTCGGACTAAACAACTTATTCAAATTCAAATTAACGTAAATAAAGAATAAAAACAGCCTTGAATATATCTTGATCCAACTGACTTCAACACGTGCATATTCTAGGGAAATAATCACGTGCATGCAGCATGGGGATATTTTGAATCATTCCTCAATATGAACAAGGTACCACATCATCATCATCATCATCCAGATGGATCGAAACCGGAGGAGTCTTCAACATCACTCGTGTTCCATCTTTCATGGGTTTTTCAGCTTGTCAATATACTTTCCTGCTGTTATTGGTTTAGTGGAAATGTAATCAAGAAATTCACCAAAGCTCCCTTCTTTGTAGGCAACAGGGTGTTGTTCATCAACTAGCTCCAGTGCGGGTCCTACCTTTTTATATAAATGCATACTATGAAGACTTGCAATTGAAAACCGCTTCCTTTGCACGTCGAGAATCGCTCTATGTGGGATACTCTTGTATCTACCATTGCTAATCACTTCGAATTGATCCCCCAACTGAACTATGAGGGCACCTTCTATGAATGGAACAGGGTGCCATTTTTTGTCATGGTCCATGATCTCAAGTCCTTGAAGGCTTTGATGTAGTATGGTGAGGGTACCATAGTCGGTATGTGGTGGCATCCCTAGCGCAAGATCTGGCTCGGGGCAAGACGGGTAGCAGTTCACGGCCATGACTTGAGAACCTTGTTTGATATCATTATTTAGGTAATTGGCATTCAAGCCTAGGCTCTCTAGAACCGTTTCTGTTAGCTTCTTGTGTAATAAGTTCACAGCCTTTGAATAGCTTCCCATATTCTCTCTGTATGAAACATAAGTGATATAAAGTTAATGTTGGCATTTTCGGTAAAAGAAGTAAAGTTGGTAATTAAGTTTAATAATTACTTGTAAGTTGGAGGATTGGATGGCCATAAGTGGATCCATTCTGATATTGGATTAGCATAATGCTTGATGAAGTCTCTCCAGTACAACACTTTATCCATCTCATGATTAATACTAGTGCCATATCTTACAGGCTTGTGAACATCGACCGAAGCGAAACGCATCTTCTCCTCACTTGGCAAATCAAAGAATTCTTCAGCAGAGTTTAGTGCATCTTTCATGACCGAGGTAGGAATTCCATGGTTAATCACCTTCATTTGTAAACAATATTGTTGTTCGTCAGAGGAAAATATATATAATTTCAAAGGTAGATGCATGCATGCATGCATTAAGTAAATTATAATTTTTATTATTATTTTCTTTACATATAATGACAAATAGGTAGGTACCTGAAAGAAGCCAAGGTGGTTGCAGGCAGCTTGAACTTGATGAATGAGTTGGGACCTGTGTGAAGGGTGGTCCATCATGGAAAGGTCAATGACAGGGAGGTTGTTAGAAAAGTGGTCAACAGGGGTAGACTTTGGTCGTTGGGAAGGAGGAAGAACATAACATTCAGGTATATTTTGTTGGCAAATTGCCATAACACTAGTAAATGAAGTATTTTCCATGTCCTCTTTTTTTTTTTTGGTTAGTAATGGTTGGTTAATTTTGGTATGAATGTTGTGGTTTTTATAAGCTAACAATAAGTTTGACACTCCATGACTATTGTATAGTGTCTACGTAGTCGTACAATGAATCTCAAAGAAGAATTGATATCACGACGTTAATCGGCCGGAAAGTAGGCTTCTCATTTTTTTATTAATTAATTTTTGGCTATTCAGTTTCTACGTAATCGTACAATGAATCTTCTTCTAAGAGGGTGTTTCGGGTCGATTCCTGCGTTTTCAACGTAACTTCTAGCGGTTTCACATCTCCTCCATGGATACACGTGCATCTCCTCCATTGATATACTATATTATTCTTCTGTCCGATACTTATAGTCTAGTTGGTTGAGGGCCTAAGTTTCTTATGGGAGGCTTGGGTTCAGCACCCACTAGCTACATTTGGAGGACATTAAGAGAAATGAGGGATGACTCCTAACCTATGGTTAGGAGTTCGAGTCCTAATCTCACCCGGGTTTTACTGGTTCTCCACAGCGGGTCTTCGGACGGGTGGGGGATCGGGTTATTGGGTTCGCCAGTTTAAGGGTCCCATGGGTAGTCGGACAGAAACGTTTCATTGGCCGTTCAAAAAAAAAAAATATTATTCTTCTGTTCGATTATATGGTAAAGGGTGCATGGAGTGACATATGGTACGACAGTCAAGTCAGCATCCCCTTCAACCCTCAAAACACTACGTGTTAGTGGTGGTGTGAAAAGTTTTATTTATTAATTACAATCATCCATGATCCAACAACCAATCGCAACAATGTACCTCCCCCTCGCCTTTTGCCTTACGCCAGTGAATATCTTCAAGCCCCAAGGGGCCACGCCTCCCACGCCGTATACACGGTTCACACCCCCTTTCAGTTATATGCCCCACATAGTCGTCACACAGTGTGCTCTTAAAAAAAATCTCTGAAACTATACTATAGTTACGGACACGTGTCAAGCATGCAGATTTTTTTTTTGCCACTCATTTGGATCTACGCTACCTTTGGTTTGGTTCCTACCTTTACCTTTACATCTCATCTTTGAAGCTCTAATGCGACGCGATAGCCGCTACATATTGGTTTTAATTACCCTATTATTAATATTATTATGGTGTCTTCCTCCGATCAAAAGTGAGTTTATAATTATATTATACCTACCTTTGCTTTATTTTATCTTTCATCCTTCAATCTTAATTTGTTGACTTCGATTTCAGTTCATGTTAAATCTTAATGCCTCCTTCAATTTCATGCTAAAACTTATATTTGATAATGATTTCATAGTAAGGAATTAACATTCAAGTTTAATTATGGTAAGCACCCCGGCCCTCTTCTATTTTGTATCTGACGTTATCTGTGTGCATACAACATGAAATGAAGCCTATGAATAATGAAAGTACTCGGAAGCGGTATACGGATTTAGTTGTCAATTCATCATCACTTAATTAATTTGGTGAAATAGTAAGTAATAATGCTAACTAATAAGTAGGAAATTTGCAGTCTAGTTACATGATAAATCAATGAAAATGAATTTAGTTTTGTAAATATAATCTTATTGATCTTTTTTCTTTATGCATTTACACAATGAGAGTTGGCTCTCGAAGAACCTTGCAGATATGTCGATGAGCGACATCAACATCGTTACGAGGTTAATAATGGTATTGTGGTTGATTATTTTTTGGTCACATGTTCTACTATGTTTTTCCAGTATCATGTAGGTGAATTTCTGAAGTTGTTGGAGATCTAGAAAAAAAACGGCTTAAGATTCGTGGGGAAGGATGAAAGTGGTCAACATATGGAGGTTCGTTTTACCATACACACTTGATTTTTGCTATACTAGATAGTTGGATAATTTTGAGAACTAAAATTAGATTTGAAATTTATATACTACTTGAAGGAAAACGTCGGTGGGTAAATAGTTAGATCTAGGCCCTCCATTTCTGATCTACGGTTCTATATAAGTTTTAATAACATGAAAAAAAATGATGATAATTCAGATCGGATATATTGACTGTTGTTTAATGTTTACCAAAGAAATAAAACCACAAAATGTTGTAGTTGAAACTTTCAGCGGGCCTTGATTGCTAAATGGCCGTGGAGGTTTCGAACAGAAACGGGTACGATGTGGGCAAATGTTGTTACGGCTATTCATGGGTCTAATAGGACGACCGATGTGTATCCTAATAAGAAAAATGGGACTGGTGTGTGATCTACTATTGTAAAAGAAATATCAAGTCTCAACAGGAATGGGTCGAGGTTTGTTGATCTGTTTAAATGCAAGGTTAAAAATGGAACATGTGTTCGCTTTTGGATAGACAAATGGAATGAAGATAGTATTCTAAAAGATGAGTTCCCAACTCTTTTTAAATTAGAAGAGCATAAGCGTCGGTTGGTCTCTGAAGTGGTTTCATTGGATAGCGATTCGATATGCCTTCTTTGGTCGTGGAAGAGGGCTCTGGCGTCTGAGCTAGAGCTACGCGAGTTACAGGTTTTGGAAGAGAGGTTGCGACAATTTTCTTTTAGTAGCGGTCAAGATGAATGGAGGTGGAATGGTAATACAAGTGGTTGTTTCTCGGTTAGTGCAGTTCGTAAGTGGTTGGGAGAGGAGCGCCTACATAATCAAGAGGACGTGTTCGAGTGGTGTAAATGGATTCCAAATAAGTACAATATTTTTATGTGGCGGGCTATGTTGAATCGCATTCCTACTAAAGTGGCCCTTAGAAGGATGAACATTCATACAAATGATACGAAGTGTGTTTTATGTGAAGACGGAGACGAAACGGTGGATCATATATTTTCAGGATGTGGCTTTTCAATGGGAGTGTGGGATAGGGTGGTGTCATAGTGTGGCATTCCGAATTTCTTTGCCTTTAGCTTGAGGGATGTCATGGAGTTGCATAAAGTTCAAGGCCTTTTGCCAACTAGTAAAGAGATTGTGAGAGGGGTGATGGTAGTTTGTTGTTGGAGGTTGTGGAAAGCTAGAAACGAACGGGTTTTTGAGAATAAAGACGCCAAGGTTGTGGAGGTAGTCGCGGATGTAAAGGCTCTCTCTTTTTTATGGTATAGTAATAGGCATGCTAGTATAGGTGTGGATTGGAAATCATGGTGTAATTTGTATATGATGTAAGTTGGTTTGCGGCCCTCCTTTCCGCCTTGGAAAGTAGGTGGTTTTCGCGGTTTTGTTGAATGAAGTTCACTTTTCAAAAAAAAAAAAAAAAAAAGAAAAGAAAAAGAAAAGAAACATTCAGCGGGCGTTATTTGTGTGCATACAACATTAAATGAAGCCTATGAATTATGAAAGTACTCGGAAGCGGTATATGGATTTAGTTGTGAATTGATCTATTAGCAATACGTAAATCGTGGCAATAATTTGCGTATTTATGTCCGCCATTAATTGTATAGTAATTGTAATTTATCATGTATTATTTCCATTGCATATATTTGTCAAGTGTAGGTTGTGTATATTGTATATGCTTGTGAATAATAAAACTTGAGAGATTGAGTCTTCATACCATAGTCTTCATACTTTACATGATCATCGCTTAATTTGATGAAATAGTAAGTAATAAAAAATTATCACACTAAAGGTATTCCTTTAGACTATTCGTTGTGGGTAGAGGTGAGTGAAGAATTTATCGAATAATATTGTGTCACGTCAATACTTAGTTGGCACTGGGTAGCGACCGGCGGTCGCTCGCTAGAGGGTGTTATGGATCAAGGTGAGTGAGGGTTTTTTTTTTACCACAATTTTTTAAAACTAAGATAAAAATAAAACAAACGGTACACTTAAAATAAAACAAAAGTTACACTAAAATAATTAAAAAAAAAACCATTACATTAAAAAAATTACACTAAAAAAAAGGAAACTACACTAAAAAAAATAAAAATAAAACCTAACGTAGGCTCGAGCGTAACATTTGCCACGCCGAAACGTGGTTAAAGTTATGGCCAACCGTCCGAAGGTACTCCACTTTGGCGAAGGCGACGAGCACGTCATCGGTTTCGTCGGGCATATCATCCTTCACCGCTTTGTACGCGGTTTCAAAGCATTTACACTTCGATTTCATGTCCCCGAACTTGTGGGAGATGGAGTCATTGGTACGGGTGGTACCCCCTATAAGGGTACTAAACTCGGCCAAAACCCGGTGCCACTGTGGGCCGCGAGTCACGTATCCACGCCTTGACGAAGCCGCGTCCCCGTGGACTTGTTGGTACGCGAGCATGAGTGCTAACTCCTCCTCCTCAGTCCACTGCACCATGATGATGAAGTTTGGTTTGAAAAACGAAGGTTTTAGGGTTTGAGTATGAAAAAGAAGAAGATGGGTTGTGTTTGTGAAGAAGAAAATGGTTGGGTAAAATATATAGAGGGGGTAATTAATTTGGTGAGTGAATTTAATTTTTGAATTTTAAAAGACTAGCCAGCCCGCTAACGGACGCGAGCTGGCTCACGTCCCATCGCTCGCTGACAGCTTCACGTGAAGATGTTGTGGACATCGCTAGCCACGTGTATAAAGTTGTGACTCACGGCAGGTTGCTCGCGGGCCACATCGGATAGTCTTGGCGGATTCACATTAATAATATGGGGGGCAAGTGCCCACCGTAGACAAATGACTGAATGAGCTAGGAAATTTATTACTATGCCTTTTAGGTTTTAAGTCAAAATATTGTTTTTATATTTATTTTATTCCATGGTTACCAAAGGCAAACTAAAGTGAGGAAGAAAAAAGAGAGCCTCTTAATATTTGGTTGTTCAAACCTTTCTTTTCTTAATTGATTTTTATTGTTTAAATTTGTTTAGTGGCAATTCTTTTTTGCTTTTTTCTTCACTAAAACTAATCAAGTGAAAATAACTAGTGATCTATTAAAATTAACTTGTTTGCTTATTTTGGTTATTCTCCTGTTAGGAGTTATAGAACAATGTTTACAATGGTGTTATTTCTAACATTACCCGAATCAGATCTGGTTTATTTTTTGCCCCCCGTCCAAAACATTTCTGTATCTGCCACTACTTATATATAGGCTTGTAGCCACATTTTAAATCCACTGACTCCTTGTGAATTTGGTTACTTGCATAATGTAAATAAAGATAAACACTAATTAGAAAGTAAGTCTAGTGGATTTTTATATCTTGCAGAGCAAGATACTTAAATATACTGGGGACTTCACAGCAGTAGTTGCATCAATAGATGGAATCATTTACATAGTTGAGTTATTTTTTTAGAAATTACTTTTGGGGGGTATTGGGGGAAAAAACTGATTTTGGTGAAGTATGGAACTTGTTTGGCGGCATCTAAGAAATCCAACATTGATGCCGCCAAATGGTAACTTAACATTGAAGCCGCCAATTGAGATGGCCATATTGATGCCGCCAACCAAGATGTCCACATTGATGCCGCCAATTGATTTCTCACTTTCATTTCTTATATAAACCGAGCCTCTGCCCATTCTCTCCATCACATTCCACACCTAAACAAATACATTATAACCACAATAAAACCCCCATTTACAACACACTGTTTTCTGCGGGGATAAGCCATGTTGTGGCGTCCCTCTTTCTGGGGTCCAAGAAAGCGCGGTCTTTGGATCGGTGTTACATCCACATGAAACTACTTGGATCGATGTTACATCCACACGTGGTATAACACGTGTTGAATGCAACGTTGTCTTTGTAGTTTATAATATTTTGCCGTTGGTTGTCGGTGGTGCTCTCAATCTCCAGTCTACCAAACCCGGACATTCCAACGGCATAATTAGGGGAGTCAACTTTCCAGACAAAGGCTGTAGGGCAAGGCCATCCGGTGTTGAAGAATCACACCATGTGATTAGCGACGTCGAAGACATCGGATGATGCGGTTCTTCACCGTGCTATTCTTGTATGGCAGCCTGGGTTGACCATTGGGTACCTGTAGATTTCGTACACATGTTCAACAGATTGATTGATGTTCCCCTGTTTGATTCAGATGGGTTCCCCCTGGAATGTGAGAAACGGAAACCATTGGGTACCTGTAGATTTCGTACACATGTTCAACAGATTGATTGATGTTCCCCTGTTTGATTCAGATGGTTTCCCCTGGAATGTGAGAAACGGAAACTTAATGAACTCGGTAGATTGTATAGTTTGATTGAGTAGTTTGGAATTGGTGATCTCGGAAATAAATTGTCTTGTAACTCGGTAGGCTATATAGTTTGATTGAGTAGTTTGGAAAAATAGTTGTTAAGTAAATTTGTATTATTTGTTTTAAATAAATCTATCATTATTAACTTGCCCGTTTTCAATCGTTGGGTGGTGGTCCTTGATTCCCGTACCCATCATTATGCGTGGGATGGTAATGTAAATCACTAACATCGTTAAACATAAACATTAATAGGAGAAACAACAATACATAATCAAGTAACATGACGAGAAGTTGCTTCACAACGGCATTTGTATAGCTCATCTGCCATGTGTCGTCGATAATTCACACAAGCATCTTCGACGTCGATTTCTAGCGACAACGACTTTTTTCTCACAAGCCTATCCATCATCATACAAACCAAGACACCAGCATTATCAACCTTTCCCTTGTCTTGGGGCACATCTAATTCAACTAAACCAACAGAAATTGGTGTTTTGTCCACGCGATTAGACTTCAGCCAGTAACGAATACGTTTTAGAAACCATTCGAAAAAAAGCCTAATCATCTCCATATAGTGAGAAACTTCGCGTCGCCTTTCGTTTCTCCATCTCTTATCAGTCCAATATTGGGTAATTACCATGTTTCTTAGATCAATTAGTATAAGCAGCCAGTCTCCCACCCCCATCGATAAAGGAAGGTAAATGCGGTCAACTTCCCAGAATGGCGGGTAGGGTTCCATTCTTCCAGCCATGTCGAGGGCAACTGAAGAATTCGAGTCCTTCATTTCATCATAGAAGGCAGGGGGTAAAACTGTCCAACGTAGCTGTGAAGCAGGATCTCTTAAAAGCTTTGCTTGTCTAAGTCGCATCAGTCTTACCGTCCACGCCTCAACGTGCTGAAATCATAATAATGCATAAGGTTCGTTATTAAGTTAAGCAAAGCAAATCAATTTACTTTAAAGTTAAATTAACGTGAAAATTACCGTTGCGGATAGCGCCCTGTTGGGTTGGCACCCTAGAAGTGTACCCCAAAAATTTCTGTCTAGTTTGGCGGAAATGAAGCGAGTGTAGCAAAATGGGGCATCCCCGTTTGTATAAAAGTCGACAACATCAGCAGACCAGTTGGTTCTGCACTGTTGGTTTTCTTGCGGGGTTTCTTTGGGCTTGTCTTGGTCGTTTTCGGCTGCTTTCACTTGTGGGTTACTTGAAGTCGAACCAGCCGTGAATGTTGTTGATGGCTTGCGTAAACGCCTCCAAATGTGCTCGGTCGATTTTACCGTTTTAGGAGCTGGTTGTGAACAGTAAAAGCCGTCTCCATTGTTTTCCATTGTTATATATTTCAAATATGAGTGGGTAAGAGAGAAAGAAGTTCAGTGAGTGTTGTTTGTGAATCAGCTACCTGCTTGCTTTTAAAGAGGTGAACCCTTGTAATGGTTTGGCGGCATCTACATGAAGCCTCGTAATGGTTTAGCGGCTTATATACCTCGTAATGGTTTGGCGGCATCATAAAAAGTTGAAGCCGCTAAATGGTTAAGCGGCTTCTACATGAAGTGAAAAATGCCCCCGGGCTGACGTGTTTGGCTGTCTATACAGTCTGGCAGGGCCTGGCAGTCAGGTAACCGGACCTTCGGACGCGTTGTCCTTGGCTAGTACACGGGTGTCGCACCATGTCCGGGCCGTTTTCGGGTCTCCGGGGCCTGATCCAGGCGGCCCGAAAACGGCCAGGAGGTCATTTTTCAAAAAACCCACAAAGTGGAAAATGGCCCGGGCTGACGTGTTTGGCTCTCTATACAGTCTGGCAGGGCCTGGCAGTCAGGTAACCGGACCTTCGGACGCGTTGTCCTTGGCTAGTACACGGGTGTCGCACCATGTCCGGGCCGTTTTCGGGTCTCCGGGGCCTGATCCAGGCGGCCCGAAAACGGCCAGGAGGTCATTTTTCAAAAAACCCACAAAGTGGAAAATGGCCCGGGCTGACGTGTTTGGCTCTCTATACAGTCTGGCAGGGCCTGGCAGTCAGGTAACCGGACCCTCGGACGAGTTTTCCTTGGCTAGTACACGGGTGTCGCACCATGTCCGGGCCGTTTTCGGGTCGCCGGTGCCTGATCCAGGCGGCCCGAAAACGGCCAGGAGGTCATTTTTCAAAAAACCCACAAAGTGGAAAATGGCCCGGGCTGACGTGTTTGGCTCGCTATACAGTCTGGCAGGGCCTGGCAGTCAGGTAACCGGACCCTCGGACGAGTTGTCCTTGGCTAGTACACGGGTGTCGCACCATGTCCGGGCCGTTTTCGGGTCGCCGGTGCCTGATCCAGGCGGCCCGAAAACGGCCAGGAGGTCATTTTTCAAAAAACGCACATTTCATAAATCCACAATACATAAACACATAATACATACGTCCTAATCCCAAAGAACTTATTTAAAGCTTACATAAACACATACTAAAATCCTAAATTACTTGGGAGTAGCCAGTGGTGATGGTGGTGATGGCCTGCTGGTGTAGCCTGCTGGTGGGGGGGTGGTTGTACCTTGGTTTTGGGGGATCTGTGTACTCTCTTGCATCCGGGGGGTGGGTGCTGACAACCTTAAACGGTCCAAATCCCGTAGAGCCGTGGCATAATCCACAACCCAGACCAACTCCTCTTCCGTTAACTCATCATCTGCTGGGGGAGTAGGATGACTTGTTTGAGTAGGAGCAGGAGGAGGAGTTATTTGAGTAAGTGCAGGAGGAGTTATTTGTGCAGAAGGTTGTGCAGGAGTTGGAGGAGATGAAAAGGATACTCTCCGTCCCCGGCGAGAGTATCGCCGGACATTTGAAGATCCGTCACATTCGTGATAACCGCCACCCATAGTTTTTAAACCCCATGTCAAGCAGGCCCTGAATGTTGATGTTTCGTATTCCAAGGCGTGGCGAGCAAGAAGAAAGGCCATAGAAACTATCTATGGTGACTGGGACAGCAATTTCAAGGAGTTACCCACATACCTTATGCGGCTGCAGTCGAGGAACCCAGGTACCATTGTTTCGTTCTTTAATCATCCGAACGGGGATCCGAATTACCCCACGTTTAAATATATTTTTTGGGCGTTCGCTCCTTGTATCCGTGCATTCCATCGATGCATGCCTGTCATATCGGTGGACGCGACTCATCTGAAAGGACCCTACCGGGGTAAGCTGATCCTTGCGGTAACAAAGAATGCAAACAACTACATCCTGCCTGTGGCGTATGCTGTTGTTGACGAAGAGACTGTACACAGCTGGTGTTGGTTTTTCCAAAACCTTTCTGAGTACGTTACCCTTGATAGCATGGGGCCTTTGTGTGTGATATCAGACAGACACAACGGCATAATTAATGCTATGGAAAACCTTCCACAGTGGAAGGAACCCAACGCCTACCATCGTTACTGTCTTCGTCACATCAGAAGCAATTTCAGCGGGAGGTTCCGAAACAAAACCCTACGGAAACTGTGTTGGTCAATTGGTAGCACATCTCAGAACCTAAAGTATCGCTGGGCTGTTAGCGAAATGAGGCTGAAAAATCAAGAGGCATGGGACTACCTTAACAACATTGATAAGACTAAGTGGACGGTTAGGTATGATAAAGAGCGTCGTCGGTGGGGTAACCTAACGACGAACATCTCGGAGTCCATGAACAATGTCTTGCGTGAAGCGCGACTACTGCCTATCACAGCTCTCATTGACTACACCTTTCGCAGAGACGTCGAACAATATGTTAAGCACACTCAAATTTCGAGCGTTTGCAACACACCTCTACCCCCTCGCATATGGAGCAGGTATGAGAGCCTTTTGGGAGTTGCTATGCAGCATGAAGTGACGATGTACGATGCGAATGCGTTAAGGTGCAATGTTCTTTCAAGGGTTGAGACAAATGACAGGGGCGGAAATGACTACACCGTTGAGTACAAAAAAAGGGTATGCTCGTGTGGAAAATGGCAAATGCAAAGATTTCCATGTTCACATGCAATTGCTGTTTGCAATTGGTTGGGTAAAAGCCCTCACAGTATTACTAGTTGGAAATTCCACACAGACACGTACATTCAACAGTACAACAGTCATTTTTACACCTTGGGGCATAAGTCTGAATGGCCGGCGGCAGAGTGGAGAATTCAAGGGGACCCGTCGATGATTACTACACACCGAGGCAGAGTACGTCAGAGAAGAATGCAAAATGAGATGGATGTGAATTATGACGATCGCCCGAGGCGTCATGCATGCACTCGATGTGGAGAAACAGGCCATAACAGGAAGAGTTGTGGAAATGCAAGGCGTCAACGAAATCAGTGAATGACCCTACAGGGTTGTGTCAGTCCTATCATCACGGTCATCTTTTTTATGTTGTTTACTTTTTTATTATCTGTATCGTCAATCACCTTTTGCTTTCATGGATGAGTTGGGTGACTCATCTCATCATGTTCTGTACTAGCTTTATTTAATAATGGCAGAATTATTATGGTACTGTTAATTTTAATAGCACTACTATTATTATCAGAACTTTTCTAAAATAAAAGTAAATAAATACATGTAGTAATGATAGATTTATTTAAAACACATAATACAAATTTATTTAACAACTATTTTTCCAAACTAGTCAACCGAACAAACTATACAATCTACCGAGTTACAAGACAATCTATTTCCGAGATCACCAATTCCAATAGCTTGTGTGTAAGTTTTATTAGCTTAAATATCTCTGATCCATGATATGAGAGGAATAATCCATCGAGAACTTGAGAAACAGAGAATAAGAGAAGAGATAATAACATATGAGCTACAATGACGTCGTGTTTTGGAAGCTACGTAAAGACATCATTGTACATATACCTCCTTATCTAAAAGAAACCAAGCCCGTAGTGTTTGAAGCCTAGTTCTTTTGGACACAGGTACAGTGAGATTGATAACTTCTCTATGGAAGTTGCTAGAATAGTTAAACAAAAGCTGAAATTGAACAGTTATTTGGAATGTTTCTGATCATTTCAGTTATGCCATCACTATTCCAGTCTCCCGAGATCACCAATCCCAATATTCTACCGCTGCTTCATTGAGTTTCTATTTTGCGCCTTCCATCTCCATTGCTTCAGTGACATCAATAATTGCTTTATTGAAGGCAAACCTGTAGCTGTGGGCACAGAAAGGCGTTCTTCCAGTCAGCGGTAAATAAGGACCACATTCAGATTCAAACCCATCTGAATGCGGCAGGGGAAGCATATCAATATGTTGAACATTGGTACCAGATCTACAGGTACTTAATGATCAACCCAGGCTGCCACACCGAAGTAGCACGATGAAGAATCGCATCATCCGTTGTCGCCAACGTCGCTAATGACTGACCGTGATTCTTCAACATAGGATGGCCTTGTGCTACAGGCTTTGCCTGGAAGGTTGTCCCCCCTAAAGAGTCTGTTGCCATTAATAGAGGTGGTACACTGGAGATTGAGAGCACCACCGACAACCGACTTTATAATATTATAAACTACAAAGACAACGTTGCATTCAACACGTGTTATACCACGTGTGGATGTAACATCGATCCAAGTAGTTTCATGTGGATGTAACACCGATCCAAAGACCGAGCTTTCTTGGACCCCAGAAAGAGGGAAGCCACAGTATGGCTTATCCCCGCAGAAAACAGTGTAAACTCCATGTGAATGTAACATCGACCTAATATCAATAAAAAATCGTTCCCTCCAGAACAATTGGTATTTTCTTTGGTTTTCTACGATAGGTGGCATTTAAGTATGTGTGGTTTGAGTGTGGGGTTTGGATGTGGATGGAGAATGGTAATCTGGTGGGATTATATTTATATGAGGGATGCCTCATTATCATTTGGCGGCATCAAAGGGATGCCTCACACTTGGTTGGCGGCATCATATTTGAATTGGCGGCATCACCATTGATGCCTCAAACTTGGTTGGCGGCATCAAGAGGGTTAATTTTGGCGGCTTCAATGTTAAGTTACCATTTGGCGGCATCAATGTTGGATTTCTTAGATGCCGCCAAACAAGTTCCATACATCACCAAAATCAGTTTTTTCCCCCAATACCCCCCAAAAGTAATTTCTAAAAAAATAACTCAACTACTTATGTAAATGATTCCAATAGATGATGTACTGAATTTTGAGATGTAAATATAATCTTATTGATCTTTTCTCTTTATGCATTTACACAATGAGAGTTGGCTCTCGAAGAACCTTGCTGCAAACATCTGATTGTATAATTATAGCTATATAATTATAAATCAAGATACTTAAATATGTCTAGTTTAGTTTAGTGGATTTTTATTTCTTGCAGAGCAAGATACTTAAATATGCTGGGGACTTCACAGCAGTAGTTGCATCAATAGATGAAGTACTGAATTTGACAAACATGCACCCAATCCTGTTGTATCCGGAACTTTGTTAATCTAGACAACTTCTTGTGTAGTTGTGTGGTTAAGTTGTTGAAGCATATATTTTTTTTTCTTAAATTTTATTTCATACCAAGACAAAACGAGTTACATTTAAATGGTGGGTAAGCGGGCAACAAGCTGTGCCGCTATCCCCTTTTAAATCGCAAAGCCTATTAATTGCTCTTATATATATCCAACAAGGAATTTAATACAAGAGACAAAACTAGTTAAGTCTAAACATACATTAGGACCTAATATATTTTGGAAATCAAATCAGTCAATAAAACATCCATCATCATCATCATCATCATCATCCAGATGGATCCAAACCGTAGGAGTCTTCAACATCACTCGTGTGCCATCTTTCATTGGTTTTTTAGCTTTTCAATATACCTGCCTTCTGTTATTGGTTTAGTGGAAATGTAATCAAGAAATTCACCAAAGCTCCCTTCTTTGTAGGCAACAGGGTGTTGTTCATCAACCAGCTCCAGTGCAGGTCCTACCTTTTTATCTAAATGCATACTATGAAGACTTGCAATTGAAAACCGCTTCCTTTGCACGTCGAGAATCGCTCTATGTGGGATACTCTTGTATCTACCATTGCTAATCACTTCGAATTGATCCCCCAACTGAACTATGAGAGCACCTTCTATGAATGGAACAGGGTGCCATTTTTTGTCATGGTCCATGATCTCAAGTCCTTGAAGGCTTTGATGTAGTATGGTGAGGGTACCATAGTCAGTGTGTGGTGGCATCCCTAGCGCAAGATCTGGCTCGGGGCAAGACGGGTAGCAGTTCACGGCCATGACTTGAGAACCTTGTTTGATATCATCATTTAGGTAATTGGCATTCAAGCCTAGGCTCTCTAGAACCGTTTCTGTTAGCTTCTTGTGTAATACGTTCACAGCCTTTGCATAGCTTCCCATATTCTCTCTGTATGAAACATAAGTGATATAAAGTTAAATGTTGGCATTTTCGGTAAAAGAAGTAAAGTTGGTAAGTTTAATAATTACTTGTAAGTTGGAGGATTGGATGGCCATAAATGGATCCATTCTGATATTGGATTAGCATAATGCTTGATGAAGTCTCTCCAGTACAACACTTTATCCATCTCATGATTAATACTAGTGCCATATCTTACAGGCTTGTGAACATCGGCCGAAGCGAAACGCATCTTCTCCTCACTTGGCAAATCAAAGAATTGTTCAGCAGAGTCTAGTGCATCTTTCATGACCGAGGTAGGAATTCCATGGTTTATCACCTTCAATAAACAATGTTGTTGTTGGTCAGAGGAATTTCATGCATGCATGCATGCATTGATAGAATACGGCCCTGTGTTTCGCATCTATGACTTGGTTTATTGGATGAACCTGATATGTTTGAGTATGGACAAAAATGATGTGCAGGGACTCTCGGAAAACCTCGGGTGGAAAACCAAATAATATACACACACTAGTATTAATATTCCACACACATAATATGATACATAGGAGGGGTATTTATACCCAAGTATATTGACGGTTATTTAACCGTTTACAAACCAGTCGACACAACCTAACTACAACCGACATGTCCTTTCATTTTGTCGCCTTTTCTGTCCAGTTTGAGTTTTGCGGTTGACTTTTGATATAATATAAATTTCTTGATTACCTTAATCCTAACATGCATGCATTAAGTAAATTATTATTATTAATATTATTTTCTTTATACATAATGACAAATAGGTAGGTACCTGAAAGAAGCCAAGGTGGTTGCAGGCAGCATGAAGTTGATGAATTAGTTGGAACCTGTGGGCAGGGTGGTCCATCATGGAAAGGTCAATGACAGGGAGGTTGGTAGAAAAGTGGTCAACAGGAGTAGACTTTGGTCGTTGGGAAGGAGGAAGAACATAACATTCAGGTATATTTTGTTGGCAAAGTGCCATAACACTAGTAAATGAAGTATCTACCATGTCCTCTGTTTTTTTTGGTTACTAATGGTTGGTTAATTTTGGTATGAATCTTGTGGTTTTTATAAGCTAACAATAAGTTTGACCATGACTATTGTATTAATTAATTAATTAATTAATTGATGTTTATCGTTTGTATAGTGTCTACGTAGTCGTACAATGAATCTCAAAGAAGAATTTAGTGGGAAAGTAGGCTTCTCATTTTTTAATATTTAATTTCTTCCTTATCCACTTTCACTGTGTTCGATCTTCTAGTCGTTTCCAGCGTTTTCAGTGTAACTTCTAGTGCGAGATATTCTTCGGTGTACCTTCTAGTTCTCTCCCACCAATGACCAAACCCACCCCATAACACCCTCCTTCCATAAGGCCCTTGATTATTTGTTCGACTCTTTTATTATTTATATAGTTCTATTTAGCAAATCATTTATGCAATGTTTTGTTTTACCTTCTGCTTAAAGGGTTGTAATGGTGGTTTATAAGAAAATCATCAGCTGGTTTTGTTGTTGTCTGGTTTATACAGACACGTGTCTGTTTCTTTCACTTTTGTTTTATGCCACACCAACTCCAACCCCTAAGACCCCCCCCCCCCCCCCCCCGGTAGTGGAGCGTTATTGTGTGAATTCTTAAAAAAATACCGGTGCTATTTGTTAAAATTTGTTGGGGGCAATGGTTTGAAAAAAAAAGGGTCAAAAATTTTGACCGTTGCCCCATTGATTTCTTTGAACAGTAACATTTTTTTTTTTTGGTTTTATATTTATATACACACACAATAGTTTATAAAAACACAACCAAACCTAACTAAAAACCACACACCACAACACAATCATCTCTAAAACACAAAACATGTTTCCATATGGTTCAACATTCGGGGTCCCGGGTCGCCCGGGTGCGAGGCCAAACACTACTACTCCGCTGCCACCCAATTGGGGCGAGTTTGACGCGAACAAAATGCAATACACGCCAACTTCTTGGCATGCCCGGTCAATTTTATCCGGGCCCAAACATGGCGGGTCAATTTATTTCTCCACCAAACTATGGGTAGAGGGGAGTATCGAGAGCACGATTCGATATCGGGAAAGTGGTCGAACATAAATAATAAATGTCACTCGTTTGCGGAGGTTTACCAACGTTGTAAGGACAACAGGGCCAGTGGGGAAGGTGATGACGGTTTGTTGGCAAGAGCCTTGGACGAGATGAGAGATACCCGCGGGCCGTTCCCGTATTTGAGGATTTGGGAGATGTTGAGGAAAAGTCCTAAGTGGACTAATGTACCGCTTATGGGGTCGGGTAGTGGGCACAAGATTAGGAGAGGAAGAGGAGGAGGATCAAGAGGAGGAGGAGGAGGAGGACCATCAAAACGAAGCAAAACCACCTCCACGTCGCGAGATCCGGATACACCGACATCCGATGCTCGCTTTGTGAGTTTAGATGATCCTGTTGATTTGGAGGATGAGAAGGAGGAGGAGGAGGATATTCCAAGACCACCCGGTAGAAGATCAAAAAAAGGGGGCAAGACGGAGTCGTCTTCGACAGGAGGTGGTGCATCGAGGGAGGATTTTGAGGAAATGAATCGACGACTACAGGATTCGCGACCTCGACCAAAGACGTTTGGAAACTATGCACCAGAGAGTGGCCGAGAATAAAAGGTTCGTTGACATTCAAGAGGCGAGGCAAAGGGAAAAGGACATTGAGTTTTTGTCCAAATCGATCGACCACCTCGACGGAGAAGCCCTACGCCTTGCACTACTTCATAGGCAAGAAATTCTTGCAAAATATAACCTCCAGTAATTTTTTAAGTTGTTTTTTTTTTTTTAATTTGGTATTGTAATTTTTTAAGTTGTTTGTTTTTTTAATTTAATTAATATTAGTTGTGTGTTTTTAATATTATTTGTAATTTTTTTATATTTATTTGTCTTTTATTTTAATTATTTTAAGTTAAAAGATTAAAAAAATAATAAAATAAACAACCGATCAGAAACAGGGGCTTATAAATAAAGCCCATACCACTACACCCCTTTTTCAGTTTCTCTCTCTATGCTGACTCAGCAGCCACGTGGACCAATCAAGAAGGGGGCTTTATAAATAAAGCCCCCCACTACACATGGTCTAACTCCCTCATATCCATCTGCCAGACTGCTACATCCAAACAATTGCAAACCCTAACTCCGTACTCCCCATACCGTCACCGCCACTCTTGCCTCCGCTGCCATCACCGTCACTCCCACCATCGACTTCTTCTCAATTAACATTTTCTTCTCCTCCAAGCTTCTGTGTTACTAGGACCCTGTTCTGTGCTACTTTCAGCTCAGTCTTCTGGTGAGTTTTCTTTTATTTTTTTGTTGCTTTAGCTTTCGTCTTTGTTTTGTTTGATGACTTTTGTTTGTTCTGGGTTTCACATGGGCACGACTACCTCTACTATGGACGGAAACGTACGCTATTGTGGTGGCAGTGGTAGGTGGATAAGATGGCCACAATCTTAATCGCCTCCATAAACGCCGGATATCACTAATTTTTAAATCGATGCCGGCCGGATTTTCAAGCGAAGTGGAGTTCGCCGATCACCGATAGATTTATGTTCCTTTTTGATGATTATCTAAATAAAGATTATAAAAAACCTTTGATTATTTCATCTGATTTTTTGAGCAAATAATTTCAAGCGGAATATCTCAATCCATACAAGTGCTTTTGAAGCAGACGGACCCTTAGGTTTCATTTTTTCACTCCATAACTTTGCGATTTCAACATAGTTATTCAATGGATTTTTGATTATGTACTTTGCGATTCTATCCAGGTAATGTTCCATTTTGTGAAGTCAATTGTTTATGGTTGATTCGTTGCATTTGGGCACATTGAGTATTCAATTTATCTGCTGAATCTGATGGTAACAGATTGCACACCAGCTGCTTGATAAAATGCTTGAATGATGTTCTAAATTGAAATAATGCATAAATTTCAGAAAAAAAAAACTAAATTTGGGAAGTAAAATAAGATTTTCAAATACTTTGTCGATGCAAATATGGAATTCCTTAACATTGTCACGTGTTGATTGAATTGTAATGGTGATGAAGACATTGATTGTGTTAGGTTGCTAAATGGATGTCAGTTTTTTATTAATATGCGAATAGTAGTTTGTCGACTGGTACTCCGCCTTTGCGAGCGGTTCCTGTTGGGATACCTGTTGGTGTTAGATCAGCTCCTGTTCATAGTTTACGGCTTAAACAACAACAAGAACGACAACAACAGCAGCTACTGCTAAAACAGCAGCAACAGCTTCAGCTGCAGCAGCAATGACGGAAACAACTGCAGCTTTGCCTGCAGCAGCAACAACAGCATCAGCAGGAGCAGCAGAAACTTGAGCAGCAGCGAAAGCGTATGCGTCCGCCGCCAGCTTTTTCATCAGAATCTGAAGGGGATCCGTCACCTGACTCGCCAGAATCGGATTCGTATGAGCAGAAACGGATTAAAGTTCCAATACCATTCAATGCAAGGTCTACTGGTAGGCAAGAGCAACATCAACATAACCAGTATCCGTATGGCACCTTTCGAGGCCCTTTATGGCCGCAAATGTCGTTCTCCTATGTGCTGGAGCGAGGTCGGTGATACTCTAATTACCGGTCCTGAACTTGTCCAGGAAACAACAGACAAGATTGCAGTTATTCGTGAATCCTTACTGGCAGCTCAGAGTAGGCAAAAGAGCTACGCTGATAAAAGGCGTAAACCCTTGAAATTTCAAGTTGGTGACATGGTCCTTCTCAAGGTTTCACATTGGAAAGGCGTGTTTCGATTTGGGAAAAAGGGGAAACTTGCACCAAGATATGTAGGCCCATTCAAAATCTTGGAGAGGATTGGGAAAGTGGCTTATAAGTTAGATCTTCCGACCGAACTCAGCAGTATTCACCCAACTTTTCATGTGTCAAATTTGAAGAAATGCTTAGCTGATGAGAATCTTCATGTTCTGCTTGAAGACATCCAGATTGATGAAACGACGCATTTCATTGAGAAACCGGTGGAAATCATGGATCGTGAGGTCAAGACCCTTAAACGTAGTTGTATTCCTATAGTTAAAATTCGTTGGGAATCTAAACGTGGCCCAGAATTTACATGGGAACGTGAGGACCAAATGAAGACGAAGTATCCTTATCTTTTTCTAGAATCCTCCACTTGAAGTAATTTCGAGACGAAATTTCTAAAAGTAGGGGAGACTGCGACATTTGTAGCCCTTACACTTTGAAACTTTGGCAAGTTTAGTCCTTGTAACTTTACTATGTTTCGCATGTTGGTTCTTATTTTTCTTTGAAACTTGATTATTATGAAATCATGTTTTATACTCACGCTTAAGTCCGAAATTCGAAATATATGCTTGAAACGATATTTCTAAACATATTTAGTTGAAAAATAGGGAGAAATAAATTTAGAGTATAAAAATGGTGATTTTGGTCACCAATGAAAATTCGTCTTTTTACATTGGATAGCACCTAATATTAACTTGGCTTGTATAATATTATGTCTAGAGTCAAAAATATTATTTTTGGGTGTGTCGAGTATTTAAAACAGTTAAAAGCCTGTACCGCGTTAACTAGTAGTACACCTGCTAATTTACACCTAATACCCACTTAATAATATAATATTATGTAAATTGTGAATCATCTATGCTATATATATGTATGTGTCGAAAGAAAGGGCATGTGTCACCCTCTAATCAGCCCCAACACATCAACTACATGAGTGGCAACACATGGTTTTGACAACACCACAGTCTACATATGATTCATCCACCCTACATGAGCATTGCTATCATTACATATGCATACATGCAAGATAATTCTTGCATCCCAACTCAAACCCATCGTACACTCCCTCTATCTCTCTAATTTAATTCTTTTTCAACCTTTAACCAAATATAATATCCTAACCTTGATGCCATGGGTGAATCTTGGTGAATTGGAGCTTTATTAGAGCAAAAACTAAGCAAGTTGAAGCCATCCAAGAACACCATTTCATCATCTTTTTCTTAAAAAAACAAGAAGCTCTAGGGTATAATGTTCATTCCTTCTTTTGTTAATCTTTATATAAAAGTTAATTTTTGTTCTTGATTTGTTTAAGCATGAATGCTAAACATGATTTTTAGAAGATAAAATGGATAATTTTTGGACCTAAAAATGCTTAAATTATGAGCTTTAATGGAAGTTTTTGAAAGAAAATATGAGGTCTGATTGTTTATACTAATAATCACCTTAAATTCCATCAAATAACTTATTTTGACCAAAAACTTTGAGTATTGGTTCAAAAACTAAATTTTGGCGAAGTCCGGTACAAAACTATGTAGTAAAAAGGCGAAAAACGGCTTAATTTGTATAAATTTCAAATCTGATTTAGAACAGGTCTTAAAAGTGTATTTTTGAAATAAAAACATGTAATTAAAGGTATGTTTAAAATACTACATGTTTTTACAAGTCACACGAATTGGAATTTTGAGAAATTGCCAAAGTATCGCCTAAAACCGACAAGTTGTGTAACTAGGTGTCTTGCTACCTTAACACCTTAGACTTTTAAGACATATCCCTTATTAGTATTCTTATACGTATAGGTTGAGTTCTTCAGAATTCCTAGTCTTAACTCGTGACACGTTTATTTGGATTCATCGTGCTTAGCAAACGGTGAGTATATCTTTCCCTTTTTCATATTACTTTTGGGGCTACTCATGTACTTACTATCAAATTTCTATTTCATTTTACTAAAATAGCAAATCTTATGTGAGTTGTTTGTGTCATTATGTGTATCTATGACTTGTCAAATCATTAACCGTCGCGGCCTAGCATTTCAATGAATAGATCTATGGTATATACCCTTGTGACTCTGTTGAGAGTCCTTGTCATTGCTATGTATTTCATTACTACTAGCGCATACTATATATATCTTCTTTCCTTTCACAGGGTTGATTTGACCCGGATACCAATTACTACCTTTTGCAAACACTATGTTACATTTGATTTGCTATGTTTTACCTTACTACATATATCAAACGGATGTACTCACCAATACATTATATGTGTTGACAAATTATTTTGTACATGTTTCAGGTGACGTTTGATCTTACATGCTTTCACGCTTAGGCTGGACCTAGTGCTTAAATAAAAGACTGAATATATATTTATCTATGTTTGGGATTTCTATTAAGACTTTTGTATTTCCTTTTGGATAATGAAAGTTTGTTTGCTATTAATATTTATAATCTAGTCCATGTGCTATTGAACAATCGTCACTACGTGACACCTCGATGTTTCCGCCATCGGTTGGGGTGTTACAGATTGGTATCAGAGCCATGGTTATAGAGAATTAGGTTATTAGTAAATGTTTTTGACCTAGACTATAACTAAGTTACCCTTTATATGCTTTCTTTTATCCTCTTATTACTTTAGATAGATTTTCTCCTTTTACTTTTCATTATATTCAAGAAGATCATATTCCACAAATGAAATGAAAACACCAAGTTAGGAGTGATATCCATATCTTGGTGAATAGTTTCACTCCTTACATGTTTTATTTATTTATCTTGGAATATTTTTCTTTCGAGATAGGAGACGTCCAAATCTCAAGGAATCTATCCCTCCAAAAGAAACTTAAATCACTAAGCTAGGAGTGATATCCTTATCTTAGTGACCAGTTTCACTCCATCGTATTTTTTACTTTTTGAAAGTATATCTTTGAGTTAGGAGTGAAATCCACATCTCAAGGATATATATTTCCACATCTCAAGATCCGCTAGAGTTTTGGAAGTTATTTGTGATGGGGCACGTGCAATCTGGAAGGGTGAGCGCCTGTATTCTGAATTTTCTGTCTAGGCCTGGTATTTCGCATAAATCCCAATCAGACGAGGGACCCGTATGCTGACCTGGGAACTCTCGGGATGAACATTCACTTATAGGCTAAAGTACGCCTCCACAAGTCACAAATAATATTTCAATTACTTTAGTTAGTCAACAGTTTCCTTGGAAACACTCTTATACCTCGTTTTATACATGGTATTGCTTTTCACTTGAAGTTTATCATGACTTTCTTTATGATATTCATTTATATTTACTATATTTCATGTTATGAGTTACTTGTCTTGATATAAACTATGACATTTCCAAGTTTTTGGAATCAAATCTCATAATTTATATTGCAATTTTGTAGATGTCTGATCGTGAATCTCGTAAGAGAGCCTCAAAGCATCAGGCTAAGTTGAAATCTGATCGTCGTATTGCGTCCATGCTTAATGATAAGTTGGAAACACTTGTTCCTAACATTATTAATGCTATTATTCCAAACCTTAACCCGAATGGTAGCTCGAATGGGAACTCTAACGGGAATGCGGGTGGAAATGGTGGAGCTAGTAAGAATAAGTGCACTTTCAAGCACTTCAACTCTTGTTATCCCAACAAGTTTAATGGCACTGAGGGAGCCACTGGGTTACTTGAATGGTTCGAAAGTATGGAGAATACGTTCATTAATAGCGACTGTCCAGACAACCTACGTGTTCGTCATGCCACGAGTGTTCTTCAAAAGAGAGCGCTCACTTGGTGGAATGATGAAAAACATGCTCGAGGGACGGAAGCTGCTTTAGCTATGTCTTGGGATGATTTCAAAATTGCCATGACTACTGACATCTGTCCTTTGGGGGATTACAAGAATTAAAGTGCTTAAGGGTACAGGCTGGAAGACCATTCCCATTCCCGTTGTGGTTTCCATTTCCATTCCCGTTGCCGTTCAACTGGATGACTTGAGCTAGTAGGTTGGGAACCAGAGTTGCGATTTGCTGCGCCATTTGTTGAGAAATGATTGCAGCCAGTTGAGCATCGACACCATTGTTGTTGTTGTTGTTAGTGTCATGGTTATGGTTGTGATTGCTACTTCCTTCATCATGATTGTCATCACTGTTAAGATGAGCGCTGCGACGTGGAGGCATGATCTGTAAGAGACACAATGAAATGAATGAGGTTATATAAGGAATGTAATCATTTATTCATTAATTAAAACGAATAAACAAAAACGTTGACTTATCAAAGATTCTAAATTCTAATAACATATGAAGACATGCTTTAGCCAATAAGTGAACACTCATCCCGAGAATTCCCAGGTAGGCATCCGGGTCCCTCGTCTGATTAGGATATATGCGCAATGCCAGCCTAGACAGAAGACTCAGAATATAGGCATTCACCCTTCCAGATTGCACGTGTTCGTTATTAAAATCTAGAACTTTGACGAGATCTCAAGGTGGTTCAGGCTAAACCTGAGGATTTTGTCCTATTAGTCTAAGAGTGGATCCAGTGATGGAGAGCAACCTTCTTGTAAGGATGAAAGTAGGGATGAGCAGTAGGAGATAGAGAATAGCAAGTAAAAGAAGCAAGTACTAGTTAAATCCTATGGTTATAGACTAGATTATTTTGCTAATAACCTAATTCCCTATAACCATGGCTCTGATACCAATCTGTAACACTCCAACCGATGGCGGAAACATCGGGATGTCACGTATTGATGATTGTTCAGTAGCTCATGGTAAATAATAAATTTCATTATATGATTTAGATAAATTACATACAATTGTTCTACAAGAATTCGTACATCAAATTTTTTGAGAAGCTATTCCATTTCAACAAAAGAGGCAAATTGAATAAAACTATGCACACATCTTCAAGCATTAATTCAAATCTTCAAGCAAGTAGAACCTGAAACATGTTAAGTTGAAAATATTTTGGGTCAACAAAAGTTGGTGAGAATTACATAGGTTTTGATAATCGAATAAAATTGTTGTGCAATTCATGTGTCATGGCAAATCTAGTCCATATGTGAAAAACATACTAGAAGTAAATCGAGTGCATAATCAACCCTTGTGACTGTTGTATTGTGGTACATCCCATACGCTCATGGTTCACTCGTTTATATTGCAGTAACAAACACCCACGCTACCTTTGTAGGAGGCACGTATCCGGGTGGGATTGTCAGTCCAATAGATCTATCAATGTATACCGTCGGTTGATCAATGTTTATGCTAGAATTGTGCTTACCCTAGTCATGTTTAAGACATAATGCAACATAGAAAAACACATAGACACATTGATGATTGAATTGCATAAATGATGTTGTAACATGTTTCACCCCAAAAATAGTGATAAATAGAAAAGGGGCTATGTAAAACTCACCTTAGCAAAATGTTATATCTGTTGAAAAATTGAATAGTAGTGTTGCCCAAATATGCCAAGTATCACCCTATAATAAGGTAATAAATAGGTCTAAGTCTATCTAGTCTACAAATGTATATGTTCTAGGGCTTCGAATTGGGGATAAATACTCGTTTGATTAATAATAAAAATATATGATAATTGAGAGAAATTTAGTAAATTAAATAGACAAAAATCTTTTTATAAAATTTAAATTTAAGATGGTCACAAAAATGTGTTTAAAGTATAAAAATAATTTTTATAAAATTATTTTCTTTAAAATAGAATATTAATTCTATTTATAACAAATTGTCAAAATTTAACTTTAATATTTAAAAATATTAAATTAAAGAATTATTAGTTTAAAATTTATATTTCTGTTCTAAATAATCAGAAATAATTTGTATAAAATTTTGGTGCAAAAATATTAAAAATTGAATTTATTACGATTTAATTATGATTAAAACTAACAAAAATTGATTAAAAATATTAAATAAATGATTTTTCAGAAATAAAAATCATTTCAGAAAAGTTTATTGTTATATAAACTCAGAATAATTTTTGTGGAAATTTATAAAATTGTTTTGATATTTTAATGGAATTTTATAAATATAATAGATTAAATTTGATTTAATTATTATATATATTAAATAAATAAATTTTTGAAAACTAAAAATTGTAGGTGAAACTTTTTCATCAGATTTACTTAAAATAATTTTTGTAGAATTAGTAAAAGAGTTTTAATATTTTAAAACGAATTTATAAAACTATAAGTATTATATAATTAATTTTGATTGTAAAAACAAAATAAGAAAAAGCTTTGCCACAGCCGGGACTCGAACCCGCGTGGCTCAGGTATAGGGCACCAGACACAACCACCTGGTTCAGACCAGTGGTTGTGTTTGGTTTCTGTTTATTTAAAATAAATAACTTCAATAATTCGTGTTCTTCCCCAAATCCAAATACGAGCCCTAATATTTCCAATCGATCAATCCACACATCAATAACCCAATTAACCTTAGGGCTATTGATGTGTGGATGCCGAAGATTAAAACCCATCATAAAAATCACACTTACAATTATGTAATGATCACGATTGCCCAGTCAAAGCTTATAGTCAAAACGCGATCAAATAATTAACACAGAAGATTTTCAAGTAGAATTGGGGGTTGAGAGATGAGGTTCGGCGAGTTGAGATGGTTGTATGATGTTCAATTTATAGTGTTGTGGTCTGGGTTGTATAATTGGAATGTTTGACCACGTATTGAAGGTTTGCGAGTATAATTGTATAATTGGGTATGAATTGATAGATAATTTATGTGTTCGTGACTTGTTCCAGGCCGATAATCATGTTGCCAATAATTTCCCAATCAATTACGGGTCAAAGGCTAAGATTATGGTAATGTAACACCCCAACCGATGGCGGAAACATCGGGGTGCCACGTATTGATGATTGTTTTCAGTAGCACATGGTATAACATAAATTTTAAATAATTTATTCAAACATAATATCCAAAATGTGAAATAATGTCTAAGAATTCAAATACATAATATCAAATAGCAACTTCAATAACTTCAAATAACTTCAAGTAAAATCCTCAATGCTATCTCAAGTCTCAGCTTCATTGTTACCTGAAACATGTTAATTTTGAAAGTATTTTGGGTCAACATAAGTTGGTGAGAATTACATAGGTTTTTGATGATAAAATGAATAAAATGTTGTGCAATTCATGTGTCATGTTAATCTAGCCCATATGTGAGAACATATTAGAAATAAATCGAGTGCATAATCAACCCTGTTGACTGTTATAAAATGATACATACCATACACTTATGGTCCCAATGAATATGTTATGCGATAACAAACACCCACGTAACCTTTGTAGGAGGCACGTATCCGGGTGGGATTGTCAGTCCAATAGATCTATCAATGTATACCGTCGGCTGATCAATGTTAATGATTATGCTAGAATGGTGCTTACTCTAATCATGCTCAAGACATAATGCAACATAGAAAACACATAGACACATTGATGATTGAATTGCAATGATAATGTTATAACATGTTTCACCCCAAAAATAGTGAAAATAGAGTAAAGGGGCTATGTAAACTCACCTTAGCAAATGTTAACTTGTTGAAAAGATGTGATAATTGTGTTGCCCAAAAAGATTCCAAATATTACCCTATAATAAGGTAATATGTAATAAGTCTAAGTCTAATTAACTAATATGTGTATCCTAGGGTTTCGATTTGGGGATAATCAATTGTTGAAATTTAAATTAAAATGCTTAATTAATAAAGGAAAATTGGATAATTAATGAAAGATAGTCTTTTTATAAAATTTGAATTTTCAATGTGCACATTAAAGTGTTTGAAGCAATAAAATAATTTTTATAAAATTATTTCATTTAAAATAGATTTTTAAATCTATTTATTTATAAATAGCCAATTATTAACTTTAATATTCAAAAATACTAAAATTAAGGAATTCTTATTTTAAAAATCATATTTCTGTTCTAAATGATTAAAAATAATTTGTATAAAATTTTGGTGCAAAAATGATGAAAATTGGATTTAATATGATTTAATTATGATTAAATCTAACAAAAATTGATTAAAAATATAAAATAAATGATTTTACTGAATTAAAAATTATTTCAGTAAAGGTTGACTTTATAAAAAGTCAGGATAAATTTTGGAGAATTTAAATAAATTGTTTTGATATATAAATGGATTTTTATAATTATAATAGTATAAAAATGATTTAATTAATATAAATATTAAATAAATGAATTTCTGAAAAATAAAAATTACAAATAAAACTTTTATATCAGATTAAACAATTATAATTTTTTTTAGAATTTATAAAATAGTTTTGATATTTTAAAAAGAATTTAAAAGATTAAAAGGATTTAATATATATATATATATATGTAATTATAATTGCTGTTTAAAAAGAAAAGAAAAGAAAAGAATAAAAACGGTCAGAGCCGGGACTCGAACCCGGGTGACCTGTGTGGAGGACCATGGTCACAACCACTTGGCCTAGGCCGGTGGTTGTGATGGTTCTGGTTTGATTTTAATTATAACCACGACGCAAAATCAGTTTTATCCCCAATTAAAGATCACGACGAACCCTAGAATTACAATTGAATGATTCAGGCAACTATAGCCCGATTAATGTTAGGGCTATTGTTGCTTGAATACCGATGAATAAACCCCACAAACAAACGAGGACTCACAGTGTAGGATTGATGTTAGAAGCCGGGTCAAGGCAAAAGTCAAACCACGAGCAATATAATGATAATCAGGGTGAATTAGAGAGATTGGGAGGTTGAGAGAGAGTTGTGAGCGATTTGTCAAGGTTCGTAGACCATCTATTTATACTGAGGATTAGGGTTAGGGTTAATTGGAAGGTTTGACTTCTTATTGAATGCTACGCGTATAATAGATCAAATGGGTCAACGATTTGGTGTTATTGACGTGTAATCGTGTTGGATTGGGCCGGTCATCAAATAAATTTACCAAAGATAGATCAATTACGAGTTAATTCAATGGATTGATCATCAAGAAATCCCACAGTTGACTTTTTTGTCAACTGTGATGGTTTTCAGAATGTAAATAAATATAAGGTGCGTCCGGGTTTAAAACAAGGTGATGGCCCAGCCCAGATGGTTATGTATGTGTGCACGCGTGGCTCTGGCGCGGGTTCGAACCCCGGCCAGAGCAGGTTTTTATTATTTTTTGATTATTATACAAATCCAACACACATATAATATATTATAATATTTATATCATATTAGGGTTCCATAATCGCGACAAAATAAATAAATGCGACGTATAGAATGAAACTTGACATTTTTATTAATGTCGATGCGTAACGTACAAGTATTAAATGCGTAATGTTACAGTCTCCCCTACTTTTAGGAACTTCGTCCCGAAGTTGGAGTTGGAGAGTCTGGTGGGAAAAGATGCGGATATTTCGACTTCATCTGGTCTTTCCGTTCCCAAGTGAACTCTGGGCCTCGTTTAGATTCCCAACGAACCTTAACGATCGGAATACGACTGCGCTTGAGTTTCTTGACTCCAGTGTCAACAATCTCGACGGGTTTCTCGATAATGTGCATGCTTTCATCGATTTGCACATCCTCAAGAGGAACATGAAGGTTCTCATCTGCTAAGCATTTCTTGAGATTCGAAACATGGAAGGTCGGATGAACATTGCTTAGCTCAGGTGGAAGATCAAGCTTGTAAGCCACTTTTCCAACCCTGTCAAGAATTTTGAAGGGGCCTACGTAACGAGGAGCTAGCTTTCCCTTTCTACCGAAACGAATAACTCCTTTCCAAGGGGATACCTTAAGTAGCACAAGGTCCCCAACTTGAAATTCCAAGGGTTTACGACGTTTATCAGCATAACTCTTTTGGCGACTTCTAGCCTTGAGAAGATTATCCTGAATAAGCTAGATTTTGTCTGTGGTTTCCTGGATTAGTTCGGGTCCAGTAATACGAGCTTCACCAACCTCAGTCCAACAGACAGGTGAACGACATTTCCGACCATAGAGTGCCTCAAAAGGAGCCATGTTAATGCTGGCGTGATAACTGTTGTTGTATGAAAACTCAACCAAAGGAAGATGAGAATCCCATGCGCCACCAAAATCGATGACACATGCCCTGAGCATGTCCTCAAGTGTCTGGATGGTTCGTTCAGTCTGACCATCCGTTTGAGGGTGATAAGCAGTGCTCAGGTTCAACTTGGTACCCAAAGCATCTTGTAGAGATCCCCAAAAGTGAGAGGTGAAACGACCATCGCGATCAGAAATAATGTCCAAAGGTATACCGTGACGACATACGATTTCACTTACGTACATCTTTGCCAACCTTTCCACAGAATACTTCTCACGAATAGGTAGAAAGTGAGCTGACTTGGTCAAACGATCGACGATTACCCAAATACTGTCAAAACCTTTGGGTGTGCGAGGGAGTTTGGTGATGAAATCCATAGCTATGCTCTCCCATTTCCAGACAGGAATCTCTGGTTGTTCAAGCATACCAGATGGTCGTTGATGTTCAGCCTTAACCTTGGAACACGTGAGGCATTTTGCAACGAATAGAGCAATGTCTTTCTTCATACCAGGCCACCAATAAGAATAACGAAGATCTTGGTACATCTTGTCAGCTCCAGGATGAATAGAATAACGAGACTTATGAGCCTCGTTCATGAGAAAAGTACGAAGATCATCACGGTCGGGAATCCACAGTCGGTTAAGGAAATAAAGGAGACCATCGGGTTTGGTTTCAAGTTGAGTCTCAGCACCACAAGACATTTCATCGTACATGTTACCTTGGGTGACTGAGGTGTGTTGAGCCTGGAGAATGCGATCTTGAAGATCAGTACGAACTCTAGCACATTGGAGTTTGATACGCTCTTTACGACTAAGTGCGTCGGCCACAACATTCGCTTTGCCAGGATGGTAGCGAATTTCGCAATCATAGTCGTTAAGTAATTCAACCCAACGTCATTGCCTCATGTTAAGATTCTTTTGATCGAAGACATGTTGGAGACTTTTGTGGTCCGTGAACACCACACATTTGGTTCCATACAGATAATGTCTCCAAATCTTGAGTGCAAAGACAACAGCACCCAATTCAAGATCATGGGTGGTATAATTTTTCTCGTGAGTCTTGAGTTGTCGAGACGCATATGCAATGACCTTTCCTCGTTGCATGAGAACACAACCAAGACCTTGGTTTGATGCATCACAGTAGACCACGAAATCATCATTACCGTCAGGTAGAGACAAGACAGGAGCTTCACAAAGTTTCAGCTTAAGAGTTTCAAATGCTTCCTCTTGCTTAGGTCCCCACTCATAGGGTTTACCCTTGTGAGTTAAGGTAGTGAGAGGAACAGCGATCTTGGAGAAATTGGTGATGAATCGACGATAATAACCAGCCAACCCAAGAAAAGAACGGACTTCCGTTGGAGTGGTAGGAACACTCCAATTCTTCACAGCTTCGATCTTTGCAGGATCAACATGAATTCCGTTCATATCAATGACATGTCCCAAAAATTGAACTTCCTTAAGCCAAAATTCACATTTTGAGAACTTGGCATACAGTTGTTCTTTCTTTAGGAGACTCAAGATAGAGTGAAGATGTTGCTCGTGATCGGATTTTGATTTAGAGTAAATCAAAATATCATCGATGAAAACGATCACGAATTTGTCGAGATAGGGTCTACAAACCCGATTCATCAAATCCATAAATACTGCGGGAGCATTGGTCAACCCAAAAGGCATAACCATGAATTCATAGTGACCGTAGCGAGTGCGAAAAGCTGTCTTGGGAATATCTTCATCGTGGACTCTAAGCTGATGATAACCAGAACGGAGATCAATCTTCGAGAAATGCGTTGCTCCTTGAAGTTGATCGAAGAGATCGTCAATCCTAGGAAGTGGATAACGATTCTTGATGGTGAGTTTGTTGAGTTCACGGTAGTCAATACACATCCGAAGAGAACCATCCTTCTTTTTAACGAATAAGACGGGGGCTCCCCATGGAGAAGAACTAGGGCGAATGAACCCTTTATCAGAAAGTTCCTGTAATTGACTAGCAAGTTCTTGCATCTCAGAGGGTGCAAGACGATAAGGAGCTTTAGCAATAGGATTAGCACCAGGAACAAGATCAATACGAAACTCCACTTGTCGTGCAGGAGGCAAACCAGGTAAATCCTCTGGAAAGACTTCAGGATAGTCTCGAATAATAGGAATGTCTTGGATACTTTTGCCTTTGTCCTTCTTCTCTATCACGTTAGCTAAGAAGGCTGTATACCCCTTTCGTAAGTACTTTTGGGCAGTAGTACAAGACATAAGCTTAAGCTCACCACAGGGTTTCTCACCATAGATCTTCAAAATCTCACCAGATTCGAGAGGAATGCGTATGACTTTCTCGAAGCACAGAATTTCGGCACGATGAGTTGACAACCAGTCCATGCCTACTATAACATCAAAACTACCAAGATGCATGGGGATGAGATCGATAGGGAAGGTATGATCATCGAGATTCAACAAGCAGTTACGAATAATAGAACCGATCGAAATAGACTTCCCGTTAGCTACCTCTACCACGAAAGGGTCTTCTAGATTAGTGTGGGGTAAGTTAAGTAAAGGTTCAAACTTCAGTGACACGAATGACTTATCAGCTCCTGAATCAAATAATATGGATGCATAGTGGTTATTAATGAGAAACGTACCATTCACCACTTCGTTGTTGTCACGAGCCTGGTTAGCGTTGAGATTGTAGGCGCGACCTCGAGCACCTTGGTTCTGGTTGCGGTTCTGGTTTTGGTTTTGGTTTTGGTTCAGATTTTGGTTTTGGTTACGGTTACGATTAGGGCAGTTGTTGATGTAGTGATTAGGGTTACCACACTCGTAGCATTGACCATGAGTAGGCCTGTTGTTTTGTTGGTTGGGAGCTGGGTTGTTGTTGTCTTGGGCAGCAGGAGATCGACAGACGTTCGCCAGGTGACCATATCTTTGACACTTGGTACAAAATCGACATGGCACCTGTGTGGGATGGTGGTACTTGCAAGTGTTGCACAAAGGGTGAGGTCCGGTGTATGGTTTCTTGGCTGGGTTTTGGGCAGCAGGTGGAGTAGCAGCAACCATATAGTTTCTAGCCTTGCGCTTCTTGTTGCTTGAGGTCTCAGGCTTGACTTCAATTGCAGGCTGTGGAGTATCTTTGGCAGTAGTCTTCTTAGTGCCCTTGCGAACGAGAGTACCGTTCTTCACATGATTATCAGTAAGAGTGGCCGCTAGACGTTTGGCCTCTTCCAGAGTTGCAGGATTTCTACCCCAAACAGTGTCCTGGATTTGCATGGGCAGACCACCGATGTACTTCTCGATGGCTACCGGCAGAGGAGTAACCTTGTGTGGCAACAATAAGCTAAGCTCATGAAAGCGGGTGTTGTAGGCAAGGTTTTCCCCACTATCTTGAGCCAAGGTGTGGAACTCATCCTCAAGCTTTTTAACTTCATTGCGGGGACAGAACTCCTCCTTCATGATCTCTTTGACCTGGTCCCATGTCATAGCAAGAGCAACCTCGGCTCCACGAGTACGCTTTTCTTCATTCCACCATGTGAGTGCTCGTTTATGGAGAACACTCATGGCGTAACGAACCTTGAAGTTATTGGGGCACTCACTGTTGATGAAGGTATTTTCAATACCCTCAAACCATTGGAGAAGTCCAGTAGCTCCTTCTTCACCGCTGAACTTTGGAGGGTTACAAGAGTTGAAATGTTTAAGGGTGCAAGCTTGGGGTCCATTACCATTGCCATTGCCATTCCCGTTCCCGTTGTGACCATTCCCGTTGCCGTTCAATTGGATGACCTGAGCAAGTAAATTGGGAACCAGAGTTGCGATTTGCTGCGCCATTTGTTGAGAAATGATCGCAGCTAGGGCTGCAAACGAACTGAACTTTCAGCGAACAGTTCATGAACCGTTCGGTGGGAAGTTCGTTTGTGTTCGTTCGTTTAATAAATGAACGAACACGAACAAATTTTTTTGTTCATTTAGTTAAATGAACGAACATGAACAAAGGCCGTGTTCGTTCGTTTATGTTCGTGAACGTTCGGTAACATGTTCGTTTATGTTCGATAGTTTAATAAGGTTTATAATTTTTAAAAATTTTTATTTTCTTTTATTTACCCATATAAATAATTTATGTGAGGCAAATATTTTGGATAATTTAGTTATATTTTAGGTGGATTTAGCTGATGTCTTCAAAATTATATCTTATTCCAAACTTGATATATGTCCGTTTGTGTTTGTTTCTATTCATGAACATTTCTTTGTGTTCATGAACACTTGTTTGTGTTCATTAATGATCGTTTGTGTTCGTGTGCGTTCATGAACAAAATTAACAAACGAACACAAACGAACACGAACACAAGTGTTTTCTTAACGAACGAACACGAACAAAAGATCTCGTTCGGCAAGTGTTCATGAACTGTTCATGAACACTTGATTTTCTTAACAAACGAACACGAACAAGGCGTTGTTCGTGTTCGTTCGGTTCGTTTGCAGCCCTAATCGCAGCCAGTTGAGCATCGACCCCATTGTTGTTGTGGTTAGGAGCTTGGTCATGGTTGTGGTTATGGTTATCACCACCTTCTTCGTGGTTCTCACCATTGTTGTTGCGAGTGCTGCGACGAGGAGGCATGATCTGTAATAGACACAATGAAATGAATGAGAGTTTATATAAGGAATGTAATCATTTATTCATTAATTAAAACGAATAAACGAAAACGTTGACTTATCAAAGATTCTAAATTCTAATAACATATGAAGACATGCTTTAGCCTATAAGTGAACACTCATCCCGAGAATTCCCAGGTAGGCATCCGGGTCCCTCGTCTGATTGGGATATATGCGCAATGCCAGCCTAGACAGAAGACTCAGAATACAGGCGTTCACCCTTCCAGATTGCACGTGTTCGTTATTAGAATCTAGAACTTCGACGAGATCTCAAGGGGGTTCAGGTTAAACCTGAGAATTTTGTCCTATAAATCTAATGGTGGATTAGGATTGCAGCAGACAATTAAGAGTAGTCACATGTAGGTTTAGGGTTATAAGGCATAGGATAAGGATAGGATTAGGGAAGCAATTAGGGTTACAAGTAGGAGAAGCAAGTACTGTTTTAGTCCCTAAGGTTATAGTCTAGATTATTTCTAATAACCTAATTCCCTATAACCAAGGCTCTGATACCAATCTGTAACACCCCAACCGATGGCGGAAACATCGGGGTGCCACGTATTGATGATTGTTTTCAGTAGCACATGGTATAACATAAATTTTAAATAATTTATTCAAACATAATATCCAAAATGTGAAATAATGTCTAAGAATTCAAATACATAATATCAAATAGCAACTTCAATAACTTCAAATAACTTCAAGTAAAATCCTCAATGCTAACTCAAGTCTCAGCTTCATTGTTACCTGAAACATGTTAATTTTGAAAGTATTTTGGGTCAACATAAGTTGGTGAGAATTACATAGGTTTTTGATGATAAAATGAATAAAATGTTGTGCAATTCATGTGTCATGTTAATCTAGCCCATATGTGAGAACATATTAGAAATAAATCGAGTGCATAATCAACCCTGTTGACTGTTATAAAATGATACATACCATACACTTATGGTCCCAATGAATATGTTATGCGATAACAAACACCCACGTAACCTTTGTAGGAGGCACGTATCCGGGTGGGATTGTCAGTCCAATAGATCTATCAATGTATACCGTCGGCTGATCAATGTTAATGATTATGCTAGAATGGTGCTTACTCTAATCATGCTCAAGACATAATGCAACATAGAAAACACATAGACACATTGATGATTGAATTGCAATGATAATGTTATAACATGTTTCACCCCAAAAATAGTGAAAATAGAGTAAAGGGGCTATGTAAACTCACCTTAGCAAATGTTAACTTGTTGAAAAGATGTGATAATTGTGTTGCCCAAAAAGATTCCAAATATTACCCTATAATAAGGTAATATGTAATAAGTCTAAGTCTAATTAACTAATATGTGTATCCTAGGGTTTCGATTTGGGGATAATCAATTGTTGAAATTTAAATTAAAATGCTTAATTAATAAAGGAAAATTGGATAATTAATGAAAGATAGTCTTTTTATAAAATTTGAATTTTCAATGTGCACATTAAAGTGTTTGAAGCAATAAAATAATTTTTATAAAATTATTTCATTTAAAATAGATTTTTAAATCTATTTATTTATAAATAGCCAATTATTAACTTTAATATTCAAAAATACTAAAATTAAGGAATTCTTATTTTAAAAATCATATTTCTGTTCTAAATGATTAAAAATAATTTGTATAAAATTTTGGTGCAAAAATGATGAAAATTGGATTTAATATGATTTAATTATGATTAAATCTAACAAAAATTGATTAAAAATATAAAATAAATGATTTTACTGAATTAAAAATTATTTCAGTAAAGGTTGACTTTATAAAAAGTCAGGATAAATTTTGGAGAATTTAAATAAATTGTTTTGATATATAAATGGATTTTTATAATTATAATAGTATAAAAATGATTTAATTAATATAAATATTAAATAAATGAATTTCTGAAAAATAAAAATTACAAATAAAACTTTTATATCAGATTAAACAATTATAATTTTTTTTAGAATTTATAAAATAGTTTTGATATTTTAAAAAGAATTTAAAAGATTAAAAGGATTTAATATATATATATATATATATGTAATTATAATTGCTGTTTAAAAAGAAAAGAAAAGAAAAGAATAAAAACGGTCAGAGCCGGGACTCGAACCCGGGTGACCTGTGTGGAGGACCATGGTCACAACCACTTGGCCTAGGCCGGTGGTTGTGATGGTTCTGGTTTGATTTTAATTATAACCACGACGCAAAATCAGTTTTATCCCCAATTAAAGATCACGACGAACCCTAGAATTACAATTGAACGATTCAGGCAACTATAGCCCGATTAATGTTAGGGCTATTGTTGCTTGAATACCGATGAATAAACCCCACAAACAAACGAGGACTCACAGTGTAGGATTGATGTTAGAAGCCGGGTCAAGGCAAAAGTCAAACCACGAGCAATATAATGATAATCAGGGTGAATTAGAGAGATTGGGAGGTTGAGAGAGAGTTGTGAGCGATTTGTCAAGGTTCGCAGACCATCTATTTATACTGAGGATTAGGGTTAGGGTTAATTGGAAGGTTTGACTTCTTATTGAATGCTACGCGTATAATAGATCAAATGGGTCAACGATTTGGTGTTATTGACGTGTAATCGTGTTGGATTGGGCCGGTCATCAAATAAATTTACCAAAGATAGATCAATTACGAGTTAATTCAATGGATTGATCATCAAGAAATCCCACAGTTGACTTTTTTGTCAACTGTGATGGTTTTCAGAATGTAAATAAATATAAGGTGCGTCCGGGTTTAAAACAAGGTGATGGCCCAGCCCAGATGGTTATGTATGTGTGCACGCGTGGCTCTGGCGCGGGTTCGAACCCCGGCCAGAGCAGGTTTTTATTATTTTTTGATTATTATACAAATCCAACACACATATAATATATTATAATATTTATATCATATTAGGGTTCCATAATCGCGACAAAATAAATAAATGCGACGTATAGAATGAAACTTGACGTTTTTATTAATGTCGATGCGTAACGTACAAGTATTAAATGCGTAATGTTACAGGTAAGTCTTTGATTCTCAGTTGACTTTCCAAGTCAACTGAGATGTTTCGAAAACGTGATATAATTATATTGTGCGGGGTTTGAAACAAGTGTGATGGCTGGAGCAGTTGGTTGTGTGTGGTGTGTAAATGGAACCGGCTGAGGACTCGGGTTCGAACCCCGGCCTCAGCAAATAATTTTTAACATTTATTTTTAATATATATTTGATATATATATATATTATATTATGAATAATTAGGGTTTTCAAAATTCCACAAAAATAATTAAGGGCAAACAATATTAATAAAACTTGTCGTTTTCATCCTGATTATACGTAACGTACAATTATTTAATGCGAAATGTTACAGTCTCCCCTACTTTTAGGAACTTCGTCCCGAAGTTAAAAGGGAAGATACCAGGTTTACAATCGGTCAACTACCGGAAACCTTGATAAAATTTCACACTACCTTAACGTACCTGTAAATTCATGATTACGTTTCGGACCGTAATTACCAATTTACCTTACATTAGGGTTTTGTGTCCTTTTATGACTCTACCGATTGTTGAGCAGGTTCGATAGTCTCCACCAGTCGTTGAGCAGGTGGTAGGGCCTCTCCCGACTGTTGGAAAGACATGATGACCTCTATCAATCGTTGAGTAGGTTGTTTGGTAGTCAACTAATTGATGTACAAGTAAGCAAGTATGATTATAGATATAGCAATTAGTTCACATTCAAACAAACATGCACTCAGATGTTATGATAATACTCGAATTTATTATTTGAATCGAAAAGTGTTAATACATAGAATTAAAGAGAAAGTAGACATCATTCAAATCGTGGGGTTTGCTGTCAAGTAGCTGGAGGGTCTCTAGCGGGGTTATTTAGAGCATCAAGAGTGTTTGTAGCAGGGAATCGACAAGCATCCGCAAGATGCCCATACCTTTGACAATTGGTGCACTGTCGGCAGGGAACTTGGGTTGGATGGTGATACTGGCAGGTGTCACACTTAGGTAGCTTCCCGTTGTATTGTTTCTTGTTGGGTGGGACAGTGGTGTCTATTGCAAAGTTCCTGACCTTGCACTTTCCGTTGGTTGAGGCCTCGGTTTTGATATCAATGGCAGGTTGGGGAGTATCCTTTTTCCCCTTTACGAGTCAGGGTTCCTGCCTTCACATGGTTATCTGTTAGGGTGGCAGCCAAACGCTTTGCTTCCTCCAAAGTAGCAGAGTTCCTTCCCCACACCGTGTCTTGAATTTGCATCGGTAAGCCACCAATGTATTTCTCGATCGCAATGGGCATAGGGGTGACTTTGTGGGGTAGCAGTAAGCTAAGTTCGTGAAAACGAGTGTTGTAAGCAAGGTTTTCTCCACTATCTTGAGCAAGATCATGAAACTCATCTTCTAGCTTCTTGATTTCATTACGAGGACAGAACTCTGCCTTCATAATGTCTTTAGCTTGATCCCAAGTTAAGGCCAGTGCAGCTTCAGCTCCACGGGTGCGCTTTTCCTCATTCCACCAGGTGAGTGCTCGTTTATGAAGAACACTCATAGCATAACGGACTTTAAAGTTGTCGGGGAACTCACTGTTAATGAAGGTATTCTCAATACCCTAAAACCATTGTAGGAGTCCTGTAGCTCCTTCTTCTCCACTGAACTTTGGGGGATTACAAGAATTAAAGTGCTTAAGGGTACAGGCTGGAAGACCATTCCCATTCCCGTTGTGGTTTCCATTTCCATTCCCGTTGCCGTACCGTTCACGTTGCCGTTCAACTGGATGACTTGAGCTAGTAAGTTGGGAACCAGAGTTGCGATTTGCTGCGCCATTTGTTGAGAAATGATTACAGCCAGTTGAGCATCGACACCATTGTTGTTGTTGTTGTTGTTGTTGTTGTTGTTAGTGTCATGGTTATGGTTGTGATTTCTACTTCCTTCATCATGATTGTCACCATTGTTAAGACGAGCGCTGCGACGTGGAGGCATGATCTGTAACAGACACAATGAAATGAATGAGGTTATATAAGGAATGTAATCATTTATTCATTAATTAAAACGAATAAACGAAAACGTTGACTTATCAAAGATTCTAAATTCTAATAACATATGAAGACATGCTTTAGCCTATAAGTGAACACTCATCCCGAGAATTCCCAGGTAGGCATCCGGGTCCCTCGTCTGATTAGGATATATACGTAATGCCAGCCTAGACAGAAGACTCAGAATACAGGCATTCACCCTTCCAGATTGCACGTGTTCGTTATTAGAATCTAGAACTTCGACGAGATCTTAAGGTGGTTCAGGCTAAACCTGAGGATTTTGTCCTATTAGTCTAAGAGTGGATCCAGTGATGGAGAGCAACCTTCTTGTAAGGATGAAAGTAGGGATGAGCAGTAGGAGATAGAGAATAGCAAGTAAAAGAAGCAAGTACTAGTTAAATCCTATGGTTATAGACTAGATTATTTTGCTAATAACCTAATTCCCTATAACCATGGCTCTGATACCAATCTGTAACACTCCAACCGATGGCGGAAACATCGGGATGTCACGTATTGATGATTATTCAGTAGCTCATGGTAAATAATAAATTTCATTATATGATTTAGATAAATTACATACAATTGTTCTACAAGAATTCGTACATCAAATTTTTTGAGAAGCTATTCCATTTCAACAAAAGAGGCAAATTGAATAAAACTATGCACACATCTTCGAGCATTAATTCAAATCTTCAAGCAAGTAGAACCTGAAACATGTTAAGTTGAAAATATTTTGGGTCAACAAAAGTTGGTGAGAATTACATAGGTTTTGATAATCGAATAAAATTGTTGTGCAATTCATGTGTCATGGCAAATCTAGTCCATATGTGAAAAACATACTAGAAGTAAATCGAGTGCATAATCAACCCTTGTGACTGTTGTATTGTGGTACATCCCATACGCTCATGGTTCACTCGTTTATATTGCAGTAACAAACACCCACGCTACCTTTGTAGGAGGCACGTATCCGGGTGGGATTGTCAGTCCAATAGATCTATCAATGTATACCGTCGGTTGATCAATGTTTATGCTAGAATTGTGCTTACCCTAGTCATGTTTAAGACATAATGCAACATAGAAAAACACATAGACACATTGATGATTGAATTGCATAAATGATGTTGTAACATGTTTCACCCCAAAAATAGTGATAAATAGAAAAGGGGCTATGTAAAACTCACCTTAGCAAAATGTTATATCTGTTGAAAAATTGAATAGTAGTGTTGCCCAAATATGCCAAGTATCACCCTATAATAAGGTAATAAATAGGTCTAAGTCTATCTAGTCTACAAATGTATATGTTCTAGGGCTTCGAATTGGGGATAAATACTCGTTTGATTAATAATAAAAATATTTGATAATTGAGAGAAATTTAGTAAATTAAATAGACAAAAATCTTTTTATAAAATTTAAATTTAAGATGGTCACAAAAATGTGTTTAAAGTATAAAAATAATTTTTATAAAATTATTTTCTTTAAAATAGAATATTAATTTTATTTATAACAAATTGTCAAAATTTAACTTTAATATTTAAAAATATTAAATTAAATAATTATTAGTTTAAAATTTATATTTCTGTTCTAAATAATCAGAAATAATTTGTATAAAATTTTGGTGCAAAAATATTAAAAATTGAATTTATTACGATTTAATTATGATTAAAACTAACAAAAATTGATTAAAAATATTAAATAAATGATTTTTCAGAAATAAAAATCATTTCAGAAAAGTTTATTGTTATATAAACTCAGAATAATTTTTGTGGAAATTTATAAAATTGTTTTGATATTTTAATGGAATTTTATAAATATAATAGATTAAATTTGATTTAATTATTATATATATTAAATAAATAAATTTTTGAAAACTAAAAATTGTAGGTGAAACTTTTTCATCAGATTTACTTAAAATAATTTTTGTAGAATTAGTAAAAGAGTTTTAATATTTTAAAACGAATTTATAAAACTATAAGTATTATATAATTAATTTTGATTGTAAAAACAAAATAAGAAAAAGCTTTGCCACAGCCGGGACTCGAACCCGCGTGGCTCAGGTATAGGGCACCAGACACAACCACCTGGTTCAGACCAGTGGTTGTGTTTGGTTTCTGTTTATTTAAAATAAATAACTTCGATAATTCGTGTTCTTCCCCAAATCCAAATACGAGCCCTAATATTTCCAATCGATCAATCCACACATCAATAACCCAATTAACCTTAGGGCTATTGATGTGTGGATGCCGAAGATTAAAACCCATCATAAAAATCACACTTACAATTATGTAATGATCACGATTGCCCAGTCAAAGCTTATAGTCAAAACGCGATCAAATAATTAACACAGAAGATTTTCAAGTAGAATTGGGGGTTGAGAGATGAGGTTCGGCGAGTTGAGATGGTTGTATGATGTTCAATTTATAGTGTTGTGGTCTGGGTTGTATAATTGGAATGTTTGACCACGTATTGAAGGTTTGCGAGTATAATTGTATAATTGGGTATGAATTGATAGATAATTTATGTGTTCGTGACTTGTTCCATGCCGATAATCATGTTGCCAATAATTTCCCAATCAATTACGAGTCAAAGGCTAAGATTATGGTAAGTCTTTGATTCTCAGTTGACTTTCCAAGTCAACTGAGATGTTTCGAAAACGTGATATAATTATATTGTGCGGGGTTTGAAACAAGTGTGATGGCTGGAGCAGTTGGTTGTGTGTGGTGTGTAAATGGAACCGGCTGAGGACTCGGGTTCGAACCCCGGCCTCAGCAAATAATTTTTAACATTTATTTTTAATATATATTTGATATATATATATTATATTATGAATAATTAGGGTTTTCAAAATTCCACAAAAATAATTAAGGGCAAACAATATTAATAAAACTTGTCGTTTTCATCCTGATTATACGTAACGTACAATTATTTAATGCAAAATGTTACAGTCTCCCCTACTTTTAGGAACTTCGTCCCGAAGTTAAAAGGGAAGATACCAGGTTTACAATCGGTCAACTACCGGAAACCTTGATAAAATTTCACACTACCTTAACGTACCTGTAAATTCATGATTACGTTTCGGACCGTAATTACCAATTTACCTTACATTAGGGTTTTGTGTCCTTTTATGACTCTACCGATTGTTGAGCAGGTTCGATAGTCTCCACCAGTCGTTGAGCAGGTGGTAGGGCCTCTCCCGACTGTTGGAAAGACATGATGACCTCTATCAATCGTTGAGTAGGTTGTTTGGTAGTCAACTAATTGATGTACAAGTAAGCAAGTATGATTATAGATATAGCAATTAGTTCACATTCAAACAAACATGCACTCAGATGTTATGATAATACTCGAATTTATTATTTGAATCGAAAAGTGTTAATACATAGAATTAAAGAGAAAGTAGACATCATTCAAATGGTGGGGTTTGCTGTCAAGTAGCTGGAGGGTCTCTAGCGGGGTTATTTGGAGCATCAAGAGTGTTTGTAGCAGGGATTCGACAAGCATCCGCAAGATGCCCATACCTTTGACAATTGGTGCACTGTCGGCAGGGAACTTGGGTTGGATGGTGATACTGGCAGGTGTCACACTTAGGTAGCTTCCCGTTGTATTGTTTCTTGTTGGGTGGGACAGTGGTGTCTATTGCAAAGTTCCTGACCTTGCACTTTCCGTTGGTTGAGGCCTCGGTTTTGATATCAATGGCAGGTTGGGGAGTATCCTTTTTCCCCTTTACGAGTCAGGGTTCCTGCCTTCACATGGTTATCTGTTAGGTTGGCAGCCAAACGCTTTGCTTCCTCCAAAGTAGCAGGGTTCCTTCCCCACACCGTGTCTTGAATTTGCATCGGTAAGCCACCAATGTATTTCTCGATCGCAATGGGCAAAGGGGTGACTTTGTGGGGTAGCAGTAAGCTAAGTTCGTGAAAACGAGTGTTGTAAGCAAGGTTTTCTCCACTATCATGAGCAAGATCATGAAACTCATCTTCTAGCTTCTTGATTTCATTACGAGGACAGAACTCTGCCTTCATAATGTCTTTAGCTTGATCCCAAGTTAAGGCCAGTGCAGCTTCAGCTCCACGGGTGCGCTTTTCCTCATTCCACCAGGTGAGTGCTCGTTTATGAAGAACACTCATAGCATAACGGACTTTAAAGTTGTCGGGGAACTCACTGTTAATGAAGGTATTCTCAATACCCTAAAACCATTGTAGGAGTCCTGTAGCTCCTTCTTCTCCACTGAACTTTGGGGGATTACAAGAATTAAAGTGCTTAAGGGTACAGGCTGGAAGACCATTCCCATTCCCGTTGTGGTTTCCATTTCCATTCCCGTTGCCGTTCAACTGGATGACTTGAGCTAGTAAGTTGGGAACCAGAGTTGCGATTTGCTGCGCCATTTGTTGAGAAATGATTGCAGCCAGTTGAGCATCGACACCATTGTTGTTGTTGTTGTTGTTGTTGTTAGTGTCATGGTTATGGTTGTGATTGCTACTTCCTTCATCATGATTGTCATCACTGTTAAGACGAGCGCTGCGACGTGGAGACATGATCTGTAAGAGACACAATGAAATGAATGAGGTTATATAAGGAATGTAATCATTTATTCATTAATTAAAACGAATAAACGAAAACGTTGACTTATCAAAGACTCTAAATTCTAATAACATATGAAGACATGCTTTAGCCAATAAGTGAACACTCATCCCGAGAATTCCCAGGTAGGCATCCGGGTCCCTCGTCTGATTAGGATATATGCGCAATGCCAGCCTAGACAGAAGACTCAGAATACAGGCATTCACCCTTCCAGATTGCACGTGTTCGTTATTAAAATCTAGAACTTTGACGAGATCTCAAGGTGGTTCAGGCTAAACCTGAGGATTTTGTCCTATTAGTCTAAGAGTGGATCCAGTGATGGAGAGCAACCTTCTTGTAAGGATGAAAGTAGGGATGAGCAGTAGGAGATAGAGAATAGCAAGTAAAAGAAGCAAGTACTAGTTAAATCCTATGGTTATAGACTAGATTATTTTGCTAATAACCTAATTCCCTATAACCATGGCTCTGATACCAATCTGTAACACTCCAACCGATGGCGGAAACATCGGGATGTCACGTATTGATGATTGTTCAGTAGCTCATGGTAAATAATAAATTTCATTATATGATTTAGATAAATTACATACAATTGTTCTACAAGAATTCGTACATCAAATTTTTTGAGAAGCTATTCCATTTCAACAAAAGAGGTAAATTGAATAAAACTATGCACACATCTTCAAGCATTAATTCAAATCTTCAAGCAAGTAGAACCTGAAACATGTTAAGTTGAAAATATTTTGGGTCAACAAAAGTTGGTGAGAATTACATAGGTTTTGATAATCGAATAAAATTGTTGTGCAATTCATGTGTCATGGCAAATCTAGTCCATATGTGAAAAACATACTAGAAGTAAATCGAGTGCATAATCAACCCTTGTGACTGTTGTATTGTGGTACATCCCATACGCTCATGGTTCACTCGTTTATATTGCAGTAACAAACACCCACGCTACCTTTGTAGGAGGCACGTATCCGGGTGGGATTGTCAGTCCAATAGATCTATCAATGTATACCGTCGGTTGATCAATGTTTATGCTAGAATTGTGCTTACCCTAGTCATGTTTAAGACATAATGCAACATAGAAAAACACATAGACACATTGATGATTGAATTGCATAAATGATGTTGTAACATGTTTCACCCCAAAAATAGTGATAAATAGAAAAGGGGCTATGTAAAACTCACCTTAGCAAAATGTTATATCTGTTGAAAAATTGAATAGTAGTGTTGCCCAAATATGCCAAGTATCACCCTATAATAAGGTAATAAATAGGTCTAAGTCTATCTAGTCTACAAATGTATATGTTCTAGGGCTTCGAATTGGGGATAAATACTCGTTTGATTAATAATAAAAATATTTGATAATTGAGAGAAATTTAGTAAATTAAATAGACAAAAATCTTTTTATAAAATTTAAATTTAAGATGGTCACAAAAATGTGTTTAAAGTATAAAAATAATTTTTATAAAATTATTTTCTTTAAAATAGAATATTAATTTTATTTATAACAAATTGTCAAAATTTAACTTTAATATTTAAAAATATTAAATTAAAGAATTATTAGTTTAAAATTTATATTTCTGTTCTAAATAATCAGAAATAATTTGTATAAAATTTTGGTGCAAAAATATTAAAAATTGAATTTATTACGATTTAATTATGATTAAAACTAACAAAAATTGATTAAAAATATTAAATAAATGATTTTTCAGAAATAAAAATCATTTCAGAAAAGTTTATTGTTATATAAACTCAGAATAATTTTTGTGGAAATTTATAAAATTGTTTTGATATTTTAATGGAATTTTATAAATATAATAGATTAAATTTGATTTAATTATTATATATATTAAATAAATAAATTTTTGAAAACTAAAAATTGTAGGTGAAACTTTTTCATCAGATTTACTTAAAATAATTTTTGTAGAATTAGTAAAAGAGTTTTAATATTTTAAAACGAATTTATAAAACTATAAGTATTATATAATTAATTTTGATTGTAAAAACAAAATAAGAAAAAGCTTTGCCACAGCCGGGACTCGAACCCGCGTGGCTCAGGTATAGGGCACCAGACACAACCACCTGGTTCAGACCAGTGGTTGTGTTTGGTTTCTGTTTATTTAAAATAAATAACTTCAATAATTCGTGTTCTTCCCCAAATCCAAATACGAGCCCTAATATTTCCAATCGATCAATCCACACATCAATAACCCAATTAACCTTAGGGCTATTGATGTGTGGATGCCGAAGATTAAAACCCATCATAAAAATCACACTTACAATTATGTAATGATCACGATTGCCCAGTCAAAGCTTATAGTCAAAACGCGATCAAATAATTAACACAGAAGATTTTCAAGTAGAATTGGGGGTTGAGAGATGAGGTTCGGCGAGTTGAGATGGTTGTATGATGTTCAATTTATAGTGTTGTGGTCTGGGTTGTATAATTGGAATGTTTGACCACGTATTGAAGGTTTGCGAGTATAATTGTATAATTGGGTATGAATTGATAGATAATTTATGTGTTCGTGACTTGTTCCAGGCCGATAATCATGTTGCCAATAATTTCCCAATCAATTACGAGTCAAAGGCTAAGATTATGGTAAGTCTTTGATTCTCAGTTGACTTTCCAAGTCAACTGAGATGTTTCGAAAACGTGATATAATTATATTGTGCGGGGTTTGAAACAAGTGTGATGGCTGGAGCAGTTGGTTGTGTGTGGTGTGTAAATGGAACCGGCTGAGGACTCGGGTTCGAACCCCGGCCTCAGCAAATAATTTTTAACATTTATTTTTAATATATATTTGATATATATATATATATTATATTATGAATAATTAGGGTTTTCAAAATGCCACAAAAATAATTAAGGGCAAACAATATTAATAAAACTTGTCGTTTTCATCCTGATTATACGTAACGTACAATTATTTAATGCGAAATGTTACACCACTAACCTTAGCCATTGAGAAGTATATTGAGGGACTACCACCTCAGATCCATGATACAGTCATGGGGAGTAAACCTGCTATTGTAGAGGATGCCATTCGTCTTGCAGCATCTCTTACCGACAAGCATGTCAAGGATGGTACTTTAACTCGTAAGGGTACTAAACGGTCTACTGAACCCACTTCAACCCCTGCTACCACTGAATCCTCCAAAGCAACCTCTACCTCTAGTTCTAATAAGAAACGAAAAGGAAGAAACCAGAACTATGCTGTTGTTACACCCCTTAACCAGGTTCCTGTTGCAAACACACCTACTGCACCCCAAACTCAAAAAGTTCAGGGAAACTACTCAGGTTCGTACCCTAAATGCACTTCATGCAACTTTCACCATCCAACTACTCGACCCTGCTATAAATGTGACACTTGCGGCAAAGTAAGCCATACTGCCTCTCACTGCCGAGAAACTAAACCTGGGAATGCTCAAAACCAGAGGCCGAGTCAACCCAGAGCTTGCTATGCTTGTGGTGATCCTAACCACAGGCAAGATAGGTTTCCTCTTCTAGCTGCCTTCATTCAGTCTCGTCAGCAAACCCCAGCAATTCCAGCAGCCCCAGCAGTTCCAGCAATCCAAGCAGCTCCAGCTCGTGGACGATTCTATTAATAACTTATACGCTTCAATTTTGTTTGATACCGGTGCGGATAAGAGTTTTTTCTCGTTAGAATTCGAACCTATGCTTGCTCGTGCTCGTTCTCACCTTACACATCCTTTTACTGTGGAGGTCACTGATGGCAATCCCATTGTTATCAAATCTGTGATCCGCAATTGCACGTTGAATCTAAATGACTATGATTTCTCTATTAACCTGGCACCCATGAAATTGGGTAATTTCGACGTCATAGTAGGCATGGATTGGCTTTCTAAACACCATGCCGAGGTTGTTTGCGTTGAAAAGTTTATTCGAATTCCACTTTCATCTGGTGAATTTTTACGTGTTTATGGGGAAACGACATCGAAGGGTTTGAAACTCATGTCTTGCACTCAAGCTCAAAAATATCTTCGTAAGAAGTATATATCTTTCTTGGCTCATGTTGTGGAAAAGAAGGATAAGGGTAAGAGTATCCAAGATGTTCCAGTTGTGTGTGATTTCCCAGAGGTTTTTCCTGAGGATTTATCTGGTTTACCTCTTGTTCGCTCTGTTGATTTTCGTATCGATCTTGTTCCTGGTGCTACTCCAGTCGCTAAAGCCCCATATCGTCTTGCACCTTCGGAAATGCAAGAACTTGCTAGCCAACTTCAAGAATTGACTGACAAAGGTTTCATTCGTCTGAGTTCCTCGCCTTGGGGAGCTCCAGTGTTGTTCGTTAAGAAGAAAGATGGGACTTTTCGTATGTGCATCGACTATCGTGAACTTAATAAGCTTACGATAAAGAATCGATACCCTCTACCTCGCATCGATGATCTTTTTGACCAACTTCAAGGTGCAGTTTGTTTTTCAAAGATCGATCTTCGTTCAGGATATCATCAACTTCGAGTTCATGAGGATGACATCCCCAAGACTGCTTTTCGTACTCGTTACGGACACTACGAGTTCATGGTGATGCCTTTTGGTTTAACCAATGCACCCGCGGTTTTTATGGATCTTATGAATCGAGTTTGTAAACCTTTTTTGGACAAATTCGTAATTGTTTTCATTGATGATATCCTCATTTACTCCAAATCCATAACTACCCATGAACAACATCTTCGTTAGGTTTTGAGCCTTCTTCGTGATGAACAATTGTATGCCAAGTTCTCCAAATGTGAATTTTGGCTTAAGGAAGTTAAATTCCTTGGTCACGTAATAAACAACAAAGGAATACACGTAGACCCTACTAAGATCGAAGCCATAAAAAGTTGGATTGTACCCAAAACTCCCACTGAGGTTCGTTCGTTTCTTTGCCTTGCTGGTTATTACCGTCGTTTCATTGCCAATTTTTCAAAGATCGCTGTCCCAATTACCTCTTTGACTCACAAAGATAAACCTTTCATATGGGGATTCAGTCAGGAAGAAGCTTTTCAAACTTTGAAACGAAAGCTTTGCGACGCTCCTATTCTTTCTCTTCCTGATGGTGAGGAAGATTTCGTGGTGTACTGCGATGCATCCAACCTAGGTCTTGGTTGTGTTCTCATGCAACGAGGCAAGGTCATCGCTTATGCATCGCGACAATTGAAAACGTCTGAGAAAAACTACACCACCCATGATCTTGAACTTGGAGCCGTTGTGTTCGCATTGAAAATTTGGAGACACTACCTTTATGGTACTAAATGTGTGGTTTTCACTGATCACAAAAGTCTTCAACATATTTTCAATCAAAAAGATCTAAATATGCGTCAACGTCGATGGGTTGAATTTCTAAACGATTATGATTGTGAGATTCGCTATCATCCTGGAAAAGCGAATGTTGTGGCTGACGCTCTTAGTCGCAAGGCGTATACTCAACTTAACTGCATTCATGTAACACCCCAACCGATGGCGGAATCATCGAGGTGCCACGTAGTGACGATTGTTCAAAAGCTCATGGTACTAAAATGTAAACATTTGATTATTGAATATTGTTTTACAACATGTGAAAATTAAATACCAGACAACAAAAATAAAGATAATTGATTGATTTAATCTAAGTCCAAAGTCCTATGTGAAGCGTCAAGCAGCTTATCCTGAAACATGCACGAAAATAATTTTGTCAACATATGATGTTGGTGAGTACTACTTAGCTTTGTACATATTGTATAAGTTTGAAAAGGTAGTACAATTCATGTGTCTAGCATCACCAAGGCATTATGTAAACACGCAAGTAACCAAACAAGACAAAGATCAAATGTAAAGTTTGTACAATGAAATTGATAATGAGCACCTCAACACGTGTCAAGTCTAAAAGAGCACCATAACATAAGTTATGTCTAAATGAGCACCGTAACATAAGTTACGTCTATATGTAAAGAGCACCATAACATAAGTTATGTCTAGATGTATGATTTTGTATGTAAGCTACGTTCATGTTCAAACATAAGCACAAAGATAATCAAGACACGTATATGAATTGTAAATGAATAAAAATGTATGTGTAAATGAATTTGCAAGTTTTGTATACTTGTGCATGAATCACCCCAAAAGTGTGAAAACGAAAAAGGGGATAAGTAATACTCACCTTAGCAAGGTGGTAAGTCTTGTGGAATTGAACAAGTGTAATCCAATGTTGCCAAATATCACCCTATGTCTAATGTAACAAATAAGTCTAAGTCTATCTAGTCTATAAGTATTTTCTAGGGTTTTGAATTGGGGATAAGTATTCGTTTGATTAATAAATTAAACGTTTAATAAACAAGAGAGATTTGATAAATAAATAAACCAAAGTCTTTTTGTAATTTTAAATCAAATATGGTCACAATATAAAGTTTTAAATGTGAAAATAATTTTTATAAAATTATTTTCTTACAAATAGAATATTAAATCTATTTATTTCAAATTGTCAAAACATAACTTTAATATTTAAAAATATTAAAATTAAAGAATTTTTATATTAAAAATTTTATTTCTGTTCTAAATAAATAGAAATAATTTATATAAAATTTTGGTGCAAAAATATTAAAAAATGAATTTATTATGATTTATTTATGTTTAAAACTAACAAAAATTGATTAAAAATATTAAATAAATGATTTTTCAGAAATAAAAATCATTTCAGAAATGTTTAATGTTATATAAACTTAGAATAATTTTTGTGGAAATTTATATAATCGTTTTGATATTTTTATAGAATTCTATAAATAAAATAGAATAAACTTGAAATATTTATTATATATATTAAATAAATAATTTTTGGAAAATTAAAAGTTGTATGTTAAACTTTTCCACTAGAATAACATAAAATAATTTTTGTGGAATTTATAAAAGAGTTTTTGTATTTAAAAACTATTTTAAAATATTAATAGGTTAAATATATAACTAAAGAGTTTGAAAAAAAATGTTTGTTGTTGAAGGGAATCGAACCCGAGTCTGGGCCGGTTCACGTGTTTTGTGAAAAGGGGTCAACCAACTGATCTGTTGGTCAATTGGTGTTGATTTTAGTTTTGAAATAATTATACACACAGGTTGCGATGGTGTTCATCCCCAATTCAAAGCCTTCGAGCCCTAGCCTTTTAATCGAATCAATTAACGATCAATAGCCACAGTAATGTTAGGGCTATTGATCTATTGATCATGAATAACAAAACCCACTGATAAAATACAACTTACAAACACGATTTGAATTCGAATTGCTCAGTCAAAGCAAAAGGTCAAACGCGAGTAAAAAGCTTCGATTCTGGACGATTGATAGCACGACAGAGGGTTATTATAAGGGGGTTCTTCTAATCGCATATATGTGTGTGTGTGCAGGTTTGATTGAATTTAACAACGAGTATTTATAAGGTTTCAATTCTTAATGGTTGGTCAAGAAAACGAGCAATTAGGCTTGATTAGGGGCTGTTAGAGCGAGATTTATGGTTGGGTAAACGCGTATGGTCAATGGTCATTAAGCATGGCTTGATTCTTGCCAAAATTTTAGTCCCTAATTGAGTTCTATGTATGCCGCGTCTGCAGCGAGTAGCAAGGGAGGAGAAGGGATCAGAGGTGTAAGGGGTTAAATATAATTAGGGTTGGGTTTAATTCAGAAATGAGGTTTGGCTCAATTGGTTTCAGCGTGTTGGTGTTTGGATGGACTGCTCCGGTTCGAGTCCGGGCAGAGACAAATTGTTCCCCCTTTTTTTTTTAAACAGATGGGAGAATAGAAAGAGTGGGCCGAGTTTGGGCCTGGTGATGTGGGCTCCGAATCCTTAAGAAAAAAAAAGGCGGGGTTTGGTTGGGTGGGCTTAGTGAGTTAAGATAGATGGTTTAGGATGAATGGTTTGATAATGGGTTAAAATGTATGGTTTAGAGATTTAGTGTTTATTATTATTATTATTATTATTATTATTATTATTATTATTATTATTATTATTATTATTATTATTATTATTATAGATAAGGATAAAATGCGACGTACAAGATAGGAGGTACGAAAAAAAATATATATATAAAAAAATGACGGATGTCACAGCATCCCCTACTTTTAGAAACTTCGTCCCGAAGTTATTAGAAACATAAGGTTATGGATGTTTGTGGGTAGAAATCAAGATAACCGGGGTTGAATGATTTTGGATAAAAGGTTTGATAGGTGTGAGTTAAGGATTGGATTAGGTTCGTTTTGGATAATAAGGAGAATAAGAATCTAGTAAGTCACTAAATTTCAAGTTTTAAGAATCCTAAAATAAATGTATGAGTTGATTGACTACAAAAAGACCCAATGAACTACCAAACAAGTAGAGTTTGTCTCTGGTTCGACTTCCAGTCTCACTTTCAATGCATCATTAGCGTTTATATATAGGGTGTACTGCAGCTAACCCACCACACCTTTGATACCTTGAAAACGTACTGGACGTCTACCCAAAAACTCTAATAGAATTTCACACTACCCTAACGTACCTGTAAATTTATGATTACGTTCCGGACCGGAATCATCAATTTACCTTACATTAGGGTTTTATGTCCTTCTATGATCCTAATCTAACACACATTAAAGCAAATAAGTTCCACAAGGAGATGACACAACAAACACGTTGGGTTACAATGAGACGTTATCAATGAAATGAGGCTATGTAATAATGATGTCAATTGCATTGGTTTGCAACGACTTGTAAGCATAACAAAATTTACGTATGGGCTACCACTCACCCGAGGAGCCCTTTAAGTGAAATGTTTGTCTGAGTTGAGTGGATAATGTAGTAATTGTCTTTCATATATCATCATACAAATTGATAATACACACATGCAAGCAAGTTTATAAATACTGCAACCATTAAGTATAAGTGTTATCTTAGTGGCCTATAGAAATAGTTTACGAGTATCATGAATAATTAAATGTTCAATGGATAGTCAAATTAAGGGAAAAATCAAGTTTCATATAACAAACAGTGATGTTTTTAGAAAAACTCTGTAGGATCAAGTATCAAGTTTTTTAGTGGTTTGATTTTCATGGAAATCAAGTCCAAATGTTTCAAATAAATGTAAGGTAAAGTCTTTAAACTTCTATGATTACAATAAATGTATCCAAATATGATAAATTTCCAACCTGCGTTCGTACACAATAGTATGCAAGGAATTTCTAGATGTTATACGCTTATGGGTACGACACAATTGAGTACAAAATGATAATAGGGTTAAGAAAATGAAAGCACAAGTATCGAATTCTCGAGTCTTAAGAAGATTCCTTCCATGGCTTAGCCAGTGGGATTAACGTCATCCTGACCGTTTGCTTCGTTGATATTGATATTGAAAGCTCGTCCATGTGCTACCAGGTTTACATTATTCAATTTAGGGCATCGAGGTTGCATGTGGTTAGGGTCTCCACAATGATAACATGCCCGACCGTTAGTAATCGATAGTGGTTCCTGGGCAGCTGTTTGATGATTATCCTGTGTCCTAACCATAGCACGACAAGTATTGACAAAGTGTCCAAACCTTCCACATCTAGTGCACTGACGACATGGAAGATTTGCAGGGTGATGATACTTGCAAGTGTTGCATTGAGGATGGACTCCCGTGTAGGCTTTCTTGGTAGGAGGTTGAGTCACAGGATCCACAACAGTATGGTTCTGATTATCGCCCATTCGTTTCTTAGAGTTCGAAGAAGTAGTGGCGGCCTTTGTTAAAACAATCTTGGATGGTTCAACAGCATGGGTGGTTTTCTCAGCAGACGTCTTGGTGCCCTTCCTAACCAAGTTTCCTTTTCTTACGTGTTTGTCTGTTAAAGTGGCTGCAAGTTGAATTGCTTCTTCTACCGTAACGGGTTTGCTACCAGTGACAGTATCTTGAATTAGATCAGGTAAACCCTCAATATACTTCTCAATTGCTCGGGATAGCGGGGTAACCATATGAGGAACAAGTAGGCTGAGTTCATGATATCTGGTAGTATACGCTAGGTTTTCTCCACTGTCTTGTTTCAGCTCATAAAATTCATCCTCTAACTTTTTGATTTCATTTCTAGGGCAAAACTTTGCAATCATCAACTCTTTAACTTCCTCCCAAGTCAGTGCTAAAGCAACTTCAGTGCCCCGGTTGCGTTTTTCGCCGTTCCACCAAGTTAATGCCTCTTTTTGAAGGACACTGGTGGCATAGCGAACGCGGAGTTCGTTAGGACACTCGCTGTTCACAAAGGTATTCTCCATGCTTTCGAACCACTGGAGAAGGCCAGTAGCACCCTCCACTCCAGTAAATTTTGTGGGGTTGCAGGAGTTAAAGTGTTTGAAAGTGCACCGAGATTGAGTCGTACTCCCTGTGTTGGCACTGTTACTATTCTGGGTTAACTCACTGACAAGGTTTGGGATTATTGCAGCAATTTGCTCAGCGACTAAGGATGCAAGGCGACGATCAGAATGTTGTCCAGAAGCACGAACAGGGCGTTGGCTGGCATCACGGATCATGCGGCGAGCAGACATCTATGAGGTAGTCAATGAATAATCATGAGATTAGAAAATGTAAGTGTATAACCGTACCGGTGATTATGAAGATATGAACTTGTAAGCAATGTATGAAAATTATGAAATACAAAATATTGTATATGAAACGAGAGGGTATTAATGAAAAATTTGCATAAAATGCTTGGAGTGCCCTCGTCTAGCTGTGAGCCCAACAAGAACGTTGACTTTTCAAAGGAATTGGACCCAATGGTGATCAAAGAAGACATGCTTTAGCCTATAAGTGGACACTCACTCTAGGAATCCCCAAGTAAGCATAACAGGTCTGTTATTGGATTTATGCGCTATGCTTTCCTATGCCAGAAAACCCAGTGTACAGGCGTCCACCCTTCCAAATTGCACCCGTTTTCTATCACACTCATTAAAGCTCAACAACTTTGAAGGAGCAGAATAAGAGTAGGCATTACGCCTAAGAGTGTCTTCATGAAAGGTACTGCTCCCGTTCCATGATGATGTAGACTTTCCACTCCTTGTAGGACACCATCTCTATGCACCAGGATGAAAGATGAAGAGAAAATGGAGAAGAAAGAAAAGATAGAGGAAGGAAAGTAGAGGGAAATGAGAGGTAGGGTAATTTAGGAAATATTATGCATGAAAGTTGAAGTTCGGTTATAGTCTAGGCCATTTTATCTAATAACCTAGTTCCCTATAACCATGGCTCTGATACCAATCTGTAACACCCCAACCGATGGCGGAATCATCGAGGTGCCACGTAGTGACGATTGTTCAAAAGCTCATGGTACTAAAATGTAAACATTTGATTATTGAATATTGTTTTACAACATGTGAAAATTAAATACCAGACAACAAAAATAAAGATAATTGATTGATTTAATCTAAGTCCAAAGTCCTATGTGAAGCGTCAAGCAGCTTATCCTGAAACATGCACGAAAATAATTTTGTCAACATATGATGTTGGTGAGTACTACTTAGCTTTGTACATATTGTATAAGTTTGAAAAGGTAGTACAATTCATGTGTCTAGCATCACCAAGGCATTATGTAAACACGTAAGTAACCAAACAAGACAAAGATCAAATGTAAAGTTTGTACAATGAATTTGATAATGAGCACCTCAACACGTGTCAAGTCTAAAAGAGCACCATAACATAAGTTATGTCTAAATGAGCACCGTAACATAAGTTACGTCTATATGTAAAGAGCACCATAACATAATTTATGTCTAGATGTATGATTTTGTATGTAAGCTACGTTCATGTTCAAACATAAGCACAAAGATAATCAAGACACATATATGAATTGTAAATGAATAAAAATGTATGTGTAAATGAATTTGCAAGTTTTGTATACTTGTGCATGAATCACCCCAAAAGTGTGAAAACGAAAAAGGGGATAAGTAATACTCACCTTAGCAAGGTGGTAAGTCTTGTGGAATTGAATAAGTGTAATCCAATGTTGCCAAATATCACCCTATGTATAATGTAACAAATAAGTCTAAGTCTATCTAGTCTATAAGTATTTTCTAGGGTTTCGAATTGGGGATAAGTATTCGTTTGATTAATAAATTAAACGTTTAATAAATAAGAGAGATTTGATAAATAAATAAACCAAAGTCTTTTTGTAATTTTAAATCAAATATGGTCACAATATAAAGTTTTAAGTGTGAAAATAATTTTTATAAAATTATTTTCTTACAAATAGAATATTAAATCTATTTATTTCAAATTGTCAAAACATAACTTTAATATTTAAAAATATTAAAACTAAAGAATTTTTATATTAAAAATTGTATTTCTGTTCTAAATAAATAGAAATAATTTATATAAAATTTTGGTGCAAAAATATTAAAAAATGAATTTATTATGATTTATTTATGTTTAAAACTAACAAAAATTGATTAAAAATATTAAATAAATGATTTTTCAGAAATAAAAATCATTTCAGAAATGTTTAATGTTATATAAACTTAGAATAATTTTTGTGGAAATTTATATAATCGTTTTGATATTTTTATAGAATTCTATAAATAAAATAGAATAAACTTGAAATATTTATTATATATATTAAATAATTTTTGGAAAATTAAAAATTGTAGTTAAACTTTTCCACTAGAATAACATAAAATAATTTTTGTGGAATTTATAAAAGAGTTTTAGTATTTAAAAACTATTTTAAAAGATTAATAGGTTAAATATATAATTAAAGAGTTTGAAAAAAAATGTTTGTTGTTGAAGGGAATCGAACCCGAGTCTGGGCCGGTTCACGTGTTTTGTGAAAAGGGGTCAACCAACTGATCTGTTGGTCAATTGGTGTTGATTTTAGTTTTGAAATAATTATATACACAGGTTGCGATGTTGTTCATCCCCAATTCAAAGCCTTCGAGCCCTAGCCTCTTAATCGAATCAATTAACGATCAATAGCCACAGTAATGTTAGGGCTATTGATCGATTGATCATGAATAACAAAACCCACTGATAAAATACAACCTACAAACACGATTTGAATTTGAATTGCTCAGTCAAAGCAAAAGGTCAAACGCGAGTAAAAAGCTTCGATTCTGGACGATTGATAGAACGACAGAGGGTTATTATAAGGGGGTTCTTCTAATCGCATATATGTGTGTGTGTGTGTGTGCAGGTTTGATTGAATTTAACAACGAGTATTTATAAGGTTTCAATTCTTAATGGTTGGTCAAGAAAACGAGCAATTAGGCTTGATTAGGGGCTGTTAGAGCGAGATTTATGGTTGGCTAAACGCGTATGGTCAATGGTCATTAAACATGGCTTGATTCTTGCCAAAATTTCAGTCCCTAATTGAGTTCTATGTATGTCGCGTCTGCAGCGAGTAGCAAGGGAGGAGAAGGGATCAGAGGTGTAAGGGGTTAAATATAATTAGGGTTGGGTTTAATTCAGAAATGAGGTTTGGCTCAATTGGTTTCAGCGTGTTGGTGTTTGGATGGACTGCTCCGGTTCGAGTCCGGGCAGAGACAAATTGTTCCCTTTTTTTTAAACAGATGGGAGAATAGGAAGAGTGGGCCGAGTTTGGGCCTGGTGATGTGGGCTCCGAATCCTTAAGAAAAAAAAAGGTGGGGTTTGGTTGGGTGGGCTTAGTGAGTTAAGATAGATGGTTTAGGATGAATGGTTTGATAATGGGTTAAAATGTATGGTTTAGAGATTTAGTGTTTATTATTATCATCATCATTATTATTATTATTATTATTATTATTATTATTATTATTATTATTATTATTATTATTATTATTATTATTATTATTATTATTATTATTATTATTATAGATAAGGATAAAATGCGACGTACAAGATAGGAGGTACGAAATAAAAATATATATATAAAAAAATGACGGATGTCACAATTCAGACCCATGACCTCAAACTTCGAATCTATGAAGCCCAACATGTTTCGGTCACTGAAGGCAACATGTACAATGAAATGTCATGTGGAGCTGAAAATCTTTTGGAGACGAAACATGGATTGCTCTATCTCTCCAATCGTCTATGGATTCCTGATCGTGACAATTTTAGAACCTTTATCATGGACGAGGCTCATAAGACTCGTTACTCCATTCACCCCGGTGCTGATAAGATGTATCAGGATCTGCGTCCCATGTATTGGTGGCCTGGTATGAAAAAGGATATAGCTCACTACGTGGCTAAATGCCTTACTTGTGCCAAGGTCAAAGCTGAACATCAACGTCCATCTGGTTTGCTTGTGCAACCAGAGATTCCTGTGTGGAAATGGGAGAACATTGCTATGGACTTCATTACTAAATTACCCCGCGCTGCACGAGGTCATGATGGTATTTGGGTCATTGTGGATCGCTTAACCAAATCTGCACACTTTTTACCCATTCGTGAGACTTATTCGGCTGAGAAATTTGCTAATCTTTATATCGCCGAGATCATTAGTCGTCATGGAACCCCTTTGAGCATCATTTCTGATCGGGACAGCAAGTTCACTTCTCGGTTTTGGCAAACTCTTCATGACGCGTTGGGAACTAAACTAAATCTTAGTACAGCATACCATCCTCAGACAGATGGTCAATCGGAGCGTACTATTCAAACATTAGAAGATATGCTTCGGGCTTGTGTCATAGATTTTGGTGGTAATTGGGATTCACACTTGCCTTTGGTTGAGTTTTCGTATAACAATAGCTATCATGCCAGTATCCGTATGGCACCTTTCGAGGCCCTTTATGGCCGCAAATGTCGTTCTCCTGTGTGCTGGAGCGAGGTCGGTGATACTCTAATTACCGGTCCTGAACTTGTCCAGGAAACAACAGACAAGATTGCAGTTATTCGTGAATCCTTACTGGCAGCTCAGAGTAGGCAAAAGAGCTACGCTGATCAAAGGCGTAAGCCCTTGGAATTTCAAGTTGGTGACATGGTCCTTCTCAAGGTTTCACCTTGGAAAGGCGTGTTTCGATTTGGGAAAAAGGGGAAACTTGCACCAAGATATGTAGGCCCATTCAAAATCTTGGAGAGGATTGGGAAAGTGGCTTATAAGTTAGATCTTCCGACCGAACTCAGCAGTATTCACCCAACTTTTCATGTGTCAAATTTGAAGAAATGCTTAGCTGATGAGAATCTTCATGTTCCGCTTGAAGACATCCAGATTGATGAAACGACGCATTTCATTGAGAAACCGGTGGAAATCATGGATCGTGAGGTCAAGACCCTTAAACGTAGTCGTATTCCTATAGTTAAAATTCGTTGGGAATCTAAATGTGGCCCAGAATTTACATGGGAACGTGAGGACCAAATGAAGACGAAGTATCCTTATCTTTTTCTAGAATCCTCCACTTGAAGTAATTTCGAGACGAAATTTCTAAAAGTAGGGGAGACTATGACATTTGTAGCCCTTACACTTTGAAACTTTGGCAAGTTTAGTCCTTGTAACTTTACTATGTTTCGCATGTTGGTTCTTATTTTTCTTTGAAACTTGATTATTATGAAATCATGTTTTATACTCACGCTTAAGTCCGAAATTCGAAATTTATGCTTGAAACGATATTTCTAAACATATTTAGTTGAAAAATAGGGAGAAATAAATTTAGAGTATAAAAATGGTGATTTTGGTCACAACGCACGATACCGCGCAATCTGCGCGCCTATACTATGAAAATTCGTCTTTTTACATTGGATAGCACCTAATATTAACTTGGCTTGTATAATATTATGTCTAGAGTCAAAAATATTATTTTTGGGTGTGTCGAGTATTTAAAACAGTTAAAAGCCTGTACCGCGTTAACTAGTAGTACACCTGCTAATATACACCTAATACCCACTTAATAATATAATATTATGTAAATTGTGAATCATCTATGCTATATATATGTATGTGTCGAAAGAAAGGGCATGTGTCACCCTCTAATCATCCCCAACACATCAACTACATGAGTGGCAACACATGGTTTTGACAACACCACACTCTACATATGATTCATCCACCCTACATGAGCATTGCCATCATTACATATACATACATGCAAGATAATTCTTGCATCCCAACTCAAACCCATCGTACACTTCCTCTATCTCTCTAATTTAATTTTTTTTCAACCTTTAACCAAATATAATATCCTAACCTTGATGCCATTGGTGAATCTTGGTGAATTGGAGCTTTATTAGAGCAAAAACTAAGCAAGTTGAAGCCATCCAAGAACACCATTTCATCATCTTTTTCTTAAAAAACAAGAAGCTCTAGGGTATAATGTTCATTCCTTCTTTTGTTAATCTTTATATAAAAGTTAATTTTTGTTCTTGATTTGTTTAAACATGAATGCTAAACATGATTTTTAGAAGATAAAATGGATAATTTTTGGACCAAAAAATGCTTAAATTATGAGCTTTAATGGGAGTTTTTGAAAGAAAATATGAGGTCTGATTGTTTATACTAATAATCACCTTAAATTCCATCAAATAACTTATTTTGACCAAAAACTTTGAGTATTGGTTCAAAAACTAAATTTTGGCGAAGTCCGGTACAAAACTATGTAGTAAAAAGGCGAAAAACGGCTTAATTTGTATAAATTTCAAATCTGATTTAGAACAGGTCTTAAAAGTGTACTTTTGAAATAAAAACATGTAATTAAAGGTATGTTTAAAATACTACATGTTTATACAAGTCACACGAATTGGAATTTTGAGAAATTGCCAAAGTATCGCCTAAAACCGACAAGTTGTGTAACTAGGTGTCTTGCTACCTTAACACCTTAGACTTTTAAGACATATCCCTTATTAGTATTCTTATACGTATAGGTTGAGTTCTTCAGAATTCCTAGTCTTAACTCGTGACATGTTTATTTGGATTCATCGTGCTTAGCAAACGGTGAGTATATCTTTCCCTTTTTCATATTACTTTTGGGGCTACTCATGTACTTACTATCAAATTTCTATTTCATTTTACTAAAATAGCAAATCTTATGTGAGTTGTTTGTGTCATTATGTGTATCTATGACTTGTCAAATCATTAGCCGTTGCGGCCTAGCATTTCAATGAATAGATCTATGGTATATACCCTTGTGACTCTGTTGAGAGTCCTTGTCATTGCTATGTATTTCATTACTACTAGCGCATACTATATATATCTTCTTTCCTTTCACAGGGTTGATTTGACCCGGATACCAATTACTACCTTTTGCAAACACTATGTTACATTTGATTTGCTAAGTTTTACCTTACTACATATATCAAACGGATGTACTCACCAATACATTATATGTGTTGACAAATTATTTTGTACATGTTTCAGGTGACGTTTGATCTTACATGCTTTCACGCTTAGGCTGGACCTAGTGCTTAAATAAAAGACTGAATATATATTTATCTATGTTTGGGATTTCTATTAAGACTTTTGTATTTCCTTTTGGATAATGAAAGTTTGTTTGCTATTAATATTTATAATCTAGTCCATGTGCTATTGAACAATCGTCACTACGTGACACCTCGATGTTTCCGCCATCGGTTGGGGTGTTACAGTTATGTTTGATAATAGTAATCATCACCTTTTTGTCCGAGGACGACGCAAGTGAGGTAAATGTGTGTACGTATAAGGTGTCCCCGCCGCAATGCGCGGGGGGCGTAATCTAGTTATAACCGAAAAACAAAACCACACATCTACCCGATTACAACCTCCATGTTTAAACTAAACCCCAACCTAAACCTATTTGGACTCAACAAGTTAATTAAACAATTACATAAACTAAACAAACTCCTAACCCATAACTCAACTAATGAATCGAACCTGCTTCTCATGTGAACCCAAACCCGACTAGGATTAGCTTCCAATAAGGCAATAATGAATTAATGAGTTACTTAATGACAAAGCAGCTTCAACATATAATAAAGACAAAATTACAATTTTTGTCCTTTATTTTATCCAAAATTATGGAACAGGTCCTTTAAAAAGAATACTTTCAGTCTTTGTCCTTTATTTTAATGTTTGCTTATAACTTTTGTCCTTTACACTAACCTGGTTAGTTTTTCTCAGTTAAATTCCTCACATGCATTGCACGTGAGGGTATATTTGTAAATTCCATTCTCTTTTAAAGCTGATTATAAAACCCTCCCTCCTTATAAAAATTATTATCGTTCTTCTCACTTTCCCCATTTCAAATTAGGGTTTCAAAATCAACGATAAAAAACTCTCATTCCTGAAAAGATGGTGTTTTGTTGGTGTGGTCAAGTAGCTGTTGTGCGAACCTCGTGGACTCCAAAGAACCCTGGTCGACGTTTCTATGCTTGTCCTGTGGTTGGATCAAGATGTCGGTTCATTGGTTGGTTTGACCCACCAATGTGTGAAAGATCCATGGATGTCATCCCAGGTCTGCTGAGATCCCGTAATGAGATGGAAGAACAGCTAAGAAAGAGTCGATTGACTGCTAAGGTTCTGAAGAAGATGTTCATGGCTAGTTGGTGTAACATCGCATATTTTTTCCCCAATTATTAAACTAGTAAAATCACCACTTTACTTAAAAATAACCATGTCTAAATATTATTTATTTCAAAACATTTTAATGATAATAATAATAATAATAATAATAATAATAATAATAATAATAATTTGTTTGAATGAATATAATTTATAAAGTGTAGTATAATTTTTTTTATAAACATAACAAAACAAATCAAACACCTAAAGCATCAAATCTGCTGAGCCCAAGTACCAGCCCAAAACACACTGAGCCCAACAGCTGACCTGGCCCAACTCCACCTTCCCTTCTACCCGACTCCTGGTCTGGAGCCCCACACCCGACCCACCGACGCATAAATCGTATAATTGACACTAATTGTGGCAACCAATCCCAATTTCAATCATCTAGAGATAATCATACGTAATGCTCGCTTCCATTAGAACCATAAATCGCGTTATTACAGCTCAAATTGAGCATAATCTACTCGACATTGACCATTCTCAGGTCAATGATCAAGACCTTCCATTATCAGTGAACCAGTATAAATTAAACCCTCACACGCAATCAGATTTCCCGAAAATCAACTATCCACTCTCAAATTCACTCTCATTCGAACTGTTGCGTTTATTGCTTGAAACGTTGACTTTTGTTTGACTCGTAAATCCAGAAAGCCGAACACATTGTAAATTCTGATTTTTCTCATGCCTTTGCTTGTTTGTTCGTTCCGAATCATAGCCCCTTGTTACCTACTTGATTGGGTTCGGAATTAGTTTGATTATTAGACTAGGGTTCTTGGGTTATAAAATGGGGAAGATGACAAGCATCGCTTTTATTATAAATATAACTGAAATCAAACAAATTAACACACTGATGTGCAGACCAGTTGGTTGGATACCCAGGGGTTATGATTTGAACCGCTGTTGACCCGGGTTCGAGTCTGACCCACATCATTTTTTTTAAAAAGCTATTCTTTTATGTATTATATATAAATTATATGTATATTACTTTTAATTTATGTTTAAAATACCAAATCTGATTGATAAACTCTATAAAAAAAATATTTTATGTTATTCTAAGGGTAAAGTTTATCATACAATTTTTAGTTTTTCAAAAATCATTTATTTAATATATATAAAATAAATTACAATTTTATTCATTTATAAATTTAAAATTCTATAAGAATATCTAAACAATTTTATAAAATTCCACAAAAATTATTTTGAATTTTTGAAGCAATAAATATTCTAGAAATGAATTTTTATTTCAGAAAAACGTTTATTTAGTATTTTTTTATTTAATTTTTACCATTTTAATCATAAATAATTCATAAAAAATTCAATTTTCACTATTTTTACATCAAAATTTTACATAAAACATTTTTGTTCATTTAGAACAGAAATATAATTTTTAAGTTGAAATTTTATGAATTTTAATACCTTTAGAAATTAATAATATATTGTGACAAATAAATATTAATATACTATATATTCAATAAGTAAGAAAATAATTTTATAAAAATTATTTTCACATTTACAACATTAAAACACATCCACCCTTACTCAAGATTTTACAAAAGTCTTTATGTTTATTTATTTTTCTAATTTCTTCTATTTATTAGTCATTAACAATTTAACTAAATTAACCCTTACACAATCATCGTTACCCAAATTAGAAACCCTAGAATACCATTAGACTAGAAAACTTGGACTTATTTTATTGTCTTGAACTTAGGGTATACGTGGAAACGTTGTGCCACATTTATTCTATATCAAGGGATTCAATACTATCATTAAGGTGAGTTTACAGAGCCCTTTTTTTTGTTTTACATTTTGGGGTGAAACATGTTTAAACATTTTATACACTATCATTTACTCATTCCTACATTGTTGAAACTTGTGATTCAACTACACTATCATTTACTCATTCTATCATTTGACTGTAACAAAAAGACACAGTACAATCATTAACATTGATCAAGCCGCATGTTTAGATTATAGCGCTATAGGTCTGACAAACCCATCCCCCCGCATAAATTCAGGGATGATCGAAAAAAGTTACACTTTTACTAACTTGCGAGTTAGGTCTCAGTCAACACAAGGTTTGATTGTACAAAAGACGCATTGTTACATGTCGAACTCATATTCTATCATTACTCATTATCATACTTCAACTCTGATTTCTATACAACATATTGTTTTCAATTATATGCAAAACCTATGTATTCTCACCAACTATTTATAGTTGACCCCCCATCTTTCCAACTTAACATGTTTCAGGTTTATTTGCTATTGGAAGTTGTACAAGTCTTGGAACACATAGGAGCTTTGGACCTAGTTTATATTAATTAACTTTTGTAATCTTTACTTGTAAGATGAATTATAAATTGATTAATAATATTCAATTTTCATTTAGTATCATGAGCTATTGAACAATCATCACTACGTGACACCTCGACGTTTCCGCCATCGGTTGGGGTGTTACAGTTGGGTTGGGTTTTTTATCGTTTTTTTAGCAATGAAGATGTAATGAATGATTATTAGCTAAGAAAATCCCTAGTTCTTAAATTTTCCTAATTCCTTAGTACTATGTAATCAGTTTGTAAGAACTTTCTAAGGGATAATGAAATGAAGTTAATATTTTGGTTGGTATGTGTGGTTTGCAGAACTGATATTGATCAATGTGTGGTTTGTAATACTGATATGTATCAATGTGTGGTAAATGGGTCAATATGGATGATATATGCAACCTGTTATTTATCAATTATCTGGTAAATGGATCAATATGGAATTGGGTCAAGATGGATGATATATGCAGTGTGTTATTTATCAATGGGGGGTAAATGGGTCAATATGGATACTATATTAACCATAACATATTATCAGAAACTGCCCATTGCATACCATATTAACCATAACAAGTCAAAGTAGTTTAAAAACATAGTGTTTAATGCTTTAACAAGCATGACACATCAAAATACATCAGAAGACCCATACCAAAATACATCAAAATACCATCAAAAGACTAATAAGTCAACCAAGTTTAAGACTAACAAAACATCAAAAGACTAATAAGCCAACATCTCCAAGCTATTTGGTGCATGTCCTCTTGTTATGACCTTGGCCTTTGCACTTTCCAAGCTATTTGGCCTTTTATTTTCAGGGTCGTAACCAATTTGCTCCAAGATCCCATCTAGTTCATGAACTGAAAACTTCTCAATATCCATCATATCAACAATGTCCAGAAGCCCCCTTTCATATTGACGACCTGAAAATTTTGTAAATACCCCATCATGATGCAACTTGATCGAAAACAACTGGAGGTGAACCAACTGCATTTGAACATTTAGAAAGTTCATCAACATCATTTGAACAACAATCCAAACTTAAAAAAAAAAAAAAAAAAAAAAAAAAAAAAAAAAAAAAAAAACTAAGGAGAATCACTGATTAAACTCACCATAAAGTTCATCAACATCACTCTGTTCAAGTACATGACGAATAATGTACCGAGGTTTTCTTTGATTACCTGTCATTATCGTGTATCAACAATCATCTAGGGTTTGTCTTTCTGGGTTGTAAAGATTGGGGACAATTGGGGACGATTGAGAGATTGAGGGTTTTAATTGTAAGGGGGGGGGGGGGTTTATAATCAGCTTTAAAAGAGAATGGAATTTACAAATATACCCTCATGTGCAATGCATGTGAGGGATTTAACTGAGAAAAACTAACCAGGTTAGTGTAAAGAACAAAAGTTGTAAGCAAACATTGAAATAAAGGACAAAGACTGAAAGTATTCTTTTTAAAGGACCTGTTCCATAATTTTGGACAAAAAAGGACAAAAATTGTAATTTTGTCTATAATAAACCTGACCCATACAAACTTAAATCTTACAAACCCTATACCAATCACACCAAAGTAGAGCCTCATTAACTGCACACACTATCAGTCCAATCCTCTATAATCCAACATTATAATACTACACCACTTTTATGGAAAAGAAAAGGAATAAACAAACTGATGGTTCATTTTCAATATTGTTCACTGCTTCCAGTTAATAACAATGAAAAAATATTGAAAACAAATAGAAATAAAAGTAATTGAGTAACCGGCTTGAGCTGGAGGAAGAGGCTTGGAAGGAAGCTTAGCCGCCGTTTTAGAAACAGTTGGAGCTTTTTTCACAGGTGCAGAAACGAGCTTCTGCACAAGCTGTGATGGGTCATCGGTATCGTCGTCTCCAAGCAATTCGAAAGGGTTCGCTGTAGCCATTTTTTGTGATAACAAGTTTGAGTGTTTTGCAACAGCTATAAAGCTTAATTCCGGTTAAAATTCGCCATAAAATAACAAATATTGGTTAACTGTCAACACACTGTAATTTTAATATTTTATTGAGAGATGATTGAAGAGTTGGAACTTGGAAGTGATTTATGAAACCCTGGCCGCGATGCAGTGTCAATATTTAGCTGAGAACATGAGACTATAAGGAGTGGTGGGGGGGGGGGGGGAAGAGGGGGATGAAGCGCCATGTGGCACTTGTGGGCCCCTTGTGGGGGGGGAAATAATTGTGGGGAGTGGAAGGGGGAAGAGGTGGGAGGAAGTGACACTTGGCATTTCTTTTTTCTTTTATTTTTTTGTTGTTTTTAATTTTCTTTTTTAATAAATATAAACCAAATTTTATAAAAAACATAATATTAATTCATAATAAACTACAAAGTTAAATAAAAAAAACACTTACAAACCAAAAATACATGAAATTTTAATAAAAACATAAAAAAAAATACACTTTAGTTATCGCTATCGTCTTCATCAGATTCGTAATCTCTTGGTACACTCCAAATATGATCAACCAGATCCGCTCGAAGGTTGTGATGTGTTTGGCTACTCTTGATTTCAAAGTTGTTGGCGTTTCTTTCTTCATCCGTAATGTTTGCTTGACTTTGCTGCGTTTCCTCACCAAAGTACTCGCATATTGCACGCCCTTCATCCTCCAAAATCATGTTATGTAAAATAATGCATGCGTACATCACATTTCGTATATGCGTTTTTTCCCACATTCGGCAGGGTGTGGCCAAAATATGCCATCTTTTTTTCAGCACACCAAAAGCACGCTCAACATCTTTCCGTGCAGCCATTTGAGCTTTGTTAAATTTTTTCCTCTTAGGGTCTAACGTCGTCCTCCGTGTAAACGATTTTACGAACACGGCCCAATCAGGGTAAATTCCATCTGCTAGAAGATACCCGTACTTATATTCTACCCCATTTAAAAAAAACTTCCTTTTGGTGAAATTTCGTTTATAAGATCGTTGAAGATTGGGGACTGATTAAGAACAGTCCTATCGTTCAACGAACCGGGCACACCAAAAAACGCATGCCAAATCCAAAGATCTTGTGACGCAACCGCTTCAAGCATCATACACGGCCTTTTATGAAAACCGCTAGCGTGTTGGCCTTGCCACTCAGTTGGACAAATTTCCCACTCCCATTTTTTTTCTTTTTTTCTTTTTTTTTTTTAAACGGTAATAAACAAACCTCCCCCAATGATCGCGCGCCACGTGTCCATCATCACTCCCCCCACGCCAGTGGCTTCCCTCCCCCCCCCCCCCCCCCCCCCCCCCCCCACTCCCGCCCCTCTCCACGCCAGCGTATGGCGGTGTTCCAGCCCCTCCCGCCCCCACTCCGCATAATCTTAGATGTTCTAAACTTGTCATAAAAAGATTCTTTACGAGAGTCGGTGATAACTTTGTTTTGAATCTAAAAATTGAATTAAAAAAAAAATTGTTATGACATTTGCACAGCCATTCACAACATGCCAAAAACATATAATTGAGTGACCATTTCCCTCGTATCACAGTCAAAATGCATTTTCTTATTTATTTTTTTTCATTTTTTATTAATATTTTTAATTTAATAAAATTTTGCATGGTATTATCATGCAATTTTGAATAAAACAAATTAGGCCAGCCGGGGTGGTCCGTGATTGCCACCCCATGATGACGTGAAGGCCGCGAAACACCGGCCCAGCCAAATGTATCACGCCCGCGATGAAAGATTTTGTGATGGCTATCACGTACGCTGAGGGTCTGATCGGTGGACCAGCATGTACGAGAACACGTTGAGGGAGGAGCCGGGCATTGACCCGGAGTTGGCTATCGAGCTCACGCATGTGGACTATGCGGCTCGATATGACACCAGCTTTGACCATGTCGAGGCATGGCAACTGTTGCGCCAACTCTAGATTTTTTTATGTCTTTTAATGTATTTTATTTTTAGTTTTTTATGTTTAATGGTTATGAATTTTAGTTTTTTGTGTGTATTTATCTTTAATGTTCTTATTATTTAAGTAAATTTTAAACAAACGGTTTAAAAAAGGTAAAGATATTTATAAAACAAATGGTGCAAATAATAAAAAAAAATAAAACAAACGGTTAAATACACAAAAAAATGTATATATAAAAGTCAAAAACCAACAAAAACACTAGTACCAGCACGGTAAACAGAACCAGCAAAATAGTACACGGGACCACTACCAGCGTGGGTGGCGGCGGTGTTACCGTGCTAGTAGTTGGTACCCGTGGACAATTCGGTAGGCACCCCGTCTCCCCTTAAACAATGTATTTTATTTTACACAAAACAGTGACACGTTTTGGATTTTTTTTTTTTTTTATTTATCTATAATCTATAATAAATTATAATAAAAGAATTGAAGATTGGTGAGTTGTCATTCAATGAATGCCTAAGAAAGCCATTTTAATGACATGGCATTCAAGGAGGCATTTTTCTCCTTGGATGTGCCATGTGTCATGCCATGTGGCAAATAAAAAAAATAATATAAAAGCTAATCTACTAAATTTAAATTGAGTTATTTTAGAAAAAAAAAATTAAAAACAAATTTAAATTTTTCTCTCTTATGTTTCCTCCCATAATTTTTAAAAGTTAATATCTTTTATATACGAGATTTTTTAAAGAAAAAAATTATACCAAATTAACGAGCGTTTTATTATCTTTCCAACGAGTACCATGGTACTATATAAAAAACGGAGAAAAAAAAACAACTATTCCTAATCTACTAAATTTAAATTGAGTTATTTCAGGAAAAAAAAATTTAAAAATTAAAATTTCTCTCTTATGTTTTCTCCCATAATTTTTAAACGTTAATATCTTTTATATACGAGATTTTTTAAAGAAAAAAATTATGCCAAATTAACAAACGTTTTATTATCATTCCAACGAGTACCATAGTGCTATATAAAAAACGGAGAAAAAAACGAATATTTTTTGTACGGTTTCGTTCATACAGGAAAAAACACAAAGTGTTCAGGTCATTAATAATGTTTTTTCTTTTAATAATAAATACACACAATTTACAAATAAATTTATGGCTTTATATATAAGATTATATTGGATTTGACTTAATATATACAAACAAAATATAACCACACCACTTAACTCAATAAAAAAAAATTAACACTAGATTTAATAATAAAACAAAAAGTCATGAGTTGACAATTTTGACTTCTTTATGTTATTAGTCGTCCATCGCTAATTGTCGCTTGATATCACACCTACGTCACAATGCAACAACTGTTCTCTGACGTATGCTCATCACCTCACCTCACCAGCCTCAATCTAAGCCCCATCCTTGGACATTGGGATCTCAATATTAGTGTTACCATCGCACATTTCAATCTTAGTTGTCACCCGACAATGAAAACATCAAAGAAAACATCCCAATTTTATGATCGTCCATATTATTCTCCGCTCGATTCTCGCTCGCAAAATTTACCCTCGAAGGATGCTCGTTCGGTTTTCGGCTCGATTGTAAATGAGCCGCTCCGCTCGGTTCGATTTGTAAACGAGCCAAGCACAAGCAAAGCTTTGCTCGGATCGGCTCGTGAACAGCCCTATCTACGAGACACTAATGTGGCGAAGCCCTGAGGTCTGAAGGGCTCCATACGTACCGGATGGCCTAATGAAGCCCTTAAGCAACAATTTTCAAACTGTTGGTAAACACAGCATTAAAAACCATAACGTCAAGCCATACCCATAACATCACAAATAAAGATCACACAAGACATCACATAATATGGCAACTAAGCCTCAACAATCCAGTAGCTAGCATAATACTGCGGTAATTATAATCCCCTAAACCATAATCAGAAACCAAAACTCATATATATAGACTACAATAGCATCACAAGAACACTACTAGATAGATGCACTGCTCAAACTATTGCGGCGGATAGGTAACTATTATTATTTACTACGATAAAGCCTCTAATCGAACAAACCAAACACCATATCATCATCACTTTCCTCTTTAGGCTCTTCCTGTACAACCAAAATTCAACAAAAAATACATACATAAGAAACCTAACCAAACAAAATAACCATACACAATCAAAAAACAAGAAAACAAACCTTCTTTTCCTCGGGAGGAGGCGCAGCGGCCGCTGCAGCTCCACCAGGAGCAGGGGCAGCAGCAGGCGGAGCGCCGCCACCAACGCCAACATTAAGAATGAGGTCCTCAATGTTTTTCTTCTCTGCAAGTTTGGCAAACAAGCCTGGCCAGTATGACTCACATTCAACATTGGCTGCTTTCAAAATAGTAGCGATCTTCTCAGCCTGCATTAGCCAGTTTATTTAATAAATCACCAAATATGTTATAGCTTATAACATATAACAGTTTCCAGTCACTTACTGATTAATAATAATAATAATAATAATAATAATAATAATAATAATAATAATAATAATAATAATAATAATAATAATAATAATAATAATAATACAGTACTAACAGTTCAACTGAGCTGTCCAAATTAACAAATATTTTTAGGTTGCATATAAAAAATGTTAATATTATCTATAACTTAAGTTTATAATTATTTAGCAAAAGACTACGTGTATAAAATGATATATTATCGGTATATATAATATATCTATGCATGAACATAGGATTTCAGGAATATGTTGCAGAAGATTAAATATAAAATATATCTATTAAAAACATAGAATAGATATAAACATCTTCACCTGTAAAAACCTAGAAACGCTGACGAAAAAACAATAAATAAAAAAAAAAAAAAGTAAAAACGGATTACCGTGATAGGGATGCCCTCATCGGAGAGAATCAGAGTAGCGTAAGTGCAAGCAAGTTCTCCGATCGACATACTTAATCTGAAAGAAAACGGAATTAGAATGTTATAATCATAAGATTTAAGCAAGATTAATAATAAGTAAAAAAGTAATGAACGTACACGTGAATATGAGGAATTTGTTCTTTTCTGAGTGCGATTATTATTACTGAAGAAGAATTGCGGTTAAATAGTTGAATGAGGATGTAGAAAACGCTAGGGTTTTTTTTTTGTGATCGAAGATGGGCTAATCGGCCCAATGGGTTAGTTTTAGAGAGATAGTATGGGCCCAATTGTTTTTGCTAGCCTTAATTGCTTAAAAATTGTTTGAACAACAGTATCATTGTATATTTATTATAAAAATAAAAATAAAATATAATATCCAACCAGAATTGGAAAATATTTAGTCAAGTTGATGGGTATTCGATCACAGAGTATTAGTGACAGTGTGACACCATTGAAGTTATTGAGAAAAAATGAAAAAAAAAAATATTTTATAATTTTAGCAAATGTTATATCGATCGATGTTCCTAAGCATCCTTTATGCGTTGATAAATTTGTTGGTTTTTAGGTGATTACCGAAATCAATATGCATAAGAATATAACAACTAAAAATCACCGTTAAATATTAGCTCGCTACATTTTGTCTGCTTGACGCATTTCGTTTTTAATTTCTCATCACCTTCTACTTAACCCATAATCAAGCCGAATCTACCTATAATCACCCATTATTATATAACCATTTGTTGACACCCTTAGAGTATATGCAGTGGACAAAGAAGTTAGCGCCCCTTCCTTTGTTTTGATTGGTTTAAAATATGGTGGCACAAAATCCAAGAAAACATGGCATTAAAATTTTAACGCTCAAGACTTGTTTTTGGATTTTAGCACCCTTTAAGGGCTCCCTCCAGGCAATAGTGTTTGAGGCGCTAAAATTGAATCAAGACCCCAATTAACGCTCTACTACACATGGCCTTAGCTAGCTACGTTATTGTCTTAGCTAGCTACATTGCTAAGGGCGGTTTCCTTGTCTTTTGTCTTTTACTAAATCATGGTTTTTATTTATGGTCCTTCCACTTTGTAAATAAAGCCCCTCAACCTAAACAAAGTTTCATTTTTTTAGTTTTCTTTATTTACATACACTTTATTATAGGTAGGTTGTTTTGTTTACGTACGAAACCCGTCCTAGGTATTCGTTTTTATGTTTATAACGAGTGTAACTGAATCAATAACTTTCGATTATACCATCATAACATGGTTTTTTTATCGTCACGTAGAATGTCCAGTAGCAACTTAATGCCAAGATCTATAGTGATTTTTTTTTGTTTGGTATTTTCTTTTATTTATTTATTTAATTTTTTAGAGTACCTTAACCTCTCAACTTTTAGCACTGGCACTTACATCCTCTGAGTTTTGTAAAAACATTGTAAATTGTCATTTTTACCCGCTCAAGTTCTATGTGCTTATTTCTATGTAATGGGGTTAGATATAATACGTATTCGTGCTTATTTTTATGAACGCTTTCGATTGGTGTACGTTTTGACATGAATTATGTTAAAAAAATAAGTCGGTTCAAATATAATACGTTTTCACTAAGCAATATAAATTAGAGTTGCTTTACGTTTCTACGTCACCGCAACGCATGGTATCATTCTTTAATTTCAAAAACCACTTTTCCTTACGGGCTTATTTTTAAGTGTGTTTCGGTATAAATCTAGTTTCAAAGTAATTTTTTCTTAGTAATGAGTTGGGTCAAATATAATATGTTTTTGTGCTTATTTATATGCGTGCATTTTCAGTTTCTTTACATCTTGACGCAAGTTTTGTTCGAAAATGAGTCGGGTCATATGTTTGACGGTAAATTTAAGTTTCGATGCAGCTACATCGCGCGGTGTGTAAAAATACTAGTTAAATAATAATTGGAGATAATTATTATTATCTTATATAAAATATAAAATATAAGAACTTTTTTTTGAACGGTAAGGAACGACGTGTCAATCACCGTGACATCAGATGTTGTGGCTAAGGTCAAGTACTCGATCGCTGCCAGGCCCTTGTCTTTCCCAGGTACGCGAAAACCAGACCTCCACTCATCTAAAGACACAACAATGAAACGGTCGCTAAATCATAGCATCCAATCAAAAGATAAAAACTTTTAATAGTGATAAATTTCTAACTTGCACCAACCATTTTGTTAACGTGAGTGTCCTTTTCTTTTTTTTCTTTTAAACAGCTTCTAAAAGTTAATATTTTGTCTTCTTTTCTTCACGATTTTCGTTTACTAAAAAGTTAATCTTCTTTACACACACGTGTGTGTGAAAATATGAAACATTGTAAACTTTAGAATATGACGGTATCTTAATTTTGCGGTTTGGTTGAGCTTTTCTATCCATGGTACTATTAACATCTATAATCTCTACTTCTCTACTATCTTATTAAGGAGGAGAGATGGGTAAGAAGGTAATTTCATCATCATTTTAAGATGGCATACAAAAGGTCTCATGCATAAATCTCTAACTTTTATCATTTTCTTCCATCTATGCCCTTATGTACAAGTCACTAATACAAATCAATTACACCATTCAATACATTTAATTCATGTATTAACTTTTTGTTACCTAGAACCATTACTAAGTAATAGATTAATTCATGTAACTTTTTTTTAATGGATTAACTTTTTGTTACCAATGGAATTTGAATTATCACCACAAGAAAAGGCTAAGCCTTATTTAACACTTTGTAACCAGTAGGCTAAAGGCTCTTTGGTTCATGTGTGTAACTAAATGTTGCAAATAAAAATCAAGCACGGATCGGATTGGATAAATGACAGTATGGTGTATAAAGTTTTGGCAATTTAAAATGTGATAAAAATATATACCCGCGGCAACGCGCGGGCATTCCACTAGTACGTTATAAAGTATGAGGCATGGGTAAATATGTTCAAATTGTTTAAAATTAAGATGGCATACCAAGAGTTTCTTTACAATTTTTTAAATTTTACCACTTTTATTCCCTAAATACCCTTAGAAGATAATTAACTTTTATATGAAAATTAAACTTATCAAAACTAAATAAACACACTGGATAGTAATATTTTTGAACAAATTTCATAAAATGGCGATGAAATATAATAATTTATGTTACCACAATGAATAATCTTATCTCAGCTAAACATGTATGAATTTTAAAACTCACGGGCTACATTAGGCAATTTTTTAGCTGTTGGGTGAAGTTGGCAAGTTTATTACAAACTTACAAATCACAACTTCTAATTTCTAAATGAACAATGACCTTCATATGATAGTTTATACAATATCATAGGACAAATTACACTTTTCGTCCTTTAGGTTTGGGCCATTTTTCAGTGGATGTCCTTTCGCGTTTCAGTTGATGTGTTTCGTCCTTAACGACCTAAAATCCTTACACCCACTGTCCTGAGGGCCTAACTTGGTTAGTTTTTAACGTTAAGTCAGGTCATGTGGGGGGGGGCACGTGAGGGTATATTCGTCATTTCATCTTCCCCTTTCATTTCCCTCCTATATTATAACGTTTCGTTGAGATCAATCAGATCATCATCTAGGGTTCTTCAAGAAACCCAAATTAGGGCAACCACTTCGATCGATCATGGAGCCTATTTACTGCCATTGTGGAAAACCAGCAATCGTACGTACATCGTGGACAAGTAAAAACCCAGGTCGAAAGTTTTATGCTTGTCCTGACCAGGTACGTTAACACTCAATTTCTGATTTTCATTACATAATGTTGCATCTGATGTATTTCTTTCTGTAAAATTAGCTATCACGATGTGGATTTATTGGATGGTGTGATGAATTGAAGTGCCAAAGGTGTCAACAGATTATCCCAGGTCTGTTAAAAGCTAAGAACAACCTTGAAGTTTATAATGGCCACCTTGTTGCTGCAAACCATCAGCTTGAAGAAAAAGTTCAAGATTTAAAAGCTCAAGGAAGCAAATGAAAAAGGATGTTGATATGTAGTTGGTTATGTTTCTTGGTGTATAAAATTTTGTATTCTTAGTTGAACTGTGCATTAATGCACCTGTTAGGACTTTGTAAGAAATGGTTAATGGCTAATGATAATGAAAGTGCTTATAATGCACATTGTTAATAGACTGTGTTGAAGTAGACTGTGTTCAACCCATTTGAAAGATATTGACCCATTTGAAAAACATGTAATAGACTGTGTTTGACCCATTTGAAAGATATTGACCCATTTGAAAAACATGTAATAGACTGTGTTTAAGTATATAAAATGCATGTTGAATGTGCAGACTGTGTTTGACCCATTTGACAAAACTGTAATACAATGCAACATAATAAACATCTGGACATACCCATTAACCAAAATTGCAACATTTTTTGTTGCATTAAGTACATAAACTGCAGGTTCAACATAGCCTAATCATTACTACTTGTTCAACAAACACAAACATAAACATAAGTTACTAATGTTCCCAAAAGGATCAAAATACATGTTCAACAAACATAACAAACACAAACATCCTAACCCTTGCTACCCTGAACCTTGCTAGTGGTACCCTTCTTGCTAATCTTCTTTCTTCCCTTCTTTCCAGACTTGGCTTGAGTACCTGCAACCTGTTCACTCTGTCCCTTGCAGGTCCTTTGATTGTGTCTAGTATTCCCACACTTGCCACATTTTCCTTTGGTGTTTTTCCTAGACAGTGTGCCCCCTGATACCAGATCATCCCTTTCAAATTCTGATCTCTTCCTAACCTTCTTGGGTCTTCCAACTTGTGTGTGATGATTTGGTGGTGTTAAAGTTGTAGGAACTTGAGACTTAGGCCATAAAGCTCTGCCATTGATTGGGTTAATCTTAAAGGAATAAACCTGTCTCCACCTATCCATTGTATACACTGGATTAACCCAACTCTCAAATGCCCCAACTCTACCTCCATTAGTAGCTTTGAACCAAATTGCAGCCACTGCATGTCTGCAGGGCACTCCTGTCCATTAAAGTAACAAAATTTAGCATTAATAAATGAAAGTGACAACATTTGAATTGAACAAGATATACATACCTGTTATTTCCCAACCTCTGCAAGCACAAGTCTTTTCAGCCAAATCCACAACACGTGTGTGACCAGGTTTACCACTGACTCCATATTTACCCCCCCCCCCCCATTCCACTGCACATGATGGAAGGTTGCATCTCTTCTGATTGTCTCAAACATTTGTGTGGCCTTAGGTGTCAACAGACCTTCACTGGTCTCTCTATCATGCGACACTGAAACAATCCTCCTCATGCAATACTCCCTGATGTACTCAAGTGCATTAATGATGGGCTTATCTCTGCCTTCAACTATCTTTCCATTGAATGTTTCACACATGTTGTTTAGTAGCATATTAGTCAACCCCCTACCTGTATTATGTTGGTATATCAAAATTTTGAAATCTAAATCTAAACAGCATTAGCTATACAACTATAAAGAACATACCTGAAAAGTGAGATCTGGTCCAGTGTAGAGGTGGAATTTTTGACAACCACAAATGGGCCTTCTTGTTAAGGGCCTTTAACTCATTCATTGCAGCAGTGAATTCAGGGACTGTTGTTGCACTAGCACACTTCCACAACAAGTCTTTATACAATTTTCCTCTGAAACTTTGCTTCATGTTTTCATGAATGTGCCTGAGACAGTATCTGTGCTCAGCATTAGGATATAACCTTGAAAGTGCTGGAAGTAGACCCTGTTTAAAAATTGGATAAGTATATTAAGATGAAATGAATGTTATATACTTTAGTAAATAAAAACTACAGAACATACCTTCTGTCTATCACTCATGAATGTGAACCTTGACTCTCTATCTAAATCCAAGTCATCTCCCAACAGATCTAGAAACCAGGACCAAGAGTTGTAGTTTTCAGCCTCAACAATTGCATAACAAACTGGGTAGATTCCATTATTTGGGTCAATACCCACTGCACTCAAAATCTGACCAGGATAAGGTCCTTTCATGAATGCACCATCCAAACCCAAGACATCCCTACCAATAGCCTTAAAACCTTGTTTTAATGCTCCCAAACAGACATAGATTCTTTTGAACTTCCTTGTGGGGGTCATCTGGATGATTATGTAACTCAACCTCTATCTTAACAGTGGTACCTGGATTTTTATCCTGCAATTCCAACACATAATCCCTAAGTATAGCATATTGTGAACTGTAATCACCTTCCATCAATGTCTTAGCCTTTGTCTTAGCCCGGTATGCTTTCATCCTTGATATGCCTATTTCATACTTCCTTTGGAACTGTTCCTAAACAGCTTTCACAGGAATATCTGGGTTTTCTTCGATCTGATCCACCAGTTGTTGAGAGAGGAAAGTAGATGTACAAGCAGTAACATTCCTTGTCTGTACACATGTATGGTCTTCAATTAATTTCCTCACCATCCAGCTTTCTTCATCTGAAATTTTAGAAATCAAAATGACCCATGGACACTGGTGTTCATTAGGGTTTGTCTTGTAACCCCTGCCTCCAACATTTATATTGGTTTCTCCCCTAGTTTTACCCTTGTTAACAGGAGGTCCCCAAACTTTACCCTTGTCCATAATTGGCCCCTTATCTTTTGACTTTTTCTCAGCAGTTGTTGCACTTCTTAACTTTCTCCCACATGCCCCTTTAGGTTTTGGTTGACTTGAAACATGAACACCAAAATCATCCACTTCAAATTCTGGTAAACTACCATGGCACACTGCCCTAACCCTTTGCTTATCATCCTTCACAATAACAATTTTCCTTCTTGTCTCAACTGAATGAGTTTTAATCAACTTTTTTGCTTCTTCCTTAGTACCAAACACTTGGGACACATAAAAAACTACTCTGCCCTCATCCCTATTCTGATTTGCCTTTCTGATTTTTTTTAGTTGTCTTTTCCTAGCACTAGTTTCATAATCATCAGACTCTGATCCACTTAAGAAAGCATCATTCTGCATCACTTCATCATCATCAGCTTGTACATCATCTTCTTCTTGACTACCTAAATCTTCTTCTTCAACATCAAGGTCAATATGCATCCTATAGTCACTCATATCTACTTCATCTTCAGCCATACAATTGTCATTAACTATAAAATCACTATCACTATCCTCATCATTTCTCATAGAAATAGTTTCAGAATCACAATCATTGGACTGTGTTGCACTACCTATAACCTCTTCATCTTCATTTGACAATGGTCCATTATCAGTGACAAACATGTCATCATCTTGATTTGGCAATGGTCCCTTATCATTAAAAAACATGTCATCACAGTACCCTTCCCAACCACACTAGACTCCACACCATCACAGTTTTGACCAGCCCCACTAGACTCCACACCTTTGCCTAATCCACTAAAGTTTAAGTTTCTGACTACATTTAGCTTAGCAGGGACTAGTGCATAGGGTCCAGGTTCATCAATTTCTTCAATGGTAACACTGTGCTTAGGTTTAGTTAGTGTCAGCAACATTTCCTTTATGTTATCTAAACCATGTTGAGTAAACACATTGATTAACTTATGCACTCCCACATGTTGAGCAAGCCTCAACACATCCTGATCAGAAGTTAGGTCTTCAATACCATCATCTAAATTTTTTTCAGGATTTTGGAAAAAGTAATAAATATGATCAACAACAGAGTATCCTAACAGACCCATCATTAAAGAAACTTCATGCACAGAGAACATATCAATATCACACAAGTCAATATAGTCAATCATACCACCTACATACTCACAACCTGGACTTTGAGTCAATCTACCACCATGATGAAGCTTTATACTGAAGAAATGGGGCATTCCAACTGCAAAATTTTAAAAAATATTTGAACTTTATACATCATTCAATAGCAAAATCAACAATATCAGAAAACCTAGGTTACAACTTACAGTATACATCATCGAGATCAACATTAAGCCCTGGTCGTCGTATGGTCCAGCCATCATCCCAGCCATCCTCCCATGTCATTGTTGTGATCGTGAAGTAGAAGAGAAGAAGAAGATGATCGATAAAGTAGAAGGTGGATTATGATTTTGTCTGACAATATGAAGGGTTTTATAGAAGAAAAAGGGGGGGTGGGAAATAGGCAGATGAAATGACGAATATACCCTCACGTGCCCCCCACATGACCTGACTTAACATTAAAAACTAACCAAGTTAGGCCCTTAGGACAGTGGGTGTAAGGATTTTAGGTCGTTAAGGACGAAACACATCAACTGAAACGCGAAAGGACATCCACTGAAAAATGGCCCAAACCTAAAGGACGAAAAGTGTAATTTGTCCAATATCATATTATTACTACATGCTTTTGTTATGTAAATGAACTTTATCATTTAGCAAGGTGTCTTCAATAGCACGGTTATGTAGATATGCAATTACCAGACAACTTTGGTTTATGTTCATATTGGTTTGTTACAGTAACATACCTTTGTTTTATTAAGATTTGTTCAATAATATACATGGTTTTTGTGGTGAACTGCAATCAGTTGTAAGTGGCGGTGAACATTTCTTTTCTTTTCTTTTCTTTCTACGAATACTTGTTAAAACATAGTGTGCATATTTCTATTCTTTTGGCATAACTTGCGGCAAAAAACCTAAGTATCATAACGTTGTATTGCAACCCATTTGTGGATCCTGCTGCAACGCGCGGGTAAACCCACTAGTTTTACTTAATATGTAGAGGTGTTGAATTCAATTTGTTTAGCAGTTTAGTTTACAAACTGTATTTCAGACGCAACGCAACGCAACGCAACAGATAGTTAAAAACTAGTTCTAATCAAACTGTATTCATATGTAGTGTCTTTACTATTTATAGATCCAGAGTTTATTCTAAACTTGAATATGACTAACGTTATTAGAATTGTCATTTTCCAGCAAAAACAATCTAATAATAGTCTTCTTTATTCCGAATATGATTATGTAGACAACAAAGTTCTATAGTTAACCTTTTGCCCACCTTTCGTTAGTTAATCCAAAAGTTGTATGAATACACACACATGTGGGGCTTGTATTATGAATTTCGAATTTGATTTCACTAGACCTGGCAATCGTAACCCATATGTCTCATTTGTAATGATTTTAAAAATACCAACCACACATTTAAACAACTTACATGATTTAGTCTCATAATCTCATTTCGAATTAGGTGTTAGTAGCAAAAAACAAGGTTTGGGGATATCGGAAGTTGCCGACAACCACCATGACACCACATTGGTTGGCCTTCACATACCACTGGTGATTGAACCATTGTCAGCAAAATCGCATCTGAATCCTAACCCCAAATCAAATCAAAACCATACCCCTAAATCGCATCTTAACTAAGAGACCTAACCCCCAACGACTATTATGTTTTTCCGTCATTGGTGGTGGTGTTCTTTGGAGATGCAATGGCGGTGGTGGTCTTTTCCCGTGTCTCTCTCGCTGCAAACCTGTTCGTTTTTCATAGAAGTGGTGTTCTCTGGAGATTCAATGGTGGTTTCCCCCCGCATTTATGTTTTAATATTTATTTTTAAAGTGGTTGTGAGTATGAGATAGAGAAAAAGGTAATGATAAAGGTATAAAAGTATTATTTAATTAAAAAATAAGAGAAAATGTAATGTTTTTTAGTGTATTATGTAGATGAGGATGTGTAACATATTGTGAATGCTTTACCTATATGATTAACGGATCGATTATAATCTAGTATGTGCGAAACTAATCACTAAACAAACAAATTGTTGAAGTGTACCAATTGTTCTTTAATATTAAGGAATTTTATTGGGTAAAAATAATGTGAAGAGGCTATAACCCAGCTGGTTCAAAACCCAAGTCATATCCCGGGGTTTGTTGCCTTTTTTTAGTTTTTTTTTTCAGGATTCTTTTTTTTTCTATTTTTTTTCACCTAAGGACATTTTATCTTTCTATTAGGGTGGTTATAATAAAACTCCCTACTTCTATTTCCACCCCCAAAGCGCCTTACTTTGGCCAAAACGAGGAGCTTTGATTACGTTTTTAATTACCTCGATACGAGGTCAGTTAAAGTTGATTTTTGACCCCAGGCGCCTCGCTTTGGTCAAAGCAAGGCGCTTCGAATCCAAGTTTTATTTTGGGGTATTTTTTGTGTTTTGAATTTGTATCGACTTGATGTTTAATGGTGTTGTCCTTGAAAATAGCGATGAATGATATCGATCAAATTGCCAGAAGGTTATTGGTCTTCAGAGTTTCCAACCCCTAATACCATACAAATGACCATGTTTGAAACAAAAGCTGAAATGATGAATGTATTTGTGAATAATACATTCATCAAAAAGACCATCTCTTTGTTAGTCACCCTTATGGGAAAATCGACTCTCACACTTATGCGTAGATCAAGGAGACTGATGAAGATATTCATCAAGACCTTTGGCAAATGTAAATCCAAGATCCAGGGTGAGCTAGATATTCCTCATGATGAGCAGGAATTGTTCACCTTCTCATTGATTTCAAGTATGTTGCCTTCATCGTTGATAGATATTTCTCCAACAACAACTGAATTTTACTTGCTTGCCTGAACATTTGTTTTACTAATTTCCGATTCTTAATAGTTTGATTATACTCGTGTTCAGCCTTTAAATTTAACAGGCGCTTTGGCCTTTTTTTTTAAAGAAAATTAATTTGTTTTAATTCATTTAAAATACTTGTTGATAAAAAAAATAATTTTAATTCATTTTAAAATGTTTTTAGTTGTTCCCAATCCAACAAAATTTGTTTAAGGCGTTCCGGGTCGTTTATTGCTCGTTTGTGTTTTTTTGGTAGAAACATCCGAGTTTGTACAACTTTCATGAATCATTGTACGTGGTGCTCCGACTATACAGTCGATACCCATATTTTTTCAAAACACAATTTTTTCATGTCTAATCGACATGCTGGACTTCCGGACTCTGTTTGACGCGTTTCGGAATGTTTAATTGATCATTTGTGGTTTTCAGAAGTCACACCCGATCAATTAAAACGTACCGAAATGCGGAACCCTTGTTTGATTATATTCGTGTTCAGCCTTTAAAGAATTATAAAATCATTTTACTAATTCCCGATTCTTGATACTTTCATAAATCATTTTACTAATTTCTGGTTCTTGATATTTTCATAAATCGTTTGTCAAATCATAACCATCATCATCAGTACACCCTCAAAACAGAAATAAAATAACAATAAATAAAATAATAATAATAAATCATTGCTCTAACATAACTTGCACTAGCTTGAGATATGAGTTTGATTACCTTAAATCTCTCTGATCCATGGTATCAACTAACCGTAGCGACAACGAGATCCATATTTCAAACATGGAGCTAAACGACATCTTAATATGTTAAACGTTAGGGTTTGATAAACACAAAACTTATTATTAAAAAGAAACAAAAACAAAATTGGAACCTTAAATGGTACCATGATATAAAGAGAGGCCTATTAGGAGTGCCGTGGAGGAAGATCGTCGGTTTGTTGTAGTCGATGATGGCGCAGAGGTTAGCGGGAAGTTGAAATTTTGAATGATGTTCGTTGGTTTGCTCTATATATACTAATTCATAACAGAGGTAGGAAAGTATTCATATATAAAGAACATTAAAAAGTCACTATTCAACGAAATTTATCTACTCACAGTGACATTGAACACTTTGTAAAACAACAAATTCAAAACAGAGGTAGGAAAGTAAAGCTTCAGGTGAAAGTGGATACCATGGATCAGAGAGATTTAAGCTAATCAAACTCATATCTCAAGACGGTGCAAGTTATGTTAGAGATATCTATCCTCTTCTTCTTCAACTTGCATTCTCTTGATCTTCACACTTGCTTTTGGAGCTCTGATCTTCATTATATTATCTTTTTCTATCACAACTTAAAGCTCTGATCATGGGTCACATGATTTTATAAGATGAAAATAGAAGTGCCGGTCCAACTGTTGATTTCTTTTCGCAACCAGTACAACGAACTCTGTATGGATGATATCGATCAAACCTTCATAAAACAACCAAAACCACCGTTCGAAACCATAAAGCACAAGGATGAAGCCTTGGAAAACCCCACTAAGAAGCCCTAAAATTTTGGACCCTAACACGCACGAGACGAATGTCGCGTGTTATGAGTTCGACCAAGATGACACGGGAAGTGGGTCACTATTCATATCTCAATAACAAGTTGAAGAAGGGCTTCTTAGTCCTTTACGCAGGTTTGCCAGAGGGTCACTATTCATATATAAAGAAAACTAAGTAACCAATTACCAAAGGGTCACTATTCATCAGAGTTTCCAACCACTAATACCATACAATGACCATGTTTGAAAATGGAGAGTTCCCATGGAAGTTGCTAAAATAGTAAAACAAAAGCTGAAATGGATGGATCACTATTCATCAAAGTTTCTAACCACTAATACCATACAATGACCATGTTTGAAAATGGAGAGTTCCTATGGAAGTTGCTAAAGTTTTTGTAGATAGAGTTGTTGTCGGAGATATATCTGTCAACGATGAAGGCAATGTGACATCCGTCACTTTTATCATTATATATATATATATATATATATATATATATATATCGTACCCCCTATTTTGTACGTCGCACTTTATCCTTATAATAATAATAATAATAATAATAATAATAATAATAATAATAATAATAATAATAATCATCATCATCATAATAATAATAATAAAAAGCTAAATCTCTAAACCAAACTATAACCAAACCCATCCTTTGAAACCCAACATAACCCAATCCAAATCCCTTGACAAATTCAGAGCCCACCATGCTGAGCCTAAGAAGCCGGCCCAACACACGAGCCCAAGCCCAACTCCCTTTTTTCCCCTTTTCTGTCTTAAAAAAAAAAAACGGAACCTCCCAGGACTCGAACCCGAGTCTGGGGCGGTTCGAGCCTTAACACCTCCAACACAAACCATTGGTCCATGACACTCCTTGTGTTAGGATCTAGAAGCAATAATTATTTAACCCATAATTACACGCCTCATCCCTTTCTTTCCTTCTGATGCGTCGCTGCACAACCAAACAACCAAGAGGTTGACTTTGAAGATGTCCATTTTGACCATTCAATTAACACGATTTTTGGAAACAAGAAGCAAATTAAACGCTGCTGCAGGGTGCGACTAATCAAGACGCGTCTGAAGCAGCAATTATAGCCGTGATTTCAGCTCCTAAAGAGCATTAACAACTCGGTTTTGACCGGCTTGGTCAAAACTTCAATACCTTCCTTTTTGACGATTCCACTATAAATTAAACGCCCCTTTCTGTCCTAAATGTGCCGAAAAACATACACAAACATTCAATTATCCTTTCAGTTCATCCTATTCGCATAATTGTGCTCGGTTTGACCTTTCGTTGACTGACTCAAATCACACGATAACACATTGTAAGTCTCGAAATTCTTGGTTGGTTTTGTTGTTCGGCATCATGCGACCAATAGCCCCAATGATTCAGGGGCTATTGGACGCTAATTATTACGATTAGAAAAACTAGGGTTCTTATCATTCAAATTGGGGAAGATGACCAATTCGCGTAACTTATAAATATTTTAAAAACCAAAACCCATACAGATCTGTTTCCCAGATCAGTTGGTTCTGATGTTACACCCAAGGAAACGAACCGGCCTAAGGGCCTGGGTTCGAGTCCCATGAGCTACACTTTTTATTTTTATTTTCGTTTTATCCATTCTTTTGCGTTATAAATGTATATTACGTTTAAAATAGTTATTGTGATGTATAAATTCTACAAAATTTATTTTATACAATGTGACTAATAAACTTTATTGTACAACTTTTATTTTCAGAAAAATTGATTATTTAATATATATAATAAATATTACAAGTTTATTCTATTATAATTATAAAAATATATAAAAATATCAAAACGATTATATAAATTTCCACAAAAATTATTCTGAGTTTATATAACATTAAACTTTTCTGAAATGATTTTTATTTCTGAAAAATCATTTATTTAATATTTTAATCAATTTTTGTTTGTTTTAATCATAAATAAATCATAATAAATTCATTTTCCAATATTTTTTGCACCAAAATTTTATATAAATTATTTCTATTTATTTAGAACAAAAATACAATTTTTAATTTACAAATTCTTTAATTTTAATATTTTAAAATATTAAAGTTATATTTTTGACAAATTAAAATAAATTGATTTAATACTTTATTTCTAAGAAAATAATTTTATAAAAATTATTTTCATACTTAAAACTTTATGATGTGACCATCTTTAATCTAAAATTTACAAAAACACTTTTGTTTATTTATTTATCAAATTTCTTTTACTTATTAAACATTTTATTTATTTATTAATCAAACGAATACTTATCCCCAATTCGAAACCCTAGAAAATACTTGTAGACTAGATAGACTTAGACTTATTGTTACCTTATACATAAGGTGATACTTGGCAACGTTTGATTACACTTATTCAATTCCACAAGACTTACCACCTTGCTAAGGTGAGTATTACTTATCCCCTTTTTCGCTTTTACAACTTTTGGGGTGATTCATGCACAAGTATACAAAACCTTCATATTCATTACAGATACATTTTCTTCATTTACAATTCATATATGTGTCTTGATTTTCTTTGTGCTTTATGTTTGAACATGAATGTAGCTTACGTACAAAATCATATATCTAGACATAACTTATGTTATGGTGCTCTTTACATATAGACGTAACTTATGTTACGGTGCTCATTTAGACATAACTTATGTTATGGTGCTCTTTTAGACTTGACACGTGTTAGGGTGCTCATTATCAATTTCAACTTATCAACTTACATTTGATCTTTGTCTTGTTTGGTTACTTGCGTGTTTACATAATGCCTTGGTGATGCTAGACACATGAATTGTACTACTTTTCAAACTTATACTATATGTACAAAGCTAAGTAGTACTCACCAACATCATATGTTGACCAAATTTATTTTTGTGCATGTTTCAGGATAAGCTGCTTGACGCTTCATATAGGACTTTGGACTTAGACTAAATAAATCAACTATCTCAATTTTGTTATGTATTCATTTTCACATGTTGTAAAACAATATTCAATAATCAAATATTTACATTTTTGTACCATGAGCTTTTGAACAATCGTCACGACGTGACACCTCGATGATTCCGCCATCGGTTGGGGTGTTACAAGCAACCTGAAACAACCAGAAAATATTTCAAAAGTAGTCAAAGCATGCATCAATTTTTTGTAGATAGAGTTCAATTTCCATGAAGATGGATCTCAGGATAGTTGGTAGCTCTAGGTAAGAACATTGTGGATGATGATGATAATAACTTCTCTTCAGTTTCTAATTGCACCGATTCTAGTCTTCAGGTAAGTACACATGGTTAATCATCTATACATTCCATGGGTTTGTGTCCAATGCAAGGATCTTCGAATGCGGTATGCGCATTAAATTTTATTAAATAAAAGTTTCTTTTCTTTATTTATTACTTGCAGCTGAGATTGATTGATTGTTACTCTTGATAGCCATAGTAAAGTTGAGAAACTTGATTTTTAGGTAAGAACATTGTGGATAGTGTTAAAACAATGGTGGAATTGGAATTGAAATTGGAATTAATGTTAGGAATTTGAATGGGCAAACCGAGGCCTAAGGTGAATCCGTGTGGTGATGGTAAACCTAGAGAGGTTTTGCTTCAGGAGAAAGGTGTGGATTATCGGAATTGAATACTTAGAGATGACACGCGAAGCTTTAGACTCCAAGCGGATCCCTTGAAGAAAGTGTTCCTCTCAATTATCAAGCATGTCAAGAAATGATAATTTTCAAATATAGCAGACCAAGTATAACGAAGATTAATGTTGTATTTTTCCCAGAAGAAATGAATAAAAATAAATAAACACTAAGAAATGATAATTTTCAAATATTGCAGATCAAGTATAACGAAGATTAATGTTGTATTTTTCCCGAAAGTAATGAATAAAAAAATAAATAAACACTAAGAAATGATAATTTTCAAATATTGCAGATAAAGAATAACGAAGATTAATGTTGTATTTTTCCAGGAAGTAATGAATAAAAAATAAATAAACACTTTTAGAGTTATTTAATTTAGTTATTTTATTAAAAAAAAAAACACTTCAAAATATTAAAAAAAAAACAACCAAAATTAAAACTTTGATCCAAAGTGCCTCGCTTTGGCCAAAGCGATGCGCTTTGAATAAAAAAAATCAGCTCTTCCTGCCACCTCGTATGACCTCGTTTGATTTGACCCGAAACACCTCGCTTTGACCAAAGCGAGGCGCTTCGAAGGGGGGGGGGGGGGGGGGGGGTTTGAAATAGAAGGTGAGGGTGTAAATAGTTGGAGCCTTATATTATTTTCACGTTGCATATTTTAGCACTCCCATTCTATAAACTTTTCAAAATATGCAGCCGCAAATTACGACCCGACTACTAAGCGTTGGATGTTCTATTATCTTATACTAGGGATGAGCATTTTTTCCCGAGTACCTATACCCGTACCCATACCGTACCCGTACCAGTACCCATACCCGTACCGATTTTGAGTACTCGGTATAGGTATCGGTACCCACTTTTATTGATTTCGGTGTTCGGTACTTTCGGTATCGGTACGGGTAAAAACGGTACGGGTACCGAATTCTATATACTATTGAATTTGATTATATGTTTTACTTCGTATTATGGTATTTATGGTATTCGTATCAATTTTACCTATTTGGTACATGTACCATGTTGGTACCCGTACCAAAATTTTCAATTTGGTACCCGTATAGTATTGATAATCATAATTGTTTACTTACCTGGTACCCGTATGAGTGCTCAAAAAAGAAAAAATAACAAAATGGTACCAAACGGGTACCGTACCGAAATACCGGTACCGATACCCGTACTCGTACCCGTACCGTACCTATATATTCGGTACGGTACTCGGTACCCACTTTTGTTTAAATTCGGTACAGATATTTTCGGTACGGGTACGGGTATAGGTATGGGTACAGTACCGATCTCATCCCTATCTTATACCATTACTATAATGGTTATAAAAAATAAATAATTTCGTGAATTCCATACATGATATTGTTGTAATAAAATAACATCTACATGCGGTTTTAAAGTCATATATTAATGTCAATCAAATGTTTAATTTATCAGTTTAAAGGTTTTATAAACATTCTTTAGATATGTATGATGAATCGGGCCTGATTCAAACCAAACAACATCAGTATCGGTTATCGAAACAGTTATTGGTTGGAGTGAGCATGAGTCGGTTTTGGCCTAAAACCATAAACAATCCGCCAGTTACTGGATATCCATAACCATAACCAATCGGTTATGGCGGTGTTTGTTAATCGGTAATGAAGGTTATAACGGGTAGTTATGAGTCAGTTAACCATGAAATTTGGCCTGGCTAAAAATTGCTCAAAGCGATTAAATTGCCCATTATTCAAGTCTAAAAGTTTTGGTTTATTCCTTTTATACAAATAATAAATTGTTAGTACACATTTATGCGTATTAATATATTATATACCATTAAAAAGTACGTATAATCTATAGTATTAATATTGGTTATTACTAAATATTCAAATAAAACTACAAGATATAATCTATAAATTCAAACAAACGTTCCACCAAAACAATATGATATAACCTATAAATTAAAAAAAAAAAACGTTCATGGCAAAAAGTCCCAAATCCGTCAAAGATTTTACTACCCTTCGGTTCGGATTGATAACCGTAACCGACCCACTACTTTCGCTTTTTAGAAAAATATTTAACCTACCCACCGGTTTTATATTTGGTTCGATTTTGTTGGTTAATTTGGTTATGGTTCGGTTGATTCGGTTTTTGCACACCCCTAGTTATTAGTATACGTTTCTTTGGTTTTTAACTGATGTAAAATATATGTCGGTTTTTTGGGCATATCAAGCCATTTTTTTTGTCTCTTTTTCAGTTGTTATATGAGGTATTGATACCGAACTGAGACTGCTATGAAGCGTGGATACAAACCGATAGTTATAAAATACTATAAAGTTGTGTGAAACGTAGTTTGAAGTAAATCTATAAAACTGCCTCATTAAATGATGCATGTTTGACAATTGATATACACGGAGAGAGTGATCAAAATCAAACAGTTGAATATTCAAAAAGGTATTATATTTGGTTTTTGATTTGAAATTTAAGACTACCGAGTACCACGTTTAAACCGATATGTACGTGTCAAGTCATACTTTCAAATTCAAACCTTTATGACTCTCGAAAGGATAGTGAGTGATGATTAATTCACCCACCATAAAGTACAAACCACTACCAAAAGGCCACGTCTCACATATATATTCCCAAATTGTTGGCTACTTTCTTATTTGATCTTTTGGGATAACATGATTATCCAGGATTCCAGGTTTGTAAATTGTCTTAAAAACATTAAAGAAATCAATAAATGTGTGTAAAAGTAGGCGTGTAAATGAACCGAACAAACATGAACACATGCGTGTTCGTGTTTGTTCATTTAACTTTAACCGAACACAAACACGAACACATAATCAAACAATTTCTTCTGTTCGTGTTCGTTCATTAAAAAATATGTCGTCTTCATGTTCGTTTATGTTCGTTCAGTTAAGACCTAAACTAACCGAACACAAATGATCAATATAAATGAACATAAGCGAACATAAATTAACACAAACAAAAACAAGTTAATAATGATTCATCATAATTCAACCAAGTCTAATACATCACAATGCAACCAAAACCAAATGACGGGGATGATAAATACGGCGGCGCTGTGGTCTATGGAGACGGGGATGAGGGAGACGGTGGCGTTGTGGCGGATGGAGGCTGGAGAGTGGAGATGGGGCTGTGGAGGTTGGAGACGGGGTTGTGGAGGCTGGAGGTGGGGCTGTTGAGGTGGTCGGCCGGAATTAGAAGAATGTAGGGTTGTGGAGTGTGGAGTGTGGAGAAGAAGGGATGTGAGGCTACGAAGTGTGGATAGCGTCTGATAAGTGATATGTTAGAATGTTAGGGTTAGGGTTAAGTTTTTAGAACATATGAATTAAAATACTTAACAAAAGGAAATAAATAATAAAAATAAAGTTAAGTTTAATTAAACGAACGAACATAAATGAACGGGCACAAACGAACGTTCATGAACATAAATGAACGAACAAAACGCGTGTTCATATTCGTTATTTATTTAAATAAAAGAACATAGAACTTCCCACCGAACAATTCACGAACAGTTCATGAACGTTCGGTTTGTTTACAGGCCTATGTAAAAGTATTGAACCACGCATGCACATTACGTTGTGTTATCTCGCAAAATGTAAACCGATATAAAAACAAAACTTTTAAAATCCAAAAGATGTACTGTTAAACTGAAAAAAATAGACGTAAAATCGATATATAAATATTATGAGTAATAGTAAAAATGATATATTTCTTTTTTTATCTTTTTTTTTTTGAAGATGATTTCTTTTTTATCTCATAACTATACTCGATTATCTCACAAAATATACTGTCTTTTATTGCGTTCAAGTATGTAAGAGTGTTGTTGTTACTAAACTTGAAAAATGATCTCTAACTACCTAAGTTTAATAATTTAACTTTGTCTTTTATTGGGAACTGGTGGCTAGTAGGTCAGGAGCTTTATCTGTCTGAATAAAGACCGGTTAGGGCTTCTTTAACCATTAGAAGTACCTAGCTTCTACTTAATTATACCTTAATTTTAACTATAATGCTGTATTATGTATACTAAACATGCCATAATATTAAATAGTTGTTTTTAATTTTGAATAAAGAATTCCAATTACAATTTAAAGTAACATGACAATGTTAGAAGTACCATCGTATGCATCAATGGTAGTAGAAAACTGAATAGTGATTTTAACACACAAACTTTATTTGTTAACTAGTGGGATCGTCTCGTTTCGCGGCGGCTTTTGGTCGGTATCAGTACGGTTTATTAAGGCACCGTTACAAATCAAACACTCGTTATAGTAATCGAAGAAACAATGAATATCGGTGCAAATACTACCTCTTTTTCAATAAAATTTATATCGAAACTTCGAGGTAACTACAAAAGCCAATGCCAATGTTGTTCAAACATTCGGTTCATCACAGTAAATAACAAAATAAGAATTGAAACATTATATTTGGACCGTTAGATTTTGGACGAAAGTTTTATTGAAACATAGATAAAAGTAAGTACGTCACAGCGATTTTTACAAAGTTTGTAACGCAATATATATCGCAAAGATACTCTCGAGATTTTATAAAGTATTGTATTTAGAAGATAAATGAGAAAAAATAATACGAAGCTGAAGAAAAAAAATAATAATGTAAGACAAAAGTAAGAAACCCACGCAAAAAGATGATGACAATTCATATATATATATCTACTAGCTTATACCACGTAAGCGTCCCGGATTGATAAATCTAAGTAAAGTGATTATTATTATTATTATTTTAAACAAATCCCTACCATAAGTTATCATATTCTAATATAAAAAAAAAGCTAATTGGGTCGGGTATCACCTAATCCCAGGCCTGACCCAAACACACAAAATTTTTTTTAACTAATTCCAAACCTGACACAATACCTGCCAGGTTACAAAAAATAGTCGTTTTTTTTCTCCGTTTTTTATATAGCACTATGGTACTCGTTGGAAAGATAATAAAACGCTCGTTAATTTGGTGTAATTTTTTTTCTTTAAAAAATCTCGTATATAAAAGATATTAACGTTTAAAAGTTATGAGATGAAACATTAGAGAGAAAATAATAAAGTTTTAATATTTACATTTAATAGATTGGGTATTTAATAGATTATGTTAAATCATATTTAAACCATATTTATTCTTTTTTTTAATTGGTCTAGAGTTGCCATATCACATCCTATGTGGCTTCTCTCAAAAGAGAGATTGCATAATATTATGACATGTCATTAAAAATGCTTTGGTTTATTATATAATAAATAAATTATACCCCGGGAGTGTCCCGGGTTGAGAAATTTAGTATGATACATCAATTTTACATATAAAATAAACTGATGTATAACTCTAATATTAATATCTAACCTAAAACAAATTAACAATGTACAACTCCAATGCTAACACCTAACCTAAAAGAATGTAGAACTTTAATGCAACTCTAATATTAACACTTATCCTAAAGACTAAACAAATATACAACTCTAAAATACTAATATTGATACCTAACTTAAAACAACGTATAACTCTATTAACCTATTCGGCTCTGGTTGAAAAAAAAAATTCATATTTACTGATTTAAACATAATTAGTGACTTGTCTATACATGATTAATGATTTACCTGAACACTTTGTGTGTTTTTTTCCTGTATGAACAAAACCCCACAAAAAAATTTCTCTGTTTTTAATATAGCACTATTGTACTCGTTGGAAAGATAATAAAACACTCGTTAATTTGGTGTAATTTTTTTCTTTAAAAAATCTCGTATATTAAAGATATTAACGTTTAAAATTATGGGAGGAAACATGAGGGTGAAAAATCCAATTTTGTTTTTAAATTATTTTTTTCCTAAAATATCTCAATGCCACATGCCACATTCAAGGAAGAAAATGTCTCTTTGAGTGTCATGTCATTAAAATGGCTTTGGTTTATTATATGTATAGATATAGATATAGTACTACTATATAATCTATACTATTATATAATGCATCCTAGATGGACATCAATGTAATTTCACTACTATTTTAAGATTGCATCCCAAGAGACTCAAGTGTAATCTCTAAATTTTTATCCTCTTTCTTCCAATTATATCCTTGTGTACTGTGACACCCGGCAAATTCTGGTTAACAACGCTGTCTAGATGAAAGTCTACCTTAGCGAGTCACGCGTAGATTATACTTAACTGGGTTAGTCGAGTCGTGTTACGGTTCGGGAACTGTTAGTTTAGTATAGAGGATCATTAGATGTTAGTCTAGAGGCTCATTAGATGTCAGTCCTTAACCAAGTGTACAAAGGGTGACGGTTCGTAGAATCGTCAGAGCATAGGGAACATACAAGTCTCGAGTCCCGGGAATTGGTGAACGAGTGTGAATGTGTTTGTTTGCAAGTATTATGTGTTTACAATCATTATGTGACTTGTCGATATGTGAAAAGGTGTTAACATATGTTAAAACGGGGTTTAACGCGCAAATTACGCAGAACCAACCCCTATAGGCGATTAGGGAGGGCTAATCGCCTATAGGGAGGGCGAATGGGAGATGCTGGGGGCGAATAGCAGGCTAATCGCCTATAGGGAAGGGGATTAGCAACCCTATTCGCCTGATGCTGCTGCGTAATCGCCTATAACGTGCTGGACGACTAAAAACGACTATAAATACAATACTTGACCTCCTAAACTTCATATTAACAACCCTAGTCGTCCCACAACTCGCCCCAACACACACACAACCTCTGGAACACGATTTTGGATCAAAACACAAGATTTCAAGCCTATTACATCAATCTATCATAAATCTAAGGTGTGGTTTTCATTCATGCAACCTTTAATAATGTTTTATTGAATCCCTAATGGTCCAGACCTGTTTATAAACGTATGTGTCTTCTGAAATTCGTTAATAATCGTTGTTAATTGGATTCTAACTATTATGCATGTTGTATGTGTGTTTATAATTAAAAGATAGGGTTTTTGTGATTCAAGAAGGATTGTTAGCATGATATTAAGGTAGTTACAGATTGATGATGATAGCATGTTGATGAAATCTGAGTAATTGTTCATTAGGGTTACGGTTATGCATGTTAAGGTGATGTTTCATGCTATGTGTATTGTTTTTGGGATACATGGTTGCATGCAGGGCTGATAGAATGAGGTTAAACGAAGGATTTTGATTGAAATATGTTTGGTATGGTTGTTTGATTGATATTTGATGTTTACACACGTTCTGGATCTGATTTGGAGTGTTAAACGCGCGAAAAACTGGAACAGCTGGGCTAAAGGCGAGTAGGGATCCTATTCGCCTATGCTATAGGCGAATAGGAGGCTATTCGCCTGATATGGGATCCTATTCGCCTATAATATAGGCGAGTAGGGGCCCAAATGCCTTTACTTCATGCGATTACGATCCTAATTGCTAGTTAAGCCCTGAATTGCATGCCTTACGACGTAATCGCCTATAAACTCCTGATTTGCATACCATATAACCCTAATCGCCTATAGTATAGGCGATTAGCCTTCCTAAATGCCTGTTGACTTTCATAATCGCTAGTTGACTTTTCCTAATCGCCTGTACTGCTGCTGTAAGTGTATTTTGACATTCCGAGACCCGATTTGATACCTAGGAACATGCTAGGAACCCCGTAACATACCTAATAACTTGGTAACATGTGCTCGGACTTATTTATGAGATACTTGAACTACGTGCTACAACTTGTTGAATTTTAACGTATGTTAAGTGTGATTGCATGATCGTATGTTTGAGAGTGCAAGTATAACACGGGGAGTCTCGGGTCACCAATGGGATGTCGAGTCTTGTACGTTGGGTTAAATTAACAGTCACCGTGTTTTCAAACGAACTTGGTTATGGTCTGGACATCTAGGGACTAACTAACCTACGGGTTATTAGTCTAATTACTTGTAACTGTCATATGTTAGGTCGTCGCCTTACGAGGCTAACATAGCTTGCTGATTTTATTCGTATTACGAAGTAACGCAACCTAAGGTGAGTTCACGGCCCCTCTTTTAACTGGTTTCACTTTTTGGGGGAGAAAACATGTGTTAAACTTATGTTTTGGTAACAACTGTCATACTATGGGTTTCTATGGTTTGCTATACGATCTTTGGAAGTCCCGGGGGAAACCATGAATGTGCGGGTTAGCACAATGGGGAAATGTGAATAGATCTATTGGGAGTGACCAACCCCGCTCGTCGGCTTGGAGGGTCGGCGAGTGCATATTGTCTCAAACAGGAACAGGTTTACTATTCGGGCACGACATCTGGATTGCGAGTTAGTAATGGTTTTCCAATCGTTGTAGTAACAAAACATACGCCTAGCTAGCGTACTTGGTTTACAAATTGATATAGTATGGACAGGTTGAACTTGATACTTTGATTACAAAACCTGTGAACTCACCAGCATTTTTGTGCTGACGTAACTCTTACATGTTTTCTCAGGTCGCTAAGGTAGCACTACGGAAATAGGGCGCACGCGTCTGCACGGCGTCTAGTTAGGGTTGCATGGTTTTCAAACATTGATTAATTTGGTTTACTTTTGGATTATGTTTTGAGAATAAACTTCCGCTGTATTTGGGGATTTTAAACTATGTTTTTGAAATTGCATATGTTCATTTAGATTTGTTTATTGTGATCGTTGACTTGGATCCTGGTTTGTCATGCGCCTCGCGGTAAAACTCCGCAAGTGGATTTTGAGGGTGTGACATGTACCACCTTTGATAGCAATTGTACAAAACAATAATGCAACACATAATCCCCTCTACTTAACGTGTTATGCTACTACAACATCTGCACCTACTTTCTACTAAAATTGTATGCCCTCCGATCATATATTACACATTATCAGTATGTTTGTATAATGTACAGCACTAACAACACTAACAACTCGCGGTAAAACTCCGCAAGTGGATTTTGAGGGTGTGACATATTGGTATCAGAGCCAATGGTTATAGTGAACTAGGACTGCATGTAGAGTCTAGTCTATAGCCGAGTCACACACACTAGACGATCACATAGTACTAAACATTATGGTGGGTTACGTATGGCCTTGTCGGGGTGTCTCTAAATCATCTGATCTTCCTATGTCACATCATCCGTTCTATCTTAGGTCGGGTTACTTGCTCTCTAGGCAGTGTGGTATATTGGGGTAAATCGTGTACTCTCGAGATTTGTCCAAGGCTCAGACATCTCCCTTTCATACTCCAATAGAAACACTTGCCATAAACTACCGTAGCATTTCGGTGTATAGCTAAGAGTCTATGTTCGGTGATTTGAACTTTGAACTAGGAGAACACTTGGAGGACCATGTAGAGCGGTTTATCATTTTGGGTGCACACAAAATCATAAACCGAAATGCATGAAAGCCCTAGTGAGCTCTGGGTTTGAATGGATAGTCCTGGGTTGGATCTAGCTTTGATCTTGTGAACGCTAGTGGTTACCATTAGATGCGAAACTAAATTTTCTCGTCCTTTTTGTCAGAATCATGTCTGGTGTACGAGGAGGACGTGGAGGTGGCTGCGCTGGTGGGCGTGGTGGTGGTGGTGGTGGTCGTGGAGGTGTAAACCTAACACAAGAAGATCTAAACAACTTGCTGCAAGCTGCCTTTCAATTAGGGCACAATGGTGGTGGTAAGTTGACTTATTCACTTTTGCCTCATTGGTGAACCTTGTTTACATCCTTCGTGGTTTCTCATGCGTTTCATTTCAGGTGGTCCTGTTAACCCACCCCCACCTATGTGTACCTACAAGATGTTTCGGGACTGTAAGCCCCAGGAATTCTCTGGCACTGAGGGTGCGGTGAGCTTGCTCAGGTAGCTGGAAAAGGTAGAGTCAGTGTTTCTGATGTGCAACTGTCTCCCAGAGGATCGAGTCAAGTATGCTGCTGCGTTATTCCAGGATGTTGCTTTGACCTGGTGGAACAATATCACCCAGAATATGGGTATAGGGGAGGCTTATGCTATGCCTTGGGAAAATTTTGTTCAACTACTGAAGCGAGAGTACTGCCCAAGGGAAGAAATTCAGAAGCTAGAGCATGAGGTGTGGAACCTCAAGATGACCGGGTCAAAGATTGAAAAGTATACGGTAAGGCGTAATGAGTTGGCAGTGCTGTGTCCTGATCTGCATGTGCCAGAATACAGGAGGATTGAACACTACATCTCGGGGCTAGTACCAGAAATCGCAGGGTTGGTGGCTGCAGGGAATCTTCCTACATACTCAGAGGTGGTCCGATCGGATCACAGGATGACAAATTTGAAGGTGAATGAGGGTATCTTGCCTGCTAAGGGTTCGACTGTCAAGGCCCCGGAGAATAACAAGCGTAAATGGGATAATGAGGGGAAAGGATCTGTGTCAGCACAACAGGGTAAGAAGTTCGATAGCGGGGGTTCTTCTTCTTCTGGTACCAAACCGGGTGGTTATGCGGGGAAATTACCAAAGTGCAACAAATGTGGGCGTCATCATCAGGGGGACTGCGACCGTAATCGTTGCCATCGCTGTCAGCGACTTGGGCATTTCGCTAAAGATTGTCGGGCGACACTTCCATCGACCCAGGCCCCAAGTACTACCCCGGCTCCTACTGCTCAAGGAACTACGGGAAAAAAGGGTTGTTACAACTGTGGGGAGACTGGGCATTACAAGAAGGAGTGCCCGAAACTGAAGCAGGGCGGGGATGTGAGGGATAGAAACGGTAACGGGAACAACGGGGGCGGTGGCAGGAATGCACGTGCCTTCGTCATTGGAGCCGCTGAGGCTAGGCAGGATCCTGACACAGTTACCGGTATGTTCCTTCTCAATAATCGCTCTGTTAGTGTTTTATTTGATTCTGGTGCCGATAAAAGTTTTATATCTATGGAAGTTAGTCGACTGCTAGATGTAGTACCCGTACCATTAGAGGCTAAGTATGTAATTGAGTTGGCTGACGGTAAAAAGATTGAAGCTACTTGTATTCTTCGGGAGTGTCAACTAGAGTTGTCGGGTTTGTCGTTCCCCATCGACCTTACGCCAGTACCTTTGGGTAGTTTTGACGTTGTTGTAGGCATGGACTGGTTGTCTTTGTATCGCGCCGAGATCGTTTGTTACGACAAGATTATTCGGATTCCCCTCCCTGATGGAGAATTCCTTTCTGTGTACGGTATCAAGGGCGGTGCTCCGCTAAATCTCATCTCCAGCATGAAAGCCCTTAAGTATCTTCGAAAGGGTTATTCGGCCGTTTTGGCACTTTTATCTGTTTCCTCTACCGATGAGAAGAAGATCGACGATATTCCTGTTGTACGCGAGTTTCCTGATGTATTTCCCGATGACTTATCTGGTCTTCCTCCCCATCGTCAGGTTGAGTTCAGTATTGACCTTGTACCGGGGGCTGCTCCTATTACTCGAGCCCCCTACCGTCTTGCACCTCCCGAGATGCAAGAATTGTCCAGTCAGTTACAAGAACTCTTGGACAAGGGTTTTATCAGACCAAGTTCTTCCCCTTGGGGAGCCCCGATTCTGTTCGTTAAGAAGAAGGATGGAAGTTTTCGGTTGTGTGTGGATTACAGAGAACTGAACAAAGTGACCATCAAGAACGGTTATCCTCTTCCACGTATTGATGATCTATTCGACCAACTCCAGGGTTCTAGCTACTATTCTAAGATTGATTTGAGGTCCGGTTATCACCAGTTGCGCGTAAGGGAAGCTGACGTTGCAAAGACTGCCTTTCGTACACGTTACGGCCATTTTGAGTTCTTGGTCATGCCTTTCGGTCTCACAAACGCACCGGCGGTTTTCATGGATTTGATGAACCGCGTTTGCAAACCATATCTTGACAAGTTCGTCATCGTGTTTATTAATGACATCCTGATTTACTCCAAGAACAAGACCGAACACGAGGAACACCTGCGTTTGGTTTTGGAACTTTTGCGACGGGAACAACTTTACGCTAAGTTCTCAAAGTGTGACTTTTGGTTACGCGAAGTACAGTTCCTAGGACATGTGGTTAATGAATTAGGAATTCATGTCGATCCAGCTAAGATCGAAGCGATCAAGGACTGGGAAGCACCAAAGACGCCAACTGAGGTGCGGCAATTCCTAGGCCTTGCGGGCTATTATCGTCGTTTCATTAAGGGGTTCTCGAAGATCGCTCAACCCCTCACCACTCTTACTCAGAAGGATAGAAAATTCGCTTGGGGTGAACCACAAGAGTCAGCATTTCAAGAACTGAAGTCCAAACTTTGTTCTGCTCCTATTTTGTCCTTGCCTGACGGCCCTGATGACTTCGTTGTTTACTGTGATGCTTCTATTCATGGTCTCGGTTGCGTGTTGATGCAACGCGAGAAAGTGATTGCGTATGCTTCTCGTCAACTCAAGGTGCACGAGAGGAACTACACCACCCATGACTTGGAGTTGGGTGCAGTGGTTTTCGCGTTGAAAATCTGGAGACATTACTTATACGGTACCAAATGTACCATCTACACCGATCACAAGAGTCTTCAACATATTTTCGACCAACAACATTTGAACATACGACAGCGTCGTTGGGTTGAACTCCTGAACGACTATGATTGCGTCATTAAGTACCATCCTGGCAAGGCGAATGTAGTAGCAGACGCCTTGAGCAGGAAGGAATCAATTAATCCTCGTCGCGTTCGGGCGTTACAGCTCACCATTCATTCCTCTATACCTGACCAACTCCGTTCTGCTCAGTTAGAAGCTTTGAAGGAGGAAAACCTTAAAGCTGAGACTATGCACGGTGCCGACAAGCACCTCGAGCGAAGGCCTGATGGCCTGCACTACTTCGCAGAACGCATATAGGTTCCTTTATTTGGGGGACTTCGGGAGCTTGTTTTAGATGAGGCTCACAAGTCCCGGTATTCTATTCATCCTGGTTCGGATAAGATGTACCAAGATCTAAAGGTGCTTTACTGGTGGCCAAACATGAGGTCGGATATAGCCTCATACGTGAGCAAATGCTTGACCTGTGCTAAAGTCAAGGTAGAATACCAGAAACCGTCGGGTCTCTTGCAACAACCTGAAATTCCGGAGTGGAAATGGGAATGGATTACAATGGATTTTGTCACGCAACTACCTAAGTCACCAAGCGGGAATGATAAGATATGGGTGATTGTTGATCGGTTGACGAAATCAGCCCATTTTCTCGCTATTAAGGAGACCGACACCATGGATCGTTTGGCTCGTCTTTATCTGAAGGAAGTTGTTTCTAGGCACTGGGTGCCGGTTTCTATTATTTCGGATCGTGGCTCCCACTTTACTTCTCACTTCTGGAAGTCTTTGCACAAGGCTTTGGGTACCCAGCTAGACATGAGCACAGCTTATCACCCACAGACTGACGGTCAGAGTGAACGCACGATTCAAACCTTAGAGGACATGCTGCGAGCATGTGCGATCGATTTTGGCAAAAGTTGGGAAGCTCACCTACCGTTAGTTGAATTCTCTTACAACAACAGTTACCACACGAGCATCAAGGCAGCTCCGTTCGAGGCACTGTACGGGCGGAAATGCCGGTCTCCTCTTTGTTGGGCTGAGGTGGGTGAGAGTCAACTCACTGGGCCTGAGCTAGTGTACGAAACTTCGGAAAAGATCGTACAGATTCGTAACCGGTTGGCAGCGGCACGGGATCGGCAAAAGAGTTATGCCGATCAGCGTCGCAAGCCATTGGAATTCCAAGTTGATGACAAGGTACTTCTGAAAGTTTCACCGTGGAAGGGCGTCATACGCTTTGGGAAGCGTGGCAAGCTCAACCCTCGGTATGTCGGCCCATTTACAATTCTGGAACGGATTGGACCGGTGGCATATCGTCTTGATTTACCGGCGGAGCTCGGCAACGTACATAACGTCTTCCATGTGTCCAACTTAAAGAAGTGTCTGGCTGACGAGTCTCTTATTGTTCCACTGGAAGAGATCAAGGTTGATGATCATCTTCGGATTGTGGAGGAATCTGTTGAGATTCTTGATTACAAGATTCGTAGCCTACGTCATAGCAAGATTCGCATTGTTAAGGTTCACTGAAACTCGAACCGGGGACCAGAGTACACTTGGGAACGGGAGGATCAGATGAAGTCTAAGTATCCTCATCTCTTTCTTAAGGAAGCGTTCGAATCGAGATATGTTCCCACTGCAGCTGAATGAATCTCGGGGCGAGATTCCTTTTTAACGTGGGGATGATGTGACAACTCGGGTAAATCTTTCTCTTGGTTTCTATCTTTTGTCTGTCTCTTTTGTTATTCCTTTTGGTACTTGTGCAATTTTCGGGACGAAAATTCTTTTAACGTGGGGATGATGTGACACCCGGCAAATTCTGGTTAACAACGCTGTCTAGATGAAAGTCTACCTTAGCGAGTCACGCGTAGATTATACTTAACTGGGTTAGTCGAGTCGTGTTACGGTTCGGGAACTGTTAGTTTAGTATAGAGGATCATTAGATGTTAGTCTAGAGGCTCATTAGATGTCAGTCCTTAACCAAGTGTACAAAGGGTGACGGTTCGTAGAATCGTCAGAGCATAGGGAACATACAAGTCTCGAGTCCCGGGAATTGGTGAACGAGTGTGAATGTGTTTGTTTGCAAGTATTATGTGTTTACAATCATTATGTGACTTGTCGATATGTGAAAAGGTGTTAACATATGTTAAAACGGGGTTTAACGCGCAAATTACGCAGAACCAACCCCTATAGGCGATTAGGGAGGGCTAATCGCCTATAGGGAGGGCGAATGGGAGATGCTGGGGGCGAATAGCAGGCTAATCGCCTATAGGGAAGGGGATTAGCAACCCTATTCGCCTGATGCTGCTGCGTAATCGCCTATAACGTGCTGGACGACTAAAAACGACTATAAATACAATACTTGACCTCCTAAACTTCATATTAACAACCCTAGTCGTCCCACAACTCGCCCCAACACACACACAACCTCTGGAACACGATTTTGGATCAAAACACAAGATTTCAAGCCTATTACATCAATCTATCATAAATCTAAGGTGTGGTTTTCATTCATGCAACCTTTAATAATGTTTTATTGAATCCCTAATGGTCCAGACCTGTTTATAAACGTATGTGTCTTCTGAAATTCGTAATAATCGTTGTTAATTGGATTCTAACTATTATGCATGTTGTATGTGTGTTTATAATTAAAAGATAGGGTTTTTGTGATTCAAGAAGGATTGTTAGCATGATATTAAGGTAGTTACAGATTGATGATGATAGCATGTTGATGAAATGTGAGTAATTGTTCATTAGGGTTACGGTTATGCATGTTAAGGTGATGTTTCATGCTATGTGTATTGTTTTTGGGATACATGGTTGCATGCAGGGCTGATAGAATGAGGTTAAACGAAGGATTTTGATTGAAATATGTTTGGTATGGTTGTTTGATTGATATTTGATGTTTACACACGTTCTGGATCTGATTTGGAGTGTTAAACGCGCGAAAAACTGGAACAGCTGGGCTAAAGGCGAGTAGGGATCCTATTCGCCTATGCTATAGGCGAATAGGAGGCTATTCGCCTGATATGGGATCCTATTCGCCTATAGTATAGGCGAGTAGGGGCCTAAATGCCTTTACTTCATGCGATTACGATCCTAATTGCTAGTTAAGCCCTGAATTGCATGCCTTACGACGTAATCGCCTATAAACTCCTGATTTGCATACCATATAACCCTAATCGCCTATAGTATAGGCGATTAGCCTTCCTAAATGCCTGTTGACTTTCATAATCGCTAGTTGACTTTTCCTAATCGCCTGTACTGCTGCTGTAAGTGTATTTTGACATTCCGAGACCCGATTTGATACCTAGGAACATGCTAGGAACCCCGTAACATACCTAATAACTTGGTAACATGTGCTCGGACTTATTTATGAGATACTTGAACTACGTGCTACAACTTGTTGAATTTTAACGTATGTTAAGTGTGATTGCATGATCGTATGTTTGAGAGTGCAAGTATAACACGGGGAGTCTCGGGTCACCAATGGGATGTCGAGTCTTGTACGTTGGGTTAAATTAACAGTCACCGTGTTTTCAAACGAACTTGGTTATGGTCTGGACATCTAGGGACTAACTAACCTACGGGTTATTAGTCTAATTACTTGTAACTGTCATATGTTAGGTCGCCGCCTTACGGGGCTAACATAGCTTGCTGATTTTATTCGTATTACGAAGTAACGCAACCTAAGGTGAGTTCACGGCCCCTCTTTTAACTGGTTTCACTTTTTGGGGGAGAAAACATGTGTTAAACTTATGTTTTGGTAACAACTGTCATACTATGGGTTTCTATGGTTTGCTATACGATCTTTGGAAGTCCCGGGGGAAACCATGAATGTGCGGGTTAGCACAATGGGGAAATGTGAATAGATCTATTGGGAGTGACCAACCCCGCTCGTCGGCTTGGAGGGTCGGCGAGTGCATATTGTCTCAAACAGGAACAGGTTTACTATTCGGGCACGACATCTGGATTGCGAGTTAGTAATGGTTTTCCAATCGTTGTAGTAACAAAACATACGCCTAGCTAGCGTACTTGGTTTACAAATTGATATAGTATGGACAGGTTGAACTTGATACTTTGATTACAAAACCTGTGAACTCACCAGCATTTTTGTGCTGACGTAACTCTTACATGTTTTCTCAGGTCGCTAAGGTAGCACTACGGAAATAGGGCGCACGCGTCTGCACGGCGTCTAGTTAGGGTTGCATGGTTTTCAAACATTGATTAATTTGGTTTACTTTTGGATTATGTTTTGAGAATAAACTTCCGCTGTATTTGGGGATTTTAAACTATGTTTTTGAAATTGCATATGTTCATTTAGATTTGTTTATTGTGATCGTTGACTTGGATCCTGGTTTGTCATGCGCCTCGCGGTAAAACTCCGCAAGTGGATTTTGAGGGTGTGACATGTACCACCTTTGATAGCAATTGTACAAAACAATAATGCAACACATAATCCCCTCTACTTAACGTGTTATGCTACTACAACATCTGCACCTACTTTCTACTAAAATTGTATGCCCTCCGATCATATATTACACATTATCAGTATGTTTGTATAATGTACAGCACTAACAACACTAACAACTCGCGGTAAAACTCCGCAAGTGGATTTTGAGGGTGTGACATATTGGTATCAGAGCCAATGGTTATAGTGAACTAGGACTGCATGTAGAGTCTAGTCTATAGCCGAGTCACACACACTAGACGATCACATAGTACTAAACATTATGGTGGGTTACGTATGGCCTTGTCGGGGTGTCTCTAAATCATCTGATCTTCCTATGTCACATCATCCGTTCTATCTTAGGTCGGGTTACTTGCTCTCTAGGCAGTGTGGTATATTGGGGTAAATCGTGTACTCTCGAGATTTGTCCAAGGCTCAGACATCTCCCTTTCATACTCCAATAGAAACACTTGCCATAAACTACCGTAGCATTTCGGTGTATAGCTAAGAGTCTATGTTCGGTGATTTGAACTTTGAACTAGGAGAACACTTGGAGGACCATGTAGAGCGGTTTATCATTTTGGGTGCACACAAAATCATAAACCGAAATGCATGAAAGCCCTAGTGAGCTCTGGGTTTGAATGGATAGTCCTGGGTTGGATCTAGCTTTGATCTTGTGAACGCTAGTGGTTACCATTAGCTGCGAAACTAAATTTTCTCGTCCTTTTTGTCAGAATCATGTCTGGTGTACGAGGAGGACGTGGAGGTGGCTGCGCTGGTGGGCGTGGTGGTGGTGGTGGTGGTGGTCGTGGAGGTGTAAACCTAACACAAGAAGATCTAAACAACTTGCTGCAAGCTGCCTTTCAATTAGGGCACAATGGTGGTGGTAAGTTGACTTATTCACTTTTGCCTCATTGGTGAACCTTGTTTACATCCTTCGTGGTTTCTCATGCGTTTCATTTCAGGTGGTCCTGTTAACCCACCCCCACCTATGTGTACCTACAAGATGTTTCGGGACTGTAAGCCCCAGGAATTCTCTGGCACTGAGGGTGCGGTGAGCTTGCTCAGGTAGCTGGAAAAGGTAGAGTCAGTGTTTCTGATGTGCAACTGTCTCCCAGAGGATCGAGTCAAGTATGCTGCTGCGTTATTCCAGGATGTTGCTTTGACCTGGTGGAACAATATCACCCAGAATATGGGTATAGGGGAGGCTTATGCTATGCCTTGGGAAAATTTTGTTCAACTACTGAAGCGAGAGTACTGCCCAAGGGAAGAAATTCAGAAGCTAGAGCATGAGGTGTGGAACCTCAAGATGACCGGGTCAAAGATTGAAAAGTATACGGTAAGGCGTAATGAGTTGGCAGTGCTGTGTCCTGATCTGCATGTGCCAGAATACAGGAGGATTGAACACTACATCTCGGGGCTAGTACCAGAAATCGCAGGGTTGGTGGCTGCAGGGAATCTTCCTACATACTCAGAGGTGGTCCGATCGGATCACAGGATGACAAATTTGAAGGTGAATGAGGGTATCTTGCCTGCTAAGGGTTCGACTGTCAAGGCCCCGGAGAATAACAAGCGTAAATGGGATAATGAGGGGAAAGGATCTGTGTCAGCACAACAGGGTAAGAAGTTTGATAGCGGGGGTTCTTCTTCTTCTGGTACCAAACCGGGTGGTTATGCGGGGAAATTACCAAAGTGCAACAAATGTGGGCGTCATCATCAGACTAAAAACAATACATAAAAATTTGACTAACATATTAACTTATACTAAAAACAATACATAAAAATTTGACTAACATATTCAAACACAAATAAAAGAAATAGGCGTCGTCCCATTCGTGACTGAGTAGGTCATTAGGAAAACTAAAATAATTGTCAAACAAAAATACATGATTACTTTTAGTTTAAAAGTACAACAATTAAATAACTTATTAACTTATACTAAAAATAATACATAAAAATTTGACTAAGATATTCAAACCCAAATAAAAGAGATAGGTATCGTCCCATTCGTGACTGACTCTGTCATTAGCAAAACCAAAATAATTGTCAAACAAGAATACATGATGACTTTTAGTTTAAAAGTTATTGTATATGTAATAAAAGTTTACGGTTAAAAATTACAATCAGACAGATGTAGTGTTAATCAAGAGCAACACCATGGCTATTGTGTTAATCAAGAGCAACCACATGGTTTCTTGGATCAAAAGTCATGGTTTCCTTGATCCGCGCATACAACACAAACTTCTCCTTCACACCTATGGGTGTCTCATTAGACGAAACAATTGCTAATATGAGAGATGGCATATATACGTTCGGAACATATTCGGGAATATACCACAAAATCGACCAGTTAGTACTACGGGATGGCAAACCCATCCCACACGCCATTCTTTATTTTTTATAGCTTCATTTAGAGTATTTAGCTATTTTTTTCAGAGACTAAAATCTTGTCTTCTGATTCAAGTTTTCAGTATTCTCCCGCATCAATTTTTATTTTTTATTTGTGCTTTCAATAATAAAGAACTTCCACCAAAATAATTGTCACACAAGAATAAATGATGACTTTCAGTTTAAAATTATTATATATGTAATAAAAGTTTATGGGTGCAGCCCCATCGTAACGTGCGGGTTCCTGCTAGTAATAATTAATATACGGATGATGCATATATTATACATGTTGTAATAAATATACGTAATGTTTGTATATTTATCGATAGCCTTTATAATCATTTGTATAATGATGATCAATTATTAATTATCCTAAGCCCAATAACATATATGTCTTTGATGGGCGGACTTATCATTAGATGGGCCTTATTAGGGTGTCCCCTGGGTGTATATAAATAAGGACAGATTACTGGGGATTAAGGGTTACACAACATTATTATCATAACACCATTAAAGTTTTCGACCCCCTTTCTTTATAACCGATTCTTCACCAAGAATCATAATCCATCATAACTGCATACCCTAAAGGGAATCCGATCATACTGACAAGGATGTCGTCTTCCAAGAGAAACGACAATAAACATTACTAGGTTGTTTTCTCTATTAAAATCTATGGATATTCCAAATGTTAGACCTTAAGCATGCTGAATTCATTAAGATCTCTAGCGTAAGTGGGAGCAGTAAAAGTCCTTATTATGACTTTTCGGAAGTACAAGATGCGGGGAGAGACTCGTTAGAATTCGAGACTCATTAAATTTAAGTCTGAATTTAACTTCGATTATTCCTCTTGTACACCTTATTGCACAAACTCTTACAAACTTAGAAACTAATATTGCTCCTTATATTCCTGAAAATAAAAACACATAACTAAAGTTAAGTTTGTATCATAATAAACCCAATGTTCAACTCAGGAGGTCATCTAGGTCTAAAAGCCCATTAACTTTGATGATTATGTAACCTACCTGACTAACACAAAATGGATGTTCGGAAAGTTTACCGATCCTACCTTATCTAATTAAATCATTAGCATCAATCAATCTTTTAAATGGAATAAAACTATTATTAGCAAAAACTTGATTCCAGAATTTAGAATAATGTTTGGGATTTGGTAGAATTACCTAAAGGTATTCATAATTAAACTAGATCCGAATGGGGACGTTATAAATAAGATTGATTGTAAAAGATTATACTTAAGGGGAATTAAATTATCAAAGAATCTCCTTATCTATGTACAAAAGATTTATTTGAGGATCATTACCGTCCTAGTAGCTCATAATAACTGAGATCCACATTAGATGGACATTAAAACAACTTTCCATAACAATGACCTACATGTTCATTAAACTACCTGAAAGTTCTAAACGGAAGGTCAAGAACACTCAGTCTGTAAGTCAATAAGATCCATGTATGGGTTGATGTAAGCATAAATGTGTTGGAATCATAATGAAATTCTCTTCATCAAGAACTAAGTGGATTAAAGAACCTACCTCAAGATGAGTGGGAGCAACTAATGAAAACTTGTCCTTACATAAATGACGCCTCTCTTGACAAGTATATGTTACCCAAGTCAAAGCATTGTTCATGCATAATTTTGACATGATGAATTTCAGGGATTCCTCTTACGTGATAGGAATAAAAAATATACCGAGATAGACCGAACGGGATATTAGTTTCATCCCATAAGTTTTACTCTAAGCAGGTCCTTAAGTATGTAACATACAACATTGCTCTCTTTTAGAGGATAATAGGATAAATGAGATTATTACCTTATGCTTCATTAATTAGAAGACTTATGTAAATTTAAGTCTCTGCTTGTTTATGATATTGTTCGTATTGCTTAAAACTAGACTTGTCTAGATTGATGAAAAGCATCTAATGGAACATTATAATATCTTTAAGAAACAAGAGACTATAATCTATAGAAAAAGTGAGAACCTAAAGTGATTAACTACTCTTATTCTAACTTTGTTATATTCAAAGGAAATCAAGTGTTAATTTTGGGGTATATTATAACGTCAGCAGACATAACTATCTTATGGAGGAGTCATAAGGATCTTTTAACAACAACCTAAGTTATCATGACATAATGTGTTGCTGATCACAACAGAATGATCATTAAATGTTGTTGGTAAATTTATCAGTTGACTCATAACTTATCAACTCCATTTAAATACTATGTTGAAGACTTGCTGTGATAAAGTCAGCTGCCCTAATTTCTCGAACAATAACAATTTGAGAAGAGCTGCATTAGAGTTTGATACGAAATTATTGTTCGCTTATTTTAAGAACAAGTAGAGGAAATTAGAATTTTGTATCGAATGCATTTATGATATGCTTATGGAACCAATAACTAAAGGTCTATTACCCATAAGTCTCACTAAGGGTCAAATAAGAGAAAAGAGTTTTACTAATGACCATGTACAATAGCATATCTTACTATGAATGACTCGTGACTAATGACTAATGATTAATTTTCCTCAATTTGATTGGTTTGTCTATTAATATGTTAAGCTAGCATAATGACATAAAGACAATAATGTAACAAATCAACAACTAAGGGCATAACGTAAATTGATCATAACGTTAAGTTTTAAATTTGATTGTAGTATGACTAATGGGGGTCCTAAGTCGAATATAGACTTAACGACTGTATTTCTCTGCTACATTTTGGGTTTAGAACTAAAATGAGTATAAATCTCTCGAGACTAACGTAATGTTCATAACAAATGATTACTCGGCTAACTGGGAGAATGTTGGAATAAATATACGTAACGTTTGTATATTTGTCGATAGCCTTTATAATCATTTGTATAATGATGGTCAATTATTAATTATCCTAAGCCCAATAACAGATATGTCTTTGATGGCCGGACTTATCATTAGATGGGCCTTATTAGGGTGTCCCCTGAGTATATATAAATAAGGAGAGATTACTAGGGATTAAGGGTTACACAACATTATTATCGTAACACCATTAATGTTTTCGACCGCCCTCTCTCTATAACCGATTCTTCACCAAGAATCATAATCTATCATAATTGCATACCCTACAACATCAAGATCATGCCTCACGAACCTCTCAGGTATTATTATTAATATTCCTGTTATATTTTCTATTTACATACAATCAAAACTGATCAACAATATAAACTAATTTATTCATATTTTCAAAAGGAAAAATATATAACAGTGAACTACATATGTGTATTTATATGTAGATGCAATATATAACTTACACATATCTTGGTTCTAGACACATAAACGAAACTTATAAATGTTCCTTGTTTTTAATTTCATGAGAGATGAATAAAACGCCTATAAGCATTTTCTATATTTAAATTTTTTTCAAGATTAATAAAAACGAATAACTTATTTTGCTATACGTGTTCTCATAAAAAAATTGTGTTATACATAAAACCATCCCATTTATACAAAAAATTAAGTTCAATTTTTCCTTTTTTAAAAGGAAGTTCAATTCTATTACAGTAGTTTGATTCGAATATTCAACACCGACTTTTTTTTATTGGAGCTAGTTATAGTGAAAAGGACATGGTAATTTTCATTATGGAGCAAGCTAAAAAGTAAGGGCCATCATTTTAAAAAGAATGGCAGTGAAAGGAATGATTTAATTGCTTTTGGTAGCCTGGTGCAAGTTTCATTTCATAACTTTCATATATCAAGCACACCAATATCTTGAGGTAGGGACGGCGACTTTATTATTTTTACTTAACAAGGACGTCCGCAGAATCGTAACATTTGATTTTAAATATGATACTGCAGAATCGTAAATATAATTTTAAATATGATACTGCAGAATCGTAAATATAATGTATACATTTTAATACTACAATATCCTTTTTTACCTAATGGGATCTGAAATGCACAGAACAATAGAAAATTGTCCTTGAGTTACCACAGCTCTTACAAAAAAAAAAAAAAAAAAAAAAAAAAAGCAACTTGAAAATCAGATTCTCCATCCTAATACATAATCTTTCTCCCTATCTCTCTCTAAAATCAAAAGATAACTCACACTCTGTCACAGACCCATTCACTATTCCTTAACTTCTTCCTTCCTTAAACTTTACAACCTTAAAACACATGCCATGCTTGAAAACTTAAATTCTCTTCCTTAAAAATTTCTTGTATTTGGTTTTGATCAGTAGTTTAAAGTGTTTTTTTACATCCAGTAGAATATTTTGATCATTTATTTATAAATTAAAGGACCTATCTTTTCTCTCTCTACAGGTCTATAACCGTCACCACGTAACAACCACCGACGCCACCACCACAGCCAACACCCGGACGCCTCACTGTCACCCGCCACGCGCCACCGCCACATCTTTCGCACGGCGTCGCTTGGACTTTATTTCTCTACTCACCCGCCACGCGCCACCACCACCATCGCCACTCCTTCTCACTCCAAAAACCTGACCGTGGCCGCCTCCACTCTTCCCTCTCTAAACAGCCAGCCAACACCACCAAGCCAGACGGCCAGACGCAAACATCACCAACAAAGCCTCAAATGTACTCATCAGCATCATCCAACAAAATGAAAACATCATAGGAAACAACGCTTCCATAACCTTAAATCTTAGAGAGAGAAAGAACTCTTTAGAGAGAAGGTATAGAGATGAAGGCACTTATCTGAGATAGAGGGACACTCACACGCCATTTGCTTTTTAATATATAACAAATGGAAAAACCCTTATAGACATAAGAAATTACAAACATGCCACTCCTCAAAACTTTTTTGGAATGTGTGCCACTCTTGCAATAGTGCTGATATGTGAGTGCCACCGACACTCCTAAATATAGTGGATATAATTAGTGTAGGTTTTGTAGAACGGCAATTACTTTGTGTAGATAACAATTACTTTTGAATTCTTCCTAGGAATGATTCTGAAAATCTTTTGAAAGTGATTCAACTAAAATGTTGTATCCTGGCCAAGGCCAATGATTTAAATTTTTAACTAATACCATTGACAATATTTGATGAAGTGAAAGGATAAAGAGTGTAGGTGATGCTTTTCACATATCACGTCTAAAAATAGCACATCATACTTTATTTATTAAATGCAAATAACATGCGTATGTTTTTTTAACTTAATCTAGAAAATAAAAAAATTACTAATGTAACATGAGTAAAAGATAAGGTGATTTTATATCCAGCTATCCGTTTTATTTTAATAAAATTTTATTTTACAAATTAAATATAAATTACAAAATCATATTTTATAGATCTACAATTAAATAACAATTATTTAATTAATCAAAAACAGAAGCATGATTTTATTTATAATAACGAATAATATCTCAAACTAGTAACAGTTCAAACAAATAATTACATAAACACAAACCATAGGGTGTTTAGAAATCATACCAGTGATGAAAAACCGAAAATGGGACACCATGAATCAATGAATGTCCCGCCAATAGACATGATAACAAAATCACCAACATTCCAAATCAACTCCTTGAACCGAATCAATGCAACATGATGGTGGCACAAAATGGTTGATGGCCAAATACGACAGGAGTGGCTCACGGTGGCGAGACGCCATGGTGGTGGCAGTGGCCATGGTTGCGGCACAAGGAGGGTGGCGACCAAGGTGGGTGGTTGTGGTAGCTAAGGTTTTGTTAAAACTCTTTTTGACAATTTTTAGGAGGCTTAGATACAGGGATTGTAATTATGATTGTTTATATAGAAACCTTAATTACCTTATAGACACTAAAGTCTTGACTACTTCTCTAAGTTGTTGACCTTTGTGAATAATAATTAATTAGAACTACACCCTTGATTTATTTTAATTAATCCTTATTGTTTAACTGATTAAACAAACAATCAGTTATATATTTTATTATCTAATAATAAAACTTATATCATTTAACGCTTAAATGATTAAGTTAGTTTACACATTCCCGTTTATTATCCAATAATAATCATTCCTTATTTAACGCCTTAAATGAATAACCAACCTTTAATTATTCCAAATAATTATCCACGGTTTCGTTAATCATTTCTTTAAACAACTAAATCGTGATTATTCAAAACAATCAATTAAGTTAATTATTTTTTAAATATTTATCATTGCTATTTATTTTGCCTTTTGTGATATATAATATTTAACTATCAAATATTATTCATTGTTTGTTGTCCATGGTGTAACTATTTGGATCGTACTCTGATAGTTACATTAAATAATCGATGACCGGACGCCTAGTTTCAACATGGGTATTATTCAATAAAGATGATGAAAATCATTTACATTGTACTCACAGGTGGCACAGTGTTCATCTTTGGGTAGTTGAAACCATCGTGTACAAATTTATAATAATGCAAATGCAATCCAGTCCTCATCGTCGTTGGGTACTCACAAGTCTCATGCCACTTACGAGACCCAAAAATACTTTATATTGAAACCTGTAACACCCCAACCGATGGCGGAATCATCGAGGTGCCACGTAGTGACGATTGTTCAAAAGCTCATGGTACTAAAATGTAAATATTATTGAATAATCCAAAATTGTCTTACATGGAAATGGAAATTACAAAGTCTTAAATGAAATGTAAATAACGAAATAACTGATTAAAATAATGCACTAAGTATCTCTTGTTAAAGCACTAGATCAAACTGCACCTGAAACATGTACAAAATAGATTTGGTCAACATATGAAATGTTGGTGAGCATTCCTAGATTTGATATATATAGTAGGTTAAAAAGTTATACAATTCAAGTGCAAGCTACAGTGCAAATATGTAAACCATGTATCATACAAATGAGCGAAATCAACCCTGTGACTGTATAATGTACTGTATGAACTGTAGTGTACTCAACCAATAAATGGATGATAACTTAACAATGGCCACGGATTCTCCGATGAAAAAGGGGGAGAATCAACCTAGGCGGGTTGTCAATCCAAATAGCGCTATCCAATGTTAAGGTCGGCTTGTACCATGTTAATGATTTCACTAAGTACAAATGTAATCCACATGTATTGTCTAAGCATAAAGCACGTTGTAAGCAATGCACATAGTACTAGAATTGTATTGTAAAAATGTAAACTTGTATTTGAAATTGTAATAGCGTACATGTAACACCCCAAAAATGAATAAAAGCAAAAAGGGGATAGGAATACTCACAGTTCACGTAATAACTTGAAATTGGACTTGGACAACGAAATATGAATTGAGATTACTCCCAAATGATCAACCTAAAGTATTCGATAATGTGTAAGAGAAATAACTCTAGGATACATGTATTTCTAGGGCTTCGAATTGGGGATAAACGTTTATTTGATTAATAAACAAATTGTTTATTAAATATAAGAAATTTAGTGAATAAATAAACAAAAGTCTTTTTGTAAAATTCTTAAGTTGAATATAATCATAACATAAGGTTTTGAGTATGAAAATAATTTTTATAAAATTATTTTCTTGAAAATAGAATATTTAATCAAATTATTTCAAATTGTCAAAATATGATTTTAATATCTAAAAATATTAAAATCAAAGAATTTCTGAATCAAAAATTGTAATTCAGTTCTAGATAGTTAGAAATAATTTGTGTAAAATTTTGGTACAAAAATATTGAAAAATGAATTTATTATGAATTATTTACGATTAAAACTAACAAAAATTGATTAAAAATATTAAATAAATGATTTTTCAGAAATAAAAATCATTTCTGAAAAGCTCAATGTTATACAAACTCGGGATAATTTTTGTGGAAATTAATAAGATCGTTTTGATATTTTAATGGATTTTTATAAATAAAATAGAATAAACTTGATTTATTTATTATATAAATTAAATAAATAAATTTCTGAAAACTAAAAATTGTAGTTTGAACATTTACATCAGATTAATATAAGATAATTTTTGTAGAATTTATAAAAGGGTTTTGGTATTTTAAAATGAATTTATGAATTATAAGTAATATATATATATAGATTTGATATAACATAAAAAAAAGAACAAAGACTTGTGGCAGCTGGGTTTTGAACCCGCGTCTGCTGGGAATCCCAACATCAACACAACCACTTGGTCTAGACCTGTGGTTGTGTTAAGATTCAATTTGTTTAATATATAACATATATAGAAATTCAATGTTCTTCCCCAAATCATATGATTCGAGCCCTAGGTTTCTTAATCGATCAAATTACACAATGTTAATCTAATTAATCATAGGGGAAACACTGGGTAGATGCCGATGATCAAAACCCATCAAAAACATTTCACTTACAAAGTTGTTTCGAGCTCGATTGGTCAGTCAACGTGAAAAGTCAATCGCACGATTTTAAAACACGAACAGAGAATAATTGAGAATAATTGGGGATTGAGAGAGATGTATTGGCGAGTTGTGAAGGTTTGGAGATGTTCAATTTATAGTAGTTTGGTCTGGATCCTTGAATTGGTAAGTTTGACTCGGTTTGAATGGTCACGCGTATAATGGTTAAAATTGGTATGAATTGATGTTGTTAATACGCGTATAAGGCTAGTGACAGGCCGATAATCATGATTCCAAGTCAAATCACACGTAAATCTCGCTAATTGATCGGTCAAAATAAGAAAACGAAAAAAAGAAAAAAAAAAAATAAATAGATAATTATACCTGCTACTGCTGTTCGCTGAAGAAGAAAGGGCAAAAAGGAAATGTCATTTGGTTGTATATATATATTAATGAGTTGGAGTAAAAACAAGATAAGGCTTGCAGCTCAGTTGGTTGGCGCGTGTGGGTCTGTCCTGCCTTGCCCGGGTTCGATTCCAGGCAAAGGCATTCTCTTTTTTTTTTTTTTTAAACAGATACAAAAGGGGAGGGGGGTTTGGGCTTGATGCTTGGGCTGCAGAGCTATTGGGCCGGATGGTTGTCTGGTGGGCCGGATCAGAATTAAATAAAGGGTTTGGGCTTAAGGTTGTGGGGTAGACTTGTCTAAGGGTGTTGGGTTGAGATTAACATTGCAACAATTTGTATATTTATTATTATTATTATTATTATTATTATTATTATAAAATATATATATATATATATTATATATATATATATAATATATATATAATGAAAAAGTGACGGATGTCACAGCATCCCCTACTTTTAGAAACTTCGTCCCGAAGTTAATAGTAACATAGGGTTATGGATGCTAGGGTAAAATTAAGATAACTGTGGTTTGGAAATTTCGAATGATTTGGGTAAAAGGTTTGATAGGTGTGAGTCAAGGATTGGATTAGGTTCGTCTCGAAAGGGTAAAGAGAGTAAGAATCTAGTAAATCACTACTTCAAGTTTTAGGACTCTAAAATAAATGCATGAATTGATTGACTATAAAAAGACTAGATGAACTATCAAGTAAACAGAGTTTGTTCCTGGTCCGACTTCCAGTCTCATTTTCAATGCATCATTAGTGTTTGTATACAGGGTGTACCGCAGCTAACCCACCACACCTTTGATACCTTGAAAACGTACTGGATGCCTACCAAAAACTCTAATGGAATTTCACACTACCCTATCGTACCTGTAGATTCATGATTTCGTTCCGGACCGGAATCATCAATTTACCTTACATTAGGGTTTTGTGTCCTTCTATGACCCCACCGATTGTTGAGCAGGTTTGATAGCCTCCACCAGCCGTGGAGTAGGTTGTAGGGCCTCTCCCGACTGTTTGAAAAGGCATAGCGACCTCTACCAATCGTTGGGTATGTTCGATAGCCCCCACCAGTCGTGGAGTAGGTTGTAGGGCCTCTCCCGACTGTTGAAAAAGGCATGATGATCTCTATTAAGTGCAGCAATTATTATTCACATAGATTGCAAATTGATAGCATGTTTATGCAAGCAAGTTTGTAAGTACTATAACCATTAAGTGTAAGTGTTATCATGAATAATTAAATGTTTACGAGTATCATGAATAATTAGATGTTCAATGAATAGTCAAGTTAAAGGAAAAATCAAGTTTCATATAATAAGCAATGATGTTTTCTTAGAAAGGCTCTGTAAGATCAAGCATCAAATCCAAAGGTTTCAATAAAATGTAAGGTAGAGTCTGAAACTTATATGATATAAAAAAAAAAAAATAAATAAAAAAAATAAACGTAATCGAATATGATAAATTTTCAATCTGTGTACGTACACAATAGTATGCAAGGAAATTTCTAGATGTTGTATGCCTATGAGTATGATAATAAGATCAAGAAAATGAAAACACGAGTATCATGAATAATTAAATGTCCAGTGAATAGTCAAATTAAGGGAAATCAAGTTTCACAAACAATGATGTTTTGGAAAGAATATCATGTAGAATCAAGTATCAGGTTTTTAGTAGTTTGATTATCATGGGTAACTAGCTCACGTGTGAGAAGGTGAAGGATATGAATTTAGTTCTTGAGAGGATGATGAAAAATCTTGAAGCAGAATAAAGGTTGTGAGAGATGGTGAATGTGAAGATAGTTGATAAAGAGTTTATTTTATAGTAAGGAGATTATATAGTAGTGTAAATTTTGGGATTTGGATCAAAGGTTATAATCAAGTGTATAAGAAAACATGATTGTGGTGTATGCCAAATATTGTAAAAATTTGGACAAGTTGAAAATGAGTGAGTGTTGATGGAGAATCTAGAGACTAAATATTATTCCAAAAAAAAATAAATATTTTCAAAATTGGTTTTGTACATAAGGCAAAAGTTGTTAAATAGTACAAGCTAAGTAGGCTTTATAATAGTTTAAAACATTATATAGAAAATCGTTTGTTACGTCAATAATTAATCAATTGAATTTAAGTTCGAGGAAAATATGTACTTTGTAAAGTTGCTAGGTAATACAACTAGTTTTTAGAATTCTTTAGTTTGTGCTAAAGTATGAGGTTATAGTTTTTTTAAAATAAATAACATGTGGAGAAAAGAAATAATATGATTTGGGTAGGGTGTTGAATATTTAAAAGTGGCTAAGAGGGTAAGGTGAAGTGTGATTGTGAAATCTATAGATGGTTATGAAAGTATGAATTTGTAAGCAATATATGAAAATCATGAAATACAAAATATTGTATATGAACCGAGAGAATATTATTGAAAAAAAAGCTTGCATAAAATGCTTGGAGTGCTCTTGTCTAGCTGTAAAGCCCAACAAGAACGTTGACTTTTCAAAGGAATTGAACCCAATGGTGATCAAAGAAGACGTGCTTTAGCCTATAAGTGGACACTCACTCCAGGAATCCCCAGGTAAGCATAACAGGTCCGTAAATGGATTTATGCGCTATGCTTGCCTATGCCAGAAAACCCAGTGTACAGGCGTCCACCCTTCCAGATTGCACGTGTCCTTATCACACTCATTAAAGTTCAACAACTTTGAAGGAACAAAAGTAAGAGTAGGCATTATGCCTAAGAGTGTCTTCATGAAAGGTACTGTCTCTGTTCCATACTGATGTAGTCCTTCCACTCCATGCAGGACACCGTCTCTATGCACCATGATGAAAGATGAGGAGAAGAAGGGAGAGATAGAAGAAGGAAAGTAGAGGAAAATGAGGGGTAGGGTAATTCAGGAAATATTATGCATGAAAGTTGAAGTTCGGTTATAGTCTAGGCCATTTTATCTAATAACCTAGTTCCCTATAACCATGGCTCTGATACCAATCTGTAACACCCCAACCGATGGCGGAATCATCGAGGTGCCACGTAGTGACGATTGTTCAAAAGCTCATGGTACTAAAATGTAAATATTATTGAATAATCCAAAATTGTCTTACATGGAAATGGAAATTACAAAGTCTTAAATGAAATGTAAATAACGAAATAACTGATTAAAATAATGCACTAAGTATCTCTTGTTAAAGCACTAGATCAAACTGCACCTGAAACATGTACAAAATAGATTTGGTCAACATATGAAATGTTGGTGAGCATTCCTAGATTTGATATATATAGTAGGTTAAAAAGTTATACAATTCAAGTGCAAGCTACAGTGCAAATATGTAAACCATGTATCATACAAATGAGCGAAATCAACCCTGTGACTGTATAATGTACTGTATGAACTGTAGTGTACTCAACCAATAAATGGATGATAACTTAACAATGGCCACGGATTCTCCGATGAAAAAGGGGGAGAATCAACCTAGGCGGGTTGTCAATCCAAATAGCGCTATCCAATGTTAAGGTCGGCTTGTACCATGTTAATGATTTCACTAAGTACAAATGTAATCCACATGTATTGTCTAAGCATAAAGCACGTTGTAAGCAATGCACATAGTACTAGAATTGTATTGTAAAAATGTAAACTTGTATTTGAAATTGTAATAGCGTACATGTAACACCCCAAAAATGAATAAAAGCAAAAAGGGGATAGGAATACTCACAGTTCACGTAATAACTTGAAATTGGACTTGGACAACGAAATATGAATTGAGATTACTCCCAAATGATCAACCTAAAGTATTCGATAATGTGTAAGAGAAATAACTCTAGGATACATGTATTTCTAGGGCTTCGAATTGGGGATAAACGTTTATTTGATTAATAAACAAATTGTTTATTAAATATAAGAAATTTAGTGAATAAATAAACAAAAGTCTTTTTGTAAAATTCTTAAGTTGAATATAATCATAACATAAGGTTTTGAGTATGAAAATAATTTTTATAAAATTATTTTCTTGAAAATAGAATATTTAATCAAATTATTTCAAATTGTCAAAATATGATTTTAATATCTAAAAATATTAAAATCAAAGAATTTCTGAATCAAAAATTGTAATTCAGTTCTAGATAGTTAGAAATAATTTGTGTAAAATTTTGGTACAAAAATATTGAAAAATGAATTTATTATGAATTATTTACGATTAAAACTAACAAAAATTGATTAAAAATATTAAATAAATGATTTTTCAGAAATAAAAATCATTTCTGAAAAGCTCAATGTTATACAAACTCGGGATAATTTTTGTGGAAATTAATAAGATCGTTTTGATATTTTAATGGATTTTTATAAATAAAATAGAATAAACTTGATTTATTTATTATATAAATTAAATAAATAAATTTCTGAAAACTAAAAATTGTAGTTTGAACATTTACATCAGATTAATATAAGATAATTTTTGTAGAATTTATAAAAGGGTTTTGGTATTTTAAAATGAATTTATGAATTATAAGTAATATATATATATAGATTTGATATAACATAAAAAAAAGAACAAAGACTTGTGGCAGCTGGGTTTTGAACCCGCGTCTGCTGGGAATCCCAACATCAACACAACCACTTGGTCTAGACCTGTGGTTGTGTTAAGATTCAATTTGTTTAATATATAACATATATAGAAATTCAATGTTCTTCCCCAAATCATATGATTCGAGCCCTAGGTTTCTTAATCGATCAAATTACACAATGTTAATCTAATTAATCATAGGGGAAACACTGGGTAGATGCCGATGATCAAAACCCATCAAAAACATTTCACTTACAAAGTTGTTTCGAGCTCGATTGGTCAGTCAACGTGAAAAGTCAATCGCACGATTTTAAAACACGAACAGAGAATAATTGAGAATAATTGGGGATTGAGAGAGATGTATTGGCGAGTTGTGAAGGTTTGGAGATGTTCAATTTATAGTAGTTTGGTCTGGATCCTTGAATTGGTAAGTTTGACTCGGTTTGAATGGTCACGCGTATAATGGTTAAAATTGGTATGAATTGATGTTGTTAATACGCGTATAAGGCTAGTGACAGGCCGATAATCATGATTCCAAGTCAAATCACACGTAAATCTCGCTAATTGATCGGTCAAAATAAGAAAACGAAAAAAAGAAAAAAAAAAAATAAATAGATAATTATACCTGCTACTGCTGTTCGCTGAAGAAGAAAGGGCAAAAAGGAAATGTCATTTGGTTGTATATATATATTAATGAGTTGGAGTAAAAACAAGATAAGGCTTGCAGCTCAGTTGGTTGGCGCGTGTGGGTCTGTCCTGCCTTGCCCGGGTTCGATTCCAGGCAAAGGCATTCTCTTTTTTTTTTTTTTAAACAGATACAAAAGGGGAGGGGGGTTTGGGCTTGATGCTTGGGCTGCAGAGCTATTGGGCCGGATGGTTGTCTGGTGGGCCGGATCAGAATTAAATAAAGGGTTTGGGCTTAAGGTTGTGGGGTAGACTTGTCTAAGGGTGTTGGGTTGAGATTAACATTGCAACAATTTGTATATTTATTATTATTATTATTATTATTATTATTATAAAATATATATATATATATATTATATATATATATATAATATATATATAATGAAAAAGTGACGGATGTCACAAAACCAAGTCAGTTTCAATACAAATTTATATTAGAATGGTTGTAAAAAAACAGACAGCATTGTGTAATTATTATTTTTTAGTTAAGGAGTACAAGTTATTACCAAATAATCAATTGAGATGCTTAGGGATTGTTTGTTTTAGATTTTGATCGGATAAATGTCTGAATCGGTCAAACATAGTTGATTCAGACTGTTTGTTTCACGAGCAGATCGATGTCTGAATCAGTCAGACATTTGCCTCTGAATGGGTAAACATTATACTGAGTCTGAATGGTTCAGACCTTTTACTGGTTCAGTACTTAATTATTCAAACCTCTTACTGATTTAGCGTTACATATTCAGAAGCTGCCAAACAACCCCTTAATTAATTGTTGACTTAAAAAAAATAAAAAAAATAAGGGTTATTAGAGGCAAGGCAAACATATCGTTGGAAGCTGGAACGTGGGTAGTTTCCTTAAATATTCCGAAAACAAAAAACGAGCAGCCTCATCTTTAGAGAATTTAATTATTATCTTTAGAGAATTTAATTATGTACGCCATCACCCCAATCCCCAAGTGTTCGCTTTTATGCCATTTCTAGGATCTTACACCAAACAAGTTGGATTCTATTCTATCTCAACACTAGTAATTTAATTATTAAAAGTCAGATTTAGATAATATACAACTTGCCTAATTAGATATATATCCGATTATTGTTTAACCTAAGTGATAGAATGGAACCAGTTGGGCTGATCGATATTTAGCAAAGAGAAAGTATAGGATACAAAGTATCCTTCACGTACAAAGAAGAAGAAGCCATTACAAGTTGCCACCTGTCAATTTAACCAAATCATGATTAACCTAATTAAACTCGATTGCAGTTAAAATAAAGGGCAAATCAGACTTTAATTCAGATTCAATTCACGATTAAATTCACGATCGATTAACTTATTTCGATTCACGATCGATTAACGGGTTTCGACAATAATTCATATTCAAATCACGATTAAATTCACGGTCGATTAACTTATTTCGATTCACGATCGATTCAATTGATCCAAAACATGATCAACCATGCTCAAGTGAGATGATAACCACTCTCACCAACAGAGATGTTAAGAACGAGTTTTTGAACCTTGATTTCTCTCATTTGGTTTGCTTGTTTTATTTCTGAAGCCTGCAATACATTTTAATATTTTATTCAACAATATTATTATTTAAAGCAAATAAATGTATTCATGTAATGTTTGATTTGGTTGTAAAAAAAAAGTACCATAGCCGTTGGGGCGGTGGAAGAAGAACCGAACAAGGGAGGGTGGGAATGGGTTTAGATATGCTTGGGTTTTATTATTTATACAAACGCACGTTTGTTTTATTTTTTTAAACATAAACGCACGTTTGTTTCTATTTTTGATGATGTAATTTAGATTTGCTAAAACTTTTGAAACGTGCGTTTAATTTAAACGCACTTTTGGTTTATATAAACGCACGTTTGTTTATTTTTTTTGAAACACACATACATTTTTTTGACAAGTGCGTTTAAAATTTGTGGTTTCAAAGAAACAAATGCACATTATTTACAACATGTGTTTAAACATACGAGCGTGCATTTGTTTTGTTTGTCCCATCAAATAAAGTTTAAACACACGTTATTTTCAATGTGCGTCTAAAATTTACAACGTGCGTTTAAACATATGAACGTGCGTTTAAACGCCTCTGTTTTCGCCAACTTCATCTTCTTTCTCTGCAACTTTTTTTTAACCTAATTTGTATGTTTAATCATACTTATTGAAACAAAATCAAAAGTATTCGACAACTATTACGAGCATTTATTCATAATTGTATGCTTTTGTATGATTATTCGTCTCTATTATAATCCTCTGTTTTTTATTATTTTTAGATTCAAATACTGATCTTACGTTTTCGTTCATTGTAATAGAATGTTTTTTTGTTATTTTGATTGTGTAATCACTCAGAATGTTTAATCGATTTGAAATGATGGAAATTCATGTTTCGAATTAAGCCTGTTGTTTCGATTTGAAAATGTTTTAAACGTTTTTTTCCTAATTTACCCTGGTTTAGATCTGCCGACCATGATTAGGGTTATTAATTACCATCATGTCACCGCCTATAATCTAATGGCTAATAATGCTTCTTACACTTTGTATGTTAAGGTTCTTTATACGTTATCTCTTCCCTTTAGCAAATGACAAGTCTAGAAAACACATATTTAAAGGTTTTGGGTTTAAGTTCTCATATGGTTAAAGAGATTCATTGTTAATAAAAGTAATAAGATGGATACGTATGTTGTATACACAAGCATGTCAAAAAGTTTCGTCATATATTAATTAATCAGGATTTTATCTCAAGTGTTTTAAACCACTTAAAAAAACGAAAAAGTCATAAATATAAAAACTAGCAAGAAACAAGAATACAAGAGAGTAACATCCGCACACACAAATTGTTAACTATTCTTTTGAGGGTGCACAGTTGAAGGAACAACAAAAGAGTAACAAGAATACAAGAGAGTAACATCCAATGTTACTGGTTCCATCTGTTGAAGGAACAACAAAGAACATGAACATCTTTCAAGTTATATCATGAATTATCAAATATTTTTGGTATTAGTAAAACATGAACATACTGCTTTAGTATCTTCATCAATCATAAAGATGTCAAAATTGCGATTGAGTTTAGTAAAAAGACTTGGACCACTAAAAGAAGTAGAAAATGCCTATATACCAAAAACCAAAAGTTATAAGTTGTAGAAAGAGCATACAATAAATTAACAAAAAAAATTATAAATTTATAGCTAAAGTGAAAATCACACTAGGTGTATTTTAAATGCTTCAAACATCCTACATTGCTTTTTAAGAATTACATTATTATGTCCATAATATCATTATATAAGATTGTTTAATACCATTCTTAACCAACATATTAGCAACAAACCATGAATACAGGTCGGGCACAACTGTCCAAACCCATTTAACTATATCTACTTTATGCAACTTGTTGCCCGCCTGCCTACTATCTTAATGTGATTTGCTACTTAGGAAGTGAAAATTTCTACAGTAAAAAAAATTCTCTAGTTAATTTTGATAATGAGCATGAATAAAACATCTGACATACCCACTTTCACTATTGCAAGTAAAGGACTTTAAGCATCTTCTTTCATTAATAATTTCAATTTTTTAAGTGTATTCTCTTCTGAGATAGGATGAACCTATTATATATTAGCCCAAATCATGGATCATCGTCAATCAAGGAAAGTTAACAGAATTTGGAAACCTGTTCAAATGGCTAATTACATGCTATAGTCAATATTTGGTAGTTAATTATTTTATAAATTTCCTTGTATCTATCTCGTGAATATTTTCATTCATTGTAAATACTTGGTCTATAAATGCCAAATACGACATGATTACATTATATTCATATTGACATATATGGCATTTTTAGGCCAAATATTTACAAGGAATGGAAACATTCTCAAGAGAGATACAAGGTGAGTTATAAAAGAAGTAATTACCAAATATTGATTCTAGCATGTAATTAGCCATTTGAACGAGTTTCCAAATTCTGTGAGTTATCCGTGATTGATGATGATCCATGGTTTGTGCTAATATATAAATAGTCTTTGCATTAGACACAGCCTGAAAAACGATTCAACTTAACATGAGACATGAATGACTAATATAAGTTCAAGTTCAAATTTCCAATAAATATACAGCATAAACAGTTCACCTCAACTTCTATTCCGTGTGTTTAATCCTATACACGGTAATAAGATTTCCATTCAAAAGGCTTACATATGTGTTCTTTAAATAATTAGTAGCTGTTTATGGTCCTATTAGATGGCCTAAAACGCACATAAAGTGTTTTTTCCCTTGTCTGTTTGCGCTTTGTGGCCTCTGATAGGTGTCAGTAGCAAGAATCTTTTTTTCTCTCGTGGTTACGATCGGTGGCGTTGTTGCGGCCTATTGTGATTTCATATATGGTTTTAACACACGAATGATAGTGAGGTTGCTTGATCTAGTACTTCGCTACCTTGGGTATTGCAACTGCAAAAAAAAAAAACATATTTTTTAACTAGTACATCATGTTATATTCCGAACACATGCTACACAAACTAATCAACGAAGGGGACATTTATAAATACTAAACATCAGTTTTAGGTTGAAATTAATAATTATCTCTAAACATCATAACTTAAATGTACCACTTAGGAAAAAATAAATATCGCCAACAATGGAAAAGCCTTATTTAACTTGATCAGTAGTCTTGTTCCCATGAAAGCTGAAATAATAACTAAACCAAAGAAAAAAGAAATACAACAACAATACAATTTCTTATTTTGCAATGACAACAACAACATAAAAAAACCCCAATATAAAGCAAAATAACCAGTAGAGCTTACAATTAGTAATGATGCAACCTTGTCAACGTCATAAGCTAACACCTTCAATTAAACGCATAAGATGTTAGTGATCGATAGTGACATCAATAACCGATCGAATAAGACGGAGTGAAAACCTATTCATATGCCGAAGCCTTGGCCCGACCTAATTCTTCTTTTTAATAGAGTACTTAAACAAAGAAAGAGAAGAAAACATAAGTTGCAGGTCTGAAAACGACAAACGGATAAAATAAGAGAAAACAAGGATAAAAAGTATCTTTAACGTGAGAAGTGTAGGAAGCCACCACAGCTTGACACGTGTAAACCCTAGTTAACTCTAACTAACTCAATCCTGGTTGATTAAAAGAGTATTATAGACTTTGCCCTAATTTCCCGTCAAAAAAGCTTATCATCTTCATAATCAAAATCACTAAAATGCACCTCCAGATGCATTCACGATCGATTAACTTATTTCGATTCACGATCGATTCGATTGAGCCAAAACATGAAACGAAAACAACAACAAAAACATAGCCGAATTTTATAATTCAATTAAGATATGAGACATGTAATCTTACGAATAGTTCATTTGTTTCGTTGAAGATACCAGCACCTCCAGATGCAAAACTAACTCCAGTGACCGTCACATTGGTATGATGAAGAAAAAGAGACATAGCGTGCGTCTATAGTGAATCATGTGTTTTAAACGTGTGTTTATGTAAATGAGTATCTGGTGGCATTGTTTTTGTAAGTGCGTTTAAGAATTATTCAAGTGCGTCTATCAATGTCTGGATAAAATCCAAGCATGATCGTTCTTATTTACAAGCATGGTTGTGATCAGGAATGAGCATGGTTATGCTTGGGTGTGTGTCACACTCCGCCAAGGCGGAAACACGGGGATGCGGCCTCGAAAGGTTTTCAAGCACAAGGTACAAGCAACACACATAAATTTATTAAAAAGTACCATCAACGGATGGTCATTGTCACAGAACTTACTTAAAATAGAGTAACATTGTCTGAAAGCAAGTAAATTGTTTGAACAATCATGAAACTACAATATTACGGGATAGACAAAACCCAATCCATTGTGATACCACCCAGTGCTTGCTTGGACCCCTCTCTCAAACCCCCGCTGCTCTCAATTAGTTACCTGAAAAACATGCATGAAAGATTTGTCAATAATAATGTTGGTGAGTTCACAGGTTTGAATGTAACAAGTAAAACAATTGTGTAATTCGTGCATGAACAATCATAGGCTAGCTAAGCGAATGATTAATGTGCAAACCATGAGTCCCGTAACCAAACCTTTTGACTGTTGTGTCTCACGCATTGTACACTAAAGACAATGTATGTATAGTAGAATACTAACACTCTTTTGTATGTGACTGGTTAAAGCGACTAACCGAGAGTGGGGATGTCAACCCAATAGATCTATTAAAGTGTTCCATGGCTTTCGATAGCTAATGATTACAGTAAATGTTGTACGAGGACCAATGAGCTCATGAACCAATGTCTCATGTTCCACATGACAGTCACGATAGAATTAACACACACTTGTAAATTGTACTAGAGTTGAAGCATGTTTATCCCCCCAAAATGTAAAACAATAAAAATGGGGCCGTGAGACTCACCTGATAGTGTCATGTGTGGTCTAGCGAAGCTGTAAATGTGAGATAGCTACCGTCCCGACAATGTTTGCCCTATGATTATTAAGAGCATGGTAAATTGCAAGTTCTTGTTGTTTATCATACAAGTTACTCACCCGACATTTGTGGACCCGAGTATTTGTGTATGTGGGCCATGTTTTTATGCATGTGATGACCTTAAGTGTACTTGTATGGTTCTGGAAACCCCGGTTGTCTTGTAAAATATCATTTATTGTAAACAAAACGGGCCTCAACATGTCGCCATGGGTCCCAAATGGTTTCCAATCTAACACGTGTGGTTGGTTTGTGACAAAACAAGTGTTTTAGCATATGTTTAGACCGTTATAACATGCAAGCTAATGTTAACATATGTTTTAACTTTACTTAACATGTGTTATAATGTGGTAGCCGAATCAACACACATAAAGGGCCTTGAAACCGATTATTTAATAGACTAAACTTAGTCGATTCATGTTTATCAAGGCCTCATCGAGTCACTACAAGATGTGTGCGTGTGTTTTGTGATAAAATTGAGTGTAAACACCATGTTTTATAAACTTTAGTTTCGGGTATAAACCAAGCAAGTTTTTAATCCTAAAAGCCGATTCTTAATTGATTATAACAAGTTGTGATTCAATAACCATTACACAATTGATCCATTTGGTATAAAGGCCGCTTGAATGATGCTTTAAGTGAGCCAAGGTAGCAATGTGATTACATGATAGTTGTATTCATATAAGTGTGACAAAATGTATGATCTATAGGTGTGTGTGGTTGATTATACTTGAATCACAAGTCGGGGTCAGGTGTTAACTAGGCCGAAAGACTAATGGTTTCGAGGAACACAAGGTTTAGACAACATACCTACTCGTGACAATGCGGAGCCGATGGATCTTGGACCTTGATCTTCCTCTAGAGCTTGCCTTGGTGCCTTGATTTGGGGTGTGCTTATCTTGGTCGTTGGGTATCAAAGAAGTGAGGAAAGAATGGTGTGAGTTTGGCAAGTTCTAGTGGCCTTTATATAGAGGTAATTATGGGTACTCAAGTTATCTTGGTTGTGTAACTTTGGAGTGCACATACTAGTTTAGTGTATGTGAGTTGTCCACACTTGTCTTTCGTCGAATGCATGCTCTTGATCCTCCATGGGCTTCGTCCAATTACAATTACTCATGGAAGTGGTATGATGTTTTGTGTAGGGGTGTAAACTAAGCATGTGCATAGTCTAAAAGAGGTAAGTGTAACACCCCAACCGATGGCGAAAACATCAAGGTGTCACGTAGTGACGATTGCTCAATAGCTCATGGTACTAAAGTGTAAATATTGATACATTGATTAAATAGTTTATTACAATGAAATGAGTTACAAAGATACAATGATTCAAACTAACAATCTAAACTGAAATACAATGAATCCAAAATCTATGTATAAATTCCAAAGGCTTAAAAGGCGTCTCAAAAATAACCTGAAACATGTACGAAAATAGTATAGGTCAATACAAAAATGTTTTGGTAAGCATACCCTGTTTTGAATACATATAGCATAAAAATGTTTCGCAATTCATGTGTTGTATATTATTTGCAATTATGTAATAAGTAATATCCGTTCAAAATCAACCCTAAGAATCAAGTATCAAGAATCAAGAATAAGACAGCCACTTTGAAAACCATTTTTTGAGTATAATGAATCACAAGACAATGACCAAGGTCTCACAACAGAGTCACAAGGGGTATATACCATAGTACTATTCATTGAAATGCAGGCCTTCAAAGGTTAATGATTTTGACAAGTCATAGACACATAAATTAACATAAAACAAACACACATGAGAATTGCATTTAGTGAAAGAATAACATTTAGTCATAGACTCATAGTGTACATGAATAGCCCCAAAAGAGTAAAACATGAAAAAGGGGGAAAGACATACTCACATCCGCTAAGCTGAATTATCCTTTAAGCGTTATAAATGTATGTGAGGCGAATCCCAAAGTCTCAACCTAAAGTTTCAAGTTTCCAACATAAGTGTCTAAGCTTAAAAGAGTCTAGGGTTCCTAATCTATGGCATCTAGGGTGTCTAGTCTAAATTTGAGGGTTTTAAGTTTAATATAAGGATGATGCGCCAAACAATTAAATAGTTTATAAGGATCAAAAGACAGGAATCCATGAGGTAAATCGAGAGTATAACTTAGGTTCATATTATGAAATATAAACTAAGTTATATAATAAAAGTCAAGTGAAAGAAATAAATTTAATAAATAATTATATTAATTATTAATGAGGTGTGAAAAAAATAATGAATAACTTGAGTTTACAAACTAAATATTTTATATAAAAGTCATAAATTTGAAATAAATTATAAAATGGTTTAAAAATAAGGTTTTCTATGGAAACTTTATCTACTGACCTAGAAGGTCTGAAAATAATTTTTATAGAAATTTTGTAATTAAAATCGATTTATTATAAAGTTTATATGTTTAAATGTTAATTTACTCCATAAAAATGAGATATCATATAAAGACATTATAAAATAGAGGAAAACTGATGTGAACATGATTCTAACATGATGAAATATTTTTACACAAATTTTTATATTAAAATAATTAAATTTCGATTTTATATGATTTAAATATTATTAAAACCACATAAATTCAAAATAAAATACAAAACACTATTAAAGGTAAAAGTTTCTATGAAAACTCAATCTACTTACTTAAAAAGGCTCACGATAAATTTATAGAGTTTTTGTAACAAAAACCTATTTAGCATGAATATTATTTGTTTTAAAACAAATCTAATAAATAAAATGAGATAACATATATAACCATATCAAAATAGAGAAAAAATGACATGAAATTATTATAACATAATGAAATATGTTTCTACCAATTTTTGTGTTAAATACATTTAATACGATTTTATATGAATTAAACATGATTAAAGCATCATAAAAATAACTAAAAATACTAAACAGCCTCAATAAATTCCGAAATAATTTTTAAAACTTCTAATCATTTATAGGAGCAAGTCTACCAAGTTTCATAATTTTTGTATAAGAAATGAGTGAGTTATGAATTTATAAAGATCTATAAACTTTTAAATCAAAACCCCCAAATAATGTAGAACACCCTAAACCCTAGATTATCCAATTAAAACCCTTAGAGACTATAATTGACAAACTAAATAGAGGGCTATTGATCTATAAATATGAATAAAGTATTATGCAAAAATAATTGGAAAAACTCACAACGTAGCTAGTCCAATTTGTAGAAATAAAACCGAAATAGAACCCAAGATTAAGCTTCCAAATTTGTCAGAAAAAAAAGAACTAATGATTTATGCTTGGACCTTAAACGCGTATGATAACTACTAATCTTGATCAGAAATTAGGGAACTCAAAGCAGAATTATAGATGCAAATTGAAATTGGTGAAACCCGCGACATGAATATAGTTAACAAATGATTTTTTTTCCATATGATAATAAGGCACATATGTGTCTATATATATAAAACCATCCATTAAAACATGATTAATAGTCCTAAATTCCATCAATGAGAGTCAATGGTACTAATGGTTTCAAATGGGGAGTCAATATATAAATACCAAAATGAAATGTTGTATTCATATGAATTTAAATAGTAATATGAAATAAATTAAATACTAATTTCTATGTTTAATGCTATTATATATTTTTGTTTTTAGTCAATATTCGTATTTATGTTGAAAAAACCACAATAATTAGTTTGAACAAACAAAACTTTACTACAAATTTTTTATACGTTTTTAATTGCTATTATTAAAAATAGAATAAATGTTATTAGTAATTCTATTGTTAACGTATCAGTATTTAAAATTTCGGGTGTTACAACACTACCCCAAACGTTACGAAAAAAATATGGTTTATGCGATTTTCAGTTATGCATTATTGTCACTTTAGATCCCCAAAGTTATAATATACTTATTAGAAAAATTTGCGAATGTTACAGTAAGCTAGTGATATGTCCAAGTGATAGGTTTTGTAAGTTGATAGTGATGTTTATGACTTCATGGCCGATTGTTATTTGTGGGCTATTAGGGGTAGAGTTGACTAGTGTATAAGGTGATTGAGATCATTGTCTTGTTGCCTATTTTGGTGAAATACACATGTTCTTGTTTGCTAATAGGGGGCGGCCGAATTGTATGAGTATTGAGATGTCATTGTCATGTGTTGACAACCAAGTCTATGCTTCCACTCCTTAGGAACTAGCGATCGACTTCTAGGCAAGATAGACAAGGTCTTAGTGATAGTTTGGAATGAAAAGGATAGGTGTTCTTGTCTTTTAATGAGCCGATTAGTTGGTATAGGCATAAGTAGGGCTGTAAACGAACCAAACGAACACGAACAAGGCTTTGTTCGTGTTTGTTTGTTAAGGTTTCTTGGACAAACGAACCATTCACGAACACACTAACGAACATAATTCTATGTTTGTGTTTGTTTGTTAAGAAATTCAGTTGTTTGCAAACTGTTCATGAACACGGGCCTTGAACACAAACAAAAAAAAAACAAACATTTAATATGCAACTAACTAAAAAAACATTGTCAATATTAACCGTTAGACAAAGTACATCTACTAAACAATGTCGATAAGTCAAATTGTACTAACTTAGACATAATTATCTAAAATTACTTAGGCATAGGCATGAATACATGGTATTCCTAATTCAAAAGTTCATAATTATCCTAAGTTTTAACTAGTGATCGAACATAAACAAACATACACAAACGGATATAAATAAACGAACGTAAACAAACACATTGCCGAACGTTCACGAACGCAATCGAACAAACGAGACATTTGTTCGTGTTTGTTTGTTTAGTTAATCAAACGGATTTTTTTGTTCGTGTTTGTTCATTTATTAAACAAACGGACACAAACGAACTTCCCGCCAAACGGTTTTCGAACTGTTCACCGAACGTTTGGTTTGTTTACAGCCCTAGGCATAAGAGGAATAGGTGGTTATCTAGGGACATGTAATGGTAAGTAGTTGTTTCCATTTTCTCACAAGCTAGCACCATGTAAGCTTTTAGCCGATTTGTGTGCACAAGGATTTCTAGTTTAGGTAAACATCATAATATGGGAAGTAGAGATAAGCATGGGTAGGGTCTAATTGTGAGCAAGGGTGGGTGTTGACCTTGTGTGCTATAATCGGTTCAATGGAAAAGGAATAAAGGTGTGTCATAGGGTTAACATTTCCATTTTGATGCAAGAAATGGACACACATGGTGTCTTGGTTGGTGTGTTGCGGGCGTAACTTAGAGGTAGGGTAGGAATGTTTGTTGTTTTCCAAATGAAGTGATCAAGTCCCTCTAGGTAAGGTCTATGTATAATCAAATAGGAATAAGGAATGACAAGGGTGTGGCCTAGTATTCAAGTATATAGAGGCGTGTGGATGTGTGTATGTATATATATATATAGTGTCGTGTGTGTGTGTAACCGATCGCATATACACAAGTGTATGTTGGTATAGTGTTGTTGAAAAAGACCATTAATTATTGTGGTTTCCAAAACATTTATAACTTATTATGCACGTATGTTTTAGTTGTAAATGATCGGGTATCGTGCAAACTTGTTATGGATACATGGTGTGCATTAAGACTCGATGACGATATCAACATGTATTGGTACTTATTAGTTGTGTACACATGCCATTTATGTTGATAATTGATAATGTTTGTGATTCGCATACATGTGTTAGTGAGAATGTATCATGTGTTAAGGTGAAATAACCTCATTGAATGCTTGTTGGGTGATTGGTCGGTGTTGTATGCATAAACAGATGATCTTTGTTGAGTTTTCTGAATAACTCTTGCTTCACTAGACTGGGGGGGGGGGGGGGGTATTGTGTGTGCAAAATGTCTAAATATGCACGTATAATGATAATAATAAATGAAATGCCTACGGATGTTGACCTGGATTGTTGACTGTTGTCACAGTGTGGCATGATCGTGCTTATTCACAAGCATGGTTGTGCTTATTTACAAGCATGGTTGTACTTAGGAATGAGCATGGTTATGTTTATATACATGCTTTTAAAGGTGCGTTTAATAAGTATGATTTACAACAATTTGCGTTTGTTTTCAAAAGGAAGTGAATTCAAAGGTGCGTTTAATATTGGTGTGCGTGTGCTTAAATTTTTGTAAGTGCGTTTAAAAGCCCCCATTTTCACGAACTTCGTCTTCTTCGTCTGCAATTTTTTTTAACCTAATTTTTATGTTTAATCATACTTTTTTAAACAAAATCGAAAGTATTTGACAACTATTATGAGTGTTTATTCATAATTGTGTGTTTTTTTGCATGATTAATTGTCCCAATGTAAATCTCTGTTTTTCTAATTTTTTTTTCGTTTTCATTCATTGTAATCGAATGTTTTCTGTTATTTTGATTGTGTAATCATTATGAACGTTTAATCGAACTGAAACAATGAAAAATCAGGGTTCGAATTAGGTCTGTTGTTTCGTTTTGAACATTTTTTAACGTTTTTTTTTCATAATTTACCCGTGGTTAGATACTCCTGACCATGATTAGGGTTGTTAATTACCATCATGTCACCGCCTATAATCTAATGGCTGTGAATGCTTCCTACGCTTCTCACGTTAAGAAGCTTTGTACATTATCTCTTCCCATAAAATAAAAACTAATAAAAAAACAAAACTAATAACCAGATGAAACACTTCTTATCCATAATACCTATAGATGATCGAGTTTGATGAACAATTTCATGGATTTGCGAGAAAGGATGTGAGAATCGAATTGGGTTGTATCAGAAACAGAGGATTTGAGAGCATACGTAAAATTGGCGATGTCAACACATTCACGATATGTGTGGATTGAGGGAGAGAAAAAGGAAAGTGAAAGGATTAATAGATGGAGATTGAGGTATATATAAGTGGAGGATAGATTTGGGTGAACACAAATTGGGAGAAAACGGTTATTGAAATTTTTGAAAAGGTAAAATTGAGAGGGAACGGTTATAGCGTGAAAAAAGGGGCGGGAATGGCTATAGCATAACCGTCAATGAAAACAATAACCGCCTAATTTATATGACATCGCTAAATTTCTTGATCGGACGGATAAGCTCAAACTAAAAACGGTTTTGGAGGGCCGGCGTCAATAGTATTTTAAATGCTTTAAAGATGACATAACATAACATAGATATGACTTGAAGCTAATTAATTAGGGAAATTAATAATGGAACACATTTTCTCTCTATATATAATATATATACACATATTAGAGAGAAATAAAGAGAAAGAAGAGTGTGCTAATATTAATTTGGGTGTACCACTGCCGTTTATCAAAATAGTTCACATGATGGAGTTGACCTCAAGCAAGATGAAATTTGTGCATTCTTACAAAGCACATAAGCTGATAACTGATAAGCACCTTTTAGCACTACTTTTTAAAGATGCATGATTACGTTAATAATTAGTATACTATTTCATACTAGTGAAAGAATGTAACTCTATATGTGTATTTATTTAACGTATATAAATTGAAATTCATATAAGTCACTGAAATATGTTTATAAGAGCATTCACATCTTCTTTACTAAATTTTCTCTATCAAATTACACTAAAAATCATTATTCTATTCTAAAATTTTCTCTCTCCTTTTTAAAATAATAATATTTTTTCATACTTTTATCATTATATTTTATCTCTCCTCACTCACAACCACTTTAAAAAATATTAAAATATTTTTAGGGGTGAACAGTAGTTTTTCAAATACAGGGATGAACAGTGTTTCCACCAAATATTTTCTCTTTCATCTACTCACAACCACTTACACCCACCAAATATCACATTTACAGATTTACTATATAACAATTAGCACAAAAAGAAAAGGAAATCCCAATGGTTAATAAATAAAAGCTCATTCCCTCATATGACTCATTTCTATCAAAAGTGCATGGTCGGAGATAGGGAAATTCCTAATCCTCTTCTCACATATATCTTGTGGGTCCGATCAATAAACCTCAACTTAAAACCTTTTCAAAATTATAAAGAAAAATTCAAGAAAATAAAAACGTCCACACGCACTGAAGCACGCATATACTCAAGCTACACCGTCCTTCCTTTTTCTTTTTCTCTCTCTACACCATATATGTATATATGTGTAAGTACATATCATTTGCAACTATAAAAATCCAAAGTGTGTGTCGTAACTCTAAATATATAACATATACTTACATACATTTATACAGAAAGATACAAACATATTAAGACGCATGATCAAAGGTGGCGTAATTGGCATGGTTAAACCATGCGACGTAGCCAGACCCACGACCCATCTGGCTGCTGAGATGGCACACTGCACCACTATTCATACCAACCATCGAACCAGACAGTTAAGTGTCAAGAGTTCATGGAATAGTGATTCGGGTCAGGCCCGGGTCATGCACCGTGTGGCTAATTTAGATCAGAAGTGGAGAGAGTACCAAGGGATCAAGAACTGGGAAGGTTTGCTTGACCCTTTAGATGATGGTCTCCGCCATGAGATACTACGGTATGGCGATTTCGTCGAAGCGGCTTACCGGTGTTTCGAGTTTGACACGTCATCAATCGACTATGGAATGTGTAAGTATACGAAAAACATAATGTTAGATAGATGTGGATTAGAGGGGAGTGGGTATAAGGTGACTAAAAATTTGCATGCCACGTGTGGGGTTCAGTTGCCAGGTTGGATTGACAGGATGCCGAGCTGGGCAACGAAGAACTCCAGCTGGATTGGTTACGTGGCGGTTTGCGACGATGAGAAGGAAATTGCGCGATTGGGTCGAAGGGACGTGGTGATTGCCTATAGAGGAACTGCCACGTGTCTTGAGTGGGTTGAGAATCTACGTGCAATGTTGACATCATTGCCTGATGATATGACACCTGAAAAGAAAAGAGCAATGGTACAAAAGGGGTTTCTTAGTATGTATACATCATCAACCGCCACGTGTCCAAGTTTACAGGACATGGTGCGTGAAGAGATATCAAGGATCATTGAGAAGTATGGCGACGAGCCCCTTAGTGTGACCGTCACTGGTCATAGCCTTGGTGCAGCACTAGCCACACTCACTGCGTATGACATAACCTCCACATGTAAGCACTCACCAATGGTAACAGTAGTTTCCTTTGGTGGGCCACGTGTGGGAAATCAAAATTTCCGATCACAACTTGAAAATAGCGGGACGCGGATTCTTAGAATCGTGAATTCAACGGATGTGATCACGAAAGTCCCTGGATTCTTGGTCGATATTGGTAGCAACGTTGTGACAAAAAGAAATGTAGGGTTGCAAGGATGGCTACAAAAACAAGTTGATGAAGCTTGCGATTGGTTCGGATATGCTGAAGTAGGCAAAGAACTGCGGGTATGTAGCGAGGCGTCTCCATACCTGACCAAAAGCGACTTTGCCACATGCCATGACCTAAAAACCTATCTCCACTTGGTTGACGGTTTCGTGAGCTCCTCCTGTCCATTCCGAATAACAACAAAAAGACTGTTAACCGAAGTGAAGCAGAACAAGCAAAAAATTTTGGTTAGATGACTAGAAGTAAACGTTTTAGCTAGTGATAATTTCAATGTGATGTTACAAAAGTTGTTTAGTTTTGGTTTTCCACGAAGATAGAAAATAGAGAAACCCTAACTGGTAAATAATTGTTAATTAATACTAATTACTTAATTAGTAAATCTATACAATCTTATAATACATTTCACAAGGACCTCTTAAAATTTAAGTTTTACAAACATAATTGATTAGAGTACAACACACAATGCATATGTTAACTACTTTTTAAGGGCAAATAATTTATACAATACTTATATATTTTTCCCTCAACTTTACTCAACTTTTTTTTTAATTTAAATAACAATTACACTTTTCACCCTTATTTTAACCAACTACCCATACGATTTTTATATGTCCATAATTTTTCTATACGTTAATATATAATATTATTACACCGTATAAATGAACATTTTTCTCTCTTTAATTTGAGTATAGTATTGCTATAGTTTTTTTTTAATTTAAAAATGATATGTTATGGCTAAGTAATAACCGAAACGAAAACAAATAAAAATGAACCAAAATTATCTATACTATATTATGATACATTTCTTATTGACCTCTTAAATTTAAGTTTTACAGTATAATTGCTTAAAGTACAATACACAAAGCACAAGTTAACTAAATGTTGTTTCTCGCAGCAACGCGCGGGCACCTGACTAGTAAGTCATTAATTAGTTTTAGAAACGCATGCATGCACGTCTATTTAGATGAGCTATTTTCTTGGGTCGAAAGTAAACGATTGCCTTGATTAGTTTACTCCCAATAGTTATCACAACATGTAAACATATTTTAGTGCTCGATTAATTAAATAAATAAATAAATACTGTACCAATTATTCTTGATGATTTCATAAAATTCATCAACTGGTGATATTATAAAGTAGATATGATAGAATCTACTTAAGAACGGCTGTAATGGAGCGTTAGAGCATGGAAGAGGGGAAAGCGCCTAAAAATGCCGGGGTACACCACCCCTAGGCATTTTAGGGCTGTTTTTGGTTTGGGATAAGCCTATGGGATCAATTGGTGTATAGACATTTGAAGAAACAATAAGTACACCGGAGATTAAGACTGACCTTCGGGGGGTTAATACTTATGTAACTACAGGTTTAATCCTTTACCCAAACCGTTATGGTAACCCGAGAGTTTGTTAAGGTGAGTGTGATATGTATTGTGTGTGCTACGAACAAGAGATTTAAGTGGTTCGGTCGTTAATGACCTACGTCCACTGTAAGTACACCGGAATATTATTACTAACAAGAGAGAGTTACAAGTAGAGAGTATATTGGTGATGGCTGTATTTGTGAATGAATACATGAGTTGTATCTGGTGCTATTTATAGGCTTAGTAGTGGGCTGCATGGAGAGGCCCACAAGTGACACCATTGGCTTGGGCCCAACCGGGGCCCAAGCCCATGGTCCTTCTGGAAATGGCGGGAAAGGACGAGGCACTGTTGATGACATCAGGCTACAGTGTGGTCGTTGTTGTAGTTGGACACGTGGCGGCCTTCTGGTGGTGCACAGTAATGTCGTACTTGCTACAGTGTCCAGGCTATCTCTGCTGGCTGATTTGACGTCTGACAGTGGGCGAGGTAATGCCTGCTGGTCGCTGTTCACGACAGCGTGTACAGTGCAGCCGTTCACCTTTTGTACTATCTGCCACATGTCCTTCTTCTGTTGGTGTATGCTCTGACACAGATCCTTATGAATCTTCCTTTTGTCATCCCTTGTACCTCCTCTGACGTGCCAAGGGAATATTCCGCGTGTGGTGGCACGCGCGTATCAGGTATTAGTTGTTGCTTATCATTTGTGCCGGCGCGCGAGGATGTTGATTGCCTGTCCTCGCGCGAGTATGCTCCTGCGCCGTGACCTGGCGCAGGGTTGTTACCTTGCGGGGATAGGGACGCCCTTCAGATTAGGCTCCCTATCCCTTCAAGTCCCCCTAGTCTAGGGCTTCTCCTGCTCGCTGATGAGGAGGTGGAGTGCTAGACTCGAAATATAGAAGTCGCGGATGAAAGCTCATCTGCTTGTGCTGTAGCCTTTGGGGGTATTGTTCTGATTTGAGAAAATTTAGGCGGGAAACGTCTTTCTCCGTTTTTCGTCAAATTTGCGCCGTGAAGGACGTTCTCCGCCCCAACGTTGCAGTGGTTGAGCGGGGAACGTCTTTTGAAAGTTTACGTCAACTTTCCGCTGGGAAGGACGTTCTCCGCCCCAACGTTGCAGTGGTTGGGCGGGGAACGTCTTTTGAAAGTTTACGTCAACTTTCCGCTGAGACATTTACTGCTGCTGGAGTAATTTAATGCGGGTCTGGAGTTGTGATAAATTCTAAATCATTAGCATTGAATTTGTCTCTCATAAATTGGAATAAATACGCCTGGAATTCGAATGATCAATTACTTCTGATGGAAGTTTAGTGGTTGCTGACGTGTCAGTGACTGTCTGGTTGTACAGACTGATACACGTCCCATCGTGGTTGCAGTTATCAATATATCGTCTGTGTCAGGAGCGTGGGGTTTCACGCGTCTGACGTTCTGTCTTCATGGTTGAGATTGTGCCACGTGTCGATGGGCACGTGCCGTCTGTCAGGCGCGTGAGTTGCCACGTGCTTGAATGGTTGATATTGTGAGATCTGTCGACACGTGTCGACCATCCGGCGCCTGTGTAGTGTATAACTGTCATACACTATCATCCAGGCCGCTCGTTTTTGTTGCGGACACGTGTCATCATCTCGTGCATAGAATTTGAAAAGTTGTGACGGTTTACGCTTCCCAGGTGGGTCCCTCTGTCATTAATGCGATGAGTATATAAGGATTAGCAATGTTGCTATGAACGGTTACTTCTCCTATTTCTTTCCTTCTTGCTCTCAATTTCCTCTCAACTTCCGGTCAACTTTTCCTTTGAAGTTTCCGTTTAATCTTCAAAGATCTCTCTGATCTTGAAGATTCATTGTTGAAACTTCAAGTTTCTTCCTTTCTAGAGTGTCTTCTGCTCTTGTTTTCTCTTTGTTAATCATCTCATCAACCGTTCTTTTTCACTTTGCTTGAAGATTCCGGTTGATCTTCAAGTTTTCCGGTGAGATTTCCAGGTTTTTTCTTTTTTAAACTTCCACAATGTCTGACAGTCACAGCATTTCCGGTGAGGTTGTGGGTAGGGAGACGGAGGAGGTGGTGCAGGAGACCACCGTTGAGCATGGCCGAGTGAAGGAGAGGAAACTCATGACCAACACATTCTGTGTTTGGGGTCAGGAGGCCTTTAACCGGTTCTGTGTTATGTATGGGATCCTCCCGGAGTGGGAGCCCATGCTTCCTTCTCCGACCAGCACCGTCTTATCTGCTGGTAGTGACCAGCTGGCCCTTTATGAAGCCCACTTTGCCAAGTGTGGGTTCCGGCTTCCATGCACCCGTTTCCAGATAGATACCATGGTTGCCTATGGCGTCGGGCCTACTCAACTAACCGCCTTCGGGCTTCTGAGGTTAGTTCATTTTGAGGCGTCGTGCCGCGCCTTAGACATTGAACCGACTGTTGAGCGGTTCAATGTGTTTTATTTCATGGCGCGGGATGAAATGTGGTTTTCTTTTAAGCCGCGCCCCAAGGTGCCTCCCATGGCCACCCATACCCCAAAGTCCCTTCACTGGGCAAAGGAGAAGTTCTTCTTCGTGAAGAGGGGGGTCATCCCTGTTAGCCTCCCTTGGAAGATAATAGGGGATGGTCAGCGCGTGGCGGACATGCCTCTGCTTAAAGATTACAAGAAGCAGGATTGGTTCGTTGCCCTTACCGCCAACGCCACTAGGCTGGAGTTCCAGAACCTGACAGAGGGAATCTTTTTCCTTCTGGGGATGAGCCGGAACGACATCCGGGCGGGTAAAGAGCCTTACATCGCGGAGGAGGGTAAGTATTTTATATTAGTTATTATCATTATTGCCTCCCGCGTTCCTTTCCTTATGATGTGTCATTTGCAGGTGTAAGTAAGTTTGAATTCTACGCTGCCCGCTAGGAGAAGGGCATTAAGTGGAGGCCTGTGGCGGAGGGCCAGACCTCGTGCCTGGATGCGTTGGCGGGTCGTTTCTACTATCCTGACCTTTCTGCTGCGCCCAAGCCTTATTGCACAACTGGTGAGTCTCCCAGCCCTTTATTTGATAGTATTTTCGGAGATGATACCGTAGGGAAGACTCCGCCGGTAGGCTCGTCCGCGGAGCGTGGTCGTTGGAAGCACGCGCCGCGGAAGCACAGGTACCGAGCCATGATTACCCTTTCTGACTCGGGTTCTTCCGTTTCAGCAGGAGAAGCTGTGAAAGGGCGTCGGCGGAGGAAGGATGGCCCACCCTCCGAGGATGACGAGGAGGCGGAATCTTCTCAGCTGGAGAAGAGGAAGAGGCCGCGGACCGCTGGCCCGGTAAAGGAGACTCCAGTCGCGCCTGGCGCTGGAGATGGTGAGGGATCGGTTCCTGGTCTGGAGCCAGTTAATGTTCCCAAGGGTCCTCTTGGGAGTGGTGGCGATGGCGGGCCCGTTTTCAGCATGGGCATTGGTGCCGCCCCTGCGCGCCAACCACTCTTCCAAAAGTTACTGAGGAGAAAGACGCCTGGTAAGTTCTTCTTTTTTCCTCCTCTCTCTTCCTTTCTATTTTTATGAGTTGTATTATTATTAACAAGTTATTGTTGATTTGCAGTGGCGCCGAAGATTGTGCCAACTGCACCTTTGTCTCCTTCCGCCGAAGCGGGTGGAAGGGAGGAGGATGCTTTGTGGAGGGAGCAGGAGCTTGCGCGGGAGCAGGCGCAGGCCGATGAAGCCTTGCAAAAGGCTGAGGCTGAGAAGGCCGCTGCTGCCAAGCAAGCGGCAGCCGATGAAGCCCACCGCCGGGCTGAGGCGGAGAAGAAGGCTGCTGCCGATGAAGCCGCAAGAAAGGCTGAGGCAGACAAGAAGGCTGAGGCGGACCGCCTTCGCCTCCAAGAGCAAAGGTTCTTGGAGGAAAAAACCAAGCTGGCGGAGGAGCGCGCTGCGAGGGAGCGCGCCGAAGCTGAGAGCCGGGAAATGGCTCGCGATGAAGGAGGGGATGCCTTCGAGAGGGCTCTGTTCCAGCAGGGCGCCTCTGGGGCTGGTGCGAGCGGCTCGCGTCGGGATCGGCGCGAGTCTTCCAGGGTTGGGGAATCAGCAGGAGTCTATGACGGCTCTTGTTGGTCTGGTGGTGACGCCATCTGGCGCCCTCGCTGGGCAATAAGGGAAAACACATTGTTTTCCAACTCCTTGGCTGCCGAGGAGTTTGTCAGCGAGGTGGTGCCTCCCTATGAGCGCACTCACCAGGATATGTTGAGTCGTGAAGACCTAATAGCCGCCTTGTGCGTTAACCAGGCGACTCAACTATCCATGATGGACTCGCTGCGGCGCCGTGACTCGGTGTTGTGGCGGGACATGGAGCGGGTGGAGGCGGAGAAGGCCAGCCTTGCTGAAAAAGAGGCTGCCTTCCAAGCCGAGATTGCCAAATACCGCCGCCGTGCCCATGACGCGAAGGCCAAGGTTGCCAAACTTGAAGAAGACGCGGTTGCTGACAGGCGCCGTTGGTCAGAATCATGGAAGAAGGCCAACACTGACATCTCCGATCTCAAGGAGCTTCTGTCAGTGGCGCGTGAGGAGCGGCGGACGGCGGTGAAGAGGCTCGAAGAGAAGAGCAAGGCCCTCACGGAGAGGACGGCGAAGTATGTAGAGATGCGCAAGGAGCTCGAGTCTAAGGACGAAGCCCTTGTTGCGGCTACTGAACGCGTCTCTTCGCTGGAGCGGGAGAGGGTCCAGGTCCTCAGTGCGAAGGAGGACCTGGAGCGAGACCTGGATTCTTGTGACCAGGCTCGCCTTGCTGCTGTGAAGGAAGGTGAGGCGGCCAAGTTGCTACTGGATGAAGCTGTCACCGCCCAGTCCCAGATGCAGGACTCCATCAAATGGTTGATGACAGACGGGATGGCTGGGGTAAGTCTTCGCGCTTTCTCTTCTTTTGAGACTTGTCTTTTCCATATGCTAACTTTGTTTCTATGCGCAGGTTTTCAAGAGATTTTGGCAGGAGCCTCTGCTCGGAGACCAGGTTGCCGCCATTGCTGCCAGTGCCCAAGCCTACGGTTATGGCGAGGGCTATGAAGACGGTTTCTTGCATGCGCAAAATAATGGGCGCATCATGGACGCGGAACACTATGGCAAGCCACTGAAGGATGAGTATGAGGCGGAACTCCAAAAGTTCGAGAAGATAGAGTTCCCCATCCTCCAAGTGCTTGCGGACTGCAACAAGAACGCGGATCCACCTGCGGCCCTTAGATATTTTATAGAAACGTCTGATGCGCTGGCGAAAGCTTCTGGTGAGGGGACTTCCGGCGCAGCTGACCAGTGATTAGGCCTTTTAATACTTGTAACTTTTCTTTTCCTTGTGAATATAGAAGGGTTTTTAATTCCCTTTGTTAATGAAACTTTTGTTTGTTATATCGTGTTGTCTCGTCTCTAATTTACTTATTTAACCAAGTCGTCACCCAGTGTGTAAGTAAGAGTTAGAGCGCGCGCTCGGCTAGACAATCCGACGTCTAAGTGTTTAACACTTTCTCGCCTTGAAGATTGTAGCGGAGGCGACTTGTGCCATTGAGTCCGACTTAGGCGCGTGATCGCCTCGCCTTGAAGACCCGTTTACCGCGTTTATGTGGCGCGCTACTCTGTTGTCCGAGTTGCAATGACTCTAGAAGACAAGAGTTGGGGCGCATGTTGTTATGCGGTGTTGTAGGTCCGGCGAGTAAATCCGTCTTGAAGACTACGCTGCTTGAGTAGGCGCCCGACGCGCACGTGGCGCGCCTTGAAGGCATGCCTTGCTAGCGTGTTTGGTCCGACGTGATTTTGCCTAAGTCTTGAAGACCCTGGCGCGGAAAGTACAAGTAGAAACACAGATATAGGAAACGTTTTCATTAATAATATGGCATGTGTAGCCATTTTAAATTACAAATAACAGCGCCGTAACTGAGCGCCGTTCCATGATCTTGGAATAGGGGTGCCATCGAGCCTTTCTAATGCGTAGGCACCTTTCCCGAGCACTTCTTGAATTTTGTAAGGGCCTTCCCAAGTTGGGGCGAGCTTCCCAGGCTTTTCGGCGTTGGAAGCTTCATTGTTGCGGAAGACGTAGTCCCCAATCTTGAAGGTTTGCTCCTTCACATGCTTGTTGTAGTATTGCTCGAGTTGGGTCTTGTAACTTGCTTCTTTTATTGCCGCGAGGTCGCGGCGTTCCTCTAACAGATCGAGGTTCATGCGGAGTTCTTTATCATTGTCGGTTGTGTTTGCCATCAATACCCTTGCCGTGGGGCAAGCTATTTCTGCAGGGATTACCGCCTCGGACCCGTATGTTAGGCTGAACGGGGTTTCGCCATTGCTTGTTTTCGTGAGGGTACGGTAAGCCCATAAGACGTGCGACAACTCGTCTACCCACCCTGTTCGCCTGGTTCCGAGCCTTGTCTTGATGCCTTCAACGATTGTGCGGTTGGCTCTTTCTACCTGACCGTTGCCTTGCGGGTGCGCAACGGATGTGAAGATTTGCGTGACTCCCATTTGAGCCAGCCATTGTTGGAGGGCCTGGTCTTCGAATTGTGTTCCATTGTCACTGACCAGTTGCATCGGTAATCCAAACCGACAGATAATGAACTCCCAGATAAATTTCTTGACATGTGCGTCATCGATCTTTGCCAGAGGTTTCGCTTCGACCCACTTAGTGAAGTCGTCGATAGCGACGACCAAATATTTGACATTACCCGGCGCCGCCGGGAATGGTCCGACTAGGTCAATAGCCCACTTTTGGAAGGGCCAAGCCGCGGTAACTGGTACGAGATTGTTCTTTGGGCGCAAGGTGTTTGGGGCATGGCGCTGGCAGCTGTCACATTTGCGTAACTCGTTAACTGCGTCGACGTGCATGCCAGGCCAGTAATATCCTGCATTCATCAGCTTTGCCACTACCATTCTTGGGCCTGCGTGTAACCCGCACGTTCCTTCATGTATATCTTTAAGAAGAAAGGAGGCTTCTGCCGGGTCAACACAGCGCAAGAGTGGCCCCAAGTAGGAGCGGCGGTACAGGATGTCATCGGTCAGTTGATATTGCAGGGCCTTGTTTTTTATCTTCCGGGCCTCTAGTTTGTCATTGGGCAGAATTCCCGACGATAAAAAGGCTTTGATCGGTGTCATCCATGACGCGTTACCTGTTTGAGTGACATTGACCTGGCGCGCGGGGACCGATGGTTTATCTCGTACTTCGACGCGGACCTCTTTTGCCATGTGCTCAAAAACCGTGGATGCCATTTTGCTGAGCGCGTCGGCGGGTTTGTTCTCGCTGCGCCGGATGTGTTCGACTGTGCATGTGTCGAACTTGCGCATGAGTTGCTTGGCTTGCTCCAGGTATAGAGCCATGGTTTCGTCTTTCGCATCGTATGCCCCATTGATCTGCCGTGCTACCAACAAGGAGTCTACATGTGCCTCTACGTGCCTGGCCCCCATTTTTTCCGCTATGCGGAGGCCTGCCAGCAACGCTTCGTATTCCGCTTCGTTGTTTGTGCTTTTGAACTCGAGGCGGATGGCGTATGTGAACTCATGTTTGTCTGGGCTGATGAGGCGCAAACCGGCGCCAGCACCGTCTCCGTTGGAGGCGCCATCAGTGTATAAGGACCACTTTTGCGATGGGTCGTGCGCTGGCGCAGGCGATTCTTCTTCTCGGCACTCTTGAACCTTGTCGGCTGGGATCTCGGTTGCGAAGTCTGCCAATACTTGTCCCTTGATTGCGGGTCGGGGCTTATAACTGATTGTGTGCTCTCCGAGCTCAATAGCCCACTTCGCCAGTCTTCCTGACAATTCTGGTTTGGCCAAGATGTCGTTAATCCGATAGTCCGTGAGGACGTTTATCGGGTGGCCTTGGAAGTATCTGCGCAATCTTCGGGAAGCGTGAATTAAAGCTAGGACCAGCTTTTCCATTATGGTGTACCGAGTTTCCGCATCTAACAGCGTGCGGCTGATGTAATAGATAGGCGTTTGCACGCCTTTACGATCGACCATCAGGACTGCGCCGATTGCCCGCTCCGTGACTGAGAGATAGAGCGTGAGTGGCTCTTTAGGGAGCGGGGCTGTTAGTGTAGGAAGGTTCATCAAACACTGCTTCATTTGTTGAAAAGCTGACTCAGCTTCGGTTGTCCAGCGGAAGTTACTCTTCTTCAGACAATTCTTCAAGGTGTCGACAAAAGGAAATGACTTTGAAGCGTAGTTGGATAGGAAACGGTTTAGGGCGACCAGGCGGCCCATCAATGTCTGCACTTCTTTGACAGAGGCTGGAGATGGCATCCGCTCGATTGCTTGTACCTTTTCTGGGTTGGCGCGGAACCCGTCCCGCGTAACGATGACTCCCAGAAATTTCCCTTCTTCCATTCCAAACGAGCACTTGCTTGGATTTAGCTTCATGCGGACCTTTCGTAGCTGGTCAAATGTTTGTTGGATGTCTTGTAGCATGTCGGTTTCTTCCCTGCTTTTGATCACTAAATCATCGACGTACACTTCAAGCCGTACGCCGATTTCTTTCACGAACGCTGTATCCATCAGGCGTTGGTATGTGGCGCCCGCATTTTTCAGGCCGAAAGGCATCTTTGTGTAGCAGAAGATACCCGCGTCTGTGCGGAACGCTGTTTTGTCTTCATCTTCTTTCGCCATTTGTATTTGGTGATATCCTTTGTAGGCGTCCAGGAAACACTTGAATCTGTATGGGGCGAGGGAGTCCACCTTCAAATCGATCTCTGGTAGGGGATAACAGTCCTTTGGGCACGCTTTGTTAATGTCTTTGTAATCGACGCACATGCGCCATCCTCCATTCGCTTTGGCGACCATGACGGGATTGGCCACCCAAGTTTGATATCTGATGGGGCGGAGGATGCCCGCATTGAGCAGCTCGGTGACTTGTTCGTTCATGGCCTTTGTTTTCTCCGGGCCCATACTTCTCTTCTTCTGTACAATTGGCTCTGCGGAACGATATACGTTAAGCCTGTGTTCCGCTATGTCCCGCGGAACACCCACCATATCTGCCGGTTGCCATGCAAAAATGTCTATATTGCTGATCAGAAGTTGCTTCAAATGATTTCGTATGGATTCGGAGATTACATGGCCAATGGTCACCGTTTGCTCCGGAAATTTGGGGTTGAGCGCCCATTTTTCCGGCTCTGTGCGGGCATTTGTCTTGACCATCTTTGGCGGCTTGGCTGTCTCCGTGACATGGCAATCTTTGTTCCCCCGGATGAAGGCAACGCCTGTTTTGGTGGGAAAACCGACCATTGCATGCGCCGTGGAGGCGTTGGCGTTGAAGTGAGCAATGCCTTCTCTTCCTAGGAGTATGTCATGGTTTGATGTGGCTGGTAGGACCATGAAGTCGCATATTTCTGTGCGCTCGTGTGTACCATCCGTCCATGTTACAGGCAAAGAGAGCATGCCGCGGGGCATGATGGTTTCATGGATGAAACCAGATATTGGCTCATTGACCGGAATGAGCTTCGCCTTGTCTTCTTCATCTAGCTGTTGAAAACATTGGTCATACATGATATCTGTGCTGCTGCCGCCGTCTAAAAACATGTACCGCGTGCGGTAATGTCCAAAGACGGCAGTGATTACTAGTGGAGCTGTGCAAGAGGCGCCACCTCTGACCCTTGGCATGAGGATGTCTACCTCCTTCCAGGAGTCGTCTAGAGGCTGTATTCGGGTGCGCTTCCCATGTTGGGTGTTCTTACCCCGCCGTGTCATGTTGCATTGATGGCGGGGAATTAGTGTTGCAGCATGGGTGTTAAGGTCGCGGATCTTCTTCCGTGATCCCTCGCCTTGGGTTTCCTCGTTTCCTTGGCTTTTGCCAGCTCGGTGAACATTTTTAACCAAGTGGCCGAGCTGGCCTGATTTCAGCGCTGCCTCTATCTCCATTTTTAGACTATAACAGTTGTCTGTGAGATGGCCGTAGTCATTATGGTACTCACAGAACTTGCTACGGTCTACATTTCGGCGCTTCCCGAGGGGGTTAGGCTCCTTGAGTGTGACCTGCTCGGTCTTCAAGACCTGTGAAGGAGTTTTAGTTAACGGAGTCCAATCGTGGTTTTTCTTGGAATGTCCACGTTGTTCTCGCGTTTGCTTCTGGCTAATGATTTGGCGGGCGTCCCCTGCGGGTGAATATTTCCCCTCGTCGGTGGCGCCCGAGATGCGGCTCCAAACAGATTTGTTTTTGTGTTTACTATTATTATTATGGTGTTGTGGTTGGAAGCCGTGTAGTTGATTAAAAGATCTTTCGGAGGATGCATATATCTTTGCTGAGCGAATGAGTTCATCCCAGGATTCTGGGATGCCATCCTTGCCAGTTAGACATTTCATGAGATCTGGGCTGCGCGCATTGTGAATGAACGCGGCCCGGGTGAGCTCCACCCCACAGCCTATTTGCAAGGCCTCCTTGTTGAAACGGACGATGTAGTCCTCAATTGTCTCATGATCATAGCGACGACATAGCAAGATGTGTGCTTTGTCCTTCTTGTGTTTCCGCAAATGTGAGAAGTGACTGCCAAACTTTTCTGTAAGGTCGTCGAAATCTTTTACGCTTCCCGCCGGGAGGTTGTCGAACCACACCCGGGCGGCACCCGTGAGGGTTTGAGCGAAAAGGTGACACCATACTTGGACGGGCCAGTCTACGGACATACCCGCGCACTCAAAGTCGTGCACATGGTCGTCGGGATCACGCAGGCCATCGTATCTACCGATGCTGCTTGGAAGTTTGGCCTTCCTGGGTATTTTGGCAGCCGCGATGCGGGCGACAAACTTGGATTTCTCGGCAAAAGCTTTTGGTCGAAATGGTTTGACCAAGTCATCGTCTATCTCACTGTCTCGCGACGTGGGAGTGTATTTCTTCCCTTTGTACCCAGAGTCGCTGCTTGACGATTTATAACCGTCTGGCTCGTCACGTGATTTGGCGTAGCCCCGAGCTCTGACGTTTCCGCCGAGCTCCCCGCTACGACCATCACCGTGACCGGCCGTATCTTTCTTCTTGTACTTTGCTTTTGACGGAGTATCAAAAGCAAGTGCTTTACCTTTCTTTTTTGCTTGCTGCAACAGTTTTCGTTGATAGATTGCAGCACTTCTGGCATTCTGACGGAGGAGCCACTGGTCTGGGTCTTCCTCGGAGAGTTCTTGACTGTTGTCATCTGACTCGACATCACGGATTTCAACAGCTGATCTGTCGAGCCGGGATGTCGGTTGTTTGACGACAGTGTTAGGTGTGATTTGGTTGTCCGGCTGTTGGACATCTTCGTCTCCGGCTCGGTGCATGCCGGAGGTGTTAGGGTTGGGTTCAGCCATGGGTGGGTTAAAAGATGGGTGAAAAGAGCTGTTCTAACCGTTGGATGGCGCCAATGAAGAAACAATAAGTACACCGGAGATTAAGACTGACCTCCGGGGGGTTAATACTTATGTAACTACAGGTTTAATCCTTTACCCAAACCGTTATGGTAACCCGAGAGTTTGTTAAGGTGAGTGTGATATGTATTGTGTGTGCTACGAACAAGAGATTTAAGTGGTTCGGTCGTTAATGACCTACGTCCACTGTAAGTACACCGGAATATTATTACTAACAAGAGAGAGTTACAAGTAGAGAGTATATTGGTGATGGCTGTATTTGTGAATGAATACATGAGTTGTATCTGGTGCTATTTATAGGCTTAGTAGTGGGCTGCATGGAGAGGCCCACAAGTGACACCATTGGCTTGGGCCCAACCGGGGCCCAAGCCCATGGTCCTTCTGGAAATGGCGGGAAAGGACGAGGCACTGTTGATGACATCAGGCTACAGTGTGGTCGTTGTTGTAGTTGGACACGTGGCGGCCTTCTGGTGGTGCACAGTAATGTCGTACTTGCTACAGTGTCCAGGCTATCTCTGCTGGCTGATTTGACGTCTGACAGTGGGCGAGGTAATGCCTGCTGGTCGCTGTTCACGACAGCGTGTACAGTGCAGCCGTTCACCTTTTGTACTATCTGCCACATGTCCTTCTTCTGTTGGTGTATGCTCTGACACAGATCCTTATGAATCTTCCTTTTGTCATCCCTTGTACCTCCTCTGACGTGCCAAGGGAATATTCCGCGTGTGGTGGCACGCGCGTATCAGGTATTAGTTGTTGCTTATCATCTGTGCCGGCGCGCGAGGATGTTGATTGCCTGTCCTCGCGCGAGTATGCTCCTGCGCCGTGACCTGGCGCAGGGTTGTTACCTTGCGGGGATAGGGACGCCCTTCAGATTAGGCTCCCTATCCCTTCAACATTATTGTCTAGTAAAGATGGATATGATCGGATGACTCCACTAATGATACGATAATTCTCCAATGGTCCATCAATCATCCAAAAATTTGCCGGTTTAAATCAAAGTATTAACTCACGTGGTTGTTTGTGGAGAGTAGTGTTGTATTTCATTTTAATAGGTGTACTATGCATAAGGGTTGTACTCTTTTGGTTCTACCGATCCTTTGCAATTGCTTTTTTTTTTTTACCTAAGCACTTTTACAGTTCTTACATTTTAAGCCCAACACTTCTTCAATTTTAACTTTGGTCCCATATTTGTCATCTTTTACAAATATTTTGTTTTACGTTTGTTTCAAATTTTGCGTGTTAACACGTCGCAACGTGCATGAGTGAGCCAACATTTTTAAGCCTATTTTTCTTGTTAAACATCCATGTCGCAACGCGCGGATCCTAGATCAACCTAGTTATTGTTTTCTATGTTTTACGTTTCACACATTAACGTTTTTACGTTTACTTTTCTTTTCGTTTGGTTTTTTTATTTCTTTTTATACGAGTTTTTTAAGTGTTGGTGATCGTTTGTTGTGGTTTGTCATTTGTGCTACTTGGCTAGTTTTACGCCCCCGTCACAATGCAAAAGGCTTAATACTAGTTATTCTATAATTTCCACCAAGCAACTCATTGAAAATGTATATGACCAAAGCAGCCTATAGGCTAAAAGTTTGTGCGGATAATCAACATGCTTTCATCCCTTTTGTCTTGATAATTTTAGCTCTTTTGCCCCAGAAGCTATAAGTTCCTAGACAATAGACGTAATAATTTCTCAACCCCTAAGAATTAAAATTTTATTTCAAGTATGATATGTTTTACTATTTAAAAGGTGGTTGCGACGCATTATCATTGTGTAATTCTATAATAGAATAAAAGATACGTCTTATCAAAAAAAAAATGTCATGAAAAGTTATCTTTGTTGCGGTGGCTGCTTCTAGGCTGGAAGGTGGGAAAACAGAATATATATATATATATATACCTAGAAATAGGAAATTCAACGCCCAAAATTTCATATGCGTTCTTTATTTTGTTTTAGTATAATAGTAAAGAAAGAAAAGATGTTCGAGTAAGAGTTTGTGGTTTATTATTGTTCTAACTTATAGTTAACGAACTTGCTACGAAATAATAATGCATCATAAAAAGAATTTGTGTACCTTTTTCATGTTCGTGATTCAATAAGTCAGTTTTAGTCGGTCTTAAAAGGTCGTATATTGGCTATTACCTTTTTGGTGTGATGAAAATATCCTATTCCGTAACCCAAATCTTACAATAAATCTGATACTTAGGTTCTTTACTTATTTTATAGATTATAAGAAGAAGGGGTGTTGGGTACGTTGAACTTTAGATTAACCAAATTATTTATTAATTAAGATTGTATCACAAGCCTAACACCAATTTAGGTTAGAGGAATTGGGCTCTGAATTGTTAGGCTCCTAATTGACTCATTTTTCTCATTTTCAAGGATTTATAATGTTCCTTTTAAATAAATAATTAAATAATAAGCAAACAACAATCTTAATTATACAAAGTTTATTCAATATTAAACTATCACTCATATTGGAAATGAGATAATTTATATGATTCAACAAGTGAGTTACTCAAGCAAAATCAATTCACTCGACTAATATTCCAATGTTAATAACATGTAAATTCTCCATTTTCGTTAACTGTCACGTATTTTCTTTTGGTGTCTATCGGCTCAGTATCGGTTGGGTATCGGTACTCATTAAAAAATATTTAATCTTCTCTGTATCGTTAATGGTTGTGGAGCTATCAGATAAAAACTTCAAAATTAAACGTGCTCAAGTGAAAGTAATACCAAAATGGGTGTCCCCTTCCGCTAACAAATTAATGTATTGTCAGGCAAAAATCCAAATTGTAATTATATTTTAGCACAGATTTATAATCATTTTTCAAGTACATTTCCCACACCTTGCTCAAAATTTTAAATATTTTTCTGCTTATATTTTCATATAAAATCGAAATTCATATTACAAATCTGGCCATTTTAGAAAGTTAAATAAATTAGAGTAGAAGTTTTAACTCCTTAACTGAATTACAAAAAGATTAAAAGGTTAAAAAAAAAAAGAGAGAGAGAGAGAGAGTATAAAATGGATATGCTAATTTCTTTGATTTTATGCGGTTATTAGACCATGGGGTGTTCCTTGATAGGGATCAGTGATGAAAGAGTTGATAATATGGAACTTGTGTGAAGCTTAAGTGGAGAATGAGGAATGGGAACACGGGTGACAACACCCTCCTGCCTTATGATTAAAATACAAGCAAGCATGAAGAGAATTTGAAGTACACCTCCATAAAATTGCTGCATTAAATGTTACACGATTGAGAAATGAGATGTGCATTAAGAATATGGTAATCAGGATTCATACACCACCTATTTAGGATTTATACACCCTGGCCCACATCAAATACCAATAGAAAACTGCCACATACCCCAAAATGTGATGTCACACCCCCAGAATATGACGTCACAGGGTGTATGAATCTCATAACCCATAAGAATATAGAACATGCTTGCAAAATCAAACCTCATGACACTTGATAGGATAGTGACTAGGGAGTGCCGATCGAATACGCACCATGGTCCACGAACACCTACCAACTAACCAAGAGGCCATGTGATGTGACTCAGGCTCCCATGGCTACCTATATACCAAAAACTAGAGGGGGAATTGGATTTTAATAACCTGAAATATTTGAAATTGGTTACTGGCACCCCCAACTGAAAAAATTGGCCATATATAACCTAACCTATTGACTTATTGGAATTTAGTACTCAAACCTGTTAAGACACGATTTGTCAGCCTTAATGAAAAGATCCTCTTCCTCATAATCATACGACGATGAGAAATTCATACTCTCTTTTAAAAAACTAGAGATGGATTATAGAAATAATATTGAGAGGATAAAAGTAGGATGATTTTTAATGGATAATATTGATGGTTTGAATAGTTTTTAAAATTGGGGCAGATATATATATATAAAAAAAAAAAAAAAAAAAAAAAACTATGCCTTTTATTATTTTTTTTTCTCATAAAAGTTACTTCACAAATTTTTACTTATAAAAAAACTATATTTTTTATTTTTTCTCTTTTAAGTCACTCAACATTTTTTTTATACATAAAAGTCACTTCATATGTTAATTTTGAACAAACGTGTGATTTTTTTTTTTTTTTTCAAATAACCCAAAATAAAGTTTTTTCTTTGATAACTTACATTTTTGCACCAAAATTTACAAAACCATTGCACATTAGTGAAGTCAACTTTTATTTACAATATTTATGGTGTAAATGATTTAAAAGAAACATACAATTGTAATGATTTTTTAACTTAAAATTTTAAATCCAGAATATATCAATTAACGTAAAAACCACAGTTAGTTATATTAATTTATTGAATTTACGAAGGTCAAAACAAATCAATTTTATTTTCAAAGTTCAGATGACTTGTTCAGATGTTCTAACAAAATTATTTCCCTAACTGGTTGCAAGAAAATGAAGAATGTTAACATGGAATTTGGAACATAATGCATGTCTCTAAACGTGTTTTTTTGTTTCATACGTTGCTTTTGTATTTTTTTTATTCTAAAAAAATCATAATGTTGAAGCTGTTGAGCAAGTTATGTGAAGAAAAAATGTACAGTGGTTTTTACGTGCAGAAAATTGTTGACGGACTTTTGCGAGGAAAACTGAAAATATAGTGTTTTTTTGTGTACAAAAAATGTGGAGTGACTTTTGTGAGAAAATTTTTTTAGAAAATATAGTGTTTTTTATGATACTTACCTTAAAATTTTAAAATAAGCTCTTTTTTTTTTAATATTACAACGGTTATGAGCAAAATCAAGGCACGCCTACGGTATGATTGCTGACCTCATGCCAGTTAAGCATAGCCCGCCCTAGCCCCTTCCCCTGTGGCGCCGAGGTGATACATGATAACACCCCACAACATATAAGCTAGCTCTTCAAAATATAAACTGTTAAAAGAACTCTTTATGAAACACAAATCTGAAAATTTAAATGTTACATGTTGATATCAAATTCGTGATTTAAAAAAAAAAAAAAAAAAAAAAAAACTGGATATTCACAATAAAAAAAGGGGTTAATATTGATACAACCCTCTTACTTTATCTGTTTCTACATATGTATGTATAGAAAAAGATATCTTAATATTAATTTGGGGTGTTTCACTAACATCACCCTAAATATACCATGGTCTTAAATTAGATCCAATGATTTTACAATATAATTTATAAGAAACAATTAAAATCATCAATTTTTTAAACATGTAAAAGCAATGTGATTTAAGGTTTAGAGTTTTAAAAACACGTTTATATGATGTGGAAACGATATGTTACTTTTCCTTTGAGAAAGCTAATCAGTACGAGCCATCAAATCTTAAAAGAGTCACATGCCAATGATAGTGAAAGATATCCCTTATTTTGCTAGTCCCTACACAATATGCAACTTTCAACTACGACGCAACGAGCCCACCAATAAATTGTGGTGGGGATGATATTTTATGTTTAGTTATACAATAGATAACAAGAAAATAATCTTAAGAACAAGATTACAAAGAGTATCTTTCTTCTAATATATCCATAAATTCCAATGGATAACAAGAAACTAAATGGTAATGCTTTAATTATAATCTTTTTTATTCACTTTATATCAAAACTCCACTACATAGTGTGTCTAGAATTATGACTGTAAAAATACATTTAGCCTTTGACATGGCTCGAATATGAAAATCATATTTAGTAACATATTTTATAGCCTTTGACATGGTTAGAATATGAATACTGTAGTTTATCTGGTAGAACAATAAAGTTCTACTAATTAATTTCACACAAACAGGCTTTAAATAATAAGTGAAATTAATTTGTAAACTAGTCCATAGTGAATCTCTTTTTATTATTTCATTCTCTCTATTCCATGCTTTTTTTAAAGTTGTGTTTCAGCGGTAAACTTTTGGCTAGAGAGTCACTATTGCTTAGGATCGAATCCTTCTTCACACGGGTTTCTCCTTTCAAACCCAATGGTTATTTTTTCGATGGAAGACGAAATCAATCCTGAAACCTCAAACAGAAACCCCACAAAATATGAGTAAACATTCCAACATTCGTTGCAACCACTAGCTTACAAGATTATTGACTCTTTATTCCGTACTCGATATACATACAGAAATGTTTGAGATAAATTATTTATTTATTTATTTATTTATTTATTTATTATTATTATTATTATTATTATTATTATTATTATTATTATTACTTTTTGAGATGTGACTAGCAAAATATTGGCATGAATATAGAGAAGAAAAAAAATATCAGAGCATTCACATCAGCTCCTCTATAATGGTGAGAATGTTGTGATCTCTATATTATATAGAGTGGGTATAAGTGGTTGTGAGTAGAGCAGAAAGAAAATATTTGGAGAAGACACTATTCACCAGTAAATTTGGAGGAGACACTGTTCATCCGTCATAATTTTTTAATATTTTTAAAAGTGGTTGTAAGTAGAGGAGAGAGAAAATGTAATGATAAATGTATAGAATAAATATTATTAAATAGAAAATGAGAGAGAAATATAGTGATTATTAGTGTAATTATAGAGATGGACATAAAGCAACTACTATTCACACTTATAAATCAAATGTGTGTGCTCTAATATAGTGATTTTTTTTTTTAAGTTTTGAGATAGTGTATGCTCAATAACATTTTAATTTTGGGAGAGGCTAACGTAAAAAATGAGTTATTGTACAAAGTGTAAAAAACAATATGGAGCGTATGATTAAATTTGATAATCAGGGACACGATGGTAATTTCTTAGCGTCATTAAAGTTCCACCTTCAATTTTAAAACGGCCATAACTTTTTCATACGACATTATTTTTTTTAAAAAAAAATTACACCATAAAAACAAGTTTTTCATCCTCTTTCATTTCCATACCATATTGCTATACTTTTTAATTTTTTTTTTTGCTGGGTTGATAGTACTTGCGTTTTTGAGAGTATACTTGCGTTTTAGAACGCAAGTTATACCTGATAAGACGACCTGGTAAAACGACCTGATAAAACGCAAGTTATAAATGATAAAACAAGTTATACATGCTAAAACGCAAGTAAGTAATATCAAGTTTTTACATTTAGACGCAAGTTATTATTGTTTAAACGCAAGTATGTAATATCAAGTTTTGAGAATATGAGATTCTTGGACCGAAGGAAAGACCTGCATAACACCAACAAGTGGCCACCTGTTTGATTCAAATATGCATTGAATTTCATAAACCTCGTTCCATGAAAGGTGAAAAGCATCGTCGAGACGACCAAGCTGCTCCTTTGACAGTTTAGATACATGCTTCAACGTGTCGCTAAACTCTTTAATAATAATAATAATAGGTTAAAATATTTGTTTCTACAATATTATAAGTGATGTTCGTGAAATGTTTTAAAACGAGTTGAGGACTGCTTTTATTTGAAAGAAGCTTTGAGTTATTGTTTCTCAAATGTTGAAATTGAGGACGTCTCTTCTTGTTCACTCTATTAATGTTTCCAAACGCAAAAAATACATTTTGCTTAGTAAACCATGGCCTTCAGATGGATCTACAATGATATTATCTTCTATTTGGGGCAGCACGAAGTAATACTTTCTGTGAATGTGCTAAGGTAATATGTATGTTATCTCATTGTTCATTAAGAATGCTACAACAAACATAAAAAAACATGGAATTAAAACCCAAAGCAATGAAAGCCAAAAAGCTATTATTACATTCAGAAAATGTTTAAACGCAAGTAATAATATCAAGTGTTTACATTTAGACGCAAGTACTATCAACCCAGAAATTAAAAAAAAGGTATAGCAATATGGTATGCAAATGAAAGAGGATAAAATGTTTGTTTTTATGGTGTGTTTTTTTTAAATAATGTCGTATGAAAAAGTTATGGACGTTAAGAAAATGGGGATGGAACTCAACCATTGTGGGTTATACCTATTTTGCCCTTCTCTTTCACTTTCAGAAACTCAACGTATACTTTTCCTCTTTTAATCTCATCCATTGATTTATTTTGATCAAAAGACCCAAAATACTTCTTACACTTTGTACGATTATATACTTTGTACTCTAAACTTTCTCTTTAATCTTATACTTAACACACACATAGGGTTGGGTTAAAATGAGAATTAGATTGATTTGAAAGAACTAAGAAACTCATTTTATAACCACACACTTATTTTATTATCTAATGAATTTGTGGCTGTAATTAAACCATAATAAAATATTAAAAATAATATTAATTTAGTTACATAGGTGTAGTCGTTTTGTTACATCGGTTGTAACACCCCAAAATTTTCTAAACCGTATTTTATGATAATATAAGCACACAAGGCTTTTATCTAGAAAGTACTTGACAAAAGATGGGAGGGGCAATACTTGCCAAATAACCAAACTTGAGTTTGGTGAATACTTATAAACACACACACACAAAGCTCCTGGAAATCGATCCATACACCCACCAAAACACACACTTAAGCTCAAACTCAAGAACAAGCTTGAATCAAGGCTAAATCAAAGGGGTTTTGGTTGCATTAGCCAAAAAAACGAATCATCCAAGCATAATACACACTAAGGTAACCTTTTATTTGGCTAATTTTGATGATGGGTTCATGCTTGGTTATGGTGAAAATCATAGGTTGTTATAAAACGTGAAATTATTGATTGATAATGGTTCCTCTTTATTTAGGGGACCATAAACACACTTAATTTGGTTAAACCAATGTGATAATTTGCTTCAATAAAAGGGTTTGTATTGAAGCTTGATTATGTAGAAGTGGGTTTACTTAAAAGGATGAGGACCCCTTCTAAGAGGATAGATGGCATCACCAAATGTATGCTTTATTTGTAAAATCTCTAGTATGTGGACCTCCAATCGAAGTGTCAAAGCTTCGAAACATTTTTTAAGCAAGTGGTGAATAATAACCCCAACAAAACAGAAGATGTGCACGTTGGCTTTGCTCAAATCGACTATGCGGCTGAGGTTGGGGTTGATTTTCCACATGCTTCGGCGTGGAGAATGTACGCCCAAAATTTAATTATGTTTTTACTAATGTTTGTATTTTTTTAGTAGTTTTTATTTTATTTCTAGTAGTGTGTTATTTTTTTTAATTTAATGTAATGCTTTTTATTTTATTTTATTTAATGTAATGTTTTTTGTTTTATTTAATTTAATGTTTTTTTATTTTATTAAAATGTAATGTTTTTAGTTTATTTAAAAAAAAGTTTTGTGATGAAATGTGATGGAATGTGAACACTGTCACATGTGTTTAGTGATGAAATGTGATGGAATGAGATGGCATAATCTGATTAGGTGTGATAGTGTGATGAGTTTGATGGGGTGACAACCAACCCATCCACCCTTATATATAAATAATTATGTATACTACATCACTATTCACTACCATATGTATCGTCTAAAATATAATAGCACGTAGTTTTTGTAGCCAAAATTTAATAGCATAAGAGCAGGGTCGGCCCTTACAGGGTGCGGGGAGGAATCCCGACCCAGGCCCGATTTCTCGATGGCACATTGACCCTTCGGCAATCTAAGTTTTCTTAACAGTGACGTCCTTATTTTGATGGATTTTTGTATGTTTGAGCCCCAAAATTGTTATCAAGTGAAGAAGTAAGAACCTGTGTGATGCTCTGAATCTTCTAGATGATACAAAAAGATCTTTCCCAATTCGTTCAAAGGTGAGTACGAAGGTTGCTCCTACAAAAGAGAACACCGTTATGACTCGCCACAGGATTGGGGGTAACCCTGTGACCACCCTCCGGCGTGAGAATAAGTATTGTTTTCTAATGAAGATGAATGTAGTAAAAATGAGAATAGAGATAGTGATGATTTGCTTTTACCTTTCATCCTCCTTTTATAGTTGTTAGTTTGCTCTTCTCCCAGCCCTTTTGCGATAGGAGGAAATTATTGCCTGAATGTTTGTCCATTGACTTCGCCTTTTGACCATCCTTGCATTAATTAGTTTTGACTATTTATGTTGACCACTTTGACTCCTTCGAGTTAGTTGGGTCTTTCTTTATTGGGCTCATGTTAATGTGGTATGGGCCAGATTTATCTGGGCCCTTACCTCGTCATGTCCCCCCCAGTCTAGTGATAAGAACGTGTGAATATTACTAGACTTATTGTAAATAGACAAAACGTGAAAAATCAAAAGAATGGAATTTGAAGACTGAATTTGTGTTTTATGGCTTTAGCACGTGATGCAATTATTACAATAACCGTCGCATCAATCTTCCACATTAAATGGTATGGTTGCCTTGGGAGTGGACACCTGGCATTGTTGTTTTTTTGAATTTAAAACGTCCCTTTTTTCTCTGTATAAGAGGTCTATTTATTTTCAAAACATCTCATTTCAACCGTTCTTCTATTTCTTTGAAAAATGGCTCCTAAGGCAAGTTCATCACGCGTCGTCGTGAATGTATCTGATATTCCTTGTAATTGGCCTTCGTTTCCCTCATTCATAAGTGATTATCAGATTCCGTCAGAATGGGGAACGATACTTCCGAGTAAAGATAACCGGGTTTTTCCTCTCAAGGAAGGCAAGATTACCTTATATGGGGAATTTTTCACTTTTTCCCACTTTCGGCTGCCGACCACCAACTTTATCTTTGATCTGTTATCGTATTATAAGGTAAACCCCTCTCAATTGCACCCTTTAGGTTTAATAAAAATTCGTCACTTCGAGTTTTGTGCCCTAGGGTTGGGTAGAGCACCTCGCCTGGAAATATTACGGGTACTATATGTTCTGAAGTTTAAAGGGGAATATTTTACCTTTGACCGTTGCCCCGGTTCATTGTCCTGCATAGACAATTTCCCCAGAGCGTCCGTGACAAAGAATGGAGAAAGAAATTCTTCTTTGTTGACGAACGTGTTCTCCCGGTTCAGGCCCCAATTAGGTATCTAGAGGCCAAAACTAAATTAGCCGATGAGTGTCCCCTTCCTACTGTTTATGAGAAGGGTCCATTATATCTTGCCCTGACCAATAACCCTACAGAATGTACTTGTATCCCAGAGAGGGCTTTGGTTGCTGTTGGTATGAGCCGGATATGGGTAGATGATATTGTTTTTCCAGAGTATCGGCGTAAAGATCAGGCATCATGGCAATATGTTGATGTTCTTGATTCAGAGATTTCTTCTCAATTGGTAGAACATGATCGGCCACTAGGTCCTGATGAACTTGACGTTCTTAGTCAGACCGTTTCTAATTTCCTTATTCCGGCCCCTGTTGGTTCTGCCTCACGGCAAGTTGATGATCCGTCTGTGTCCGTAGTAGAGTCTGTGCAATTGGATGTTGGAAAAGATGTAGCGGATCCAATTGATGCAAACCCTATCAATGTTGCTCCGCCGCAGGGTGATGTGAGTGTGGAGAAGAAAAAGGATAAGCCAAAGAAAAGAAAGGCCGTTGCTATTCCTGATGTTGAAGCCTTGTTGGCCAAGAGAAAGCAAATGTTAGACTTGAAGGAAAAATCCCTATGTAAGTATTCTTTTTCCTTGGTTCCTTTGCAGTATTGCTTTCCTCCCCTTTTTGTAATACCCTTTATGATTATTGTCTGCAGGTGAAAGGATATCTGTTAGTCTTCCTCAGTCCGGGCCTGAAGAGGTTACTACAACCTCAGTTGATGCCACGCTAGTCATTTCGGATGTTGTCGGGAGCAGCACCAGGGAAACTGTTGCTGTTACTTCATCCCCTGTTTCTGGTACCATTGCTCAGTCTTCGGTACCTATGACTAGTGTTCCTGTTTCGTCGCAAGCCTCTGTTTCTGTAGGTGTTGCAGTCACTTCTTTGCCATTGCCTAGTGTTTCAGTCCCTGTAAGTGTGAAGCCGGTATTTTCTCCTGCTGGCCCCTCTGTTACTTCAAGTTTTGTGGCAGAGCCAAGTTTTTCTCAACTCTTACGGGATGTGCAGAAGAACCCCCTCCAATTTCCAGGTGGGATTCGTACCGGGATTCCATCATCTCATGGTTCTTCTGGTTCTAGCGAGATGCCTGCCAACGTGTATTCACCTGGCATCAATTGGCGGCCGTCATTAAAAGATGTTCGTTACACGCCGGGGTGGCAAATTGTTGAGTCAAGTCGCTTGATACATCCGAATGTTATTCGTCATTGGTCAGAACATGCCTTCCCCCCAGCAGAGAGGTCTTATTTACAGGGGTTGGATAATGCACAGCTTGCTGAAAACACATTGGGTTCCAGTGTTTGTTACACCGCCGCTTCTTATGAGGTTCTTCGGCGATGGCGGGCGGACCTTGTCAGCCTTTTGGAGATTCGTGATAAGCAATCCTCCCTTACATCCCAAAATGAAAGGTTAGCCAGGCAGTTAGCAGAAGCGGAGGTAGAGCTTGTATCCTGGCAAGTGGCTATAGAGAAATTAGAAGGTGACAAGGCCCGGATGGTTACAGGTCATATGGAGGAGAAGCTGAATTTGCTCCGGGCTAATGATGCCCAAGGCGGTATCATTTCTCGTTTGGAAAGTCGGGTTAATACTCTGTCCAAAGAGCTGGCTGCAGAGAAGAGTACTGTTGCCCGTAACCAAGTCGAGATTGAGAGATGTAAGCTGCTTTCTGCTGAGGTTGAGAATTTTGAGTCCCGGATCAGACGTGCAGAAGAGGAACGGGATTCTGTGATGGAAAGGCTTAACGAGTGTCAAAAACAATTATCTCTTGCAAATCAGCGTGCTGATCAAGCTGTTGACTCTTCCGAAGACGCCAAGGCCCTCGCCATCTCACTTCAGTCTCAGCTGGAGCATTCTCGAGGTGATCGTGATTGGTTGATTACCTGAGGTATTCCTGCTTCATGGCGTTTCATCCGGACCAGCCAGGCATACCAAGACCGTATTAACGCTTTTTATGAGGTAGCTATGGAAGCCGGGTATCTTGGTGGGCTAACATATGGGAATCAACTTGGCCTTGTTGGTCAAAAGGTACCCCCACCCACAGAGCAGGAAAAAGACATCGGAACTCGGGTTGTTGATTCTATGCAGGCTTTGAGCAGTGACTCCTTGGAGGCCATCTCGCAGTTGAGCAATCATGTTGGAGATGATGGTATCTGATGTGTTGCCAAATGCATCACATTTATATAGTAGTTTTGTATAGTTTTTAATCATTTAACGGTCGTAAATATCGTGTCTTAGATACTTATTTGTGTCTTGGTGTTAAGCAGGTGTTCGTGGGTTGAAACGAGAGAAAAAAGTCTAATTGGAGGTGAAACGAGTGCACGGATGAATAAGGAATAAAAAGAAAATAAAATATGTCAGATCACTTATTCATGCCCCATGAATAACCTTAGGAGTTATTCATGCCCCGCGAATAACTGAATTGGGTTGCAAAATGACTATACAGCCCTTAATGAATCCAGCTATTTACCCTTGTTACCCTCGCGAAGTTATGACTTATTCATGCCACGTGAATAAGTCAGGAAGTTATTCATGGGGTCGCGAATAACTCTTCAGCCCATAAAAAGCCCATTTTCGCAATAAAAACCTAATCAGCCGTTTGGGGATGCAATCATCGACTTCCAGAGCTTCTAGGGGACGATTTTGAAGACTTTTTGCAGTTCCATTCATTCCGGTTGATGCCAGAGCAATCCAGAACAAGTTTTGAAGCCGAAATCATGAAGATGCAAGGCTAATCATCTTGCGGTTTCTCCGGGTGAACGATTTGATTATTCTATCAATTGTTTTATGTTTGATACTCATTACCTTGGATTAGATTTTGTGAACACCTTAACGGTCTTTGCGTCTAATTGTATGTTTGACTGATCTAGACAGTTTGGTTGATTAATATTATTGCATTATGTTATCGTATCTTGGTTTTCTTGCACTAGGATTAATTTAACTTTGCAATTAATGTTATGATAACTGAATTGGGTCGAACAACTTAAACAAAGTCATGTCTATGTGATTTCCTAGATAGGGTATTAACATAATTCAGTTGATAATTACCAAATCAGAAACCCGGAGTGACCGTTTTTCCATATTATTGTTTTTTATAAACTCTATTATCAATCCGTTTTGCAGCACTGCAGCACTTTTACATTAAACTTCATAAAATTACTTTAGTTAATCTTAATTTAATTAGAAATTAGTAACTTAGCACTTTCCACAAACTCCCTGAGGTTCGACAACCCTACTCCCTATACTGCAGTCAGTTGTAGCTAAGGAGTAGTTTTTATTAAGTTTTTGATTAGCACTTCGACATGCGATCAGTATCTCATCTCTCCGGTCTTTGCTTGAGCCTTTTGTTAAAGGCTCGTCTGATGTTGAAAGTTCTTCTTCTAGTGGAGACTAAAAACTCTTTGTATTTCTGACTTTATTTATTTATATGTTTATTTTGCACGTGTGGTTTCGTGAATATGTGGTGTGGGTGTGTGCCACTTGTCATTATTATATTAAAGTGTGCTGACAATGGATTTGACGACCATTAATGGCCTTTTGCATGTCATGATTGCATGACGTTATGAGTTGCCATTTTCACTATTTGCACAGATATTTGTGTCAGAGATATTAAAAACGTATCTCTTGGTCTACACAAGAGGATCTTTATAAGTCACTTGACTTATCAAATGGATCATTATCCTTTATTCAAAAATTTTGCTATTTACTTTTTCTTTCTTCCATGACACGCCGATCGTCTTTTATAATGGAGTTATTGAGGGAACTTGATGCTGTTGATGGACTGCAAATGCTCTATCAGTATTCTTGTGACATGGATGAACGTCGAGCTGCTCTTGAAAATTTTAACATTAAGTATGCTGATTATGTTCCTGCACGACGATATGGGAAGACATACTCTCGTGGTCCGCGAAAGTTGTTTTTTGAGGTTAATCATGATGTTGATCAAGAGCATCTTCTAGATCCTGACCCAAATGTGATTCAAGACATGCCCGTGGTTCATGACCCGAATGTAGTTCAAGACATGCCGGTGGTTCATGACCCAAATGTGCTTATAGGCATGCCGGTTGTTCATGTTCCGGTGGTTCCTATTGCTTTGTTGGACCATGGTGATGGTCCTGTCAATGATCAGGAGGATCCTTATGCTGGAGTCGTTGAAGATTTCCCTGACCATCCAGTTCCCCTGCCTGTTCAGGTAGAAGAATTGTTGTACACCCCTGCAGAGGTGTTAGCGATTCTGGATGGTAGGCTTTGAAGATCTTATGCCTGTGAATAGGCTTGCTTTTACTTTTGTTATAACTAGCTAGTATTTTGTAGGGAAATGGCATCTGGATTTTTGTCATGCCCCCTGTTTTTGTTTTGTAATGTCATATATATGACTATATTTTGGGTGTAACACATCAGTGTATAGAGATGTAAGAAATATTGCCGTAAAAGGCGTTTTATTAACACGGTATGCCGTGGTCATTATCATAATGGTTACATAAAATATGTCTATCATTAGATATTAGGGACTTGTGTCTAGTTAGACGTAACACTTCTTTAACTACGTCGCGTTCCATGTCCGGGGTATTGGTTCCCCATTTAACTGTTTCAGGGAGTATGCTCCTTTTCCCAGCACCTCGGCTATCTCGTACGGTCCTTCCCAGTTTGGTCCCAGCTTTCCTTGATCTTCGGATCTACTTGCTTCATTATCTCACATCACAAGTTCTCCTACTTTGAATGTCTTCTCCAGGACCCGCCTGTTGTAGTACTTTTCCAAGAGTCTCTGGTACCTTGCTTCGTTGACACATGCTGCCTAGCGGCATTCCTCTAGCATCTCCAGGTTTGCACGAATCAATTCTTCATTATTTGCTTCATTGCTGTTTCTTCTCAAGGATGGGATTCCAATTTCTGCCGGGATCATTGCTTCCGAGCCATATGTCAAACTGAACAGCGTCTCACCGTTACTTGTTTTAGGCATAGTTCTGTGTGCCCAGAGGACATGTGGCAGCTGTTCAACCCAAGATTTTCCTTCTGCATCCAGTCGTTTTTTCAATCCCTCCAGGATGCTTCGATTTGTTCTTTCCACCTGGCCGTTGCCTTGCGGGTGGGCGACAGAGGTGAAAACCTGCTGAATCTGTAGTCCCGTGCACCATTCTTTGAACGTTATGTCCGTAAACTGTGTTCCATTGTCACTAACAAGGTATAGTGGGACCCCAAACGGCAGACTATTTGCTCCCAAAGGAATTTCTTGATGTTTGATGCTTCAATTTTCGCCAATGGCTTGGCCTCGACCCATTTCGTGAAGTAGTCGACGGCCACCACTAGATATTTCAATTTTCCCGGGGCCAGAGGAAACGGCCCCACCAGATCCACTCCCCACTTTTGGAATGGCCACGAGGCTGTGACCGGTATTAACTTGTTCTTCGGTCGTATTGTTTGTGGTGCGTATTTCTGGCAGCTGATACACTTTTGCAGTTCCTCTACGGCCATGTTGTGCATTCCCGGACAAAAATACCCCGCGTTTGTTATTTTGGCTACTACTGCTCGAGGTCCCGCGTGTATGCCGCATATGCCTGCGTGTATGTCTTGTATCAAGAACCTTGCTTCTGATGGCGTTACACATCGCAGAGCTGGTCCCAAGTAGGATTTCCGGTACAGATTTCCTCCGTGCATTTCGTATTGCAGGGCTTTGGTCCGGATCTTCAGTGCCTCGCCTTTATACTCCGGGAGCGTTCCCTTTTCAAGGTATTTCTGGATAGGGGTCATCCATGATATTTCTGCTGCGAATACGTTGTGTACCTCCGCCGCATGAGTTGATGGCTGTCTTAGAGTCTCGATGTGGACGTTTTCTTCAGTACCTGAAGATGCCAACTTGCTAAAGGCGTCCGCGATGTCATTCTTATGTCTTCTCACATGAATGAGTGTGATCTTTTCAAATTTTAACATCAGTGCTTTTGTTTTCTCCAGGTATCTTGCCATCGTATCATCCTTGGCCTCATAGGACTCGTTAACTTGATTGTTTACTAGCAACGAATCCACATGAGCGTCGACTCTTTTTGCTCCCATTGAAAGTGCCAAGCGCATTCCTGCTAGCAATGCCTCGTATTCTGACTGGTTGTTCGAGCATTCAAAGTCAATACGCAACGCGTGTAAAGACTTTATTCCCTCCGGGCTTACTAGAATTAGTCCGGCTCCTGCTCCTTTGCTATTTGATGCGTCGTTAGTGTATAGCTACCATGCTGAGCTTTCGTCCCCTGTCGCAGATCCGCGGCTGTTCCCTGGTAGCTGTGCTGTTTCATCTTCCGGGATTTCAGCCATAAAGTCTGCTATGATTTGTCCTTTGATGGATGTTCTTTTCTTGAATGTTATGTCTAAAGCCCCTAGCTCAATGGCCCATTTTGCTAACCGCCCCGAGACTTCTGGCCGGTTCAGAATTTGTGCTAAAGGGAACCCAGTTAACACTTCGACCTTGTGCCCTTGGAAGTACCGGCGTAGTCGGCGAGATGCATGTACTAATGCCAACACCAGTTTTTCCAATGTTGGATATCTTCCCTCTGGGTCGGAGAGGACCCGGCTAATGTAGTACATGTAACAACCCGACCCGGTGGGGGCTGGACGATACGACAGTTTGGTAACAGACTTGCACAACGGAAGCAACGATAATTAATATTTAAGTGTTATACAATTTCTAATCCAAAAATATAAATACACAATTTAAGTAAATAGTCTAATATCCATGCAGGGACGAAACGCGGCGGTCGTCGAAGCAGTCGATATGATGTGATCCGCTAGTCGATCCAAATCTTAATCCATGCTTAGCTCTAGACGCTCTAAACCGTTACGCTAGCATCTTGAATCTTCTACCATAACGAACTTTAATCCGCACAAGCAAGCAAATACCTCGTCTTCATGATCGTCCGAACGCAGTACCTGAACACATGCTTAAAAAGAGTTTGGGTCAGCAATTACGCTGGTGAGTCCGTGTAAGTAATAAGTGGATCCGAAACAGTTTTATCATTTCATAAACAAGTTTACAAGTTCATACAGTTCAATACACGTGATGTACAAGCGACACCTCAAGCCTACACACGGAATCCATCTACTGCCATTATGGATTCTCCTGGCAAAATACATGTCACAACGGCCCCATGGACCTCAGTGGAGGGTTTTCCGGGCTTCCGGATCCACTGTGTGTGGGGGTTTCCCCAAGTAGCGCTACCCACATATTAAGTGGCCCAATTCCCTGGGTTAATGAGTGTCGGTATGGTATTCGGCAGCAACTTTCTTGTCACATCAACACAGTTAGGACACACAAGTAGTTTAAAAATGGTAGCATGTATTCACCCCAAAATAGTAAAACAAAAAGGGGAAGGGACACGAACTCACCTCGATAGCGTTTCACATGGTCACATAATATCCCACGTCAAGTTTCCATTTATCGATCATCTGGTAAGATCCTATTCAATGTTCATAAATATTAGCGCGTGTAACCAATATCGCGGTTACACGTGTGGGCACGCTTAGGTTCTTTATCCAAACTTCCAAACTTCTATTTGTCGAGTTATATTATCTTGTGTCCTATTATTTAATATCCGAGCTAATATTATATAGTCGTCTAAGTTCCGTTGTCTTAAGCTTCGCCATAGGTCCGAATTACTATCATCATTATTTCTAATCTTAATCATTATATTCGTGTCATACATAACCGTGTATATCATTAGTTATTCTTAAATCTCGAGTAGCTTTCTATAATTCATAGTGTTGGTTATCCTACATGTTTCGCTTAGATTCCTAAGTCCAATCGTACATAATCAACCATGTCCGAATAATTGTCCTACGATCCAATTGTCCAACCATCGTGTGTATGTCTTACCATACGACCAAGTGTTCCAATAATTACTAGTATCGTATATGTTCCAATTGCTTATGTATTATCCATTAAGTGATTAATGATCCTAATTATACACATGGTTATCAAATGTGCCTTATGTCTTGTGTCCGCAAAGTTCGTCTTAAGTTCCAAGGTGTCATACATCCTAGTCGTGTTCTCATATCTTTGTCGTCGTTAATGTTATGACCAATTAATATGAGTTTTCCACATCTAACATCTATCATTACCATCCTTACTACACTATCCATATATATATATTTATTAGTTCATAATACTAGTTTATATAGTTCATACTCGTTCGATGTTGTTTAGTTTCCTAAGTCGAGTCCCACACGTGTCGTACACGAATAATAAATATATATACGAAACCGTAAATAACTCTCGGACTTGGTTATACCTCTCGGGCTCCTTCTTCAGTTGACTTAGTTGACCTTGACTGACCCATTGACCAGGTTAACTGGTTGTTGACCAGAACTTGACCGATGTTGACCGAAGCTTGGACTTCTGTTGACCCGACATCAACCACCACCCCGTCGTCTGTCATCCAATCCCGTCCATCTTTCCCTCGCATCCTGAACTCGTCACAACCACCACCATGACTTCCACCGTCTCCTAACCCTTTCTCATTTATCAATAATCCTCACACGGCAAAGATAACAAGGATAAATAACTTACAGATCTCGCCAGATTCTTAAACTATGGTGACTTCGTCGTGGCTCCTCCCTGCACTGGCTCCCTTAACAAAATCACTGCTATCCTAGTCGTTATCCATACCTGGAGTCCCCAAATCAGAACTCTAACCTGAACAGGAATAATCTAAACCCAACAATAACCCTTACCGTCAACATCCTTGGATTTGTAGCCACTATCAGACCCTATAAGGGGTTGCACCGCCGCGGCTCCGCAGTCAGTGGTGGCCAACGGTCTGCTGGTCTCTCCTTCGCCTCTCTCTACGGTCTCTCTCTCTCCTCTTCTGCTTCTCGTCACCCTCTCTCTTTGTCTCTGTTTCTGCTCGGTTCTCTCTCTCTCTAGAAATATGGGGATGGTGTGAGGTGGTTGAGAGATGGGAGGGTTGGTTGTTGTTGTGGTTGCCGACGGAACCCGCCGGAGCTCCGCCCTGGACCCATGAGACCCACCGGTCTCTCTCTCTTCTCTCCATCAAGATAAAGTGTTTGTTGTGTGTGTTGGTTTTGTAAAAGATAATAATGGGAATGGTCTTGGGGTTTTATACAGATTGAGTTTTGATGGTTTTATTAAAACTATCTAATGGTTTTGAGTGTGTTGTCATAAATCTAGAGGTGCCATGGGGCACATGGGAATGACACCATGTGTCCCATGGTGACTAATCAAGTTAGTTTCGGCTCGGGTTCGGTTCAGATCGCGTATTGGTTCGGTCTTGTAACGTATATTCTAGTAATATTATTTATATTAAATGGTTCGGTTTTTAGTTTCGCAAGTAACAGATTCGGCTATTATTTATTTTGGTTCATTTTATTATAAATTAATAATACAAACGCCAAAAAAAAAAATTTGGGCCCTATGACCGGGTTGTTACAGTACACTAGTGTCTGCAAGCTTTCCCTTTCTACCAACAAGACCGCACTGACTGCATGATGTCCGGCTGCTAGATACATTTTTAAGATCTCTCCGGGCTTAGGAGCAGTGAGTGTAGGCAGGTTGCCAACAAATACCTTCATTTCTTGAAACGCTTTCTCCGCCTCTTCAGTCCATCTGAACTTGTTCTTGTTCAGGCATTCTTTCAAGGTGGATATGAAGGGGAGAGATCTTTCCGCGTGTCGTGCCAAAAATCGGTTAATGGCCGCTAGCCTCCCGTTTAGAGTCTGAGCCTCTTTTAATGTCTTCGGGGAGGGCATGTTTGTAATGGCTATTACCTTCTCAAGGTTAACCCTGAAACCGTCTTTTGACACTACCACTCCCAAGAATCTTCCTTCTTCCATTCCAAAAGAACATTTCCCGGGATTGAGCTTGATGTTATACTCTCGCAATGTCATGAACGTTTCTTCAATATCCGTGATGATGTTCTCCTCTGTACAACTCTTGATCACTAAATCATCAACGTAAACTTCTAGGTTGCGACCGATTTGCTTTTCGAATGCTTGGTCCATTAATCTTTGGTATGTTGTTCCTGCATTCTTCAATCCGAAAGGCATCTTTGTGTAACAGTAGATGTCGGCATCGGTGTGGAATGCAGTTTTGTCTTCATCCTCCCGGGCCATCTTTATCTGGTGATAACCTTTGTACGCATCGAGAAAACATTAAAACTTGAATGGTGCCAGTGAGTCTACCTTGAGATCGATTTCCGGGAGAGGATACGCGTCTTTTGGGCACGTCTTATTCAGATCTTTATAGTCTACGCACATTCGCCAAGTTCCGTCATGTTTTTTAACCATGACCGGGTTGGCGACCCAAGTATGGTACTTGGTCTTCCGTAAAATGCCTGCTTCTTCTAGCTTTTTTACCTCTTGAACCACCGTAGCCCGCCTTTCAGGAGCCATGCTCCGCTTTTTCTGAGTAACGGGCTTGATGGATGGGTAGGTTGACAACTTGTGCTCCGCCTTCGATCTTGCTATGCCCGTCATGTCGGCGTGTTTAAAAGCAAATACATCTAGGTTTCTTTTCAGCACCTGCTTGAGCTTGTCTCGTGCTGCCATGGACAGGGTGTCTCCTAACATGACCGTCTGTTCTGGGTATTCCGTGTTTAATACCCACCTTTCCAGGCCAACGAGTCCTGTCGGTGCCTGGCGATGTGATTTGCGGTCTGTGGTTGCACAAGTTCTGTCCCCGGGCACCGTGACTACCCCTTGGGGGTTGGAAACATCAGGAAGCCTCTGGCCGTTGATACCAGGGCATCAATTTTTCCTAGAGTATATAGCCCCATGATCACATTGTACTGGGAATTGGCCGGGATGACCAAAAAAGTGACCAATATCGTTCTCTCCTTTCGCCCATCCCCGATAGTGACCGGAAACGTGAGTTGCCCCAGAGGTTCAATGCTTTCTCCTGTGAAACCTCTCACAGGTCCTCTGGCGGGTTCGAGCATCCTTTGATCTTCCGGTCGCATACACCGGAAACATGGCTGATCATATATGATATCTTCAGAGCTGCCAGTGTCTACCAGGATTCTCCTCATGCTATAATCCCCGACCGCGGTGAAGATCACCAAAGCTTCCATGCTCAGCATCCGGTAATGAGGAGGTATGGTAATGGTTGCCTCCATCCATGGTTCTATCTTTTCAAATGATCTCTTTCACGGGCGAAGCTTAGTTAGGGCCGGCGGGGGTGGCCGACCCCCCCCCCCCCCCCCCGAATTTTCGCGTAGAAGTGCCGATTATATAGTATTCGTATAGAAAACTTTGGAAATATAGGGTTTCGACCCCCCGAAACTGGTTTTCGAACCCCCGAAACTAGTGACTTCCGACCCCCCGAACCTTCGGGTCAAGCTTCGCCACTGATCTCTTTCGATCATATCTTGATTCAAACTTCACCATATTTATTTCCCAAGGCCTCTTTCCTGCAGCCTTATCTGCTCCGGCCGATGAGGTGTTTGGTTTTACGTCTCTTACCAAGTGTGCCAACTTTCCCGTTTTGAAGAAGTATTCGATTTGTTTCTTCAGCTGGAAACAGTCGTTTGTCTCGTGTCCAACACCCTTATGGTAAGCGCAGTATTTAGACTTGTCTTGGGATGGTGACTCCTTCAGCGGGCGAGGCGTGTTAAGCCTCAAATCTTCAGACTCCAATATTTGGAGTGGTGTTTTTGTCAGCTCCGGATATTCGAATCTTGGCTTCGACGAGCTTTCTCCTTTTCCCACGAATGTGTCTTGGGACCTTTCTGATCGTCGTCGATCATCTCTTCGATCTTCCCGGCTGTCATTCCGGGAGTATGGATGCCTGTCCGATCTTCCCTTATTTTTGGAACTTTGTTGATCCCGGGAGCCTTCAGAGTTTTTTACCGCCTCTTGCCTCTTCCTTACAGCATGGTTCATGGCTATGGATTTCTCCTGTTTTACATAGGCCTTCGCGATGGTCATCATCTCATCCATGGTCTGCGGATAACCTGTCGGGCCGTGTAACTTACGTAACAAGCCATCATCATTTACCCCCATGGTGAAAGCGGTACATGCTAACTCTTCGGTGAGCCCGGGGATCTGCAATCTTTCTTTGTTGAATCAAATGATAAAATGCTCCATTGACTCATTATCCCTCTGTCGTATGTGCATTACCTCGTCTCTGTATTTGGTGTGCCTTCTTTGTTGACTAAACTACTGTGAGAAACCCTTCATGATTCCATTCCAATTGGATATGGACCCGGGTGGTAAGCTATCCCACCAGACCCGTGCTGCCCCGACAAGAGTCTGGACAAACATGTGACACCAAGCCGGCATGGGCCAATCCTTTGACCGTCCTGCAGACTCAAAAATACTCAAATGGTCATCCGGATCCCCAGCCCCGTCATACTTTCCCACGGTTGATGGCAACTTTAGATTGGGAGGCAAAGGGGCGTCGGCTATCCGGGTGGTGAACTTCGAGTATGTAACCATCGCCGGAGGTCGGTAGGGTCGAGTTAGGTCTTCGTCGTCCCCTTCTTCTCCATGATCAGGAGCTCGGGTATGTGTCGCGTCTTGTATCCCGGGCTGTGACGCTTGAGGTGATGGCTGGCTTGATACCGGTGTGTCTTCATACGACAATCTCGTCCTTACTCCCCCGAGGTGAGTTCCCGTATTTTGTCGAGCCGGGTGGGTTGTGCTTCCCGGCCCTGTTGGCATGGGTTGAGTTGGTGGGTACATGTAAGGGAAGGTGTATGGGTAAGGGCTTCCCGCCACAGGAGGGTACATGTACCCGTAAGGTAGCACCGGAAACTGCGGAAAATACGAATGGTGATGCTCTGAATCTTCTAGATGATACAAAAAGATCTTTCCCAATTCGTTCAAAGGTGAGTACGAAGGTTGCTCTTACAAAAGAGAACACCGTTAGGACTCGCCACAGGATTGGGGGTAACCCTGTGACCACCCTCCGGCGTGAGAATAAGTATCGTTTTCTAATGAGGATGAATGTAGTAAAAATGAGAATAGAGATAGTGATGATTTGATTTTACCTTTCATCCTCCTTTTATAGTTGTTAGTTTGCTCTTCTCCCGGCCCTTTTGCGATAGGAGGAAATTATTGCCTGAATGTTTGTCCATTGACTTCGCCTTTTGACCATCCTTGCATTAATTATTTTTGACTATTTATGTTGACCACTTTGACTCCTTCGAGTTAGTTGGGTCTTTCTTTATTGGGCTCATGTTAATGTGGTATGGGCCAGATTTATCTGGGCCCTTACCTCGTCATCAAGTATTAATCAAAGTTAAGGGTAGTTTATATAAAACAGAAAGTAAAGAAATGTTAAGAGAGATTAAGAATTATAGAAGAAAATGAAATGATTTGAAAAAAAAAATACATATTTATCAATGAGTGTACTAGAGAGGATGAAGAAAATAAAAAGAAGAGGGCTCCCCCAAGAGGGTTTGTTCCTTCTACCGTTAGACTACAGCGTAAGTGCAAAATAAAATTTGATCAATCAATTTGATATTACATTAATCGTAGCTTGAAAAATAGCTTACATTATTTATTTCATTAAGACCTAAAATTAAGGCTAAATGACATAATTTTTACAGCTCGACCTGAACACCTGAAAATTCAAATCCGACCCTGCTTAAGAATTGTGTTAATATAATCCTCTACGTCTCTCTCTCAAAAGAAAAAAAAAGAAATCGTGTTATTTTCATCCTCTACATCTCTCTCTCACACACAAATAATAACAATAATAATCGTGTTATTTATTTTTCATTTTGTTTTGTTGCCATTTGAGATTCAAAGCGTCTCGTGACCTGCATGTGCTGTGGACTTGTGGTTTATATACCATTCGGAGACTCTCATCCTCTTTTTTTTTTTTTTTTTTTTTTTTTTTTTAAAGGCAACATTTCAACTGTCAAACCCCCGAGTAAGTTAGCGTCAACTGCCCATAAAAATCCCGAGTAACGAAAAAGACATACACTCGCACTCACATACTCTACTACCACCGTCCTCTTCCTTTTCTCTCTCTCTCATATTTCCAACTTGCACCTATAAAATGCTTCTTTTAAATCCTCATTAATGTGTGTGTATGTGTTAACTAAACAAAATCAGCCTACAAGTAACATATACACATAGTTATTTAATATATATATATATATAGACAGATAGATACATAAAGAATTAAAGACTTATGACTGGTGTAATTGGCAAGGTTAAACCCCTAGCCACACCCATAACCCATCTGCCTGCTGAGATCTCACACTGTACCACTATTCGTACCAACCACCGAGCCAGACTGTTAAGTGTCAAGAGTTCATGGAATAGTGATTCGGGTCGGGCCCGGCTCACGCACCATGTGGCTAATTTGGATCAGAAGTGGAGAGAGTACCAAGGGATCAAGAACTGGGAAGGTTTGCTTGACCCTTTAGATGATGGTCTCCGCCATGAGATACTGAGGTATGGCGATTTCGTCGAAGCGGCTTACCGGTGTTTCGAGTTTGACACGTCATCACTCGACTATGGAATGTGTAAGTATACGAAAAACATAATGTTGGATAGATGTGGATTAGGAGGGAGTGGGTATAAGGTGACTAAAAATTTGCATGCTACGTGTGGGGTTCAGCTGCCAGGTTGGATTGACAGGATGCCGAGCTGGGCATTGAAGAACTCCAGTTGGATTGGTTACGTGGCGGTTTGCAACGATGAGAAGGAGATTGCGCGATTGGGTCGAAGAGATGTGGTGATTGCCTACAGGGGAACTGCCACGTGTCTTGAGTGGATTGAGAACCTACGTGCGAAGTTGACATCATTGCCTGATGATGTGGCACCTGAAAAGAAAAGAGCGATGGTACAAAAGGGGTTTCTCAGTATGTACACATCAGCAACCGCCACATGTCAAAGTTTACAGGACATGGTGCGTGAGGAGATATCAAGGATCATCGAGATGTATGGCAACGAGCCACTTAGTGTGACGATCACCGGTCATAGCCTTGGTGCAGCACTAGCCACACTCACAGCGTATGACATAACCTCGACATTTAAGCACTCGCCAATGGTAACAGTAGTTTCCTTTGGCGGGCCGCGTGTCGGAAACCGAAATTTCCGATCACAACTCGAAAACAACGGGACTCGGGTTCTAAGAATCGTGAACACGACGGACGTGATCACGAAAGTACCTGGATTCTTGGTAGATGGTAGCAACGACATGATACAAAGAAGTGCAGGGTTGCAAGGGTGGCTAAAAAAACAAATTGATGAGGCCGATTGCTTCAGATATGCTGATGTAGGCAAGGAACTTCGGCTTTCTAGCGAAGCGTCACCATACCTAACCAAGAGTGACTTTGCCACATGTCATGACCTAAAAACGTATCTCCACTTGGTGGATGGTTTCGTGAGCTCCTCGTGTCCGTTTCAAACAACCGCGAAAAGACTGTTAATTAGGGCAAAACATGAGGAGCAACAAATTTTGTTTAGATGACAAAAATGTCAATGTGAGAACTTCGATTCTAAAAAAATTGTATAGATCTGGTGCTAAAAGTAAATATATAGGTAAAATCCTAATTGGTAAATAAGGATTATCATTTATCACTAGTTACTTTTGAAAATTGATAATTTTCACGCACATCTATAGATCCTTGTATAATAAGTAAGCCACTGCCTTGTTTACTCTTTTTTTTTTTTTAATCGGAAAATTTCACTTTATTTCACCTAAAGATATATACATAATTACATGCTAGTAAGATACTAGTCGCAACCTATTACATCGCCAAAACACCCTATTACTCGACTTTTACCAAAACTATAGTATTTTCGTATCAAGTAATCGGAACCTCAAAGACTTTCCATTTCTCCCAAGTCCAACCCAACGGTTTAGTTTTGTGGCTCACCCAACTAAATGTCACCGCTTGTATTTCGCCAAATAGACCATCGAAATTCGCCCTTTTACCTTGAAAGATTGCAGCGTTTCGAGCTTTCCATATAGTCCAGGTAGTAGTTGGCACAATAATATGTACCCAATTTTGTTTGTTTGCCGGTATGCTCTCGTTCTTGTGGATCTTCAGCAAGTCTCTTATTGTGAAGGTGAAAATAAGGGGTATTCCACACCACAAACTAACCTTGTGCCATAGCCAAGAAGCCACATATCAGGACGTCAACACGTGATCAGCATCTTCGTCGGATTCTCCGCATAACTTGCACTCGATCGTTCCCTGAAATATCTTCCTTTTTTGCAGCCCTTTCCTTGTAGGTAGTCTATCGTGTTCAGCCCTCCAAATGAAGATGGAAACCTTCGTTGGCACCCCTTTCACCCATTGGAACGGATAGAAAGGAGTGGCATAACTAGACAAAAGTTTTCTACAAAAATAAAAACACAATATTTAATAAAGTTAAACACATACATAAGAAACTTCTCCTATTTGGTTTTGAGACCTTGAACTTGCGTCATGTCATCCTCTTCTTTTACTTTATTAAAAGTTTGTCTTTTAACGTACAAATTAGAGTATTGTTCAAATAAATAGTCCCTACTCATTCGATTGCCTAAATCCTTCTTGATAAGCTTCATGTAAGAAAAACATATCTCAACGGTTGCGGTTGCAACCGGTAGAAACCAACGCTAGCTTCAATATCCGATAAATCAAAGAAAAAGTATTATGTTTTCTGGTTTCCACCATTATACGAGCTAAGTCACACATTCCATCCAATTTTGTAAATTTATCATCTTTCTTTAAAGATTGACAAAAAACTGTAAAATCACCCGAAAGACACCCTATTTCTTCTTTACTAAAATCATTCGGATACATCTCAGAAAATGACACTATTTTATATATCTCAAACTTAGAAAACAAATCACAAGGATTTAAATCAGACATATTTTCTATCAAACTAGTTGATACCTCCTTGTATCGATTTCCAAGTTTTTTAATTTGCAAATCCAAAACAGTATTAAAAACTTAAACTTTAAAATGACGTTGATTAGAACGACATTCTTTCGGTTTCTTTTATTACCACAACGTTCCGCCATATCATTCTTGTTTTTTCACAATAGATGTCACCCTTTCCAACATCAAATTAAACCCTGTTTCTCTTAGATTATTCAATGCTTATTTTGTTCCATTTATCAACTTAACCGCTTCTAATACGTCTTGGGAGGGTTGTTGTCGATGATTGCTGAATTTGGTCGATGGGTCTTTTTTTCCGTTCAAAATCAAAAACATATTTCCATCATTAAACTTGGACTTGGGCTTGAGGTTGGGTGTGGGAGTGTGGGCTCCTAAGTTTTAACTTTAAAGTGGGATTATAGTGTTGGTTTTTATTTAACTGGACTTTAAATTGATAATGTGGTGTTGTGTTGAAATATTTTGAGGGCTAAAATATTTTTAAGGGGTAACATATTTTGAGTACTACAATATTTGGGGGTAAAGTAAGGGATGGTGTAATACGAAAAACATCAAAAAAAAATATTTTCCACTACGCCGAAGAAGTTGATGGGTAGCGAGTGTTACCCCTCACAACAATATAAGTTCGCCCCTAACCCGATGACAACACTATCGTCTGTTGCTGGTGGTAATTGTTTGAGTTGGGTTGTCTATACTCGAAATTTACTTCTAAAATGGGCGATACCCCTCACAACAAGATAAGTCTGTCCTTAACGCCACGACAACATTACTGCTAGTGGTAATTGTTCGGGTCGGGTTGTCTATACTTAAAATTTACTTCTAAACTTTTACTAACGTTCTTAGATATCAAAATCTAATGTTTGATTCTAACTTATTATCGTTATGCCTATATCATTATCAGTTATTTATTCTGTATTTTTAGCTTTTAATTTTTTTAGTTATTACAGTATTTTGTAAATATAATATATAATAACAAATGTTGAAATGTCTTATGAATAGTGTCTTGGTGTTTTATTTTGGTATTGTCTTTATGTGTAGCTTGCCTCTCAAGTTTTAGTATTGACACTTACACCCTCAACTTTCTAAAAAACTTTGTAAAATATCATTTTCACCGACCTTTTGAGTTTTATGTGCTTATTTATTTTTCAAATTAGTTTGCGTTTTGACGTAAAAAACAAAAATGAGTCGGGTCAAACATAATATGTTTTTATTAGACAGTATAAATTCGATTTACAGCCGCCGCAATGCGCGTGAAGAAATATACTAGTTATTGCATATGATTCTTGAAGTAAAGTAATACGTGTCGATAAAATTGAAATTTGACCCAAGATTAATCACTTAAGTTACAAAAACTTTAAAATATTATATACGAACTTTTATAATAAAACTAGCTAATTACCCCGGGAGGGTCCCGGGGTTGAAAAATTTAATTTTACGTGATAACCTATTGCAAATGGCTCAAGTTAACTAACCACAAAATCTCTCAATCATTGCATATTCATAGTATTCTAATCAGTAATAACTCATATTCCCTAATCTAAAACCTAATCAGTACTCATCTAAAGAATCACTTATGTAAGTTGCAACTATTCAAAAACTCATCACATCTCTCTAATTTCTCACATTCTAATGGCTCTTATAATTCCTAACCTAATCAACTAAACAAACACTTAAGTTGGAAGTTGTAACCATTGCATCTCATTATGCCACGTGGCATAATCAAGAGATGGTTGAGGCCACCATTGAACGCCACGTCAGCAACTATCAATTCTTCCCGGGGTTGAAAAATATAACCATTCTAATAATACTAATACTAATAGTAATAATTATTACTCTTGTAATTAAATAAATAAAAAAATAACCTTGCTATAAGCTGACACCATGTGTTGCAGTGTTGCGCGATTCTTTCTCATAGCTTCTCTTGATGAAGTATACCTAGTAAAATTTCAATGATAACATGGTGATTGAGCTGATTTTCAACATCATAGATAAGAACCTGGTTTAAAAGAAAAAACATGATTAATGAATAACATGAACACTTTGTGTGTTTTTTTTCCTGTATGAACGAAACCCCACAAAAAATAGTTGATTTTTTCTCAGTTTTTTATATAGCACTATGGTATTCGTTGTAAAGATGATAAAATGCTCGTTAATTTGGTGTAATTTTTTTCTTTAAAAAATCCCGTATATAAAAGATATAAACGTTTAAAAATTATGGGAGGAAATATGAGAGAGAAAATTTTAAATTTATTTTTAAATTCTTTTTTCCTAAAATAACTCAACTTAATTAAAAAAAGGAAATAATTCAAAAACACTAAAATCTTTCTATTATGATGCCACGTGTCAGTTTCATGGAGAGGTTGAAGGCACCATTGCACGCCACGTCAGCAATGTTCAATTCTTTTATATATATTAAATAATTAATAGATTTTAATGCACGGCGATCCTCTACTCTAATTAGTCTACTGCCACCCACAGGCCACAGGCTACACCAACATGGCCCATGCCATCATCGGGATATATTTCAAAAAACAAACTGGGCCGACGAGTAGTAAAATTATTAAGTCTATTAATGGGCTTAAATGTAGAGGCATATGTGAATGGGTTATTATTGAGCCAACTTGAAATGATTGCCTCGTTCTATAGGCATAAAGCCTGTAAATATGCCGACTAAATAAACCCAAGTGTCGACTTGTCGTCTTCATATACCCCATCCGTGTTTTTTAAGTATTCTCCCTATAATTAAAATATTTTTTCCTTAGCTTTCCTATGTTGGTAAATAATATTTGGTCAAGACTCAAGTGTTGAACCAACAATTAAGAAGTAGCTTTTTGGTAAATGCTTTGAGTTTTTCTTCTTAGATTATACTTATGAGAAAAATATTAAGGGTTGTTGCACAAAAATTCAATCTAATTTCTTACTTTTCATATGATAAATTACTCTGAGAATTAAACCTAACTCGATGAACACCTTTTGTATCCGCTTAAATTTTTCTAAATACTTCGTGCCTAGTGCTAAACCAAAATTCGATTAATTAAACTGAAACTATTAACCAACAAAACGACACCAAATAATCAACTCTAACTACTGGCTCCGATTTTTTTCGTACATTTTTTAAAAATTTGTTTTTGAAGCCTAGGTTTATTTAAAATGTCCGTTTTGGTTTAGTTTGATCCCAAACGATACCCGCACGCGCTCCGGCCCCGCTTCTACTTTGTTGTACTGATTTATGTTAATACCAATCGATAGATGCAAATTAGGTTGGATTTGATCATTTGTTTTCTTTTGACATACTGATACACATAAAAGAAGTGGTTATGTGAAACAATTAGAGCACGTATTATATAGTCAAAGCGATTTAAGAAATGAAAAAGAAATAAGGAAATATATTGTTCTTACGTACACATGAAACATGTACCTATTTTACTTGTTAATTCATTAAACTTTCTCGAAGTAATACAAAAGTTGTTAGTATATAACTATATAAGAGTAAACGGTGTGGTTATATAGTGAGGGTGGCATGGAGCAACATGCGGTAGCCACATCAGTAGAGAGGAAATTCCCCTTCAACCCTCGAAAAGCGACACAGTGATGTTGGAATGAAGACTTTTTTAATCAAAGAATCAATCACAATCATTCAAAATTCAACAATCAACCACAACCATTCACATCACCTTTGCCCCGTGGCGGTGGAGATCTTCAAGGCATGAAGGGGCTTCTGTTGGAATAAATATACGTGACGTTTGTATATTTATCGATAGCCTTTATTATCATTTGTATAATGTTGATCAAATATTAATTATCTTAAGCCCAATAATAAGATGAGTCTTTGATAGGCGGACTTGTCATTAGATGGGCCTTGTAGGGTGTCCCCTGGGTATGTATAAAAGTGAGAGCTTACTAGGGAATAAGGGTTACACAACTTATTATCGTAACACCTCTAAAGAAATTCCCCTCTCTCTCTAAATCAATTCTTCATCAAAAATCCTAAATCCATCATAACTGCATACCCTAAAGGGAACCCAATCATCTTGACAATCATGTCAACCTCCACTCTCTCAGGATCAATGGCATGTCTCACTAATCTTTCAGGTATTATCATTATTATTATGTTTTCCTTTATTTACAATCAAAACTGATCAACATGTGGTATCAGAGCAATGTTGCTCTATCAGTTTTGATTGTTTTCCATTAAGATCTGGAATTAAAATGATAGAATCAAAGAGAAGAGAGGTATTACACAATTCAAAAGGTAGTTATTATAGCTAACTCCCGCCATTCTTATAGGCTGGTGAGTTTGTTACAACTTTACAATATTACACATTCAGCCCCTATTCTTATATATTATTACAAAACAGTCCTTAGACTAACAACAATTATTCCATCACTTATCAATACTTCCCCCCCCCCCCCCCCACCAAACAAAAGTCTTGTCCTCAAGACTCAGGAATCACAAAAGAGGGAAATCTCAGCTTGAATTCTTGAAGGTCTTCCCAAGTTGCTTCACTGCTAGGAAGGTTGTCCCATTGCACTAACACATGAATTGCACCTTTGTTACCCTTTTTAATCCATCTTTTATCAACAATAGCAACAGGTTGAGCATGAAATCTAGGAGCTTTTGGTAATGGAATCACAGTTGTAGGAGGACCCATTGCTTGTTTCAGAAGTGAAACATGAAAAGTAGGATGAATCATTGCATCTTCAGGTAGATCCAACTTATAAGCAACAGGACCAAATTTATCAACAATGAGGAAAGGTCCATAGTATTTTGGTGACAATTTGGAATGTTTAGTAAGTCTGAGTGTATTCTGACAGTAGGGATGAAGCTTAACAAAGACCCAACTGCCAACATCAAAGGATCTCTCAGTTCTTGACTTGTCTGCAATTTGCTTCATTCTATTGCTGGCTCTATGCAAAGAATGCTTAAGAACAGCAATCATTTCCTCTCCATTCCTACATAATTCATCAACTGCAGCCACTTTAGTATCACCTGGAATGTAGGGAATAAAGATTGGTGGTGGATATCCAAAGAGGGCTTCAAAAGGAGACATTTTGATGCTGCTGTGATAGCTGGAATTATACCACCACTCTGCCAAAGAAAGCCATTTACTCCATTCTTTAGGTCTGCCCATACACATGCATCTCAAGTAAGCTTCCAAGCACCTATTCACTACCTCAGTCTGCCCATCAGATTAGGGATGATAGGCAGTTGATAGGGCAAGAGAAATTCCATGTAACCTGGTAAATTCTTTCCAGAAGTTACTAAGGAATATTGGGTCCCTATCTGAAACAATAGTGTTTGGCCAACCATGCAGCTTAAACACATTGCCCAGAAAAGCTTGAGCCACTACAGTTGCAGAGAAAGGATGTGATAGAGGTATAAAGTGGGCAAATTTGGTCAATCTATCAACAACTACAAAAATGGTGTCTTTGCCCCCTGATCTAGGTAGTCCCCCAATAAAATCCATGCTTATATCTGTGAAAATATAAGAGGGAATAGGAAGAGGCTGCAATGTAACAACCCGACCCGGTGGGGCCTGGAAGAAATGACAGTTAGGTAACAGACTTGCACAACGGAAGCAACGATAACTAATATTTAAGTGTTATACAATTTCTAATTCAAAAAATATAAATACATAATTTAAATAAATAGACTAATATCTATGCAGGGACGTAACGCGGCGGTCGTCGAAGCAGTCGATAGGATATGATCCGCTAGTCGATCCAAATCTCAAACCATGCTTAGCTCTAGATGCTCTAAACCGTTACGCTAACATCTTGAATCTTCTACCATAACAAGCTCTAATCCTCACTAGCAAGCATATACCTCGTCTTCAAGAATATCCAAATGCAGTACCTGAACACATGCTTAAAAGAGTTTTGGGTCAGCAATTACGCTGGTGAGTCCGTGTAAGTAGTTAAGCAAATCCAAAACAGTTTAACAGTTCAAAAACAAGTTTACACAGTTCTAATCATAGCGATGTACAAGTATCACACCTCAATCCTAACACTGAATCCATCTACTCCCAATATGGATTCCACACGGCAAAATATATGCCGCAACGGTCCGCAGACCTTAGTGGAGGGTTTTCCGGGCTTCCGGATCCACTGTGCGTGGGGGATTCCCCAAGTAGTACTACCCATATATTAAGTGGCCCAACTCCCTTGGGTTAATGAGTGTGCATCTGGTTTCAGGAGCCCTTGTCACATCAAGTAAGTTTACACACAAAACAGTTTACACGTACAAGCATATGTTCACCCCAAAACATTTAAAACAGAAAAAGGGGAAGTACACGAACTCACCTTGGCGTTGTGTCACATAGTCACATGATGTTCCATGGTCGTGAGCCCCACCTATCTTTTTATAAGCAAAGTCCTATTGTAAACACAGTATTAGTGTGTGAAACCAAATTTTGCAGTTACACGTGTGGACGAGCTAGGTCCTTTAATTATAGATGTCGACTTATTCTTATTGCTCGTTGGTATTCAGGGTGATCTACTAATCGTCTATGCATGGTTCTAATTAATATGTGATGATGTGTTTAAGTCTTATATGGACTTACACAATGTTCCTTATATTAATTGTCCTCGTCAATATCCATGTACCAATTATATATCTTAATGTCTCCAATATTAGTTTCATAAGCTTATACCTTATGTCCATATAAGTTTATTTGTCATATGTCTTGCTTAAGTTCGACTTTTTCTACATCCTTCTTATAATTCGTTGTTCATATTCATCATGTTCCAAGAGTTCCACATCCGTTCATATTGTCGTTTATTTTGAAGACGTCACAGTCAATAATTATATATGTGCATATGTTATGTCCATTGTCCGAAGTCCGAACCGTATAAATTGACTAACTTATATCTTACGTCTCTTGTCTATGATCCCTATCGTAATCCCTTAGTTCCTATAATCCAATTACCAACATCACCAAATGTCTATATAATAGAACGTCCTATTATATGTTTGTTTTCAATATTAGTTCGTATGATTTATATATATAAGTCGCTTGTCTAGTTTTATGTGGTCGAGTTATGTTTGGTCCGGTCTAATAAGCTCGCCAATGTCTCACACGTGTGGATACGATATATAACTATTCAAAATGTCTCTAGTTCATGATTATACCTCTTATAATCTTTTCATGCTTAAATTAGTTGACTGGTCTGTTGACCAGGTTTGACCTGGTTGACCGAGTCAAACTAAGTTGACTCAAATCTTGATCTTCCATCTTCTTCCCAATAGTCTCCAATCCATATCTATACCTTCTGTTTCTTAATAACTACAACAACAACATCAACTATAACCATCACCATCCTATGTATACTTTAGTTAATAATTAGCTAGGAACTAAAATAAGATCTTATAACTCACCAGCTTGTCGATCCTCTGAAGCGAATTACCATCGGAACCTTAGATCGGCTTATGGCCGCCATCGTCACCCCTCCCTTTAAATCTGTCTCATCGATCGTATTCCTCAACTTTTGCTCTCTCGGAATAGACGAGGCATGTGCCGGAAAAAGGGGGCGCGCCGCCGTGTGCGGTGGTCCTCCGTCACTGCTCAGCCGCTACTCCTCCAGGAGTTCCGACATCTTTCTCTCTCTTAATAATGCTCACAGATCAATGAAGGGATGAAGGGGAGGGTGTTGGTTGTGGTGTCTGGCTACCGGAACTCCGCCGTCGGCGGTGGCAGAGCCCCTCCGGCTCCTCCCTCTCTCTCTCTCTCTCTCTCTCTCTCTCTCTCGAGATTGAAATGTTTATGTGTGTGTATGATATGTTTAATAAACACACAGGTTGTGTGTGGGTGTTTTTATCAAGCAAGGGAGGGTTGGGTGTCATCAAGAGGAGGAGACAAGTGTCCTCCTCTTGGTGACTCACCCGTCTCGATCGGGTGCGGTTCGGGTTCGTTATCGGGTGTCAGTTCGGTCGCGTAACGGGTATTTTCCGGATAATAATATCCTTTAAATAATTATTCAGGTTCAATTTCGTAACTAATATTCGCGTGTAATAATAACTAGTGGTATTTTATAACGCGCGTTGCGCAAAAGACATTCGGGTTTCCATCCACGCTTCATGACAATATTTTATGTAAAAAACAATTACCGGTTTTATACATACCATCGATGACCCATTATCAAGAGTGTCTAACTCTTGATCGACAACAAAAAAAAAATGAATGCTTTTAGATCATATGTCAAGTAGAGTTCGTAACTCAGTGTCAACATAATAATCAAATCCAAATTTTATATAAACATAATTCAATTTCTAAATAATGAAAAATCAAGTTGTATAAACATGCGTACGGATACAGTCATTTGCATGCGTCATCTGGGAAAAGGAGAATTCAAGGCTAAGTTGGAACCATCATAATTGTCTGCAGATTAATACATTAACCTCAATGCTTCTGAAGTCCCGTGATGATGTTACATCTTCATTGAAAAATGCTCTCACCTTTCCTTGCATTATTAACAATTAATAATTAACAATCTAACCAAGGTTAGAAAAAAATATGCACCACTACTCCACCGCATACAAAAGGAATAAAGCTATTCGCACCTGCACACATTACTCTGCCCCTCTCATACTTTAAGCATAGATTCATAGCACTAATATCACCATCAATAATAAATAAGCATCAACTTACTGCTTCAATGTGTAACTAATTTTTGGGTTGTTTGATTATTGTATCTATCGTTTCAATATGGTTTTTGTGGTGTTGTTTGCCGACCCGTGTTTCGGGAGTTCAATTCCAGGATTAGGCGTGTGTTTTTTTCCCCTGTAATCGACTCTTTTTTAAGAAGCACAATAAGCTGAGTACATTATTATCAAAATATAACTACTTAATGAAGATTGAGGTATGTATCTACTTGAACGCTATATATTTTAAATGCACCAGTATTACATGAGGACTTACTTGCTCACGCTAGTTGGGATTTGATAGCAAACTGATTACCTGAAGACAAACATGTACAACAATTTTTTTGGGATTTAAAACGTGTTCATTGTGGTTGTAAGTTTGTACCTAAACTCAAAAGTGTTTTGGCCACTTTGTAATGACCACGTTACCATAGTAGTATCAAAACCCATGAGAGTGACTGCAATGGTTCTTATTCTTGTAAGGTTGGTACATATCCTGCAACTATAACAACAATTTCTATCAAATTTTTTAATTAGACATTGGTTAAAAATTTGGCAAATACATCTTTCCTACCATAGAATGGAACATATCCAATGACAAACAGATGTATAGGTCATCAAGAGGATTTGTTGATAGCAAAAACATTTGAACCTTCAAAAACACATTGAAAAAGTTCCAAAATTATCAATGGCGTTAAGTTTATTTTATTATATCAAATTGCAAAAAAAACAAACTTAAAAAAGTAAGAGCTTACTCGGTCGATTTTATCTCCAATTTACACAGCCATGTACTGTCAATCAAAACAGAGCGTTCAACATAATTACACGAAACATTGGATGATATGAGTCATTTTTTTATCATTTGCAAACGTAGTAAGATCCAAGTAGAAGGTTAACCCATTTGACCTGGTCAAAATCATCAAGCTCAAAAGATCACTGATTCACTTCCAAGATTTAGTCGACCAACAGATGACAAAATTGCTCTGTTTATATAATGTAATTATTACTTATTTACAAGTTGTGATCCATTATATATTATATAATTAATAAAAATGGATTCAATAATTCAACTTGGGTTCCGTATTTAAAAGTAGTGATCCATTATATAATTAACAAAAAAGATTCAATAATTGGTTCCATATAAGTATAATGAAACTTGACTTACAAAGTTGTAGCCTGCTTTCCCTTTCTATCTGCTCCACATAAGCGTAGCTAATGAGCAATACCGATACGTGATTGTGAACCTAACAATAAAAGATTTATTTAGTAGGATTTTGATTTGAAGCAATAAACATGAAATATATGTAACCTATTTCAATGAAAACTTATCAGTCCTATCCACTTCCTCAAGCGATATATAAAAGCAAAAAGCAGCAATATATAATAGCAAAAACAACAACAGAGTCACTAAAATATATAACACAAATCAAAGATGCAACATACATTTCTTATACAAAAAACAAATCAACAGTATACAAGTTCGAATGTTGGTTTATTCGAGAATAGGCCTAAACAGGGTGACCCAGTTGATTCAAATAGTGTGATAGAGTTGCTATTTGGATTTGACCCATTCCTTCCATGATTCTTCTAATGTTCCATCATATCCTAGTTAGTGGGAAGTTTTAATAACTGCTATATCAGAATAGAAATAGGGCCTTTTTACTACATTTTTTATGATCGTACGTTTGATGTGGTTATGTTATTGTAATAGGAGACTTGTCCATCTCTAATAAGGCCAATTACCTGTGTACTGAAATCAGACCTTCCCTATTAATTACTGTTCCTATCAATACATCTCTTATAATAATGGATGTTGAGTTGCGCATTGCGCAACTTTTTAGCATCTGAATGTAAAAGATTGTTACGGTCGTGTTGTTGCTTAAACAAATTCATACTAAACAAAGGTCTTAAAGTTAGGATCATAAAGGGGCTAAAGTTAGGATACCAACATAAAAGAAAAGCAAGATCGTATCGGCACCTGTTGTACCTATTGCTGCACCCGTCCAGACCCATTTATTCAACTGCTGCAGGTCTGCCCACACCTGTGCGCCCGTAATACGCTGCACCCAATCTGCTTGAACGGTCATATTCTGGTCCAAATTCATCAGTGTATCTGCAACTGCCTGTTGTACCTGTTGTTGTAGCCGCCTAGACCCATTTATCGTCCATATCATACGAAGAGGACACTAACCGATCAAGACGACATTTGGAAACTCTACAAAAAAAAAAAAAAAAAAGGCTTTAACAAAAACAAACAGAATTTAATCTCATGCTTTTAAGGACTCAAAAAGTCAAATAATAAAACTAAAAGAAAGTTAAAGTATACACCCTAGGCATTTGAAAACAAATTTTGAAGGATACCTTTTGACAGTTTGACTTCTTATGTCAAACCATATTGACCTCTCTAATGGTCTTGCATTCTGTGTTGATTAAATTTGGTAGCCTTACAACTGACGTGAATTGAACTATGATCCGGTTTGTGATCGGACTTCGACGGCTGCAAATGTCCAGCCACTGCAGCCATCTGCTGCTGCTGATGCTACAGTGCAGCCACAGGAACTTAAGGCAAAAAATGGTCCGAATTCGGCAGACCCTGGTATGACCTAACCGATTAACTTGTAACTACATCATGCCGTGAATACGAACCATAAGTAAGGCTCAGACAAAGAGCATGTGAAACGGTTGCAGCGAAGAAATACGTTGCTGTCAAGAGCACATATATAAAAACAGAAGCAGAGCTTTGTCAAGCTGTTGAGTCGTAAAACTGAAGCATGACGTCGTCATGTGGCTCAGAGCTAAAAGAAATAAATTGGCTGCAAGGCAGGTTGCAGGTTCAAAACCTACCATCAACCGCCCTTGCCATGCCATCTTCAGTAATGATCTGACCACATTCAGAACTCATCATAGCCAACCAATGTGCGGACAAGTTTTAGCATCATTCTAACATGTTATTTAAAGTCCATAGTAAATTAGCAACTTGACTGACTAAATATAGGTCTCAGATGACATGACACAGTAAACACAATGAAGAGATGCAGACGCACAATGGGAAAGCAATCGGCTACACAGTAGTAGTGGCATCATAGTCGACATCTACGTCGCATAAGCTGACAACATAGCCAATAGACACCACAGTTAACACATTCAGGTGGCTCAGGCGCATAACGGGGAGTCAATCGGTTGCGCTGCAGTAGCGCCATCACAACCGACAGCCACATCGTATACGCTGACATCATAGCCGCCTATCATTTCAAATGTTTAATACCCTACAAACACAAAAAGTACCAATCACGGTTCAGAATCGTCTCGCAAGTATCTATAGCCGATATTAACAAAATGAAAATACAAATAAATACCGACAAATCTTTATCAAAAACCCACCAACATAGATTAATATGATTTTGTGCTAGAACCCATAAAACACAATTACAGCTGGCACCATCCACAAATTGGTGTTCATCGCCGACATGCACAACCATATTTAAAATCAGGAGGTTGTCACAAAAGCAAGAATGTCCAAAACAGGATACAATAGAGAACAACATGATTCAGATCTGTTCTCGTCGGCCACACCGAAATCCGGCGGCCAAAAAACCCCTAAAAACCAACCAAAGCCAGAAGAAATCACCATCACACTTTAATAACCACTTCGTACCAGACAAAGGGGTCGGACACCGCCATGACTGCAACACCGGTTGCACGCTGGGAGAATAAACCTCCCGCATACCATCCGGCCTGCCATGCCAAGATACGGCCGGATCTAACCCTAAGTTGGATGAATGTAACCAAAAATATGGTGATCGCTGCCAAGCATAACCTTTTAGGGTTTCGGAGGTAGCGGGTCACCACCATCCATCCTCGACACCGTAGCCCAGTCATCATCACCATGAGATGACGACGTTCTCGTCATCAACCACCACTTTGCAAGACCCATTATACATGGGAACAAAGGAATGGGTATGGCGGTGGATATGGCGGTGGATATGGAAGCCAGAGAAAGAGAAAAAGGAATGAATTGAGAAACACACGAGCTTCTAATGGTAAAGGAAACCAAATGACCACAAAACCCTCAAACACAAAGGAAATCACAAATCTGCCATGGGTTACTGTTTAAAGTAGAAGGTATATTATTATAGTGTAATCTTTATATTTTTAAAATTAGTTTTTATTATTCCTTCGACATTCTAATTCTTAGTTGCGAAAATTTTTGGGCCCTAGGTCCGGGTTGTTACATGCAACAACCCAGGTGAGGCTATTGTTTCATATTTACCTCTTTGACAGGTATCATAACTTTTAATCATCTGTCTTACCATTTTTGTAACACCCTTCCAAATGAAAAATTGTTTCAATCTTTGTAGAGTAACATGTACTCCTGAGTGGCCAGAAGAAGGAGTAGCATGACAAAGATGAATAATATCTTTCCTCAAATTCTCATCTTGTCCAATAACCAATCTATTCTTCTTAGTTAATAAATTCCCATCCCAAGAATATTTTTTTACCATTTTACCCTCCATCAACTGATATAGGATTCCTTGGACATTTACATCAGATTGCCAAGACTCTTTGATTCTGTTTAGTAGAGCAGGATCAAAAGTAGATAAAGTGATTGGTAACAATGTTGGGCCATGAACTCTAGACAAGGCATCTGCTACCAAATTATCACTGCCCTTCTTATACACAATCTCATAATCCAGACCCATCATTTTAGACAGCCACACATGCTGTAATGGGGTATTCACCTTTTGTTCCAACAAATATTTGAGGCTTTTTTGATATGTTCTAATAATGAACTTCATGTTGGTCAAATAATGTTTCCAGTGATGGACTGCAAACATTATAGCCATCAACTCCTTTTCATAAACAGACAAAGTCTGCTGTTTTGGAGATAGAGCTTTGCTAATGAAGGCTATTGCAGAGGCATCTGTTTCAAGAATAAATGGAATTTCCATGTTTGGCAAAGCCAAAACAGGTGGTGAACTAAGGGATTTCTTCAATTTTTCAAAGGCTAGTGTTGCTTGTTCAGACCATTTGAAGGCATCCTTTCTGAGTAAATCAGTTAAAGGTCTTGCCAAAATGCCAAATGATCTAACAAATCTTCTATAATAGCCTACTAACCCCAAAAAACCTCTTAATTGTTTAATGTTGGTGGGAATGGGCCATTCAACAATTGCTTCTATTTTTTTAGGATCAGTAGCTACCCCATATTTTGAAATTAAGTGGCCCAAGTATTCTACAGTATTTCCACCAAAACTGCATTTTGATCTCTTAGCAAACAGTTTATGTTGTCTGAAAAGGGAGAGTGTTACCTCAAGATGGGTCAAATGCTCGTCCAATGACTTGCTGTAGATGAGGATATCATCAAAGAAAACCAAAATAAATTTCCTCAAATACTGATGAAAAATGGAATTCATCAAAGACTGAAATGTAGCAGGAGCATTAGTAAGGCAAAAAGGCATTACTAAGAACTCAAATAAGCCTTGGTGAGTTCTGAAAGCAGTCTTCTCAATGTCTTGATCTAGCATTCTGACTTGGTGATAGGCAGATCTCAAGTCCAGTTTGGAAAAGATACTTGCCCCTTGCAATTCATCAAAAAGTTCATCAACCAATGGTATGGGATATCTATTTTTAATTGTGGCTCCATTCAACTTTCTGTAGTCTATACATAGACACCAACTACCATCTTTCTTTTTAACTAAGACCACTGGTGAAGCAAATGGGCTTGCACTGGCTCTTATGACTCATGTTTCTATCATCTCCTTTACTGATTGCTCAATGATATCCTTTTGGATTGCTGGATATCTATAAGGCCTTTCATTAATGACCACCTTCTCATCTTGTAACACAATCCTATGGTCACAATCTCTGTTAGGAGGTAACCCTGAGGGAATCTGAAATACATCTTCAAAATTGGACAATAACTTCTCAATAGCCTGATGAACTTGTTCATTTTCTGCAGGTTCCTTAACCAATGCAGAATGTTGAAATTGATCATGTTGCTCTCCTACTTGCAAACTGAGCAATTGGGCTGAAATTACATCATCTTGATGGTTCAACCAGTAATCCATCTTTTCTGTTGAACATAGACTCACACTATTAGTAGCATAACCTTTGAGTTCATGCCATTCATCACCTATCTGGTACTTCATTGTAAGATTCTTGAAATTCCAACTTATATCTCCTAGAGTCATCAACCACTGAATGCCCAAAACCATATCATAATTCTGCAAAGGAACCACTAACACATCTGCTTTATACCACAGTCCTTGCATAGACCACTGATGTGACAACCGTCACCCTCGACTTTCATCTAAATGACAATATTAGTCCTTTAAAAATTTTCCATTAAAGTCCCTATAAGTTTCGTAGTTTTTTTAAATTTAATTTTAGAGCGAAAAAAATTTTATCATTTATATTTATTATGAATCGGGTATACGTTTTAAGCAAACGCGTATGTTGGAACGTCCTCCGGAATGGATATTATAAAATTTCAAGTTTTATAAATGTTTTAAGTTAAACTTAGTTAACTTGGTTAAGTTTTATTAAGGGAAAACTAACTAAAATATAAATAAACTAACATAGTTATAGTCGAGGGACCATTTATGTCAAAATACGAAAGTTTAAAAACAAAAGCCTCTCCCTCCCTGCTACTCACGTTTTTCCGGTGAGGCTCGCCGCCGGCGAGATTCCGGCCAATTTCCGGCCACCAAAATAAACGCTATTTTTAACGTTTTTTTAGCCGTTTCAATTATTGAAGATCATTACTTTATCGAAATATAACGGATACAAATCATTATAAGGTGAAATTATTCGTTTTAATCATGGTTTAATCGGCTTTATTTAGAGTAACCGACCGGAACTTTTAAAACGACTCAAAACGCTTGTTGCATCAAACGATTATATAAATAGATATCGCCATCTTGTTTCTGCACCTATACTCGTTCGAAACCCACCGCAAATTTGCAGAAAACGGGTCCAGAAGTCGAGTAATCGGGTTCTTTACATCGGGCATATCATCCTCACGTTCAACCCTATCTCGCCTCGTAAGCTCCTTTTCCTTATGTCGTTTTGTTTGTCTTGTGTTTCCGATCAAAAACCCTCTGTTACAGATAGTATATCGTGCTTATATCGGGTTATTAAAGTTTCACCTAGGGTTAGGGTTCTTAAGTTGTGATGGGGAAGAAGATGATGGTATCTATATATTATATAAATCAATTTTAGTTTCATAATCATTAATATAACAAGCCTTGGTGTAGTGGTTGGAGCTTGGTATTCTTAACAAAAGGTCAAGGGTTCGAAACCCATGACCACCATTCTTTTATCTTTTGTTTTTTTTTATTATTTTATTTATTTATTTATTTAAAAAGGTTAATAGTCATTTATAATTCATAAAACTTAGAATATTCATAATAAATTCATTTTTGCTCCAAAAATTATAAAAATTTAGGAGTAGCTTCTTGACACTTTCTAGAAAATTGTCATAATTTTTATTTCTGGAAAATATTTTATTTTCGTAATTTTTAATATTTAATTTGTTTTAATCATATTTAATTCATAAAAAATTCATTCTTATTGGTTTTTATCTCAAAATTTGTCATAAATTATTTCTAATCATCATGAACTTAAATAAAAATTATTGGTTCAGAAAACATTTATTTTTATTGATTTTCCTATTTTTAATCATTTAAACATGATTTAATCTCATTAAATCAGTTTTAAATATAAATAAGTTTATAAAAATTATGAGAAAACTATTTTCATTAATTTACATAAGAAAGCATCCAATTTCTATAAAAAAAAGTATTTTTGAGTCATGTCTTGTATTATTAACATTATTTATGTTTAATTAGATATAATTAAACATTTATTTATTTACACTATTTAAACATCTATTTTATAAATATTCTCTTATAAAATAGAAATGTCTTATGATTGAAAGTCTTTATTATCATTGATGGATTTTTGAGTAACTCGTAACTATTTATTTCAATAATTATGATTATTGTATTTAGTTATAATAATTAGTTAAAGTAATCAACTAAATTATTTGGTCTTAATTATTTAAACATATTTTCCAACTAAAATATTTAATTGGTAATAATTATATTACCTAAATCATATTACAAACTTTGGTATATTATTTTAATATACAACTTTTACATTAATTCGACTAATCATAAAAACTATAATTTCCCCAAATCGACTTAGCGAACCCTAATGCCTTAGACCCTAGATACCTTAGACTTTTTTTTTAGACTTTTCCTTATTAGTATTCTTACACGTTATAGGTTGAATTCCTCGGAATTCCCATTACTTAGCTCACGGCCGCTTAGGTGGATTTTGGTCGCTTTCGCAAACTGTGAGTATATCTTTCCCCTTTTTACTGTTTTACTATTTTGGGGTGACTCATGTACGCTTATTACTTCATTCACTTAATCATGGTTTATTCTATATTCACAATCGCAATTCTTGTATGTGTTTTACTTGTTGATTCGTTGATAGTGTGTACCTATGACCTTAATCATTAACCGCTGGGCGGCCTAGCATAGCAATAAATAGTACTTAATTATTGTTATGTGTGAACGATTATTCATCGCCTACTATGAGCGAATACTATATATATGTGACTCTTGATTCTTTGAACGAAAGGTTTGATTTTGGGTAGCATTTGTACACAGCTTGAACACTAAATTGTAGACAGTATAACACGTGAATTGCGAAACTCTTTTTCTACTATATGTATTCAAACAGGGTATGCTCACCAATACAACTTTTGTATTGACCAAATTATTTTGTACATGTTTCAGGTTATTTTGAGATGCATTCTTTAAGCTTTCGGATTTATATTTAGATTTTGATTCATTGTAATTCAGATTAGTTAGCATTTAGAATCGGTGTATTTCATTTCATTGTAATAAACTATTTAATCAATGTATCAAAATTTACACTTTTAGTCCATGAGCTATTGAACAATCGTCATTACGTGACACCTCGATGTTTCCGCCATCGGTTGGGGTGTTACAACTGAAAATCTTTGCACATTTGAACACATTCAAGGGCTTCACCATTAGTCACTGATACCTTCATTCCAGAGATCTTTGTCATCTTATAACCCAATTTCTTTGCCCATTTTTCATTAATAAAATTGTGTGTTGACCCTGAGTCAACCAGAATATGTAACTGCTTGGTACCAATTGTTCCAATGATTCTCATAGTTGAGAAAGATGGAATACCAGTGATGGCATGAATGGATATGTGAGGTTCTTGTGTTTGCCCTTCCTCCAGTGCATTAATATCCAAACCAATTTCTTCTTCCATTTCTTCATCTAGTTCCAACAGAAAAATCTGTTTATTCTTACATTGGTGAGTGGCTGAGTACTTCTCATTGCAGCCAAAACATTCTCCTCTGGCCCTCTTCTCATTCATCTCCTTTCTTGACAGGGTTTTGATATTATCAGGTAGTTTTTTAGCATTTAATGGTGTAGGTGTGGGTAATAAAGGAAGATGATGTGTATTGATGGGTGGTTTAACAGAATGGTTTGTATAGCTTTTGTTATATTGGTTTGAGAATCGAGGGTTTGGTCTTAAGGATAAAGATTTGTTGGTTTGGTTTTGAATCTTGGCCAAATGATAGGCTTGACTCATAGTTGCAGGTTGAAACATTCTTACTGGACCACCAATTTCTGGTTTTAGGGCTTTCAAGAATATACTCACAGCATAGGGTTCTGGAATGGATACCTTGAGGAGATAAGAATCAAACAGTGCACAAAAGTCTTCTAAGGAATCTTCTTGAACAATAGAAGTGAGAGCCCCCATGGCATCTTCATAAAGAATGTCTGAAAACCTGGAAACAATGGTTTCAGAGTATTCTTTCCAATTAACCTCATTGATTGGTACTCCTTTGATCTTCATAAAAGACTGATGTCATTTTACTGCACTTCCTTCCATGTGCAGGGCTGCATATCTGACTTTGCAGTCTTCTGGTGTATCATCAATGGAGAAATAATGCTCACACCTGTAAATCCAGTCATCAACATTGGTTCCATCGAATTTAGGGAATTCGATTTTACCAAGCCTATGAGTCCTGCTAGGGCCTGCATGTTCAGTTACAACCATATTCTTTCCACCATTGATGGTTGTTGACCCATTATTATTATTCAACTTAGTAATTTCCTCAGTCAATTTAGCCAACACCATATTAATGTTAGCTATATTTTGATCATTCTTTTGGAATTGAGCATTATTCTTTTGCAATTGTGCATCAATTTTCACCAGAGTTAATGAATGTTCATCAAGTGTTTTCTTTAGGGTGGAATCAGAATCTGAATCTGATCGATTACGAGTTGTCATTGCTTTTAATTAAAGAATGAATGGAACAAATGAACGGATTATCAAGAAATGAGCGAATAATGATTTGATCACAAATTGATTGAATCAAGAATAGTATGAATGGAATGATTCAGTCACGAATTGACTAAATCAAGCACAGATTAATCACGATTGATTAATCCAGCTAGAAATGAAACAGAGTGATATGATAGGAATAACAAAAAGAAACGAATGGAATTGATCAGAGTTCGCCGGAACCCCGGGTTCGCCGGAAGAGATGATCGGAGCAGTGGTGGATAGTGACGGTTATGAAAGATAGAGTAATCAGAACAGTCGAGGAAGGCTTGGCTCTGATACCATTGATAGAATCAAAGAGAAGAGAGGTATTACACAATTCAAAAGGTAGTTATTATAGCTAACTCCCGCCATTCTTATAGGCTGGTGAGTTTGTTACAACTTTACAATATTACACATTCAGTCCCTATTCTTATCTATTATTATAAAACAGTCCTTAGACTAACAACAATTATTCCATCACTTATCATAAAATCGGAAAACAATTATGTTGAAACCTAATAATGATTTTAGGGTTTCATGTTTATTTATTATTAATTTTTTTCGGCCATTAGAAAAGAAAAAAAAAGGTGTATAATAGACCTGACGAACGAAAAAAATCATTATGTAATAATTATGTTGAAAGATTTTTTGGTCTAATGACTTTCTGATTAGAATCACAAATGACTTTTTGATATCGGTTATTTTTTTTAATTCTTTAATATAGCCGATTATTATTACTATTATTATTTTTTTATGTTTTATTAATTTCGAAATCTGTTAATAAACATTAAGGTTCTCAGATTTCGATTCCAAATTATGTATGTTTTTTAAGGTTTTGGAATTTTTCGGTTGATGTTCTTGATGTTCTTTAAGAACATCATAATTTTTTCGAAAAATCCCTTATGTTTTGGTTCAAGATTAAATCAAATCTTGTTTCTGGTATTTTAGGAAATTCAATCTCCATAAATTTTTGATCTTGTTGCTAAAGTCAAATTTCAAAATATTATGAAATTATGGAGATAATTAATTTCTATCTAAAAGTGGAAACAAGATTTAATTAAATCTCTAATTTTGAACCATCTAACTTTATCACTTTTAGTTCTTGGTAATAATAACTAGTTTTCAGTTATAAAGATTAATATTTAAGTTCTCGGAGGATCCCCCAGTTCACGAATTCAGGTTCTCGGCTTTTAGTTCTCGGTTATAAAGCTTTTGATCAGGTTCACAGACAGGAGTTCTTGGTCAAGGTCTTCTACTTTGAAAACCCATGATATTTTCGAGATTCCATCATTTTTCCGAGAACCCACTTATTTATCGAGAACTATTCTGTATTCGAGAACTAATATTTATTCGAGAACTATTTAAGAATCTAAGAACTATTAAAGTTATTCGAGTACTCATAATATATTCGAGAACTCATCAACATATCCAGAACTAATTCTGATATTCGGGAACTCGTCACTTTCGAGAACTCATTAAGTCTTCGAGAACTCATAATTTCGAGAACCCCTTATGTTATTCGAGATCTCATAAGTTTTCCGGGAACTCATCACTTTCGAGAACTCATAATTTCGAGAATCTCTTATGTTATTCAAGATCTCATAAGTTTTCCGGGAACTCATTATTTTTTCCGATAACTCCTTATGTTATTCGAGAACTCATCTAAATTTTTTTTTTGAGAACTCAATTATTGAGAACCTATTACTTTTTCGGGATCTCTGATAAAATTTACAGTTTTGATAAAACCTAATGAATCAAGTTTATTCAAAACATTATAAAACATTGCTTAACTTGAAATAACATTTTACGTGTTGTAACACCCCAACCAATGGCAGAAACATCGGGGTGTCACGTAGTGACGATTGTTCAAAAGCTCATGGTACTAAAGTGTAAATATTTTATTCAATGCTTCAAGTTACAATTACAGATATCATCAAGTACAAATACTATTCCACGTGTTGTCTTGATTAAGTCTTTACTAAGTCCACATGTCCTACATGATATATCTCAACAATCAACCTGAAAACATGTACGAAATTATTTTGTCAACATAAATAATGTTGGTGAGCATACTCAGTTTGTATACGTATAATATAAGTTTAAAGAAAATGATTTACAATTCATGTGTCATGATTTATTCAAGGCAAATATGAAAAAAAAACTAAGTACACAGTACGGGTCAAAATCAAACCTCTTATGTGACAAAGTTTAATACATTAACAATGACTTAGGACTTCCCACCACCATAGGTACTTTCCACTAGGCGAGTTGTCAATTCAAATAGCGCTATCCATTGTTAAAGTCGGCTAGCTAAGTTAATGATTTCGTAATGATTGCAAGTATACTACGTTTATATTTAAGCACAAAACACAAGAATTCAAAGCATAACACGTGTATGAATTGTATGTAAAATGTTTATGAATATGTGTAAGTGTATGTTTAATATGTGTACAAGAATCACCCCAAAAGTGTAAAAACGAAAAAGGGGATAAGTATACTCACCTTGATGTAGGTGATTTGAGTGTTTGTCCGAGGTAAGTACGTCAAACGGCACAAATAGAAACTACAAGTTAAATCAAGTAATACTAGAGTCAAGAACTAGTTTTGGGGAAATTCGATGGAGACTCGCTAATTCCCGTTATAGTTTAGAAGTCATGTCAAGTTCTAGTCATGTCTCGTCTATTTGTTTTGAATAATTAAAGTTTTAAATCATAATTTGTTTGTCATCGCATAGGAATTGGTGATGTTTAGACGTTTCATGTTAGTCGTGTTCAATTATCGCCCGACAAAAATAATACTAAGTTTTTCTCATATATTATATATGTTCTCATATTATAGATTGTCGTTATTTGTAAGTCTTGAATAAATGCCACTTAGTGTTTAAGTTCGACGATTAATATTACCTTATAAGACATAGTCTTATAATTAAACATTACCATACGATGTAGATTAATAAATATTGTAGCTAAATGTTTACGTATGATAATTGATCTAAATATACCAAAGGTTTAATGTGTCATTAACATTTATGAGTTACAATTTCTAGAATTCAAGTCACATTTATAGAATTTAAAGTTGGTTAATTATTTTCATAAAAAATTACATTGAGTTTTATCACTAATAAATGTAGGTCGGTTAATAATTTGGGACCAATAAGTATATGTTACTCTACCAATGATAATATACCTATTAGTATATACTAGTGAGAAACCCGCGCGTTGCGGCGGGAAAGTTAAACCGAACAAAATATATATGAAAAAACGTTGAATTACGCACATGCATGGAAGCGAGTTAACTTGCCATATTAAAAAACAAAGTTAAAAATCATCATAGAATAAAGCTAAGTAAGTCGAAACCGTAACAAATCAACATAAAAAGGAAATAAAAAACTAAAAGAAACATTAATGACTTGTTCGCCTTTGCTTAGATGACTTATACATTATCACACACAATTTTGTTTTAAACAAAGCTTACATTGAAACGTATATAGAAATAGAACCAATAAAGGAACTTCTCATTTCTCTTTCTTATAAACACAAGATAATATTTATCAAAAACAATAAGTTTGACCCATTTCATATAAAAGGATTTAAGGAAAAATATAAAAGCACATTATTCTATGAATAATAAAACTTTACGTTGTTTAGTAGGTTAGCTCTCAATATCCCAAATTATTCATGCGGTAGATATTTTCCTAAAAGAATCAAATGCCTAAAAGTTTAGTAACATTCTCATGAATAATAATATTACCCTTATCAATGTTAAAACAACACACCCCATTTTGACCCATAACTAAAAGCTAACCTTTTTAACCATTATTATATGATTATAGTGTAAATTCAACTTTTAAGACTGGTCAACAATTTACCCAAACTCTATTTCGACCAGTTCAACAATTTATGTGTAATAAACAGACCTGTTTTAGATCTTTTGATTCATTTCCCAACTCAACTATTCAGCAAAAATGAGGCACGTGCATTATCAACAACCATTTTTTTACTGTAAGAGAAACTGAAAAACAAATAAAACAAAACAACCTTAAACCGCCTAATAGATTTGACGTAAGGAATGATAATTTGAAAAATATTAAGTTAAACCAAGAATGTTCTGTTACATGAGTTCTTAATTTACTTATGTCATAATATTGGCTTTTTTTTTTTTTTTTTTGTAATAATAGCTACTTATAAGAAGGTGAAAAAATTAGTGTTTGTAGTTCAGCCCAAGCCGCTTTTCATTATGTGACCTGTTAAATATAAATAGTCATGGACCGTTGGTGGAAAATATGTTAAAAGGTGGGACCGCCAGCACACATTTCGTTAGTTGGGACCGGTGGCGGCCAATAGAGGATAGTTGGGATTATTTAAATCCAATACTCCTTACAAAAAGGAAAAAAACTTTACCGTCTTTACCTGGAACAAATTAGATTTTTAAAACAGGCTCTGTCCACACCTGTTTGTTTTCCATCTAACTCTTTCATTTTGAAACCAGATGACAATCTTGGTTAAAGTTCAACTCACCTGCACCAAAAGCATCATTTAGCACATAAACTTTCATGAAATGAAATGCGATCTTACCTTGAACTCTGTAAATTCTAACATTTGTTGCCTAATTGCACAAAAAACATTATGGTATGCCAAGAAGAACTTGTTTGAGAAAAGCAACAGAATGAAACTGAAATAATGGTCACCTGTGCTACATCTCACATTTATCCCAATCTGTTCCCAATCCCAATTAGGCTGAAATTTAACTTAATAAGCTGCAAACGACAATGGAGCAAAAAAAAATAGTCACTTGAGCCGTTCCGACCATACCTCTTTGTTTATCCCAATCGAGCTGAAGATTTAACTTAATAAGCTGCAACGAACAATGGAGTAAAATAATTAATCGCTTGATGTAAATTAGCTCAACAGAAAGGTAAAATCAATGCAAATATAGATACAGATTACATATTGTTTTGGCCAACAAATGCACAATTTAAATATGCTCAGATTCACAAGATGTATCAAACTCGTTGATCAAATGCACAACATTATAAAGTTTCTAAACCAAATTCACATTTACCATTCAGAACTTGTAGAGAGAAACTTAGAGAACCTTCAAATTTATGTATCACAAAAAAGAGTAGCGTATGAGAAGACCACTACACACACCTATTTATGATGATTCAAAGGGAGGATTGATTGAAGTATTGAACGATTATCCAACACACATCACATTTCAAGCTCATTAACCATATTGTAATAAGCAAGTGCACATTTAGAAGAATCAGAAACCAAAAATCATGGTTCTCTAGATTTTAAGATATCTTACACATAGTTATCAAAGGAGTGAGGCGCACTCAAGGCGCTTAGGCTCCGCCTATGGCCTAGGCGAGAAGCGCAAAAAAAGTGCGGGCCTGAGGAAAAAAAAGCGCAAATAAAAAAAATAAAAAATCACCAAATCATTACAAATAACAATCATCTTATAAAATAATATAAATATAAACTGGCTGACTTGGCCATACCTCCTAAAAGGATTAACATGCCTTTGATAACTATGTAGCAGACAAAATCAGTTGATACTTGATAGTAAATCAATGAGTTGAGGTGTTTATATATTGAAGAATAATTCAATATCTATAAGTGTTTTGAAAATCAAATATATTAAAAAAAAAGATTTGATCGAGATTTATATTTATCTCTATAAATTGGTAAGTATTGGTCGATTATATTAGCTAGGGGATTAGGTTTTAAAAATCAGACCGTGGCTTTTTTTATCTAGGAGGGAAAAGCGGGATAAGGTGGCTTCTAGGAAATGGGTCGCCTAGGCGGTCAAGGCGATGGCTTTTTGATAACTATGATCTTACATTGTACTTAAAAAGGAAAATTCTGATCCTTCATCCACCGATCACCAAATCGGCTTAGCCGAGACCAAATCCACTTTCTTTGTGCTTGTATTCATCATCGTGTTTCCCTTTAATGTCACATGGTGTTTTCTGGTAAACTGCATGATGGAACAAATAAATTGTAACATTCATTTAGTCTAAAATATTAAGGTGAATAAAGAAATACAATGTTTTAAGGGTCTGCACTTTTTTTTTGTAATCTTTTATGGTAGAAAAATAAAATAAAAAAATAATGGTAACAACATATCGAAATTAAGTTTTGTAGTAGAAGTGCATACCCATGGCCATGTAAAATCCTTACAATATCTACCATTTGGAATGAAGCAATTGCAACAAGCATGAAGAAGTTACCAACCAGGTTTATAAGCAAGAACCATGGACACAACCCCTCTCACAAGATCAGCCCATTAACATAAAACTCTAGAAACAACAATAAAAATCAAAAAATGAGAATTCAAGAATTTTTGTGATATATCAGTCAAATCAGAGAGATGTAACCATTAATGCACATTATTTACAAGTACTAAGCTAGTAGTTGAGTTGATATTAGTATGCACTCACTAACCACATGGGTGTATGATGGAGGGTATGTTAAATATACCTTTACAGGTTGGATGAAGAGTAAACAAAAAAAAATGCATAATCCCTCCTGGTTTTCTTTGTGAAAAAAAAAAAATCCCTCAAATGCATATTAGTATGTCTTTTGTATCTAATCCGCAACATCAATTACTCGTCAACCAAATAGATGGAAAAACAAGCACTTCTACAAACAGCTGGTAAACAAAAAACATAAAAAGGCAAACCTTGATACAAGCTTATACCTCATAACTAAGATCTAGAAAGTGTGATGATAAAACCCTGCATTGGTAATCAAAATTAACCGATACGAACATCACACCTTGATTGAAGTTGAAACACCACAAAACATAAAAAGCATACCCTGATACAACCTATACGAAGTCGGAGGTTAAGGAAACAGGGACACCATCCCCAAATTGAGCCGCTGTGGACATATCGTGTTCATCTTTGTATCCTGCAACTAATACCTTGCCCTGTCTTTTGGTTTGATCTTTGAGAGCATCAAGGGAGAGGATTTATTTAGGGTTAGTTGGAAGGGTCAACCGTGAATGCATATTAAACGGTGGTTTGCAGTTGATGGGAGTGGAATTCAGTAAGGAGTTAAGAGCGATTTTAAGGTTATTGTAAAAAGACTAAATTGCCCTAGAAAATTAGTTAACATATGCATTAGTTGTTGTACATTAAGTAATCATACTTGTATTACTTAAGTTTTAAGAAGTCCCTGACTCATGCATTATAATATAGTATAGATATATATATATATATATATATATATATATATATTATGCACGATGTATGATTTACTAATAGACTTTTCTAGTCTACAAACATAAATAAATATTGATTTGTAAAGATACATATTTATTTCATGTGACACCTTGAAATAGGAAATTATTCCACTGTTTTGATGTTGGTTCCTTGGAATCTATGTTAGAGATTTTTATACATAACATATCTTCTATGTGTGTTTGATTTGATGAGAATTAATAAAATATTAAGAATCCATTTTGAATAGTTAATATGAATGGACACTTTTTGTCATGAAAATAATGGTGAAAGGATTATGCATATTGTGTAAAAGCTTATTATTTTTGTGAGTGTCTAGAATCCATTTTCGCCATGAACATGCCTTAGAGTTTCTTGGCATGAATTCTATTCTATTAAGAATTAAAAAAATAATAATAAAATAAAAGTGTGTATATATAAATGGAGTCACATACCAAAACACAAAATGATAAGATTCAGGATGACACCACACTTGATAACTTGAGTTCTTGATCAAATAACTTGAAAAAATGAAGAATGGTGGTTGTGTGTGCGGTGAATAGGGTAGTGTTGGGGGATGCCCAAAATTTGAAGATTAAAGGAAATACAAGTGTTTTTTTTATCTAACTTGGTTCAAAAATGATCAAGAACTATTTAGTATTATGGTGAACTATATATGTTTAGAATGTAATGAGACTTTGATGACCATAAAATGTTGTTGGTTACTACTCAATAATTGTGTTAAAAAATTAATGTGCAATAAAGTAAAATAAAGTATTATGTTTAATTTCTTAGTATGAAACTCCCATTTTAATTATTTACCAATGTATTTGAATTTAGAAATCTCTTTGAAAACCCATAAGTTTTGTCTAATAACTTTTTAATTTTGAATTAGTTATTTGTAGTAAAATAGAACTTAAATCCATTTAATTCTCTTACTCCTTCTTATTTAATTTAATAAATGATAAGGTTTATGTTTATTATTTGCAATTTACGATCACAAAACTCAAACAAAAAAAAAATAAAAAAAAATGATAAAGATAGCAAGGTCTGAAATAGGAACCTTTGAATGCACGAAGGACTACAATTTACAACTCGGTAAAGATGAGGGTGGCGGATGTCACACGTGTCACTTCTGCCCAAAGGTGATGTGTCACATTAGTTTGTTATATAAGATCTCGTTAAGCATTATAGCTCGGTTCACATAAATTCCATAAGGTTTCACTTCTGCCCAAAGGTGATGTGTAACAGATTATGTTGGTGAACTGAGCGTATTGCATTAAAACTTTGAATGTCTCACTTCTGCCCAAAGGTGATGTGTTACATTCACTGTTTGCAACTTAATACTTAAATAAATAGCGTATAACCAAAGCTAGAGCATCTTATTTAAGTAGCTTATGATTTGGTGTTATGATAAGTTATCACAGCTTCATTAATATAATGGTCTTTGTTATGCCTGCCTTAGATAATTACTTGCCCCCTTAGATCACTATAAGTTCTTCTCTAACTTAGTATCTTACTATTCTCATCTTTTTCCACTATTAGCTCCCAAGTACGGCATCACTACCTTAACTGTGATAACTTTGCTGCCTGGAAAGATTCACTTATGTTGACCTTGGCGTTGCTGGACTTCGATTACGCACTTAGATAGGATGCTCCTCCCCAAATCACTGACAAAAGCACCGCTGCTGATAAAATGGTGCATGAGAAATGGGAAAGATGCAACCATATGTCTCTCATGTTCATTAAGAACTCCATTAGCATGCCTATTAGAGGATCTATTCCAGATTCTACGATCGCTAAAGTCTATCTGGCTTCCGTGGAGGATCAGTTCAAAGGAACCTCAAAGGCGCATGCTTCCACTCTGATTCTGAAACTTGTGACAACTAAATATGACGGGAGAAGTGGTATTCGTGAGCATATCATGTCCATGAACGATATGGCCCATAAGCTCAAGGGTTTAGAAATGGATATTAGTGACGGTTTCCTGGTGCATTTCATCATGACTTCACTTCCCCCTGCTTATAATGCTTTCAAGATCAACTACAACACACAGAAAGAAAAGTGGACAATGCAGGAGTTGATCGCTATGTGCGTGCAAGAGGAGGAACGGATGAAGCTGGAGAAACCTGAAGTTGCTTACCTGATGACTGCTAATCCAAAGAAGAGGAAGAGGCAATCTAACAAGAATCATAACGCTAAATCTCAGAGGAATGATGCAAGTACCTCATCTAGCCATAAGAACTCTAAAGGCAAGTTCCTCTACAAGTTCTGTAAGAAAGAAGGACATAAGCAAAAGGACTGCCATGAATTTAAGGAGTGGCTAACTAAGAAAGGTAATCATCTATTTATGATAATTGAGTCCTTTAACTTAAATGTTCCATCTAATACTTGGTGGTTTGACTCTGGTTCTATGGTCCATGTGACCAATTCTCTTCAGGGATTCCGTTCAATCCAGAAGCTGGCAAGAAACCAAAGAATACTTAATGTTGGGAATGGAAAGTCTCTTATTGTCGAAGCCGTGGGAACATTAGAATTAAAATTCAAAACTGGTTTATGTATTGTTCTTTATGATACCTTATATATTCCTGAGATTAATCGGAATCTTGTATCTGGACCTAAGTTAGACATGGATGGTTTTGACGTTTCTCACGGTCATGGCAAACTTACGATTACTTATGATTCCCAAGTGTATGGTTATGGTTTTCTGGATGGTGGTCTCTATAAGTTAGAACTAGATGATGATTTTTCCAAGTCTTTGTTATCATATAATGTTAATGAATTACTAACAAAGAAGAAACGCAAGAGAGACTTAGAAACTTCATCCATGTTGTGGCATCAACGTTTAGGCCACATTTCACGAGAAAGGTTAACCAGACTCGTGAAGGATGGGGTATTACCCTCTCTTGATTTCGATGATTTTGGAACATGTGTCAAATGCATCAAGGGCAAAATGACATCAGCAAATAAGAAAGGTGCCATTGGGAGCTCTAATTTATTAGAACTCATTCATACTGACATTAGTGGCCCTTATAACATTGCTGGAATAACTGGACATACTTCATTTATCACTTTCATTGATGATTACTCTCGTTACATGTACTTGTATCTCATTAAGGAAAAGTCCGAATCACTAACAACTTTTAAAGATTATAAAGCTGAAGTTGAAAAACAATTAGATCGTCAGATAAAAGTTGTTAGATCAGATAGAGAAGGTGAATATTATGGTAGACATACTGATGTGAGTCAAGCCCTGGCCCATTTTATGAGTTTTGTAAGAGCCAGGGGATTGTGAACCAATACACCATGCCTAGTACTCCTCAGCAGAATGGTGTAGCTGAGCGAAGAAACAGAACCCTAATGGACATGGTGCACAGTATGTTAGCCAACTCAGGTTTACCTTTGTTCCTCTGGACTGAGGCCTTAAAGGCAGATGTTCATATACTCAATAGAGTTCCTACGAAGTCTGTCCCCAAAACTCCTTACGAACTTTGGACAGGTAGGAAACCGAGTCTTAGATATATGAAAGTATGGGGCTGTCTTGCCGAAGCCAAGTTATATAACCATTTCTTACGAAAACTTGATATGAAACCGTCAGTTGTTTCTTCATCGGATATCCCGATCACTCTAAGGGTTATAGATTCTATTGTCCTTCCCATGTCACTCGTATTGTGAAAACCAAGCATGCTGGATTCCTAGAGGATTTCAAGGTCAGTAGGAGTAGTGAAAATCCTTATGAAGAATTGCAAGAAATACAAGATGCGGGGGAGACATATTTGTCGCTTACTACAACTCCGATGATTCCTCTTGTACCCAATGCCAATTCTACCCCTAACGTCACTGCATCAACACCTTCACAGCCAGATCTTCAAGAACCAACTAATGAAGGCCCATCAAACACTCAACACCATGAAAATGTTGAACCTGAAAACCAGCTTCGAATGTCATCAAGGTCCAGAAGGCCTACTAATTTTGATGAGTATGTAACCTTCCTAACTGAAGCTGAAATGGATACCGGAAAGCTTACTAATCCAAACTCTTATAACGAAGCCATTAGAAGTGATCAATCTTCTGAACGGACAAAATCCATGATTGACGAGCTTGAATCCATGAAGAAAAATGACGTTTGGGATTTGGTTGAATTACCCAGTGGTGCAAAATCCGTAGGATGTAAATGGGTCTTGAAAACAAAACTAGATCCGAATGGGAACGTTGAACGCTATAAAGCGAGATTGGTTGCAAAAGGCTACACTCGGAAAAAGGGAATTGATTACCAGGAGACGTTTTCACCTATCTCTAGAAAGGATTCCTTAAGGATCGTTATGGTCCTTGTAGCTCATTTTGATTTAGAGTTACATCAGATGGACGTTAAAACTGCTTTCCTTAATGGTGACTTGGAAGAAGAAGTGTTCATGAAGCAACCTGAAGGTCAAGAACATTTAGTCTGCAAGTTGAAGAAATCCATATACGGTTTGAAACAAGCCTCACGTCAATGGTACTTAAAGTTTGATGAAGTCGTTAAGAGTAATGGTTTCATGAAGAATCAAGTCGATCAATGCACCTACCTTAAGATATCTTATTGGCAAGCAATAGCTTAGATATGTTGCATGAGTCGAAGCGATTACTTTCGTCTAATTTCGACATGAAGGATCTCGGGGAAGCCTCTTATGTTATTGGCATCGAAATACACCGAGACAGACGCAATGGGATTTTAGGTTTGTCCCAAAGGGCCTACATTTATCGTGTTCTCACACGTTATAACATGCAACATTGTAAACCTACTCTAGCTCCAGTAGCTAAGGGAGATGTATTCGGTTTATTCCAATGTTCGAAAACAGAAGTGGAAAAGGAACAGATGAGAATGATACCTTATGCCTCAGTAGTCGGTAGTCTTGCTTATGCTCAAGTCTGTACGCGTCTAGATATCGCTTATGTCACTGGAATGCTAGGCCGTTACTTGAATAATCCTGGCCATGATCATTGAAAAGCAGCTAAGAAAGTGTTAAGATATCTGCAAGGGACTAAAGACTATAAACTGACTTACAGAAGAAGTGATCATTTAGAGGTGGTAGGATACTCTGACTCTGACTTTGCTAAATGCAAGGATGATAACAAATCCACCTCGGGGTATATCTTTATGTTAGCAGGCGGACCCATTTCATGGAAGAGTCATAAACAGAGACTTACAGCAACATCCACAATAATGGCATAATACATCGCTGTATATAACGCAACATGCCATGGAATGTTGATTAGGAATCTCATTACTGGACTCAAAATTGTCAATTCCATCTCTAGACCATTGAAGCTTTACTGTGATAACTCAGCCGCCGTTAGTTTCTCGAACAGTAACAGTTCGACTGACGCTGGTCATTTCTTAGATACAAAGTATTTGTTCGTACGTGAACGAGTTGAGGAAAACAATCTTTGTATCGAACATATAAGTACTAAGGATATGCTTGCGGATCCGATGACTAAAGGTCTCCCACCTAAAGTATTCGAAGATCACGTTTCGAAGATGGGACTTACTAATGACCTTGTTTAGAAGCATATGTACTTATTGACCACTTATGTTTTATGAATAATGACTTAAGTTTAATGAAATTTCCTCATTATGATTTGTTTGTCTATTAGTATGTTAAGTCGGCATAATGACATAAAGACAATAATGTACCAAATTAACTACTAAGGGCATAACGTAAATTGATCCTAATGTTAAGTTTTAAATTTGGACTGTAGTATGACTAATGGGGGTCCTAAGTCGAATATAGACTTAACGACTGTATTTCTCTGCTACAGTTTGGGTTTAGAACTAAAATGAGTATTAATGTCTCGAGACTAACGTAATGCTCATAACAAATGATTACTCGGCTAAGTGGGAAAATGTTGGAATAAATATACGTGACATTTGTATATTTATCGATAGCCTTTATTATCATTTGTATAATGTTGATCAAATATTAATTATCCTAAGCCCAATAACAAGATGAGTCTTTGATGGACGGACTTGTCATTAGATGGGCCTCGTAGGGTGTCCCCTGGGTTTGTATAAAAGTGAGTGCTTACTAGGGAATAAGGGTTACACAACTTATTATCATAACACCTCTAAAGAAATTCCCCTCTCTCTCTCAATCGATTCTTCATCAAGAATCCTAAATCCATCATAACTGCATACCCTAAAGGGAACCCAATCATCTTGACAATCATGTCAAACTCCACTCTCTCATGATCAATGGCAGGTCTCACTAATCTTTCAGGTATTATCATTATTATGTTTTCCTTTATTTACAATCAAAACTTATCAACAGCTTCAACACCACCCCCCCTCCCGGCGGCCTGTATAGTCTAATAACAAATAATATAAATCATAACAAATATTAAATAAGGAATTGTATTAACAATCAACCTTACTATTTTAATTGTTGTATATGATTTTTGCTATCATATATGTAAAATTGATTTGGCATTAAGGTAGCGTTTGGTATGGTGGAATGGAAGGGGGAATGTGTGACATCCGTCACTTTTCGTAATTATTTTTCTGTAACGTCTCGTATTTAAAATCATCAATAAAACGTCGCATTTTTATCATTCTTATACGCTTTAAAAAAATACTGGGGTACTTTTGGACCCGTATAATCATACTACAAACATGAAATAACATTATATTTGTGTAATATTTATAAAAAAAATAATTGCGTGGACCGGGACTCGAACCCGTGTCCACAGCCGGCCCATAGTACAACACACCCCTTGACCAACTGGGCTATAGCCTTAGTTGTATAATTATCAAATCAAAATAAATAAATACATTACTTGTTCATGCAGTTGACTTTTGGAAAGTCAACTGCGAATCAATAACACTCCAATATGCCTTTAATTAACGTGTTTATACTCAATCAAATCCCGCATTCTTCTCCTCATTGATTGTTATACCTTCCAAAATCGTACAATTGTGTTATCAGTCCGCTAAACATGGATAATTGACCGAGTTAAGAGCCATTATAACCTTCCAAATCGTCCCATATCAAACCTGTATAAATACTCATTAATATTTCAATCAAACTCGCACACACAACCTATTAGTAGCGATTTAGAAAACCCCCATATCTTATTCCACTTTAAACGCTCCATTATTCGAAATTTTGAGTTTTTTTTATCGATGCCTACTTACGATTGATTCTCGTTGTTTCTGAAAGGTACGAATCAATTACTTATTTCTTTAAGTTAATCGACCCTCTCACATCATAAGCCCCATGGTTGAGTCAGTTATTATGTTTAAAATTAAATGATTGTAAATTCTAGGGTTTGTTCTTATTATTTAGGGATAAATCTGCTGCAGACAACCCTTAAATATGTTTCAGAACAAAAACATCAACCAACTGATCTGTAGATCAGTTGGTAATGCACGTCTTCTTAAGATCAGAACCGGCCAGAGGCCAAGGTTCGATCCCCACTGTGCACATTTTTGTTTTCTTTTTATAAATCAATTATAAAAACAAAACAGTTAGCCTTTATAACTAATTAAATCCAAGTTTAATCGTTCTCAGGGCCTAGACCAGACGGTCTAGGCTTGTGATTTAAAGCTTTGACTCGGCCAGGGACTCGGGTTCGAGTCCTGGCACAAACCAACATTTTTTTAGCTTTCCTTTATAATTATTATTTTTTAAATATTCTTTTAAAAATAGTTTTTAAAATACTAAAAGTGTCTTAAAAATTCTACAAAAATTATTTTAGGTAAATCTCATGACAAAGTTTATCATACAATTTTTAGATTTCCAAAAATAATTTATTTAATATATATTATAAATATTACAAGTTTATTCATTTATAATTTTAAAATTCTATAAAAATATGTAAACGTTCTTATAAAATTCCACAAAAATTATTTTAAACTTGTAGATCTATAAGCATTTCAGAAATAAATTTTAATTCAGAAAAATCATTCGTTTCATATTTTAATTGATTTTTGTTATTTTAAGTCATAAATAAATCATAATAAATTCATTTTTCAATATTTTTATACCAAAATTTTATATAAATTATTTCTACCCATTTAGAACAGAAATATAAATTTTAATTTGGAATTTCTTTAATTTTAATATTTTTAGATATTAAAATTATATCTTTGACGAATAGAAATAAATACACTAATGTAACACCCCAAAAATATTAAATTAATGATAATATGGTATGTATGTATATATGTGTATATATATATGTTATTGCGGGTATGTATGTATGCGTGGATGTATGTATGTATATGTGTGTACCCCTAGTTGTAAGTAATGCATTGTAGTGGTACATGTAACAAAAATAAAAATTTAACCAAGTTAGCTACTTGGTTAATTTGGTAGAACTTAGTTGGTAAAAAGGGGAGGGGTTAAACATGACCCAACACTCTTCTTGAGGGGTGGGTCTTGGAAGGAATTAAACAACTAACTAAATAGAGGGGGTTAGAAGGAAATTGGGGATTTTTGGGAAAAAGAAAAGAGAGAGTACGCAGAGAGAGAGGGAGGCGACAAGGAAGTCTCAAAATCAGCCATCCATAGCTGAAAATTTGAGAAGGAAATCATCCCCCAAATCCCTGCATGTCTAGGAGTTCATAACCATCTAGTGGCCCTAATACTATTGGTAAGTTGTAGAACTAGTAATTGTAAGAATTGGAAGTAGTTTGGTGGGTTCCATGATTATGTTGTGATAATTACTTCTTGTGATTAGAAAAGCATGCTTATATGTGTAGTAGTGTAAAATTGAAGAAAATGTATGTTAATTGCTTGTAATAGGGTTGAATTGAGAATGTGTTAAGTGGGTGTTGGGATGAAGTTTCTGTTGACTTTTAAAAAGTCAAACAGGACCTTAATCTCATAAGAACTCAATTGATTATGCTTATTGTTAAGAAATTCATGAAGATTGTAAGTATAAGTGTAGAATTGGGAATGTTGTGTCATGGAATAGTATAATCACTTGGATGTAGGAATATGCACATCAAGTGTATGATAAAATGCCTAGTGATTTAGAATTGGTGAAATTGTGGGAAAATACATGATAACTATGATGGTAGATGTTGTAGCTATGTGGTTATGCTAGTTTATCTACCTTGTACCAAGAATGGTAAAGGGTAAAGTGCAAAAAGCTAAAGTATGAATTCCTTCGCTATGTAGGTGTGAAGGTGGAAGGTACAAGCGGTTACAAGGAGCAAGGTGCGCACGATAAAGGTAAGTTGGTTACTTCCAACTACGTAGTCTAATGAGTATGTTAGTCATAGTTGTATGTATGCATTTTGTGTGTGAAATTGGTAGAACGGAAGTAACATGAAGTATCCTTGTGGCTACACAAGGGTATTAATTGGTAGAATGGTTTAAATGGTGGAAGCACCCTTAACGGGTCAAAATAGTAGGGATACCCTCGATGGGTCAATATGGTGGAAGTACCCATAACGGGTCAAAATAGTAGTAACACCCTTAACGGGTCAAAATGGTGGGAATACCCTTAACGGGTCAAAATGGTAGGAATACCCTTAACGGGTCAAAATGGTAGAAGTAAGGATTTCATTATGGATCCATGGACTCCTTGGATCCCTTTGGACAAGACATTCATATGGTTTATAACCTACTAAACGTTTGCCTTGTTGATTTGTAATAGGTAAAGCACATGAATGAAGATCAAGTCTCAAGCAAGGATGGGTTATGCACGCTCGCGTTCTTTTGGGTTGGGTACCATGATTATATTAGGATCTTTGAGTCTTTTAAACAAGTTGTTAATGTTTTGTAGATGGTTTTGGATATGGGTCAAAGATTCGCATGGTAGCCAACTTAGGCTTGTCTTTTGTAAACTTAGCTATTGTCGCCAAGGTTGTTGGCACGTTGTTGGACATGACGTTTTGGATATATAAATACGTATATAATGGATGTTTAAATATTGTCTATATGTTTTAAAAAAAAAAATCGAGTCTTTACAACTAAATATTCAATTTTTGAGGAAATAATTTTATAAAAAATTATTTTCATACTTAAAATCTTATAATATAACCATCCTTAATCAAAAATCTACAAATAGTCTTTTATTTATTTATTTTCCAAATTTCTTTTATTTATTAAACAATTTACCTACTTAATAATTAATCAATACTTATCCCCAAATTAGGAACCCTAGAAATACTTGTAGACTAGAAAGACTTAAACTCATTTATTACCTTAAACATAGGGTGATACCTGGCAACGTTGGATTACACTTATTCAATTCCACAAGACTTAACAGCTTGCTAAGGTGAGTATTACTTATCCCCTTTTTCGTTCTTACACTTTTGGGGTGATTCATGCATCATGCACAAGTATACAAAACTTGCACATTCAGTTACACATACATTTTCTTCATTTACAATTCATATACGTGTCTTGTTTATCTTTGTGCCTTATGTTTGAACATGAATGTGGCTTACGTACAAAATCATACATCTAGACATAACTTATGTTATGGTGCTCTTTACATATAGACGTAACTTATGTTACGGTGCTCATTTAGACATAACTTATGTTATGATGCTCTTTTAGACTTGACACGTGTTAGGGTGCTCATTATCAATTTTACCTTACCAACTTTACATTTAATCTTGTTTTGTTTGGTTACTTATGTGCTTACATAATGCCTTGGTAATGCTAGACACATGAATTGTATCGCTTTTCAACTTATACTATATGTACAAAGCTAGGTAATATTCACCAACATCATATGTTGACAAAAATTATTTTCGTGCATGCTTCAGGATAAGCTGTTTGACGCTTCACATAGAACTTTGGACTTAGATTAAATCAATCAACTATCTCTATTTTTGTTGTCATGTATTTATTTTCACATGTTGTAAAACAATATTCAATAAATCAAATATTTACATTTTAGTACCATGAGCTTTTGAACAATCGTCATTACGTGACACCTCGATGATTCTGCCATCGGTTGGGGTGTTACAGAATGGAATGGACCATTACGAGGTAATGAAAAATAGTATGTTTGGTTGGTTAAAGGAATGGAATCACCCATTACACAAGGCATTCCATTCCCTTAAAATCATTTCATCCACCACCCATGTTTTTTTTTCATTCCATCCCTTATTCACCATTTACTAACAACACCATAACCCACCACCACCACCACCACCCACCACTCACCACCATCGTCACCACCCACCACCGCTGTCGCCACCACCCACCACCGCCGTCACCACCCACCACCGCTGTCACCGCCACCTACCACAGTCGCCCACCACTGCTGCCGCCACCACCACCACCGTCGTCGCCGCCACCCATCACCCACCCACCGCCGTCGCCGCCTCCACCACCCGCCACTGTCACTCACCACAATTTCCTTTACCCACCACTACCGCCGCCACCCACCACTGCCACTAGTCCACTACTCACTATCGTCACCCACCCACCATCTACTTCCACCCATCGCCACCGTTGCCGCCACCCACCACCACGCTATCGCCACACACCACCACCTACCATCTTGGTTTAAAAAAGCGCGCCTGGAGCGCGCTTAAGGCGTTTGGAGCGCGGGGCGACAAGGAAAACACTTTTTTTCTTAAAAAGCGCTCGAGTCCATGAAGCCCTCGGGGCGGCGCTTTAAGCCTGCCGCTTCGGTAGCGCTTCGGTGGCTTTACTGGCGCTTCAGCCAGATTCACAAGGTCTAGAAATTATAACAAAAGGAGATTAAGATCTAAGATTTTAGATCATTAAAGAAGAAGAAGAAAAAAAAAAAAAAACATCTTTTATGAAGAATTGGAACATCGAAAGGTTAACGAAGGATTGAAAGAGTTAAACATACCTTTATGAAGAATCAGGAAGGATTGAAGGAATAATGACTGGAGTGCAGGAAGAAGAAAGACAGAAATCATTCTAGGGTTTCCTTAGGAAGAAGATAGCGGCTGGTAGTGCTGATAGATTGCTATATATAACATTTAGGTTTAAAAAAGTTTTAGAAATTTACACATTTAACCCCTTTATCTTTCAACAATTTACATTTAAGTGTCTAAAACTTGTATTTTGTCTAATTATTCTTATTATTTATGCTATTTTGATTAAAAAAATATGTAAATATTACCTAAACTTTATCTATAAGTATTAATAAAATACATAGCGTGTCGAATACGTGAAGCTCTCGCCTCGCGCTTAAAGCCCCGCGCTTTGGATTTTGGAACCAAAACGCCTCAGAGCGCCTCGTGTTTTTTTAAACCAAGCCTACCATCACCACCACTACCCACCACCGCCACTACCCACCATCGTCGCCCACCCACCATCACGACCATCCACATCTACCTTCCACCGTCTTCACCGCCGTTGCCGCCACCCACCACCGTTGCCGCCACCCACCACCACCGCTACTGCCACATATCACCACCACCATCACCGCCATTGACCACCACCCACCACTGTCACTAACCACCGATTTTATTCCTTCGTCTTTTCATGCCTATCCAACAACACAAAATAATGTTTTGTTTCATTCCCACATGGCAACCAAACAAGACATGGAGTGGTAATGATCCATTCCATTACCTTGTCCATTCCATTAACTCGTCCATTCCATTCCCTCTTCCATTCCATTTTCTTATACCAAACAAACCCTAAGGGTGATTCATAGAGCTGAATCGTATTCAAGTTTTATAATATAAATTACGCACTTTTTTATCTTTCTTTTTCGGATATAAATACAATAGAATTTGGTATCGAATCTAAAATGATGCAACATATGGGACAGGAAGTTGGACAAATGTTTGTACATCGTCCATGAAAAGCCGTGTAGTGTAAAGCAATATAATTATTGGTCCCACAACCCGACAGTTTGACGACGTATCCCTACAAAATGTACCATATATACTTTTTATTAATGAAAGAAATGTTTTTCTTTATTAATTTTACTTCTCTTTTTCTAAGTTTTTAACTAGGCTGATTCCATTTACACATCCCCTGTATCTGGTATATAGCGCGATAGGTAAGGGGTTACAAAAACTCTCACGCCTTATTAATTAATGTCCATTAGTTAGAGACATTGAATAAACTTATACGTCGCGACATTAATAACGCGTGAAAGTTTGTGCAACCCTTATAAGCGACGTAGAGGAAGCAAGGGTGTGCAATAATATGAGTGGTGTACCAATATCCAAAGCCTTTAAACTATAACACATTATAAGAAAGTTATATTAACATATGCTAATGTCTTTTGACAGAAATGACCAATCAAACATAAAGGATATATACGACATTATCACTATGATATAAATCGATGTCCAAAATTTAGCATTTTAAATAAAAAATAACATAAACATAAGTATTTCTATTTTTGAAGATCTCATACATAATACAAAAGAACAAGCTTGTTAGGCTATGGGTGTGGAGACACCAAAAAAAGTATATCTCAATGCCACCTAGGACATAGTTCATGTTTATATTTTTGGGACATGATAAGGGTGTGGAGACACCAAAAATACTATGTCTCTTGCATTAAATAGGAATTAAATAGGGATAAGGTGATTGGCTCAAAGGTAATAAAATTAAAAAGGAAGAAGGTGGTTGACTCGTCCTATATGTCTCTATGAAGATGGGAGAGACGGAGACGGGGAAGGGGGCGGTGTGGGAGACGGAGACGGAGGAAAGAGAAGGTGAGACATGGCACCTTATACGTCAAAAGCCAACAAACCTGACCGTAATTAGTTTCGTCGGCTATCACCAAACACTTGATTGGAGATCAACTTGTTGGTATCCTCACAAAAAGATGATTATGATAATAATAATCATTGATAGATTTGATATTATTTTGATTACTACTCGAGGTATTTGCAGGGGCGAAGGATATATAGTGGCCAGGGGTGGCCCTGGCCCTCTTGTTTTTGGCGCAGTAGTGAAAATTTGTGATTTTTGTAGGTAAATTGAGTCCGGACCCGCCGATTTGCTACTACGGATAAAAAAATTGAGTCCGGCCCCCTTCAATTCAAGAACCAAGCTTCGCCCCGCCCCGCCCCTGAGTATTTGGTTTAAAAAAAAACAACTTTAGCTTTAAAAGGTTTGAGATACACATTCAACAATAGTTTTTAATCTTAGTGAGTTTTTTATTCAGGTTTAGATGAGTTTTAAGAAATATTTTAACCAAAAACCAAACCAATTACATGAATTAAGATGTTTAATCATTATCTTAAGTACTTAACCTAGATGATCTTCTTTCCTAGTTAACTCTTTGGGTTGAAACTATACACAAAAATCAAACCTGTATATGGTAAAGGTAATATGACTATCACTTTAACAAAAGAAACTAACACCATTAGGGAAATGGACTATAGTTGATGACAAATATTGTCAACCATGCGTGCTAAATCCAATAAAAAAAATCTGTGTTGACAATTTTCAAAATTTTGAACAAACCACATGTTTTTTAATAAATTTTGTTACACTTGACAAGATCACAAGATAATTCATGTCAGAGGACAAATATTATATCACTAGATTACTAGATAGGGTTGAGTTATTCTACAAAGGCTATAAAAAATGAGAAGTGTGAGAAGGATACAAAAAACACAATAGATCATAAAATATGACACAATAAGCCACAAAATATAACACAGTGCCAAAAAATATAACACATTGCTGAAGAAAAAAGACACAATGAATTGAAAAAATTGCACAATGATGAAAATAAGAAAAATATACAATGGTACATAAAAGACACAATGATATAACGCATATTCTAAAAACTACAAGCTAAAACCCCAAAAAATGAAGACCTAAAAACTAGCGTCGTAGAGTTCGATAAGACTATTCCAATGTTGCTTGAATGAGTTCAATCGAAGTCCACGACTTCCTAATTTTCTTTCACTGTGTATTTGATCCTAACCCTTACTAGATAATAATTTTATCCTGATACGTATCGTCATAATTTTATGAAGGGTGGCCGGGCACCATTGTCACACCCTCAAAATCCACTTGCGGAGTTTTACCGCGAGGCGCATGACAAACCAGGATCCAAACCAACGATCACAATAAACAAGTCTAAATGAATATAATGCAATTTCAAAACATAGTTTAAAATCCCCGTTTACAGCGGAAGCTTATTCAAAACAGTATTTCAAAAGTAAACCAAATGTTCAACATATGGAAACCATGCGACTCTAACTAGACGCCGTGCAGACGCGTGCGCCCTAGTCCAGTAGTGCTACCTTAGCGACCTGAGAAAACATGTAAAAGTTTACGTCAGCACAAAAATGCTGGTGAGTTTACAGGTTTTGTAATCCAAGTACCAAGTCAACCTGTCCATACTATAACAAATCGAAAACCAGTGTACGCTAGCTAGGCGTATGTTTTGTTACTACCACGATTGGAAAACCATTACTAACTCGTAAACCAAATGTATGCCCGATGTAGTAACCCTGTTGTTCCTGTTGTTCCTGTTTGAGACAATATGCACCCGCCGACCCTCCAAGTCGACGAGCGGGGTTGGTCACTCCCAATAGCGCTATTCACATTTTCCCGTTGTGCAAACCCGCACATTCATGGTTCCCCCCGGGACTTCCAAAGATCGTGTAGTACACAATAGAAACCCATAGTATGACAGTAGTTACCAAATAATCGTTTTAACACATGTTTTCTCCCCCGAAAAGAGTAAACCAGTTTAAAAGAGGGGCCGTAAACTCACCTTAAGTTGCGTTACTTCGTAATACGAATAACTCAGCAGCTATGCTAGTCCCGTAAAGCGGCGACCTAACATATGACAGTTACAAGCACTTAGACTAATAACCCGCAGGTTAGTTAGTCCCTAGATGTCCAGACCATAACCAAGTTCGTTTGAAAACACCGTGACTGTTTAACTGACCCAAAGTACAAGACTCGACATCCCATTGGTGACCCGAGACTTCCCGTGTTATGTTTATGCTCTCAAACATGAAATCATGCAATCACGCTTAACATACGTTAACGCACAACAAGTTATAGCACATAGCTCACGTATCACCGAATTACATCCAAACATATGTTACCAAGTTATTAGATATGTTACGGGGTTCCTAGCATGTTCCTACATGTCAAATCGGGTCTCGGAATGCTAATTTATACTTACAGCAGCAGTACACGCGATTAGGAAAAGTCAACTAGCATTTAGGTTGGTCAACTGGCATTTAGGAAGGCTAATCGCATGTAACTACTAGCATTTAGGGCTATACCACATGTAACTACTAGCATTTAGGGCTATACCACATGTAACTACTAGCATTTAGGCTATACCACATGTAACTTCTAGCATTTAGGCTATACCACATGCAACTACTAGCATTTAGCCCTCTACTCGCATGAATATAGGCGATTAGGGACTCCTTATAGGCGATTGGCCCCCTAATCGCCTCTAACATAGGCGATTAGGGTTGCTAATCGCCTGTAACCTTGCTGTTCCGGTTTTTCGCGCGTTTAACGCTCCAAATCAGATCCAGAACGTGTGTAACCATCCAATATCATCCCAAACACTATCCTAAACATGTTTCAACTAAAATCCTTCGTTTTGCCTCGTATTATCAGTCCTGCATGCAATCACGTACTCCAAACACCATTCACATAGCATGCAACATCACACTAACATGCGTAACTATAACCCTAATAATCAATTCTCAGATTTTATCATCATAATATCATTAGTATTCTGAATTAACCTAATAACATGTTAATCCTTCATCTTGAATCATAAAAACCCTAGCTTTCTAATCATAAGCACACATAACACATGTATACTAGTTAAAATCCGATTAACAACACTTATTAACGATTTTCAGAAAGCTTTTCCGTTTTAGAACAGGTCTGGACTATTAGGGATTGTATAAAAACGTTTATAAGATTGCATGGATGGAAACCAAACCTTAGATTTGTAAAAGAATGATGGATTAAGCTTGAAACCTTGTGTTTTGATCAAAAATCGCGTTCCAGAGGTTGTGTGTGTGTTGAGGCGGGTTATGGGACGACTAGGGTTTGTATAATGAAGTTTAGGAGGTCAAGTATGGTATTTATAGTCGTTTTTAGTCGTCCAGCCCGTAACTAGCGATTGTGCAGCCTTTACACGCGATTAGGAAGCCTAATCGCATGTAAGTTCATGCAATTGGGGCCTAATCGCATGAACAGTCATGCATTTGGTCCCCTACTCGCCCCTAAAGGGCCTACTCGCCTCCCTTATAGGCGATTAGGCCTCCCTAATCGCCTATAGGGGCTGGTTTCGTGTGTTTTGCGCGTTAAACCCCGTTTTAACATATGTTAACACATATTCACACTCGTTCACCAATTCCCGGGACTCGAGACTTGTATGTTCCGTATGCCCTGACGATCCTACAAATCGTCACCGTTTGTACACTTGGTTAAGGACTAACATCTAATGAACCTCTAGACCAACATCCAATGATCTTCTAGACTAAACCGATAGTTCCCGAACCATAACCCGACTTAACTAACCCAGTTAAGTACAATATACGCGTGACTCGCTAAGGTAGACTTTCATCTAGACAACGTTGTTAACCAGAATTTGCCGGGTGTCACAACCATCGACAAAGTTGCCGGGCCCCATCCAGTCCTTCCTTGTCATGTCAAATCCACACCAAAAATCATCGTGATCCTCCTTTGCCGATTGGTAACATGTTGTCGTCCGACAAAGATAACCGCACATGTGTCGCTGTGGGGTGCCCGGGAACCACTGAATATCGAGTCACAACTAGATCGGTTACTTTATCAAATTCAATCAAATATTGATAAAGCTTTGTTTAGTGAGAGAAACGAGATAGAGAATTCAAACCAAACGAAGCTAGGGTTGTTAATACCCTGCTAACCGTTTATAACGACCATTCAAACATATGTTCCCGCCTTACAGGTTTAACCATACAACTATTACATTCTTACACTATTGGTCCCTATACTTTTAATACTTACTAAACAACTATTACAATATTACAAAAGTAACCCTTCAACTAACATTTTGGGTATGTTTGGCAATGAGCTTTTAGGAGTTTCTAGCTTCAAGCTTTTAAGAAAATGCTCCTAGTCAATAAAAAGTTTTGTTTGGTTGAAAGAGCTGAAAGCTTTTAGGTTAGAGAAAAAGCTCTATAGTGAAAAGCTACTAGTACTAGCTTTTAAGAAAAAAACTCTACTAGCTACAAGCTTTTAATTAGTAAATGACACAAATACTCATTCTATTTTAAAAATAAAATAAAAACCTTTTTTACAAGTTTTTTAATTATGCCCATTTTGGTCATTTTATACATTTTATTAAAAACTTCAGCTACTCTGCCAAACACCAAAATATATTTAAAAAGCCTCCAGCTACCAGCTAACAACTTTAAGTTACCAGCCTCCAGCTAATTTTACCAAACATACCCTTTATTTGTATCAAATATGCGTCATCTTTTGTAGTACACGTGGAATAATTCACTTTTGATTACGTGAATATTTCGTTTAATTTAAGCCCCCCCCCCCCCCCCCGCCAAAAAAAAAAAAAAAAAAAAACCTTGGTTAAATTAAAAAGTAATTTTATTATTTTATTATTTATAAAAAGCAATATGGTGAAATTATGTTGTTATTTTAGGAATGACATACAAGATTTTTGTGAATCATTTACATAAGTAGTAGAGTTATTTTTTTAGAAATTACATTTAGGGGGTATTGGGTAAAAAAATCAAAAATGGAGATGTATAGAAGTGGATTGGCGGCATCTAAGAAAAGAAAGTAGATGCCGCCAAATGGTTTAAGGACATTGAAGCCGCCAAACTAAATACCCACATTGATGCCGCCAAATGGTAGTGAGGCATCACTTCTTATATAAGCACTCGACCAGCTTCCAATTCTCTCCATCCCATTTACACATGCATCTCAATCCCACATATCTCAATCCCATTTACAACACCACATATCTCAATTGTTCTGGAGGGTACGGTTTTTTATTGATATTGGGTCGATGTTACATTCACATGGAGTTTTAACTGTTTTCGGCGGGGATGAGTCATGCTTAACAGCATCGTCTACCGTTTCATCCCCCGCTTGGCATCGCTTTTCTGGGGTCCAAAAAAGCGGTGTCTTTGGATCGGTGTTACATCCACATTAAACTACACCTCTCAATGCAACATTGAGGGTTTAGTTTAAAATATTAGAGAGTTATGGATCGTTGGGCGGGTCTACTTTCCAGGCAAACCCACGCCATCCGGTGTTGATGAATCACATCACGTCATTAGCGACTTGTCCGGCAACGGATGATGCGATTCTTCACCGTACTACTTTCGTATGGCAGGCTGGTTTGAACATTGGGTACCTGTAGATTTGGTACACATATTCAACGGGTAGAACCATGTTCTCCTGGATCAAATTCAGATAAGTTTGAATCTGAATGCGGTCCTGAGTTCCCGCTGACTGGAAAAGACAAGCTTCTGGGTGCGAAACAGAAACTTAATGAACTATGCAATAAAAATGGTGGTAGAATATTGGAATAGGTGATCTCGGAAAATATATTGTCTTGTAAATCCGTAGATTGTATAGTTTGAGTGACTAGTTTTGAAAAACAGTTGTTAAATAAATTTGTAATATTGGTTTTAAATAAATCTATCATATTTGTATTATTTGTTTGAGACATTCCAAAAATGGAAAGTCTGTGTGTTATTTGAAATAAATAAATCTATCCCTCCGAGCCGTTTTCGGGCCACCGGGATCAGGCCCCGGAGACCCGAAAACCGCCCGGACTTCGTGCGACGCCCGTGTGTTACCCAAGGGCAACGCGTCCGTCAGTCAGGTTACCTGTCCGGCAGGCCCAGCCAGGCTGCACAGAGGCCCAAAGAGGGCAGCCTGGCCCGTTTTCAACATAGTGTGGGTTTATAAGGCAAAACAATAATTAATGTTCATATATTTATAAGGCAAAACAATAATTAATGTTATAAAAAATGTTACAACAGGTAATTATGAACAGACTTGAATTCGACAATGTTATTGGTTAAACCAGTACAGATCGTTCGAGGGTCCCTGATTCTGAAGACGTTCAGATTGCCTCCTGGGTGGTGGTTGGTTGGCGGGTGGGGCTCCTTCATTACCGTACTCGTTATCAGGAAAGAGGTTTAAATTCAGCGTGGTAGATGGTCCTGGCCGGCTTGAAGGTCCTTCATCACACGAATTATGCGGGGCATGGTAATGAAAATCACTAAAAAGGTCGTGATCAAACCGCGGCAACCCCTGTCCAGTAGGCGTCACGTAAGCCGGTGATGAAGGAAACCCCCAACTATCTCCGATGGGAATTCCGCCTGCACGAAAGTTAGCTAGCGGACCCATCTCCCCCGGTTGACTGCCACCGGACCCACCAACATGACCAGTTCCCTGCACGATTGATCCACCCAATCCAAATGGAGTTCCCATCTGGTCCAATCCACTGTCCATGAATTGCGGGACATATCCCCCGATCTGGTTCTGATTGTTGCTGGCCGCAACAGATGCACGAAACCCAGCGTCAGATTGACTTCCACCAGCTTGGTCTTCATTCTCCGGAACGTTTTCCGGCACCTGACGGGGAGCGCGTCGCCGGCGCACCCTTTGAGGCCGTGCAGGTGCCGACAAGTCAACGGCGTCCATGGTAAGATGCGTCGGATTTTGTAAGTGTCCGGCGTTTTGTGACATCATCATACTGTGAAACGCCGTGTTTTGTATGCGCTCAAGCTGCGTGGCGAATGCATGAGGATTATTAAAGGCCTCCTGTGATGACCGGTAAATATCACCCATGGCATCCCTCTGCAGCAAACAAAATTTTTAGTTAGAAACACCGAATTGCGAAAATAATTAATGTATGAATTAGGAACGTAAAAATGGTTTACCATCAACTGGATTCTAGCACCGTCGTCTTGGAAACCGCCAGCTGGGGACGGTGCTGCACCCGGATTTCCAATAAATGCAACGGTACGCCCCATATACCATTGCATATAACCGGGCTCGGTTGAAGCTGTCCTTATGAGTTCAGAGCGGACAACCGTGTTACGACGGTTATTCCATGCATTGACGTAGGCTTCATGCCTAGTCATCCAGTCCGCCCCGTTGTGTCCTTGCCGCCCCAAGGCATGCAGTGTTGCAAGCCGGGCCGTGGGTACGGCTAAGGTTATCTGGGGAGGTATGTACTGGACCATGCCGAATTGCCTCAAAACCCGTTGAGGGTAATGATGCTCAACCATCTCGAAGCTTATAAGGGGACAGCAACTCCTCCAGCTTTCCCTCCCGTTTGTGCACATTGCCGGTAGTCGGTCCAAAACCGAGTTGTAGGGGGTCCAGTTGAACTAAAAACAAACACTTAAGTCAGTAACAAAACACAATAAATGCATGATTAATACATACAAAAAACTAAAAATAATTACTAACATACCATCTCCTCGTTCAACGATTGTAGCTGTGAACGGTATGCCTTGAGGCAGTGTTGGGCCACCTCCTCGAACTTTAACCGCCGGTCTCGCCACCTACAAAATTAACATGTTAAAAAACGTGTTCAGAAAAAAAAAATACAAAGGGATGCCATGCAGGCAAGTATATACAAACTGGGATTTGCGATATATACCGAGCGGCTATCGGGCAAGTATAATCAAACCGGTTTGAGGGTGGTCGTGGCGCGAGACACCGGATCCTCTCCCATGCCCATACTTGAAGGAGCATCATGGGTCCGGTCATGGCTTTCCTATCAGGCTGGGTGGCATCACAAAGCCGTCTGTATAAACAAGCCAGAACCGCACTGCCCCAGCTATAAGATGCTGTACGGTTCAGGTCTCGTAAAAATCTCAAGTAAAAAACATTTATTCTATTATTATTATTATCAGGGAGTAAGGTGGAACCGATCAAAAAGAAAATGATTTGACGAGCACGAAAAATGCACTCTTCATCCGTAGCCTCTGCTTCAACAAATTCCTGCTTTAGTTTATCAAGAATAACAGTACCAAAAACGGACTTGCCGGACATTTGGGCCTGTGTAGGCGTAACACCTAAGAATCGTTGGCACAAGGCTATTGCGTCGGCAGTAGACAAATTATCATCTACCCCAGACACAACAGCTCCCTCAATAGGCAACCCCCACAAGACGTTAACATCTTGTAAGGTGACAGTAGCTTCACCAAATGGAAGGTGGAACGTGTGAGTTTCGGGCCTCCATCGTTCCACCAAAGCTGTTGTCAAGGAGTGGTCAACGTATCGGTAACCACAATCTATGAGGCCACCAAACCCTGCAGCATCGATAAGGTGACGAACCCGTCCTACAACAGGGTGGTCACGAAGTAACGTCCATATTCCTCTATCGCTGCGCTTCACCATCATGGGGCGATTGAAGTTTTCCTCATCTGTGAAAACGTGAAAGGCACGATGTCGATCACGAAGATACAACACATCGTCGTTTAGGGGACCAGGGTGTAAGTTCATGTTTTGATTCATGGTGGGAGGAATTTGGTGGGTATGATTTTTTATGAATTTCAAAGGTTTCAGATGGAGATTGTTGTGTTTCAGATGGAGATTGTTGTGTTGATGGTGTGTTCTTGGATGTGGGTGGTGCTCCTTCTTCACCTCAACCTCCATTTTATAACCTTCAAAGCCTGAATTCTTACACTCCCAAGAATACTATTTGCCTATCAAATCATCTGCAACTTACAAGACCATTGCATGCAATGCTAGAGACCTTGTGAGTGTGTTTATAGGCTGCATGCTTTGCAGGTGAAGACCAACTTTAATTTGGTGGTTTTAATGCATGAAAATGGATTGGCGGGATCATGACGACAAAATTAAAGACTCCCCTAACTCAATTGGCGGTATCAATGACACCTTCAAATGGATTGGCGGCATCTAGAGGTGATCCCTCTAACCCATTTGGCGGCATCTACACACACTGACAAAGACAATGTGATACCGCTAACTCAATTGGCGGCATCTACTTTAATTCATTTGATACCGCCAATCCACTTCTATACATCTCTATTTTTGATTTTTTTACCCAATACCCCCTAAATGTAATTTCTAAAAAAATAAGTCTACCATTTATGTAAATTATTCGATTTTTGTTGTATTCAAAGGGCAAAAAAGCAAAAGTGATGGAAAGAAAAAGTTAAAGCAAACTGCTCAGTCATGCTATTGCAATGCTAATGCTATTGCCTGAACTTACCCTTCTGCATTCATATATCACCAAACCCTAGATACATTCATTCACTGATAACGGTCCTACAACGTCTACATTCAACATCCTTACTCAAATTCTGACCCGCTTGTTACTTTCACTCTAATTAAGTTATTATTATTATTATTATTATTAATTTTTAGCTGAAAATTGGAGGTAATAAGTTTATGCATAAGTTCATACTATTGATTGTGAAGTAATGTTTTGTTATCAAACGAATTGTAGTTAGTTTATTGTATAATTTTTGGATGCTGAATTTTGTCATTTACGTTTATTTTATCTTTTTCAGTTGTTAATGCGACATAGTGGTATGATAGCTTTTGAATATGTTATTATTATTATTATTATAGTTTGTCTTACATGATTGTGAATGAAGTTAGGGATCTACTAAAGTTATTATTATTAATTATTTGTTGTTGATGTTATTGGTTTTATAAACGCTTATTACTTTACTCTTTGATTTCATACCATGTTTTCTCCGATCCTCCGGGCCCAGGATATGTTGCATCATTTCCCTGCATTTTGCAAACATTGTCGGCGAATCATTGCGTAACGCCGTAGACTGATTGGTATTTTCACTATAATTGGTTATTTGGACTTTGTTTTACTATAGTAGATCATTTCTAAACTTAAATGAGTATAGTTTTAGGTTGAATTTCAAGATCTTGTTCATCTGTCATTTCATATTTCCATATTATGAGACATGTGTAATTGTGTATATGTTATGTTCGCGTGTAGACTCTGTGGAATGGATGCATGATTTCGAGTCTAATTTACTTTACTTTAGGAGAAAATTTTAGGTCTGTTCTGTTTGGTCAAGTGTTTATGTGTGATGTTAACTGTTAGTTTTGGTACTTTTTCAGAGTTTCATCGGTTACGATAGTGGCATGTGACGGTGTATTAAACAAAAATGAAAAGGATTTATGAATCAAGAAGGCTTCCGGATCACCAACAAGCTTTTGGCATGGATAAGTTATCAAAGACGCAATACAGTTCAGTAGAAGACGACGGTTATCTTGACTTTTCTGATTTACCTCTGCCTGTGAAGACATGGAAGGGGAAAAACTCAATCCATGATGACAATGAGCTTATTTTAGATATTAGTACACTAAAAAGAAGCGATGAATCTCTGGATGATAATGGTTCTACATCATTCTCGGGAGCTAGTCATCCTCCAGAGCCCATTGACATTGATTTCATGAGCCCGGTGCGTGTACCCATGGGTCAAACCAAATCACCTGATCCGAAATGCTTACTGAAAACCTTGTCAACAAAGGGCCCGTTTCTAGAAGATTTGTCACTCCAGGTCTCTGAAGTTAAACAAGGCCCGTTACTTGGTCTTTCGCCTGAGAGCTCTCCGTTACAAGAATCAGAAAAAGAGTGTGTTTGGGATGCTTCTTTACCTCCTAGCCCACATAGTAGCATTGACAGTACGGGTATTATCACGGCTATGAGTGTTGCGAACAGCTGCTGTACAAGCAATGGTGTTCCGAGTGATGGAATGCTTAGTGTTGATAAATTTTACGAAAGCACAAAAGGGAGCATTCGGGGGGATTCACTAGAAAGTGGAAAAACAAGTGTTAGTCGAGCAAGTGATAGTAGCGGGCTAAGCGATGATAGCAACTGGAGTAATTTCACTGGGAGTGTTAACAAGCCGCACAAAGGGAATGATCCTAGGTGGAAGGCTATTCTTTCTGTTAGGGGCCGAGATGGGCTTCTGGGAATGAGTCATTTTAGGTTGTTGAGACGGCTCGGTTGTGGTGACATTGGTAGCGTGTATCTTTCTGAGCTGAGTGGGACCTATTGCTACTTTGCAATGAAGGTGATGGATAAGGCATCCCTTACTAGTAGAAATAAGTTGTCACGAGCTCAGACCGAAAGAGAGATATTACAACTGCTTGATCATCCATTTTTACCAACTTTATATACACATTTCGAAACTGATCGGTTCACTTGTTTGGTCATGGAAAATTGTCCTGGTGGTGATCTGCACACTTTACGGCAACGCCAACCTGGAAGACATTTCTCAGAACACGCAGCAAGGTATGATATTAAGATATTTAACTATTTCCAAATTCAACACAGATAATTCAGACATTTGTGAAGCCATGTTATAGGTTGCTTACAATTTGATGTATCTAAGGTTAGCCTTGATAACTAATGATCAACATTTGTTTTATTCCAACAGGTTTTATGCTGCTGAGGTTCTATTAGCGCTCGAGTATCTCCATATGCTGGGAGTTGTATACCGAGACTTGAAACCTGAAAATGTGTTGGTACGCGATGATGGTCACATAATGTTGTCTGATTTTGACCTTTCTTTACGGTGTGCGGTTTTGCCTACACTCGTGAAATCATCTCAAGACACTTCCAAACGACAGTCATCGTGCATCGAGCCCACATCAGTTTGCATCCAACCCTCGTGTTTCCTCCCACGTCTTTTCACTCCAAAAGCTAAAAAAAGAAGCACATGGAAATCCCGAGCTGACCCCACCCCACTATTTGGAGCGCTGCCTGAACTTGTGGCAGAGCCAACCGCTGCTCGGTCCATGTCATTTGTCGGCACTCATGAATACTTGGCACCCGAAATTATCAAAGGGGAAGGACACGGGAGTGCTGTAGATTGGTGGACGTTTGGGATATTCTTACACGAGTTGTTATATGGTAAAACCCCTTTTAAGGGATCTGGAAACCGAGCCACTTTGTTTAATGTGGTTGGGCAGCAGTTAAAGTTTCCTGAATCACCAGCTACTAGTTACGCTAGCCGGGATCTAATCAGGGCATTGTTAACTAAAGAACCTCAAAGCAGGCTCGGAGTCAAAAGAGGCGCCACTGAGATCAAACAGCACGCCTTTTTTGAAGGTGTGAACTGGGCTCTGATTCGTTGCAGTACCCCGCCTGAAGTGCCGAGAGCTATGGATGTGGAACCACAACCTGTGAATTTCCAGGAAGCCGCCCCAGTTGGTGCGGGCAATGATAGTAAGCGAATGGTGGATATGGAGACCAAGTCTGGGGGTAATTTTGTGGACTTTGAGTTCTTTTAGCTCTTCTTATATAGATTCTTGTTTATTTTGTTGTCACTTGACTATTTAATCTCACCCTGTGATCACTGTTGTTGTATTTCGGTCCGTTGAATGCGAGAACTGTTGTGGTTTTATCTGCTAAGTGCGTTATACTAGTTCACTTTGTTGGACAGTTTTTAAACACAGCAATCGTAATGTCTGTAACCTAAATGGTGTGAAGCTATAATAGTGCTTTAAAAATAATTTGATTGTGTGCTTGAGCTTTACACGTTTGACTCACTTTTGTAACGTGTTTTATCATGATGTATGTTTGTAATGGTGCATCAAAATTTGCATACGTTGACCAACCATTAGTCAACTTTGATCTTATAATGGTTTGTTTAACTTATTACAACCTCAACTTTGTTTCACTGTTGTAGTGAGTTTTGATACATATGTATACTAGTTTTTATCCCGGGAGCGTCCCGAGTTGAAATATCTAATATAACATAATAAAATATATTATTATTATTATTATTATTATTATTATTATTATTATTTTAAACAAATCTCTGCCATAAGTTATCATATTCAAATATAAGAAAAAAACAAATCTCTGTGCCGGGGTATAATTACAAATGAATTCGGAAGTTTGTAATCGATCATTCTAAAAAGAACTAACATGATATAAGAAAAAAAAGTTAATTATTGAAATATCGAACGCATTAGTCTAAGAGTTATGTGATGCGTTAAAAAATTCATGGGTATATGATCGGGTATGTAGTTCGGGTATTTGGGTATGTTGTTTCGGGTAATCGGGTCGGGTATCACCTAATCCCAGACCCGACCCAAACCCACAATTTTTTTTAAACTAATCCCAAACCCGACACAATACCTGTTGGGTTACAAAAAATAGTCATTTTTTTCTCCGATTTTTATAGAGCACTATGATACTCGTTGGAAAGATAATAAAACGCTCGTTGAAGCAAGCTCAATGGCCCATTGAGAGACCTCAATGGCTAATTGAGGCCTCAATATAAAATATATTAACGTTTAAAAGTTATGGGAGGAAATACGAGAGATAAAATAATAAAGGTTTAATATTTAGATTTTGTAGATTAGGTATTTAATAGATTAGGTTAAAGATTATAATATATTATGTTAAATCATATTTATTTCTTTTTTTTAATTGGTTTAAAGTTGCCACATCACATCTTATGTGGCATCTCTCAAAGGAGAGATTGCATAAGAGTATGACATGTAAGATTAATCCCTTTGCAATATATATATATATATATATATATATATAGATATATATAGATATAGATTATGGTGTGTCAAACCCATATTATGGTGTGTCAAACCCGTTACAACGATGCACTATTTTGATGCATGATATACATTGCGTCATATTGAAAAGTGCATCTATTCCGTGACTACATCAATAATACTAAGTTTAATTCACATAATGCGTTATCATGTAAGCAAAAGATAAAAGCATGACCTACATATATAAATATGTCGTTTTCATACGAATAAGAATGAAAACAAAAAAAACTTTTTTCTTGTTGGGTTTTTTTTACTCTTTACGTAAAGAAATTTTTTAATTTTATACTTATTATATGAGTAAATGTGGTGTCACGTGGCACAATTCTATAACCTCGACATTGTTTTTTCCCATTTCTTTGTCATCCTAGTGTGATCACGACCTGTAATCCCCTTCTTCTTAAATTTCCGCTCGTTCTTTATTGATCTTGTATGATCCATGACCCGCAACTCGCCTCTCATTTCCTTACCTTGCTCAGCAATCATATCAATGTTTCCTTGTCTTCTCTATAAACAAAACAACTAAAAATCATTATTATTTTGGTTATTCAACTCAAGTACAAAAAGAGGTAGTGAATTCTAGCCACTAACCAAATATAAAGGGATGATACGGCCCAAAATGGATGTACTCCTATTTCAAATCCAGGTCTTCGTGTGAATAATTGTAGTTGGTGCGAAAGCCGAACCAGTTAACACAATGTAGTCCAAAAAAACGAACACAAATATCGTGCAATGAACTAGTGCACCCGCAGATTGTGTAAGAAGCATGGGCGAAGCTTATTAACCCCTGGTCTCCATTGATTTTTAGCTTGGTAATGTAGAGTGAATTTTCAAGTTCAACCAGCCCATTTTCAAAATATCAAGTAGATGAATAAGAATCTTGAGAAAATCTTTCATTTGTCTATCATTATAGACAATCCCATCTATATTATCTATGGAATTCGAACCTGATCTTGAATACTATTACAAAATCAGAAGAATTGCGCGAAGGGGCCATCGAACAGCTGGAAAAAGCTCGGGCTCGCTTATAGAAAGTAGAAATAGAAGCAGATGAGTTTCGCGTGCATGGATACTCTGAGATAGAGCGAGAAAAATTGAATTTGATTGATTCAACTGTAACACCCTTAAACCGTTTTACAGAAAATATGCAGCGGAAAATACGGACTAGAAAATTCCTTGCTTTATAGAACATTCTCAAACATTTAGAAAACATATCCAAGAGATATGTTTGGTGTTACGTCTCTTTTGTTCCTTATTACATTCAACATGACTCATCGTTGTTAGGTTATGTGACCGTGACCACGTACAATCCGCTTCCTCGCTCGATCTCCATCCCTCCCTTACTTCATTAGGTAGTCAAGACAACCTGCAATCACCACATAACCTTTTCGTTAGTTCATTAAGTGACTTCATGTACATTACTCACAATGCGGATATAACATCCAACAATACTCCATGATCTTGTTTCAATGCCTTTTTGCAAGTTCGGGTGTGATACCCCAATCCGAACCTCCAAGTCCCACGCATTCATACTTACATACCTGCATCTTCATTACCATTCTCATAACAAAAGGGTAATAACCCTACAATACATACATGCGTACAATTTCCCACATAGAACTTACCTTGACCCGTCATGTTACTCTTCCTTCATGAATTTTCTAGGACAAATATGATGATTCCAATCCTATACTCGATCTACACATATACCAACCTTTACATGCATAAACTCTCACACAAACCCGAGTATGAGTACCCATACATACATCACATTCTCAATCTACAAAAGCATGGCAATCTACTTATCGTATTTGATACCATTATACAAACGTATCAATTAAATTACATACACATGCATCATTCTGTACTTGAGTCATATTTGCAAATCCGACATTCCTATTACTTGTTACACCCCTACCCAACATTCACAAGGTCCAACGATGTTATTCGATGCGTTAAACGCGAATACGGGTTGCGCACATAAGCGAAACGTCAAAATACGATAAAAACTGACAAATAACCTCAGGGTCCAGTGTAACTTACGGTGGCCACCATAAGTTACGGTGGACCCCAAAAAGGTTACGGTGGTTCTCCACTGCCTTACGGTGGAGAACAGGTGTCAGGGGCCACCGTAAGTTACGGTGGCACCATAACTTACGGTGGAACCTGAAATCCACCCTTTGTTTCTCCTTTCCAACCTTTCTTGACCCATCCCTCACCGGTCCATCCGAAACTGCGCTTTACCCATTACAAGCTCCATAACATGCCTTGGCGTTATTGTTAACGTTCCTTTATTTCATGATTCCCATTCTACTTACACACACATATACATGTATAGATTCATTATTCTAAACGGAATAGGAATCACTTACCTTAAGTTCTTCAAGTTCATGCTTGTTTACTTGCCTCATCTTGACCCATTAGCTTCACATGCTTGAGTCCATCATTTCTATCCTTTCATATCATCATGTTCACATCATTGTTAGCATACATGTTCATTCATAACCCATCATATCCAACTCATATATCACATTGACTTGCATGGTCAATTTATAACATACATAAGACATAGTTCCACACCCTTTTTGATTCATAATTCAAGCAATTAAACTTAACATCGTATATATCACATAACCAAGCTAATGTGTCTCTCACGGAATCCCCAATTTCACAATCATGCTACAAAACTTACCATGTTATTTCCACTTCAGTTGACTTTCAAGAAAGTCAACTTTCAACTATATAAACTTCCTTTTTGCACACATACGTCCATATTGACATACTAGGTTGTATGGAATTCACCATAAATATCATATTCATATCTCATTAACATACAAGATCATTCATCTCACCAATTAATCCAACACATGGTGTGCATCATATCACTTATGCATAGTATACATGCTACTATGCATACTTCTTACCAAATCATACAATCAACTAAATTTTTACATGAATACTATCTAAAACACAATCCTCATGTTAACCTACTATCAATTGTATCTATTATCACATTACTTTCATATTTGTCAAGTCTTGCATACAAATTCATACATCATACTCATCTAGACATTGCATCAAACACATGGTGTGTGTACAACATTCTAAGCTCAACGTACAAGCTCCTAATACACGCATTCCACCAAAACGCATAATCACCTTCAATCATGACCAATTTTCCACATGCATATCATCAACTACACATTATTCCTACAATTACATGGATTTACAACTAATTTAGCAACATCAAGGTTCTAATGAAAACTCAATATCATCATCTTTTGCAAACAAGCAACCTCTAGTGATTAGCTCATCTCTAAACCATTAGAGATGATCAATATCACTTACAATCAAGCAATAATACGAATTTAACATGTTTTGCTCAAAACCCACATGTAGGGTTCGAACCCTACACGAATTTAGGGATTAGGGTTCTTACCAAAGCTCAATCCTTGAAGATTAGCCCTCTAGAATACACCCTTCATCTCTTACATCAACATCTTGCATTAATTCTTCAACTTTAGGGACTTAGGGTTTGGTTTAAGGCTCAAGAATGCCCTCTTTGGGGCTGAATTCGTTTTCCCCAAATGGGGTGTGTTTGGGCATTTTGTTTTGTGGCATATTTACACCACAAGTCCCTCAAGTTTACCCCAAAGCCATTTATTATCAAAACCTTAACTATGCAAGTTTCTTTCTAGTGTTATCTCCCCATTATAAAGATAATTACTTTCACCAGGTAATTTTCATATTAGAACATAACCCACATTCTTATCATCCCGTTTTATTATCCATAAAAGGCTAATTCTACTATTTAATTCGTTTTGTCATTTGTTATTCACACCTAATATCGTAATTAAGCGAAATGGATTTTCGGGATGTTAGATCAACTTATAAGACTTTGGAACAACTAGAAAATTACATAAATGAAACTATAAATTTTGAACAACAAAAGCCCAATAATCAGGTCCGACAACGGGTTTTCCAACAAGCTTTACAAGGAGCTCTAGGAACTCTGAATAGTTTAAACAACTAGTTACATTTACGTACTACCAGTGCCAATATTGGTGGCGATGAAACAAATAACGGATTAGTCCTTCTACTTCAGGCATTATTTTTTATTTTTTTTATTTTTTCAAAAAAAAGAATTAAAAAATACTCATGGTAACCATTCAAGCCGACGAAATTAGTAATATTATCCGTGAACGTATTGAACAATATAATAGAGAAGTAAAGATTGTAAGTACGAAAATTTTACATATATTAAGAGGGTGTTTGGGATTGAGTTTCAAAACAACTTATTGACTTATTGGCTTTTCCAAGAAGCCAGCCAATAAGTCAATAAGTTGTTTGTGTAACCTAAAAGCACTTTCTGTTTTGACTTTTGGCTTTTAAGGGTGGAAAAGTTGCTTTTGAAAAGTTAGAAATCCTGGCTTTTGGCTTTTGACTTTTGGAAAAAAAAAAATTACAAATCTACTACCCATACAACCAATATTCACAATAAGTTAAGCGAAACACTTAAAAAACGCAATTTATTGACTTTTTAACGTTTTTCATTCCAAAAGCTAATGCAAACAATTTTTTTAAAACTCATTTTCAAAAAGTCATAAGCCAATAAACACTTTTAACAAAAACACTTTTGCAAATCCAAACTCAATCCCAAACACCCTCTAACAACTATCCATCCAATAGTTGTGTTAATCCGATCATCACTTCACTGCAAGTTTGTTGATCGTTGAAATTCATCATCATCATCATCATGGACATCGAGCAAAAGCAAGATGAATTCATCCAACACTTCGTCAATCAAGCATCCAGTTCCAAGGCTTCTTCTCTCGCAACTGTCATCGCTGATGCCACGTCACATCCTTCACTCTTTGCTTTCTCCGAGATTCTTTCCCTACCTAACGTTATTCAGGTCCAAATCCTTCCCTCCTTTTATAATAATATATAATATTTTACTCATATGCTTTATAGTGATTTACTGCACACTACAGAACTAAGAATTGTGCCCTAATTATGTTTACATTCCATATAATTGCACATAACTATTAACTAATGACTTATTGACATATCTGATGTTTCAAATTTGAACAAGTGAATGGTTATGATTACTGATTGGTTTTTCTTTGATTGTTTGAGCCTTGATGCTTTCGCGCACTTTGTTTAGCCTTTGTTCGTTTTGTTACTGCGTTGTTAGCTATGATTTTTTGTTATTAGTGTTAAGATCAATTAGGGAGTGGTTTTTTGCTACTGTACCAGCGTATCGTTCATAAGTGAAAACAGATATATAACATGTCTCGTAAGTCGTACGAAAACTAGATTTCTTTTGGTGTCGTATATAGTACATGAATGATGGTGAACTACACGTGTCTAGTTGTTCTGATTCCAGACAAATAGTAGATACGTTGCTAAGAAATGAAAGGCTTTCGTGAGATCGATAGGATTTATCAGAATTGTGCTCTATCTATTGTTATAGATGAAGCCACTGTTTTTAGGGCATAGGCATGTAATCGTTTGCAATTTTGTTATATATGATATGCTCTCATTATTGCAGAATTCGTTTTCTGGATCTGTAATTGTATTGATTCTCGCCTATATTGTAGTTTCATTATAGGTATTAGTTTACATCAACATTTGATCTCTTTTTTTATTATTATTTTTGGCAATTAAGTCAATTTCTTTTATTTCTCATGTCTCATCTTATGCAGCTTCAAGGCACAGAACATTCTATTTACCTTGATTTACTTCGAATGTTTGCTCATGGAACATGGAGTGAATATAAGAGTAGGTTTCTCAAGCTTTTTTTCTCAGTTTTGCTTTTTGTAATTTATTTATTCATTATTTGGCATGGCATGAGTGCATGACAAGCAGTATGGATATCACACCGTAGCATCCACTTGCATCATGAGGATGCTCCTCTTTGTATCTCTTCTATCACACACTTTCTTGTTATCATTTTATTTTCTCTTTCTTGAGTTAGCCATGTTCTAATAAGAAAACCTCAAGTATTTGAACATATGTCACAGACAAAGCAGGATTATATATCTGCTTATGCCTTAATATGTAGATTCATTGTAGAGTTGCATGTTTGGGGGTCTATCATACGGAGGCTGCATTTTTAGATTATGATGGCTTTATTGATGCGTTAAATGTTTGTTTGTGCATGCTATAGATTGCTATCCAACTGGTCATTCATTATGATACGTTATCTAATGGAATAACGTTCTTTTATGCCCATGATATGTAGGAAATACTAGTAATCTTCCACCATTGGTGCCAGATCAGGTTCTCAAGTTAAAACAACTCACCGTGCTCACACTTGCTGAGGCAAACAAGGTAAAGTATTCCTTCATGTATTTAGTTTTATATCTGTAGAAGCAGTGAAATTGCATATAATGTATATATGTGTGGGCCCTCAGGGGGCAAAAGTGAAATTGCACAAATTTTAACGTTATTTTACAAGTTTCGTGAAAATAACGTTAAAAACGGCGAACGGTTAATCATGCATCATGCGGTGGCGTTTAGCCGAAAGACAAGGGGTACATGCACCAATTGGCCTCTGTCATGAGTGCTAAGTGGTATCAGTATGTGCCTTATGTCCAAGGCTTGATGCAAAACTACTATCGAGCCAGGGGTGTCTCTAGAAGCAGCCTCTTTATTCATACGAGGTAGAGGTGTGGCTTTCTAAATCTTACAGTCGTACCCTCAGACCCTACCGTAGCTTTACTATTTATGGGATATACTGAGTATGATGATGATGATCATCATCAGTATAAGCAGTGAATCAACAAGTTTGAAATAATGCAATCAATTAAATGCAAAGGCACAACTAGAATTGGTTACTAATGTTTGTGAATAGAAATATCCCATTTTGACATTGAGTCATTGATGTATATGTAACATAAATAATGTAAAAGCTTAAAGATTCTGTCCTCTTTGAGCATGATTGATCTCAATTCTCAAGTAGTGATTGAAGTCAAAAACCTAAATTCAAATTTATGTTCATTAGAGTTAAGACGCACTTATAGTGAGAGTGTGGCCTGACTCATTGTGATTCTTATATATGCTTGAGAGGGTATATGGTATGAACATACATCTATATGCACCTTCCTGAGTCCTGACTTTACTTGTCTGTTTGTAATTTCATTGAGATTGATGGATCTCAATTCTCAAGGCAAATATTCAAACATTTCAAAGTATATCATATTTTCAAATTTCAAGGTTATTTACTTGTGTTCATTTGTCTATCAGAGAGTATTTTCACATACTTCTGAAAAAGACTGATATTGTAACAGAGTGAATGGAGAAATAATAGACTTCCTGGTGAATGGTTGTGAATTTTTCTTGTTGTTGTTACCTTGTTGGACTCTTCAAGTTCTCTTTGGGTTAGAAGGGTAGTTTGTGACAAAGACAAGTTTTTTAGTCAGTCAATCAATCTTAGGAAGCTAAATTAACAATGTTTCTTTTTCGTCATTTCCTTTTACTATGCTAGGTTGCTTTTGTATGTCATTGGTTTTTGACTGTACAGTTTATGGGTCCGGTCCTCTCATGTAACACCCCAACCGATGGCGGAAACATCGAGGTGTCACGTATTGATGAGTATACAGTAGCACATGGTAATCCAAATTTTAATTGAAATAAATATTAAATTGCAAATATCCAAAAATTGAAATACATAAGAGTTTTGAATGTGGAATTCTATAACATCACACAAGAATCAAGCATGCATAGACTCCTTATTTTCTTCATAAATACTCTAATCTTCAAGCATCATTATCACCTGTTGAGTTGTAAAAATGGGGGGGGGGGGGGGGGGGGGGTCAACTAGAAGTTGGTGAGAATACATAATCCATGTTAAGCATATAGTTTAAGTATAAAAGTCTAGCAATTCGTATGTCTATCGTAAATTTAAGTCTACATGAATAATATAATATGTTGACATAATCAAACCTCCGACTAGTTTAGGTCCATCCCGTCATCTACGGTTCACCTTAGTAATATGTTGAACGATAACAATCACCCACGTGACCTATGTAGGAGGTACACGTATCCGGGTGGGGTTGTCAATCCAATAGATCTATTATTGAGTATCGCCGGCTTGGCCATAGCTAATGATTATGTAAATGTTGAAACTCGTTGAAACTCGTTGAAACTGTTGACTAATACATGAGGCAATAAAGTTTACTACTAGACATATATGTTGAATTGCTTAAAATTGTTGCAAGTATAAAGAATCGCATAAACAGGATTACGTAAACTCACATTGATTGCGACGATGATCTTGCATGAAATTGACAAGAATCAAAGAAACATGCTTGCACCTATGTAGATTAGGAATGATCATTTAATATCCACTAATGATATTTTATTGTTATGGGGTTTGAGCAAAATATGTCACTTTTAATTTATCTATTTTATTATTTTTATCATTGATATCTTACCAACATTGTTAAACTATGCTTCGTTGGATTATTCTTTGTCCCAAAAAAAAAAAGACCCTAAAACGTTGTTAATGGTTCGTTCGTTAAGAAATTCCCGATGACAAGAGTCTAAATGTTGGTTATTGTGGAAAAAAAAAAAAAACTCACCATGTTCCATTATCCAAAATTATACATGTGCCTATATTTATGAAATATAACTCACACCAGTATACATATATATATATATATACACACATACAAAATTGTGTGTATATATATTTAAGAGTTTCTAAATTTTGCTACAGTCATATCGTCTAATTTGTATGGAGGTTAGCAATATTGTACATCACAACCTCTAATAAATAATAACTTAATACATATTTTGATTAGCTAAACTGTTGGGAAAAAAAATATAGGGTTGGTAAATTTATCTTATCGTAATAATAAAAAAATATATATATTATTTTTCTTACACATGTATTATTTGCTTTAGGATCTATATACATTTGGTAGGAAAATGAGTTAGAAATACAATAACATAATGGACCGGCATAGACCATTCCGAAAAGGAGTCGGTCGTTAACAAAGATCCGATTAGAGTTTATGGTTTTTTTACAATTTCTAACCTTAATGTCATCGGAATTTCTTAACCCAAAACGTTTGGAATCTATAAACAACAATGAAATTCATAGAAGTGTTACCTTTTATAACGAGGGATGGTGGTTGTTCGGTTCGAAAGGTACGACAACGATCGTTGGTTCACACCAAAACAAGTTGAAAGAAGAAAAAGAACGACAGCATATCGGCGGTTGTGGTGCTTCGAGACGAAAATCATATATTATTGTGAGTGAGAATTTGAGACACCCGATTTGTTTTAAGAACATTATTGATGACTAAATTGATTTATATTGATAAATTGGACTTATATTTAGCAGGTTACAAACTTGAATAGATTGCGGCGTTGGTTTTGGAAATTTAGAGACGAGGATAAGCATTTGATTTTAATTGAACATTTTCAATATGGCCCTTTAAGCATAGGCAATCTACAAAACTACCCTTTAAGTTAAAATTGGAATTTTAGTAAGGTATAGACTTACTATAATAGCATCCGTTGATATTGTAAATCTTTTATTTTAGCATAATTATTTCATTTGTTGCCATGGTTTGGCATAAGCAATTATGGCTTAGTCAATACTATTAAATTCTTAATTGAAACTTTCAAAATTTGAAATATATAAACTCGAATGCAACTTGTGAGCTTTGGCATATTAAAAAAAATCATCTTTTATAGTTTTGTTTTATTTACTTAAGTTTAATATATCTTAAAATCTTTGATCACTATAACATTTCAAATTTACGTTTTTTTTTTTGTATTATCCATATGAAAACTATATAATTAAATAAATAAAATGATTATACTGGTTTGAAAATGTTACGATTTTTTTTTAAATACACTAAAGCGTCAAGATTCGACGGGTTTTATTAAATAATTATTTGTATAAGGCGTTTAAAACTTACATTGTTTAAGACAAACTCATCAAAAAAAAAAGTTTAGGGAAAATATGCGATGTTACATCTCAGGTACTCCCATATGATGTGCTGATGCAAGAATTGGATGTTATAAATGTCCGTGAGCTTGAAGATTTCCTGATCAATGAGTGCATGTATGTGGTGGGTACTTTCCATAATTATAATCAGTTAATCACAATGTCTCAGTTTATATTGCCTACTTAAGTGAATAACTTTAGAGTGGCTTTTATTAAGATTATTATACCCTTAATGTTTTTTTAATTAGTATTTAAATTTATTTTTTCTATCTTGATAGGGTATTGTTAGGGGCAAGCTGGATCAGTTGCGAAGATGCTTTCAGGTGTGAAATTGTATCAATATATCTTTAGTTCCCTGTTGGTTAATTGTCAGTAGGTGCAGCTTTTCTGTCTTTTTTTTGATAACTTGTCATTATCATAGGTGCAATTTGCAGCCGGGAGGGATCTAAGGCCTGGACAACTGGAGAGTATGATATATACATTATCAAACTGGTAACACTAGTCATGTCTTCTGACTGTTATTTGTGCATTTAGTACTAAATCTATAATATTATTTGGTTTTGAAATGTTTTGGGCATTTCATAGGTTAAGTACATCAGATAATTTACTTATTACAATTCAAGATAAGATAAAATGGGCTGACACAATGAGTGAGCTGGACAAGAAGCACAAGAAAGAAGCCGATGAAAAAATGGAAGAAGTGAAAAAGACACTCTCCCTCAAGGTCAGCTGTATTTATTATTACACTGCTATATAGCGTATCGGTAGCTTGTCGCTATAGTCCGCTATTCGCTATTAACAACTATGTTTTTCCCTTACTATACGTGTGAGAATACTGAAGAAGACGAAATAGTGGTTTTTTTTTTATCTATTGATGCCAGGAGAAAGAAGTGAATGATGAAATAAATACACCTTAAAAGTTACAACGCAACAGTTTTGGCACCAATTTAGCTATACGAAACATATATTCCAATAAAAAAAATCATACTTGCCAAGTGTTGCATTAATTCATTGCAAGTCTCGTTTCTGTTAGTAGCATGTCCTGTAATTTTGAGTTATATTTGTCTATGCATCTTACTTACGTTGTGGCAGAAGTCACCAACTGTGAGCAGGAAGACAATGACTTCCGAGGGCACGAGGAGATGTTCCCCGAACCTGGTGGAGTGATGGATTATGATGAAGACCGAAGCCGACCTAAGAGGTAGGTCATACAATCTTTTATGCACATGCTTTCATGACTTGCAAAGGTCATCATTTTAACATTTCCATTGCTTGGGTTCCATTTATTTAGTGTGTATATGAAAAGTGATGGTGCAAATATCACAATGTCACATTTACCCTTTTAAAACACTCAAAATGTTATATTCCGTAGTTAATTAAAGGAAATCATTATAACATTCCCTTACATGATAAACGAAGAGAACATTATTCTGAGCTGATTCTTAGTAGTAATGTTGTTTTTCTATTCGTTTATCATGTAAGGGAATGTTATAATGATTTCCTTTAATTAACTACGGCTGTAATAAGTAGTTGATTTTGTGTTATTTAGTATGAAATGTGTAAATATCATTCTATTGTTTTCGAAATATAATATGAAAATTTGGAGGGATGTATGTGTGTGTTTATATATGAATTTTAAAACTATCAGAAGTAAATATATGAAATTGCCACAAATGAAGGATTAATTTTGCTGCTAACTGGTAATTGTCAAGATGTTACAGTTTCATGACATTTACTTTTGCATCAGTTGGCCGGGTCATGTTCTATCTCAAAACATATCAAACGGGTCAAATAATGAGTTTAGCTAAAAACAGAACATGCCAAATAGGTGGAAAGTTGTCCAAAGTATATTCTAATACATAATACCTCAGTAGATCATTTGATTCAATCATTATTAGTTGCAACTAACACATTAATGTAAAAAATAGAGAAAAAGTGTGTGTAGGACAACCAATCTCATTTCAACCCATGCTAGTAGAATGACTTGTCCAACTTGAGCTTGCTTTGACCTGCGGTACCCATCCTATTTATATAGCAAACTCTTTAGACTTTTTGTTCCATATGTTTAATCCTCAACTACCAACCTTTTGGAACATTATATGTGGTTTAAAATTTATTTATTTATTTATTTATTTTTTACTTTTTTTTTTTTTTTTACAGGAGACGACACCCGTTGGGTTAAGGGAGGCTAGTTATGCAATGGGGATTGTTACACAGGCTAGCTAGGTTTCTCAATGGGCGTAACACGACATGGCACACGGCACACGTACCTTCCTAGAGCCAGAGATGATTTTGTTTCTCTGAACTCACGTGTTGAAACAACTATGAATTTTAATCTTTTGAGGAATCATTTGTCTATGATGGTTATGGGCTGTTTTTGGAATTGTCTATTCGGTGGGGGATTATGGGAATTGTTTACATTCTCTTTATTATTATTATTATTATTATTATTATTATTATTATTATTATTATTATTATTATTATTATTATTATTTATCTGCTCAGTAAAATGGATCGTTGTATAAACGGTCATGGCACTCGTCATATTATTTTTTTTAATTTTCTACAGTAATTATTATTTTACCTTTCATTAAATAAAAAACAATACACATTACATCAAGATAGCGGGAAGGTGGGCAACAAGCTGCGCCGCCAGAATTGAAGTTCGGTTAAATTCAAATTAAATATCGTGACACTCTACTACAAAAACATTGCTGTTGGTTAGGGCCTAGGGGTACATGACGTACCAGACTGGAAGACCGCTTTTCGTCAAACATGCGAACCTAAGACAAAACCTTTACTTGTTGGCCAGTCAATCCATGTCGTTTTGTCGTTTGTTTAGTTTCTTCTTATTCAAATTAGCTTTACAAAGTTGATATAGATATTTAAATAATCTGAGTAGATCGGATTACGTAGGTCGTTATGAAATTATTAAATTTTATTCTTTCTCTTCAATTCCAAAAAGACGACATTTCTTTAATGTATTTTCTTTCTTGTTTATCTATAAAAGTAAATTAATATACTTCTTTCTTTATCATTCTTTTTCATTTTCTTCTATTTAAAACTTGAACACACCACTAGTGAAGTGTGAAGTTAAAGTTTTAAACAATACAAATATAGTTTAATATACAATGCATTGTTTATAACATGTTCTAACTTGTATACAACACATGTTAATAACTAATAATTATTTTCATGTTTATATATACTTTTTTTGGCAACTATTGTCTATATGTTTCATAATCCAAATATTTTATACTTTTGTATGGTTTTAAACTAATTATAACATCATATAGTTTAAGTGAACGCAAACAATATCCAACAATTTCTATCACCTACACTGATAGAATGGGTTTTGATTTCCATTTATCTTTCAAAAGAAGCATTATTTTTTTCATTTTTCATGTTCGCATACACACAATTATTAAAAACTAAAAAACTAAATTTCAAATACTTCTTTTTTTTTCTTTCTTTTTCATACCCACGTAAAAGTGGGGCCGTGGGGAGCCATGCCTCTTCTCCACGGTACCGAAGTCACATTACCAACTCACGGCTCCTGACCGATTCTCTTTTTTCTTCTCACCCAACATCCCGATCAACATGAAGATGCCGCACAAATATTAACTTTGTGATACCTAGAGCTGGGGGCGTTGATCACAAGTAGTACAACCTCGCCACCTCAGTGTCATGTCAGCCTTACCGTTTCTCACCCCACTTTCACTTCAAACAACTAGAATTAATTTATTTATCTAATTTAGAAAGTCCTCACTTAACAACTCCCCAAAAATACTCTCGAACAACGATGTATCAATATCGACTCCAAAAGGTGAATCACAAGTATTAACCACCTCCACCGGTTTACCACTAGTCATTGGTGGCTCAACCATATTTTCCATCAAAACATCCCAAGATAACTCATCAACCACCACCTCCACACCAGTGGTTGGAGGCGGTGGTGGCGGCTCCGCCATGTTTTCCCCAAAAACTTGCTCGAAAAACGACGTATCGATATCCAATTCCCAATTAAAGTCATAATCCACCACCTCGGCCGGAGCAACCGGAACCTCCACCGTACCGCCATCAGAAATAAGTGTATCCAATTGTATATTCCACAATAAAGAGTCACACTCACTACCACCATCATCCTCCGTACCACTGGTGGAACTTGATGGTTGTTCCACCTCATTTTTCTTTTGTCTTTTCCGGTGGCTTTTTCCGGCTGACGTGTCGGAGGATGACGACGGTGCCGGCGGAGATAAATTTTGAGACTTTAATAGCTTAGAAGCCACCGTAGGGTCCCGATCATCGGCTCGAATCAAGAGAGGGAAGTTCAGCTTGGCTCGTGAGCCGCGGAGCTCAAAGGCGGCTTTATCGTATGCCATCGCGGCTTCCTCCGCCGTGTCAAACGTCCCTAACCACATTCTTGTTCTCTTCTTCATCGGATTTGTTACCTATTAGACACAAATGTAATTATGTTACACAATGTATTGCAAACTTTTACGGAGACTCCGGATTTTCACGTACATATAACACTATTTTTTTTTTAATTTTTTTAAGGGGGCGGGACGTCTGCCGCATTCGGCTGACTGTAGGTCCGCCCCTGGTTACAAATACACCTATTTAGACTAGTGTTACAACTTTACCTCAATTAATACAATTTACTATTATAAGTGGGTATACCTTGTATAGATGTATATAGTGATACACATAAATAAGTTGTTTTGACACTTTATATACGTCTCGTACATGTATATACAACTTGTACATATATATACAAGCCGTATACCTTGTATAAATGTATATGGATCATATGTAAGACTCGTATAGTCGTATATATATGTACACGGGTCATATAGTTGCGCAGTCAAACACACTCTAACAATAATTCTTATACGTGTCAGGGTGTCAAAATAAAAAAAAAATATTTTTTTACCTCGGCCGCAAACTTCCCCCACGGCCGCCTCCTAATTCCTCTGTACCGTGTCCAATCCGCCGGCGCGTTGTTTTCACGCGCCGCTTTTCTCTTCTTAGATGGTTTAGCACATTCTGATTGCACTTTGGTTCCCTGGACGGAATCCTCTGAACCATTTTCCGGCGACACAGGACCACCGTCGGCCGTTGGATTTGATCCAACGGTTGAGGTTTCCTGTGGAAAACTTTCTAAAATGTCATGGAGATCTTCGAGGAGATTCTCCGGCAAGTGGAGATCGTCTGGGATGCAGATTGGATCACCTTGATCGCCGGCATATGTCTGAAACGCCATATTAGATTAATAGATATTGAGATGTTGTTGTCTGTGTTAATATATATGAAATCTTGTGGTTTTTGGTGTATATATACACACATGACACATGCATGGAGTTGAAATTGACATGTGAATATATGTATTAAAAAAGTCAAGATATATATATTTATTAATATTATAAATGAAATTTAATTATATGTAACAGAAAAAATCTTTTGTTGCTTGTGAATCGTCACAAACATTTAGAGAATGTTAATAAATTCCAAAATCATTTCGTCTTCTGTAGCAACAATCGTATTTTTGATTGGTACCCAGTGGCCCTTTGGTTGGGTATTGGTGCAACATTACCTATTGATAAATTTAAGAATAGTGGAATTCTTTAGAGCGTTGTGACGGAATTTCGGTTGGAATTTGTTTTGTTCAATTATAGGTATTCCGTATTCGGTATATCAGCTGAATGAGAAAACCAAGAAAAATAAATCCGTTATATTGATTAAACCTATTGGCAATGATATCAGTGTCGGTTAAGTTAGTTAAGATACCATTATCAGCAATTGCATTAGCTTAAAATACCAAATATATAATATTTTGAATACATTTAAGTTTTCAACAATGTATATGCCAAAATGTCAAAAATAATTAATCACACTTACTAAGTTAAGGAGCACAAATTATTAAAGAAAAATCAAATTTAATGAAAACTAAATGGCTTGAAGACCTATGCTACATAATAAAATATAAACATAATGTATGAGGCGAATTTGAAATTTCAAATAGTAATTATAGTATTTTATATTACAACCAATGTTTATAATCCATGGGTATTAATAGTGTGTATGATTTATTATACTTATGAGGACAAAAATGTTTTTAGTTACAAAAAAATGATTGAACCGCAAGCTTCAATGACTTTTAGGTTCAATATTGTTATCCGGTCTTAGAAATGATCATGTTTTTTTAGAAAAGTATTGGATAATGGGTTCATGATCTTTTTATTAACTCAAAGTTAGTCAAACAAATGAAACTCTAGTTTTGCCCATCAGTCAAACAAGAGTTGTGAGAGGGTTCCTGGTTAATTCCTGCACGTGCATACATGCACTCATTTCCACTTAACTAATAAAGAATTGATATGCAAACAAATACTTGACGGTTGACGAGCAGGTGAGAGAATAAAGGTGTTTAAAATATTATCTTTAAATAATTAAAGGTTAAACGTGAATGAAAAACATACATGTGTTAGTTTGCATATTAATTATTAGATTTGTAGGTGAAAATGTGAAATAGTTGTTCATGATAAATCACTAAACCGTAGGTAATATTCTGTCACTAGTGTCATGTCGATAGTTGATTTGTTTTTGATTTCGTAAAATAAGATTTTCTCATAGAGCTTCATCGACGAGTTACTGAGTTAGTGCCTTCAACATGGACAACCGAAGGTCTTTTGATGCATAGTGATTTTAGCTTTTGTTTGCTTATTATTATTTTTAACTAATATTTATATCTGTGTACTTTGAACAGTGATTTCCTTTTCCCTCTCGCTTTTTATGGTTTTATATTAGATGGTTTTCCGCTTGGTTTGTGCTTTGCTTTGTTAGCTGCCTGCTTTGGTGTTCGATTCCCTCCACATACCGTTTCATAGGATGGCATATAGATATATGACATGATGTGAATAGTGATGATTAACAAATCAAAACCATAGAATATTCACAAGAAGCTATTAGTCCCAGCAAAAATATAAAGGGATGTTACGATTACCAAAACAAAATGTTTGAAAAACTATTAGTCCGATAATATATGTCATAAGTTGTTCAGCTTGAGTACGACGAATATCATCTTGCTCAGTGAGACGTTGACTTAACAAGTATCTTATTTATCTGTATTTATTTTTTTAACAAATTATTTTTATAAATTTCATTAAGCACATGAACTTTAAATTAAATATCAATATCAATTCTAATATAATATTACTTGTTATGAAATCTTTATTATATATATCATATGTTCAAATGATGAATGTGTAAGTCTAAATAAGTACACCTTAGAAAAACTATGATGTGAAAATAATGTTCATGTAGACAGTGGTGAAGCTTGACCCGAAGGTTCGGGGGGTCGGAAGTCACCGGAGGTTCGGAAGTCACTGGTTTCGGGGGGTCGAAAACTAGTTTCGGGGGGTCGAAACCCTATATTTTCAAAATTTTCTATACGGATACTATATAATCGGAACTTCTGCGCGAAAATCCGGGGGGGGGGGGGGGGGGTCGGCCGCCCCTCCCCGCCCCTACAAACCTTCGCCACTGCATGTAGAACTTGAATATTGTTGAATTGATAAACAAAACGCATGTAAAACACTTAATATGCATATAAAAAAAAAAAAAAAAAAAACTTTACAAGTTAAAACTATAAACAAATCCTCATAAAATGTCTACATTATTAAAGAGGGTGTACAAGTTGTGCATACCAAGTTGGTCCGTGATAAATCACCCACGTAATCTAGTTATCCTTTGAAATAAAACTCTAATTCAAAAGCTTCTTTATATAGTGCAGCCTTTATAATTTTATATTTTATAATATTAAAATGGATCTTTTGTTGTACATATTAGAATAGCAAAGTCGATTTGTTTTGTTGGTCGCAAGCTGAGGTGTAAAAAAAAAACGCAAACTGGGTTTTTTTATAATCGGTTTAAAAAAAACCGTTTTTTTTTCGGTTCCCACTCTCTAGGAACGGTTTTAAACTTGGTTTTTTTTTCGGTTACCACCCTTTAGAAAAAAAAAACCGGTTTTTAAAGAAAAACTATATTTTTAGAATAACCGATTTTAAAATCGATTCCACTTGAAAAAATCCGGTATGGGGAGTTTGTAAAAAAAATGGTTTTTCCGCTTGAAAAAAACCGGTTTCGGTTAAAAAAAATGTTTTGTACACCTCTAGTTGTAAGTTGGCATATTTTTCCCTTTGATTTGTGAATTGTTTAATTTAAAAGTTGAAATTAAGGCAAGAAATTACAAGGAAACGTGAAGATTACATGGATAGATGTGGTTTGTCGAAGCCCCAATGGATATGCTTAAGTTATTTTTTTTTTAATATTTGTTGCATCTTTATCTTTTAACTTTTGTTCCCACTCGATCACAGTCATCAATCGTTCAGTTTAGCTACTGATAGGGCTGTTCACGAGTCGAGCCGATCTGAACGGAGCTTTGCTCGTGCTTGGCTCGTTTACAAACTGAACCGAGCGGAGCGGCTCGTTTATGTAACGACCCGATTTTCACCGAGTCGTTACCGATTGGTAGTTAGTTTCCTAACTAGTTTTATAGTTTTCCTTTCACACTTTTAAAAACTGGTTTCTTGTACTTGTATCACAACCAACATTTTTAACTCAAAACATCATTATATTATACATTAAAAACCATAATTTCCACACCATGTTCGGCCGAAGCCTTACAACCTTTAGTTTTGAAAACGTCACACTACAACACGATTCTACTTTATTTATAAACATCAAACTTCACTCAACAAGTTCACTAACACCATAACTGAGCTCGGGTTCCATGATAATCTCCTGAAATGTATGTTTAAAATACGTTAGTCGAAACTAGTGAGTGATGCCAAGACTTTAACAATCTTTTAGACACATGCATGTAATCGTCCGGTCATTCTATTTTGCGAGTATAGATCGATTATGCATGGTCCCGTAGCCTCTAATCGGCCCGGGTCTATACTCTTTGATACCGAATGGATCCACTCTACGTAGTTTCTATTCGACCGGTTTCTATTATTTCTATTAGATCATGATCAAGCGATGATTTTCAAAGACAAACAAACATACATCTACCCCAAATCATTTAAAAGCTATTATGGGGTGCAAACACTCACTTGTTGTTCTTCCACTTGATTTCTAAGATTGACGACTTGCTCGGAAATTATGCGGACTACCTGTTTATTACATAAACACGATTACAAATACACATATACGTTAGTTAGCTGACCATTACAGCTTAGGTATATAAATACGTAGATAAGCTGGCCATTACAGCTTGGCGCTCGTGATTTCTACAAGTTAAGGTTTAGAACTTACCCGGATTTAATCTCTATAATAGGCCGGTTATCTATACTTCCAACCGTAGCCTATTTTATATGGATGAAGCTTAGTATTCTATGAGAGTGGAAGGTTTAAAAGAGCTAGTAGTGTTGCTTGGGAAGGGTTTGCGATTGAAGGTGGAGAGGAGAAAGAGTGGTTTGCATGTTGAGGAAGATGAAGTGAATGGTTTTGGTGGGGTTCGATGTACGCAGGTGGTTTTTAGGGGAGAGGTCTCATGCAAGTGCCATCATTCCTATAATAAAGGGTATCTAGGTGTTGGTTAGTGGTGAGTTGGAGTGTATAGGTGGAACAATATTGAAGAATGGCGGCATCCATTCATCTTCCTAGTGGGTTGAGTAGCATACAATTAGAGGTGGGTCTTGATGTTTCACTTAATGGACTTTATTATCATCTAAGTCATTGGCCCAATTAATAACCGGACTCCATTACCTGGCCCAACCGGGTTGTATCTATCGGCCCTTAATTAGATCCAAAAGCTTGGCCCATTACATCGGGTCTGATGATCCATCTATATCTTAAATGGGCCGGATACTCGTTGGGCTAATATAACTTAATTGGGCCGGACTGGTCCAAGCTTTATCATCCGGGTAAGGATATTGGGCTACACCTTAAGGTGGCCCAATATTATTTTAATAATTTTTATTTCGTTTGGTCGTTACATTCTTCCCCCCTTAGAAAATTTCGTCCCCGAAATTGTTTTTATATTGTACCTGATTTATAAATAGGTGGGGGTATCTTGCTCTCATCATATCCTCACGTTCAAATGTGAATTCAGGTCCGCGTCTAGAATTCCACTTAACTTGTACTATTGGTATCTTTCCTCTTCTTAGTCTTCTTTCTTGTTGGGATACAATTTCTATAGGTTCCTCTGTGAATCGTAATTGGGGATTTACTTGAATATCATCTAAAGGAATAATGGCTTGTGTATCCACTACACATTTTCGGAGGTTGGAGATATGAAAAACATCATGGATCCCGTCTAATTCTGGAGGTAACTCTAAACGATAGGCTACCTGTCCAATTCTTTCCTTTATTTGATATGGTCCTATATATCGTGGGTTAAGTTTTCCCCGTTTTTGAAATCGTATAACACCTTTCCATGGAGATACTTTCAATAGGACATAGTCTCCTATCTGGAATTCTAACGGTTTTCTTCGATTATCTGCATAGCTTTTCTGGCGACTCCTGGCTTCCTCTAGTTTCTTCTTGATTTGAACTATCTTGTCTGTGGTTTCTTGGATAATTTGTGGTCCGGTAAGTTGGTTTTCTCCAATTTCATTCCAACAAATTGGAGATCTACACTTTCTACCATATAGTGCTTCAAAGGGCGCAACTTGTATAGAAGCGTGATAACTATTATTGTACGAGAATTCTACTAACGGTAGATGAGTGTCCCAACTTCCCCTAAATTCCAAAACACAAGCTCGTAACATATCTTCTAGTGTTCGAATGGTTCTTTCACTTTGTCCATCTGTTTGAGGGTGATATGCAGTGCTAAGCCTAATTTGAGATCCTAAGGCATCTTGAAACTTTCCCCAAAATCTAGAAGTGAAACGGCCATCACGATCTGAGATAATAGAGAGGGGAATTCCATGCCTTGTTACTATTTCCCGTATATATATATTTGCTAATTTTTCTACTCCAAAATTTTCTTGTATGGGTAGAAAATGGGCTGATTTGGTTAGCCTATCTACTATCACCCAAATGGCATCATTACCACTCGTAGATCTTGGTAATTTAGTTACCAAATCCATGGTAAGTTGATCCCATTTCCAAAGAGGAATTTCGGGTTGTATCAATAACCCGCTAGGCTTTTGGTGCTCGGCTTTCACCTTAGTACAGGTTATACATTTTGCAACAAATTCTCCAATACTTCTTTTCATACTTGGCCACCAAAAGTTCTTTCTAAGATCTTTGTACATCTTATGATTACCAGGGTGGATTGAATATTTCGAATGGTGAATTTCTCTTAGAATAACTTCTCTTTGATCACCATATCGAGGTATCCATATTCTGGCATCGTGTCTTAAAATTCCGTCTGCACCTTCTATTAATCTTTCTTCTTCTCGATTAAGATCTTCTTGTTCTATTAAGGTAGGTTCTAAAGCTCTTCTTTGATAATTCCTTAAATGACTTAAGAATTCATTTACTAGAGTAATCTTAAAAGCTTTAGCTCCTAGAGGTTTTTCTTTCCGACTTAATGCATCAGCCACAATATTTGCTTTTCCTGGATGGTATCTTATGTCACACTCGTAATCGCTTAAGATTTCTATCCATCTTCTTTGTCTCATGTTTAAAAGTTTTTGGTCAAAAATATGTTGAAGGCCTTTATGATCAGTGTAGATGGTACACTTTGTTCCATATAGGTAATGCCTCCATATTTTTAAAGCAAATATGATGGCCCCAAGTTCTAAATCGTGTGTAACGTAATTCTGTTCGTGTTTCTTCAATTGTCTTGAGGCATAAGCTATTACTTGCTGTTCTTGCATTAGAACACATCCTAAGCCTTGTTGAGAAGCATCACAGTATACTATGAATGTTTTTCCTTCTTTTGGTAGGGTTAATACTGGGGCTTCACATAATTTATTCTTTAGATTCTGAAAGGCTTGTTCCTGTTTTTCCTTCCATTTAAACTTAGAAGTTTTCTTAGTTAGAGTGGTAAGGGGTAGGGCTAATTTAGCAAAGTTTCTAATAAATCTTCTGTAATAACCTGCTAGCCCTAGAAATTGCCTAATTTCTGTAGGATTCTTAGGCTGTTCCCATTTTTGAATAGCTTCTACTTTGATGGGATCTACTTGTATTCCTTCTTTATTGATCACATTGTAACACCCCAACCGATGGCGGAAACATCGGGATGTCACGTAGTGATGATTGTTCAGTAGCTCATGGTGAATAATAAATTTCATTAAATGATTTAAATAAATTACATACAATTGTTCTACAAGAATTCGTACATCAAATTGAGTAAAACTATGCACATATCTTCAAGCAAATCTTCAAGCAAGTAGAACCTGAAACATGTTAAGTTGAAAATATTTTGGGTCAACAAAAGTTGGTGAGAATTACATAGGTTTTGATAATCGAATAAAATTGTTGTGCAATTCATGTGTCATGGCAATCTAGTCCATATGCGAAAACATACTAGAAGTAAATCGAGTGCATAATCAACCTTGTGACTGTTGTATTGTGGTACATCCCATACGCTCATGGTTCACTCGTTTATATTGCAGTAACAAACACCCACGTAATCTTTGTAGGAGGCACGTATCCGGGTGGGATTGTCAGTCCAATAGATCTATCAATGTATACCGTTTGGCTGATGAATGTTTATGCTAGAATTGTGCTTACCCTAGTCATGTTCAAGACATAATGCAACATAGAAAATACACATAGACACATTGATGATTGAATTGCATGAATAATGTTGTAACATGTTTCACCCCAAAAATGGTGATAAATAGAAAAGGGGCTATGTAAAACTCACCTTAGCAAAATGTTATGTCTCGTAAAAAAAATAGAATAATGTGTTGTGAATGTATGCGAGGCGAATCCCAAACACTCAACAACGTAGCTAGTCCAAATTGAAGAAAACGAAAAAGAAAGAATATCAAGCTTCCAATTCGCCAATTACAAGAGCTTATAATCAAAGCTTCAATTGTAGAAGTAATAGACTATAGAAGAAAGGTATGAGGGAAAGTTTAATCGGATTGAAACAATTGATTTAGAGGTGCAAAGTATAATGGATCATAGGTGGGTTTTTATACTAGTTTTGGAGTCAATTAGCCATTAAAATTGGTCAACACCATAAAGTAAGGTTTTATGATGAATTGACTATTTGACTAAGACTTTGACTGTTTGACTAAGACTTTGACTAGGACTTTGACTATTTGACTCAAGGCTTTTTAAAAAAAATCTTGTATGTGAAAAAAAAAAGAATTTAGAATCATATTATTATTATTATTATTTATATACATTTATGTATGTATATAAGTTGTGAGTTAGGATAAATAAAGACTTAGGCACATTTGTATAATATTAATGATAAAGGCGTAATAAAATATATATATATATATATATATATATATATATAAGGGCTTTTTATGTATTAAAATTTTGGGGAAAATTTTGCGATGTTACAGTCTCCCCTACTTTTAGGAACTTCGTCCCGAAGTTAAAAGAAAAAACACCAGGTATACAATTGGTCGACTACCGAAAACCTTGATAAAATTTCTCACTACCTTAACGTACCTGTAAATTCATGATTACGTTCCGGACCGCAATCACCAATTTACCTTACATTAAAGTTTTGCGTCCTTCTATATCTCCACCGATTGTTGAGCAGGTCCGATAGCCTCCACCAGTCGTGGAGTAGGTTGTAGGGCCTCTCCCGACTGTTGAAAAGGCATAATGACCTCTACCAATCGTTGAGTAGGTTCGATAGCCTCCACCAGTCGTGGAGCAGGTTGTAGGGCCTCTCCCGACTATTGAAAAGGCATGATGACCACTATTAAGTGCAACATTTATTATACACATAGGTTGCAAATTGATAACATGTTTATGCAAGCAAGTATAACAAGCACAGTATATGAGTTGTAGTTGTATAGATTTATATAATTAGTTCACATTCAAACAATCATGCACCATGTAACAACTCTCAGACAAATATTTTATTACTTGAATCAAATAGCGTCAATACATAGAATAAAAGCAACCAATAGTCAAATGGTGAAACTTGCGGTTAGGTAGCTGGAGGATCTTGATCTCTGTTTAGTTTAGGGCATCGGTTACGGAAGTGATTTAGGTAATGAATGTTCAATAAGATATGGGTTGAATGAAGGACAATGAGGTAATATAAGGAATGTAATCATTTATTCATTTAATTAAAACGAATAAACGAAAACGTTGACTTATCAAAGATTCTAAATTCTAATAACATATGAAGACATGCTTTAGCCTATAAGTGAACACTCATCCCGAGAATTCCCAGGTAGGCATCCGGGTCCCTCGTCTGATTGGGATATATGCGCAATGCCAGCCTAGACAGAAGACTCAGAATACAGGCGTTCACCCTTCCAGATTGCACATGTTCGTTATTAAAATCTAGAACTTCGACGAGATCTCAAGGTGGTTCAGGCTAAACCTGAGGATTTTGTCCTATTAGTCTAAGAGTAGATCCAATGGTGGAGAGCAACCTTCTTGTAAGGATGAAAGTAGGGATAAGAAGTAGGAGGGAGATAGAGAATAGCAAGTAAAAGAAGCAAGTACTGGTTAAATCCTATGGTTATAGACTAGATTATTTTTTTTTTTTCTAATAACCTAATTCCCTATAACCATGACCAATCTGTAACACCCCAACCGATGGCGGAAACATCGGGATGTCACGTAGTGATGATTGTTCAGTAGCTCATGGTGAATAATAAATTTCATTAAATGATTTAAATAAATTACATACAATTGTTCTACAAGAATTCGTACATCAAATTGAGTAAAACTATGCACATATCTTCAAGCAAATCTTCAAGCAAGTAGAACCTGAAACATGTTAAGTTGAAAATATTTTGGGTCAACAAAAGTTGGTGAGAATTACATAGGTTTTGATAATCGAATAAAATTGTTGTGCAATTCATGTGTCATGGCAATCTAGTCCATATGCGAAAACATACTAGAAGTAAATCGAGTGCATAATCAACCTTGTGACTGTTGTATTGTGGTACATCCCATACGCTCATGGTTCACTCGTTTATATTGCAGTAACAAACACCCACGTAACCTTTGTAGGAGGCACGTATCCGGGTGGGATTGTCAGTCCAATAGATCTATCAATGTATACCGTTTGGCTGATGAATGTTTATGCTAGAATTGTGCTTACCCTAGTCATGTTCAAGACATAATGCAACATAGAAAATACACATAGACACATTGATGATTGAATTGCATGAATAATGTTGTAACATGTTTCACCCCAAAAATGGTGATAAATAGAAAAGGGGCTATGTAAAACTCACCTTAGCAAAATGTTATGTCTCGTAAAAAAAATAGAATAATGTGTTGTGAATGTATGCGAGGCGAATCACAAACACTCAACAACGTAGCTAGTCCAAATTGAAGAAAACGAAAAAAGAAAGAATATCAAGCTTTCAATTCGCCAATTACAAGAGCTTATAATCAAAGCTTCAATTGTAGAAGTAATAGACTATAGAAGAAAGGTATGATGGAAAGTTTAATCGGATTGAAACAATTGATTTAGAGGTGCAAAGTATAATGGGTCATAGGTGGGTTTTTATACTAGTTTTGGAGTCAATTAGCCATTAAAATTGGTCAACACCATAAAGTAAGGTTTTATGATGAATTGACTATTTGACTAAGACTTTGACTGTTTGACTAAGACTTTGACTAGGACTTTGACTATTTGACTCAAGGCTTTTTAAAAAAAATCTTGTATGTGAAAAAAAAAAAGAATTTAGAATCATATTATTATTATTATTATTTATATACATTTATGTATGTATATAAGTTGTGAGTTAGGATAAATAAAGACTTAGGCACATTTGTATAATATTAATGATAAAGGCGTAATAAAATATATATATATATATATATATATATATATATATATATATATAAGGGCTTTTTATGTATTAAAATTTTGGGGAAAATTTTGCGATGTTACACACATGTCCTAAGAATTTAATTTCCTTCACCCAGAATTCACACTTAGTAAGTTTTGCGTATAGCTTTTCTTTTCTAAGGGTTTCCAGAACTTCTCTTAAATGTTGTTGATGATCTTCTTCATTCTTAGAATAAATTAAAATGTCATCTAAAAAGACGATCACAAACTTATCTAAGTAAGGTCTACAAATTCTATTCATCAGATCCATAAATACTGCAGGGGCATTGGTTAGCCCAAATGGCATGACTAAAAATTCATAATGGCCATATCTGGTTCGAAAAGCAGTTTTTAAAACATCTTCATCTCTTATCCTTATCTGATGGTAACCTGACCTAAGATCAATTTTGGAAAAATATTGGGCACCCTGTAATTGATCAAAGAGATCATCGATCCTAGGTAATGGGTATTTGTTCTTAATAGTTAGCTTATTAAGCTCCCTATAATCTATGCACATTCTCATGGTTCCATCCTTTTTCTTAACAAAAAGTACCGGTGCTCCCCAAGGGGAGGTACTTGGTCTAATGAATCCTCGATTTATGAGTTCTTCTAATTGCTTCGTAAGTTCTCTCATTTCATTTGTAGCTAACCTATATGGAGCTCTAGCAACTGGTGCAGCTCCAGGAATTAGGTCAATTGAAAATTCTACTTGGCGAGGTGGGGGTAATCCTGGTAATTCTTCTGGGAAAACGTCTTTGAATTCAGATACTATTTTAATTGTATCTATTTCTTCTTTGTTTTCTTTTTCTGAATTCAGGTGTATCAAAAAGAGTTGGTGTCCCTTCTTCCAGTACTTCATCATTTTTAAGCTGCAAACTAAATTTAGGGTTCCTTTTGGTTTTTCCCCGTACACGATTAAAGTCTCTTGTGTTAGAAGAGGTATCTTTATTATCTTTTCTTTGCAAACTATTTCAACCTGATTTGATGCTAACCAATCCATTCCGACTATAACGTCAAATTCTCCTAGGCTCATAGGAATGAGATTTATCAGAAATTCCTGATTTTCAATAGTCAATGTCAAATTTTTAAAAACTTCAGTAGCTTTTAAAATTTTTCCGTTGGCTATGTCGATTTCGTATATTTTATTCATGGGTTCTGGGAGTATGTTTATCTTTTCTATAAAGGTTTTTGAAATGAAGCTAAGATTAGCTCCAGTATCAAATAAGACGTAAGCGGGTAATTGGTTAATATAAAACATACCCGTGACTAAATCGGGCTCATCTCGGGCTTCTTCCGCATTGATCACAAATGCCCTTCCTCTTCCTTGTTCACCTTTAGATGAGTTTTTCAGCTTAGGACAGTCGGCTTTGTAATGACCAGGTTCTTTGCATTCATAACATGTTCTGGGACGGTCTGGGTCAAATCTACAATCTCTTGCCACATGCCCTACTTTCTTACAGTTCTGGCAATGGGGTCCCTTGCAATTGCCAAAATGAAATCGGCCGCATCGATCACATTTCCTTCGACATTCACCAGTGTGGTAATATTTGCATTTTGAGCAGAAAGGGCTATTTCCACGGTAGGGTCGCTTTTCAGGGTTTCCCTGGTCTCCTGAGTTTTCTTGACTTTTACCGGACGTATTGAAATTTATGGTTCTAAAGGTTTCATTCCACCCTCTTTTGCTACCTACCGCTATTCTCTCTCGTTCTTTATGCCTTATTATGTCATCAGTTAGGCTTAAGGCTAATTCACAGGCAGTATCAAACTTTGCTGGTTTTGCCCCTCTAACTATTCCCTGAATTTGGGGGTTCAATCCCCAGATAAATCTTCTAATTCTTTTAGGTTCAGGGTTTACTTGATGAGGTACTAAACGGGCAAGTTGATTGAATCGGTTTATATAGCCTATACAGTCTAGGCCCTTCATTTCCATTCCTAGGAATTCCATTTCTATCTTTTCAATCTCATTCATGGGGCAGTATTTCTCAGTGATAAGTGTTCGAAATTCTAGCCATGTCATAGTGGCTACCACTTCCCTACCTCTTACCTGTCTTATCATATTCCACCAGTTTAAAGCTTCTGCTTTTAACGAGTGGGTTACAAATTTCACCTGGTCACTAGGGGCACAATTGCTTATTTCCAGTATAGATTCCATCTCTTCTAACCAGCGGGTAGCCCCAGCGGCACCCGTACTACCATCAAAGGATTCGGGTCTACAGGCCATAAAGGTTTTGTAGTCACAGTATCGAGATCTTATAGTGTTATCTTCTAAATTAACTATAACTTCATCTTGATTTTTCTCTACACTTTTGGAACCTGATGGTTTTTCTAACATTGTCATAATAGTTGGTATCGAATCTTGAAGACTATCTAAAACTAACTTCCTCATTTTCTCTTCTAATTCACTCATCTCATTTGTTACAGGAATATCTTCTTCTACGGGGGTTTCTTCATTCATGGGTTCTTCAATTGTTTCAGTTGGTTTCGAGGAAGAAGCTTTATTTTTCTTGGTTTGTTCTATTTCTGGTTCTTTTCCCGTATTTCTTTCAGATCGTCTCGGCATTTTCTATATTTAAAAAAATTTCATTTTGATTAGTAATAATTTATTTCATAACCTTTTTATTTTATTATAATTAGTTAACCAAACATCTAGATATATTTATATCATAGGAAAATTTCTAGATGTTTAATACACAAACTACTAATCACATAAGTTAACATACTACCACACAATATTATCACATAAGTTTTTACAACACATAACATTTTAACTACTACTTCACCACCTTTTATTTAATACTAGCCTTCTACCTTCACTTCAACCTTCCCACCATCTTAGCTCCCATGCACCATCACCCTACAACATTAGAGGATACTTGGACTCCTCAAGGACTTGTCTTGATTGATATGCGAACCTCCTCACCAACTTCCTTAGCTCCTCCACCATGTTGCGAGCTTGATCACGTTGGGTTTTCATTTGATAATAACTTTCTACCAATTCCAAGTAATCTTTCCGGCTCACATACTCCGATTGTGATAGCGTTCCATTTGCCCGGTTAATCAAAGTAGCTTCAAGATATGGGTCAATCACCGGGGTCATGGGTGGTATGGTTGGAGGGATCGGATAAGCCGTAGTAAATGGATTATAACTAGATTCTTCTATTGAGATATTGCTAGAAGTACCAAAACAATCACTAGGAGATGGGTTCGGATAATAGTAGTGGGGTATTGGATCAACTTGAGGGTAAGAGTGGATGGTTTCGGATGGTGTGAACACGGGCTGGGGTAAAGGGCCGACTACCCCTATGTTTTCCAAATTAAAATCCCACCCGTTACTCGTCCACCTTAAACCCGGTATCTCGGCTAACAAGTCTTGAGTACTCGGAAACTCTTGTGACTCGTTATCCATCACTACCTCTTGGTTGGGTATCTCCCCTTCTTCAATTTCCATTTCCACTTCGGCTTGTTCTCCGGTGCTCGACATTCTATTACACATAATCATATCAAGCAAATTTCAAATTAGTTCTATAAAAATTCCACTACTTCCCGAACCCGAGCTCTGATACCAACTTGTAACGACCCGATTTTCACCGAGTCGTTACCGATTGGTAGTTAGTTTCCTAACTAGTTTTATAGTTTTCCTTTCACACTTTTAATAAATGGTTTCTTGTAGTTGTATCACAACCAACATTTTTAACTCAAAACATCATTATATTATACATTAAAAACCATAATTTCCACACCATGTTCGGCCGAAGCCTTACAACCTTTAGTTTTGAAAACGTCACACTACAACACGATTCTACTTTATTTATAAACATCAAACTTCACTCAACAAGTTCACTAACACCATAACTGAGCTCGGGTTCCATGATAATCTCCTGAAATGTATGTTTAAAATACGTTAGTCGAAACTAGTGAGTGATGCCAAGACTTTAACAATCTTTTAGACACATGCATGTAATCGTCCGGTCATTCTATTTTGCGAGTATAGATCGATTATGCATGGTCCCGTAGCCTCTAATCGGCCCGGGTCTATACTCTTTGATACCGAATGGATCCACTCTACGTAGTTTCTATTCGACCGGTTTCTATTATTTCTATTAGATCATGATCAAGCGATGATTTTCAAAGACAAACAAACATACATCTACCCCAAATCATTTAAAAGCTATTATGGGGTGCAAACACTCACTTGTTGTTCTTCCACTTGATTTCTAAGATTGACGACTTGCTCGGAAATTATGCGGACTACCTGTTTATTACATAAACACGATTACAAATACACAATACGTTAGTTAGCTGACCATTACAGCTTAGGTATATAAATACGTAGATAAGCTGGCCATTACAGCTTGGCGCTCGTGATTTCTACAAGTTAAGGTTTAGAACTTACCCGGATTTAATCTCTATAATAGGCCGGTTATCTATACTTCCAACCGTAGCCTATTTTATATGGATGAAGCTTAGTATTCTATGAGAGTGGAAGGTTTAAAAGAGCTAGTAGTGTTGCTTGGGAAGGGTTTGCGATTGAAGGTGGAGAGGAGAAAGAGTGGTTTGCATGTTGAGGAAGATGAAGTGAATGGTTTTGGTGGGGTTCGATGTACGCAGGTGGTTTTTAGGGGAGAGGTCTCATGCAAGTGCCATCATTCCTATAATAAAGGGTATCTAGGTGTTGGTTAGTGGTGAGTTGGAGTGTATAGGTGGAACAATATTGAAGAATGGCGGCATCCATTCATCTTCCTAGTGGGCCGAGTAGCATACAATTAGAGGTGGGTCTTGATGTTTCACTTAATGGACTTTATTATCATCTAAGTCATTGGCCCAATTAATAACCGGACTCCATTACCTGGCCCAACCGGGTTGTATCTATCGGCCCTTAATTAGATCCAAAAGCTTGGCCCATTACATCGGGTCTGATGATCCATCTATATCTTAAATGGGCCGGATACTCGTTGGGCTAATATAACTTAATTGGGCCGGACTGGTCCAAGCTTTATCATCCGGGTAAGGATATTGGGCTACACCTTAAGGTGGCCCAATATTATTTTAATAATTTTTATTTCGTTTGGTCGTTACAGTTTACAATCGAGTCGAAAACCGAACGAGCATTCTCCAAGCGCAAATTTTCCGAGCGAGCGCTGAGCGAGAATCGAGCGGAGAATAATATGGACGATCATAAAATTGGGGGATGTTTCCTTCGATGTTTTCATTGTCGGGTGACAACTAAGGTTGAAATGTCCGATGATAACACTAATATTGACATCCCATTGTCCAAGGATGAGGCTGGTAAGGTGATGAGCATACTTCAGAGAAAAGTTATTGCATTGTGACGTAGGTGTGATATCAAGTGACAATTAGTGATGGACGACTAATAACATAAAGAAGTCAAAACTGTCACCTCATGAATTATTGTTTTACTATTAAATCTAGTGTTAATTTTTTTTATTGAGTTAAGTGTGCTGGTTATATTTTGTTTGCATATACTGAGTCAAATCCAATAGAATCTTATATGTAATGCCATAAATTTATCTGTAAATTGTGTATATATTTATTATTAAATAAATAAAAATTTATTCGAGCCGAACCGAGCCGAGCGTACCTTTGCTCGTGCTTGGCTCATTTACAAACCGAACCGAGCCAATCGGCACATATACAACCGAGCAGAAGATCGAGCGAGCATTTTTCGAGCATTTTCCGAACGAGCGACGAGCGATCCACGAGCGGCGAGCGATTTGAACAGCCCTAGCTACTGAAGATGTATGACTCGGACTTGACCTGTAATACCTAGTGAAGCACCCATTTAACCAGAATAACCCAAACTTAACTCATGTTTAATTCTATTATGCATACGTGGCAAGCAAGGTACAAACATGACAAAGGGAACGTTAAATTCCATCAATAGAATTAGAAAAACCTGTGTTCACAAAGTGCGGGTGAAAGTTACACCAATAATTCTAATTTACATCTCTTATATTATTATACTAATAATAATAATTTTAAATTACACTCTTGCTAATGATTGAACGTTGGACCTACTCTTTAAAAGGTATAGGCACTTTATCAAGTGGGTAGCCCACGTCGGCAAACTTAGTGGTTAAAAGATATTTTGTAGCTGCTTTATCATAGAAATATTTTGTCATACGAGGCTGCTAGAATATTAATAAAAACAACAAAGGTAGTAGAAACAACCACCATTTTGTCTCCTTGCACATTAGGATGTTTGGTTCTATTTCATATCCATTTGTGATGGTAATTACACAATGCCAACTTTTTCATATGTAAAACGTATATAAGATTGAAAATCCCACTATATAATTTGATGAAAATATTATGATTTAATCCGTGTTTTAAAAATCAGACTGTAACGTGTTTGTTGCTTCGTTTGAATGTTTGTTAAGAGTTAAAGATAAACCTATTTTTTCATGAATTGAGAGTCGTCACTCAATCAAAATGTTTTTTATAGACTATAGCCATATAACAAAATAGAGCACATTGTATTGTATCTAGGGTCTAAATGTGACCCGTCAAGGGCTTAAACTCATCACCTAATGATGTCAATGAAAGCAATACCTTTACTCTAATGACTTTGCCAGTTGGACCTAACCTCTATCATTTTCACTATCACCACCACCACTATTATTATTATTATTATTATTATTATTATTATTATTATTATTATTATTATTATTATTATTATATAAATAATAGGCTTATTAGCCAACTCAAGTTTGGACTCATACATTAAAGAAGCTTATTTTTCGTCTTAAGCTTGGGCTTGAACTCGTTTAAATTCGACCTCATTTGAATTTTTAATGAGCCGTTTCAAGTAGCTCACAAGCAACTTGCTTTTTACACCCCTAATTGTATGTGTAGTTGTATCACGTTATAGCTATTGAAATGTTATACAATCTAACCTCATATTTTTTTTGGTTTCGCAGAGCTTGTTTTGGAAACAATTTAATATAGGCGGAGGGTATACCTTCTATACTGGTAAATCCTTTATTCAAATTTATAAAGCTTTTTCGTGAAGTACTTACGAAAATATAAACCTATTGATGAGTAAACAAAGACCATTTTCGTAATTTACTCTTAAATTATTAAGCTTGAGTGGGTTGTTATGTGCCACAATGAAAAACGGTACCTCTTTTTGATTAAATATAATTAATCGTTGATAATTACCCATTAATTACTTTTGTTAGAAGATAAGTTCGCTATCACTCTACTTTGACATCGTTTTCTTCAACATGCCTTTTTTTTCTTCAACATGCCTATTCACCAATTATACTATTTTATAAATCCTAATATCAAATTAATATTTTAATTCGTTAGAGTGATGATTGAGGCGTAGTTATGGAAGAAAGCGAAGACTTGGGATGTTTAACGAGTGAGTCATGCCAAGCAAGCTTCAACTCAAGCTCGAAGCTCAACGAGCCAACATGCTAAGTTATATTCTTAATAAACTAAAATTTGAGCTCGAGCTCAACTTTTCGAGAGCTCAAGCCAGCTCATAGCTTGTCAAGCAGGCTCGTTTATTATTTCAAAATTTTTAATGGAAATACGTTTTTTGGAAAAATGCCAAACTATAAACAAGTTCTCAAAATTTAAGCGAGGAAAAGAACAAGCTTAGATGGATGTAAAACTTGGGCTTAGAAATATTAAGATTAGAATGCTATTTAGAATTAACATTAAAATTTTGGCCTAAGCTTGGCTTGTTTAATAACCATCCATTTTATAGTGAGCTTTTTTCAATTATTTTTTTAGGGTGGTTTAATCTACGAGCTTTTTGAACAGCCCTAACGGAGACGAACACAAGGAGAAGACCAATAAGGTAGGGTCAGGGTGGTGGCTGAACCTTTTTGTAGGCCAAAGCAAGATGGAATTGGTTAGCCTTTTTTGAATTGTGAACCGTGAAACTTGAACAATCCTATCAACCCCCAAACCAAAAAAATAAAATAAGATATGAGAGATTGCACCACCCACCATTTGATGGAGTGGTATATGGAAATGAAGATAAAAGCTTGAGGTCATTTGGTCTCAAGTTCGAATCCGATCCAGATGGGTTTTACCGCAGTGGGCCTTTGGGCGACAATTTTTCCCCGAATTGGTGGTTTGGTGGACTTGGGCTGCCCAGTGGGCATCCATTTGTCCAGTGCTAACCCACTGGCAGTTTGAGTGATATTTAGTTGACCGTTAAAAAAAAGATATATCGACATGGTACCGGTCCGGTACCGGTACCGAAATTCCCCAAAAGTGGGTACGGGTACCGGTACCGAAAACAACCGGTACGGTACGGTACCGGTACCGGTATTTGGACGTAAAAATCGGTAAATACCGGTACCGTATCGAACCGGTACCAGTGGTACCGGTACCGAAAAACCAAAAATGTGGGTACCGGTAGTAGTACCGAAATTGATTCGGTACCGGTAACGATACGGTACGGTACTGGTTCGGTACCGGTACCCGGTACCATTTGCTCATCCCTATATGAGATTGTACATGAGATTTGATGCTCGATTACCTTGCGTCCCTATTCGATACTTTGATTGAGCACAAAATTAACAAAACTACATTACCTCACAATCACTATATAAAACACTTGATCAATGAAGACAAAAGACAAAATCAGTAGAATGTTACTTAAGGAATGAGAAGTGATAGGAGATGTCGTGAAAAAATAAAATGCGATTTGAGAAGTTGGTCAAGCAATATGGGTTGTGATTGTGAATTGTGAGATCGTGATAACTGAAAAGTCTCTTGCTAGTCGTCATCATGATTGTGCAATTGAAGTCGCTCGTATTTCATACTTCTAAGTTTCAACAATTCCATAGTTGACTTGTGTCTGTGTGTTCAATGAAAGCCTTCATGTGGGGCATGCGGCTACAGTCCCCACCCCATCTCCTCTTGTAAGCTTATAAGATTGGGCTTAATAACATATATGTTAAACTATTTTCTAGAAAGGGCCCTAGTTGTTTTGGGTCAAAGCCCAATATTTTCTTTATTACTGGGTTGGCCTTACCAGTTACCACTCACGTAGAGGTTTGGTAATTTCAATGTTTCTTTTCTTAAAAAAGATAACTTTTTATTATAGCCACATGCCTATAGGGGAAGGATCTACGCAAAACACTATTTATTTGCGAGAACACGTATAACAAAATGAATAATTCATTTTTTGTTCTCATAATAATAATGTTCTGAAATAATCATTCCACTATACCGATATATAATCTAATCTTTTAGTTGCCAGGTTTTGAACTTATACCACTAACAGTAAACTCCTACCTAGTTAAATCAATGTCTTTCTTTTAAATAAATGGTAATGATAAAATGATTAATTTTAAAAATTAGAAGAAAACAACGGTGACCAACCCAATGACAAGAGCGAACATACATGTCATGACTAAATAATATATGAACTCAAACCGTCAATCATAAAAACTTACTCATAAGCTAAACTCAAACTTCAAGCATAAAACTTACGTCTAACCCTCTTAATTTTTTTTTTTTAAATCAAACAAACCAAACTCGAGTTTAAACAACCTCTAACCCAACTTATTTTTACAAATTTATTATTTATTTACTAAAAATCGTTTTAAAAAAAAAAAGCAAAAAAAAAAAAAATAATAATAATAATAATAATAATAATAATAATAATAAAAAAAAAATAAAAGAAAACCGGTCATGGATGTGACTAACTGAATATCGTTCCTTGGCCAGCACCCTTACACGAGGCTCTTCCCCCTCTCAATAAACAATATTTAACCGATCCCGCCGCCTCCCTCAACCGAACCAAAAATGGCCTCTTTCAAAGACCTCGGTAAGCTGGTCACCGGCTTGTCTCTGGTCGCCAAAGAAACCGTCAAACGAACCAATCTCGATAAACCAGACCTCCATTCCCTAGCCCGCCAAGCCTTATTATCCGTCACCGACATTACCGGTCTCACCCAAGGGCACCTTCGTAAATTCACCTCTCCTACACCCAATGCAGATTCCAAAACCCACACCAGCGTTGTTTATTTTACAGATACGATTCAACCTTCTTCTTCTTCTTCACCGGATAATAATATTATTAATAATAATAATAGTAATGATATTAATAATGATGTTAATATTCCGTCGCCTATACCTCCCGATCAAAGTATTGTAACAGAGGCTCCGGTTCCTTCTAACGTTTTGTCTAACAGTGGAAATGTTATTGTTGACGGAGAGTCTGTTATTAATTCTACGGTTAATTTGGACGGTGGTGGTGCGGTTGAAGAAGCAATTGATCGTCCGGTGAATGATTCGACGGCGAAAGTAACGGCGGTGATACAGAGAAGACGGAGGGAGAGAAAGGTTCCTTCCACTCCCTTCTCCAGAGCCATTGGGTGAGTTGTTTCATTTTAACCCTAATTATTTATGTTATGTATTATTATCTGTTGCTTCCTGCTCAAATTGTTATAAAAGTTGTAAACAATAGGGATCTGCACAATGTGATTTATAATATTAGGGATTGATCTTGTAGCTTGTGATGTATACATCAGTTAATAGGAGTGTGCAAATCATTTTCATTATAAGTGTCGTTTGATATGGATATGTTTGTTAGACGATCGCTAACTTTAGTTTTTAAGGTTTGCTGGCCTAGGGGCTGGGCTAGCTTGGGGGACGGTACAGGAGTCTGCTAGGAGGATTGTGTTTGGTAAAAGTGAATCACAAGGGAACCAGTCCGCGCTTTCACCGTTTTTGTCGGAGAAGAATGCAGAGCGTTTGGCGCTTGCTCTATGTAGGATGCGTGGAGCAGCGCTCAAGCTAGGGCAGATGTTGAGTATCCAAGATGAATCTCTTGTTCCTGCTCCGGTATGGTTCTTTTCTATCTGTTTTAGGTTTTTAAGATCAAATGTTTTGATTAGTTAGCTATGTCCCTATGTGTTAATGCGATTATATGTGCATTATAAAGCAACTCTAATATGATGAAAATTAGTCCATTTCACCTGTTAGTTCTAAGGATAGTTGTATTGGGCTTAACTGCTTAAGTAATATTATTTTAGTTCACTGAGATAAGGAATAGACTATGGGCGATAATTGGCGAGCGACATTGATAAAAACCTCCATTTGTTTTGCATAATAATCCATATAACATAAAGTATATGTAATATAAACCAAAACGAAATTTTTACTAACAATGGTGAACTATAAATGGAAAGAGCAAAGAAAGAAGATGAAAGAAAAATGGATCACACCCCCTAAAGCCATGAAAAAACCTAGAAAATAACTGCCGGCAAAATTTTAGGCGCTGACGGATCACTTACATATGTATACATTACAAATAGATATGTGTATGTACTGTGTCTACACACATAATTATGTAGAAAATGTTAATATGTACGTGTGTGTAAACTACGATTGATATATTATATTATATATATCTATATATATATATGTATGTATATATATGCAACAACTGTATTTTATACAGAGCTATTTTCTTTTTTTGGATTTTAGAAGTGTAAACTTTTTTTTAAAAACATGAAACTTATTCTTGGTTGGTTTTTTTATTATAACACTTTGACTTCTATTCTTTGTAGATATTGTCTGCTTTAGAGATTGTTCGTCAGGGTGCCGATGTAATGCCAAGAGGCCAGCTTAATCAAGTTTTGGATTCTGAGCTAGGCCCTAACTGGTCTTCCAAGTTGAAAAGCTTTGATTATAATCCACTCGCTGCTGCAAGTATAGGCCAGGTGAGTGAAAAGTCAAATTTATTAATTTGTTCTACTTATTGGTTCGTTTTAATTGTTGGTTTCACCGGTTCTGTTAGCGAACCTCTAAAAGTTATGAAGTGTTAGAATATTCTTTCTTTATGTATTTTGTGGATCTTATCCACTGTCGTAGTGTCGTTCATGTTAATTCAGTAAGATATGCATCAAAATGTATGCATTTCTTAAGTTTTGGTGCTTAAGTTTTGAAATGAATTCCCAGGTGCACCAAGCTGTCACCAAGGATGATGTTCAAGTTGCAATGAAAATTCAATATCCTGGTGTTGCAGATAGCATTGAGAGTGACATTGATAATGTAAAGTTGCTCTTAGATTATACAAATTTGATTCCAGAGGGTTTATATCTTGATAGAGCTATGAAGGTAACTTCCGTCAGCACAAGCTTTTTACCTTTTTTTGTCATCTAATATAATCATACTCAATGCCATCACTTCAGTTTTTGAGGAAATTCTAGAAACACCCACACACACACATGAAAAGCAAAGAAAAATACATGTTTTCATTGTACTCCCAAGATTCCCTAAATGGCTATAGAAATAGCCTTTAAATAGGGCATAGGCTCAACATATGAATGAAATATGAAAATTATAAAATGTGTGTAAGATTCCTGATAAAACGTCTTGAAATATGATTGTTATAATGTCCTAAAAAACAATTTATGATAAACTCTAAAACCATTTACAGGTCGCAAAAGAAGAACTATCACGTGAATGCGACTACGAGTTGGAGTCATCAAATCAGAAAACATTCCGTGAATTGCTATCAAATGTAGACGGGTTTTATGTTCCATTCGTTGTAGATGAACTATCAAGTAAAAAAGTTCTTGCCACAGAACTTGTTCATGGTAAAAGCATTATCTTTTTTTCTGTTTTTTCAGATTTACATATGATTACATCCAAATCCTTACTGAAGATGCATTATTTTGGAGCCCTGAATATATATTTTTCTTCTTGATACAGGAATTACTATTGATAAGGTTGCACTTCTAGATCAAGAGACACGTAGTTATGTTGGGAAAAAGTTGCTTGAGCTTACACTAAAGGAGCTATTTGTATTCAGATTCATGCAGGCATGTCTTTTCTGCATCTTTCAATTTATTTCTTTGAAATGTAAATTTATATTGTGAACCTTTCCTTTTATTCGTTTCTTATATCATCTTCTAATTTATTTAACGCAGACTGATCCAAATTGGGGTAACTTTTTGTACAACGAGGATAAACGAACAATAAATCTCATCGACTTTGGTGCTGCTCGAAGTTACCCTAAGCCTTTTGTTGATGCTTACTTAAGAATGGTAAGTTGTGTTTTTCACTATTAATCCTAGCTTTTGTTATTCTGGTTTTCAGTTCAAGATTAAGATTCTTCTCAAACACAAATTTATAAAATAAGGGCAGATTGCAGAAAATAAAGTACAGATTTTGGGTTGGTTTTTAATTCAGTAACCAACTTAGTGCAGGTTACTAGTCAAGTAAAAATCAGGTTGCTTTTGCAATTTTACTTGTATCTTACCTTTTAGTTTTAAATCTTTAATACATAACTCGCCTACTTGGCGCTAAGTTAGGTTTTTTCTTTATCATTTAATCTCTTTAGTTATATTAGTTTTTGGTTAAATTTTTTTGTGTTGAATTCTTGAAATTTTAAGAAAATTTGAATATAAACTTATAAATTATAATGAAGAACCTTACATAAAAAATCTGACTAAATATCCAAACCAACTAAAGTCCCTAAATTAATTTATATCAAATTGTGGTGGTTTTTATGGCCGAAAAACAAAGCATATATCAATCCAAATTTTATTACCTTTTTATGCACTTAATCCTAAAAATAAATAGAAACTATTCTACTTAATGAGGGTTTCAAAATATGAATCAGGTTGTTGCATGTGCAAATTGTGATCGGGAAGGTGTAATCGAGATGTCACAGAGGCTTGGTTTTTTGACGGGCAAGGAACCAGAGATAATGCTGGAAGCACATGTTCAGGCGGCTTTTGTTGTAGGTTTGCCATTTGCAAAACCCGGGGGTTACGATTTCCGTGCTAATAATATAACTCAAAGCCTTTCAAACATCAGTGGAACAATGTTGAGACACAGATTAACACCACCACCTGATGAGGCGTATAGCCTTCATCGCAAGCTTGCTGGTGCGTTTTTGGCTTGCATCAAGGTTGGGGCGGTGGTACCTTGTCGGGACCTTTTGCTTCAAGTATATGAAAGTTATAAGTTTGATGATTAGAAACATTGATACGAGTTTTGATTAGTTACTATGATGGTGGTGTGTGGGTTAATAATTGCCCTTTGATGCGTATATACCAAGTCAAATCACAGGTAGTAAAGTTGATACACAAGATTCATTGTTTTGTATTGTTTTTTGAATGACCCAGTTGAGGTGGTCGACCATTTCTTCTAAATAAATCAGTGGCAAATTCGATGATACTCGATTCTAGTTCAGACTTGTAATGTTTCTTAATTTCTTATTGTGGACTCGATTTCCATGGCGCCATGCAGGTGGATGTAGAGGGGTGTGTGTGTCTTTTTGTTGTTGTGTATGTTTTATACAATCTATTAATCTATTATCTATTAATTAATATATATAAAAGGATTGAACATTGCTGATGTGGCGTGCAATGATGCCTTCAACCTCTCTATGAAACTGCCACGTGGCATCATAATTGATAGATTTTAGTGTTTTTGAATTATTTCCCTTTTTAATTAAATTGATTTATTTTAGAAAAAAAGAATTTAAAATAAATTTAAAATTTTCTCTCTAATGTTTCCTCACATAATTTTTAAACGTTTATATATTTTATATACGAGATTTTTTAAAGAAAAAAATTACACCAAATTAACGAGCGTTTTATTATCTTTCCAACGAGTACCATAGTGCTATATAAAAAACGGAGAAAAAATCGACTATTTTATGTAGGGTTTCGTTCATACAGGAAAAAAACACACAAAGTGTTCATGTTATTCATTAATCATGTTTTTTCTTTTAAACTAGGTTCTTACCTATGATGTTGAAAATCAGCTCAATCGCCATGTTATCATTGGAATTTTACTATGTATACTTCATCAAGAGAAGCTAGGAGAAAGAATCGCGCAACACTGCAACACATGATGTCACCTTATAGCAAGGTTTTTTTTATTTATTTAATTATAATTACAAGAGTAATAATTATTACTATTAGTATTAGTATTATTAGAATGGTTATATTTTTCAACCCCATGACACTCCCGGGAAGAATTGATAGTTGCTGACGTGGCGTTCATTGGTGGCCTCAACCATCTCTTGATTATGCCACGTGGCATAATGAGATGCAATGGTTACAACTTCCAACTTAAGTGTTTGTTTAGTTGATTAGGTTAGGAATTATAAGAGCCATTAGAATGTGAGAAATTAGAGAGATGTGATGAGTTTTTGAATAGTTGCAGCTTACATAAGTGATTCTTTACATGATTACTTATTAGGTTTTAGATTAGGGAATATGAGTTATTATTGATTAGAATACTATGAACATGCAATGATTGAGAGATTTTGTGGTTAGTTAACTTGAGCCATTTGCAATAGGTTATTACGTAAAATTAGATTTTTCAACCCCGGGACCCTCCCGGGGTAATCAGCTAGTATCAGATACTTGATATTCATGTGTTATTTAGGGAGTCATCATGTGTTAATTGGACATTTCCAAAATGGGATACTAGTAAAAACTTCCCAAGTCCCTTGGCTTTTCTGTTCTTAAGCATTTTGTCTAAAACAAACCTGTGTATATCCCCATATATGTACATTGTTATTTATTTTTTTAATTCATGAGATAGAGACTAAATCAAATAAAGATTGTATCTACTTGTATGTTTCTTACGTTTCTCGATATAATATTTTTGGTTCTTAATTTTTTTTTTTTTTTATATTTCATTTTTTTTTTTCATTCATAAACCCACAAAGAGATTACAAGTGGACGGCTGGTAAGCGGGCAACAAGCTGCGCCGCCACCCCATTTTGGATAGCAAAACCTACTCTACTAAAAATAAACCTTTGGTCCCTGACTATCGAGCAATTACTATGTGTCACCTTTTGTACCCGATCTAGAAATCGGATGCTTCGGGGGCAAGGCCCCCAAAGGTATCAAAAGCGAAGGGTACGAAGACATGCTGGTTTTCCAGGCAAGCGTTTTCATGTTTATCGACTTTCTTTGATTCAGCTTTCAAGACTGCTTGCCCCGCTACGAACCCTACATCCCGAAGCCCCACCAGAGGGGACACCCTAGTGAGGTCAACACACGCATGCTTACCTTGAGCCCATCCGAACACAAGGACATCCGCTGGTCATAAGGTGGACCGCCCGTCTAGCGGGTCCGTCAGAAACTTAACGGGGGCTTCTTTCTTAGCTGAGATCTCAGCCTTCCGCACAACATCCCACAAGGCATCCCTATCTAAGTCATGTCGGTACTTAAATCCCGGCATTTCTTTACAATGTAGGGCGTGTTCCCCAAATTTATCCAAGCAAGCTTTCTTGCAAATCGGGCACGACTCGTCAACAGGGAACATAAGGATCATAAGTCTGTACTTCAATATGGCCCGGTATTCGATAACTGACATATGCTGCCCAAGCCCATCGATCGGGAGGACAGTTAGGAAATCTTGAGCATGTGCCCCTTTGAGGCATTCGAACACCGCTTTCTGACGGGGGGGTCATACCAAACTTCTCTTCCATATTGTGAAGGGTTTTCTGGGTAAATGCACTCGCCAAGGTTTTTTTGAGCTTTCTTGGGGGCGGTGTCTTTATCCATGAAACCGCCCAGGTCAAGATCAGGAAGAGAGTTGCAAACAATGTCCAGCGCTAGCTTGTAATCTGAGTCGATCCCCACCACGCCACTGCTCCTTAAGATGTGGTCTTGCAACTTCCAGGACTGCACCCTGGAGGCAACAAAGGCATATGCAGTTGCGTCCTCTGCCGAACAGAGCCCAAGCCCTCCCGAACGAATCGGCAAGGACGCCACCCGCCATTGAAAATCGCCGAAAAACTGCCCCCCACATACGACAATATTTTCAACCGCCTCACGTAGCCCCTTGTCGAAAATAGATACGGCCTCAGTAACAAAGTCCGATTGACACGTCCGAAGACCAAATAGTAGCTTAGGTGGTGTTTGTTTTTCTGCTAGAAGCACTTTTGGCCACTTATGTCTGCGTCGTGCAGACGCGGGTAGACATTTGAAGCGGGAAGCTTGTTTGGTTTTTAGAAGACATAACCCTTCAAAAGCTCTTCCTCACCTCTTCCTCAGGTAGACTTGTTCCTACCTCTTCTCACTTCTCCAAATCTCTTCTTCCCCAAAACTTCCTTCTTCTTCTTCTTCATCAGACAAAACCATTCTCTTCCTCCAAAACCCTTCATAATCTCTTTTCTTTCTACTTCTTCTCTTCTCCTTCTCTTTTCTTTTCTCCTCTCTTCTTCTCCTCCTCCTCCCTCCTCTCCCCTCCGCCACCACCGCCCTCCTCATCTCCCCTCCGCCGCCACCACCCTCCTCCTCTCCCCTCTGATGTGATTGACTGATTATGTTCAATTAGTTGATGTTTTTCTCTCATTTTTCATCTGGGTAATGTTTAATTTTAGTGATAAGTTTACCCGATGCATCTGTTTTTTTAATATTTAAACCACACTTTAGTTATGGGTATGTGGATATTTTTGTTAAAAATCTGTTCTTGATGTGATTTTGCTTAATTACTTGATGTTTTTTTCTCTCAATTTCATCTAGGCATTGCTTAATTTGCTGGATCTTGTTGGTTCTAATGATATTTAATTGTAAAGTTGAGTTCTTGATGTGTATCTATGGTGTTTTTAATTTAGTTTCTTGATTTTTTTTTTTATTATCAATTGGGATGTCTGTTGCATGATTTTTCGGATCTTGATCTTCTTATCTGTTAATTGACTTTTTTTTAGTTTGTATATATTAGTAAAACATTGTTGGTGGTGGTTGTTGGTGATTGGGATGGGATGGTTCATGGTGGTGGTTAGGTTGGTGGTCTTGATGATGGTCTTGGTTTAGGTTCGGGTCAGATTCGGTTCAGGTGGGTTGTTGTTGGTTATGGTTATGGTTAGGTTGGTCTGCAGACGTTGACAAACAAACAGTCTTCTTCTTGCAGACTGCAGACCTTTGGTCCACCTCTTCTCCTGCAGATGTCTGCAGATATGATCCGCAGACTGCAGACCTTTTACCTCTTCAAAAACAAACACCACCTTAGAGACCCCCATGCAAGAGCGGAGCAGAAGGAGCTCACTTTGGGGATCCCGCAGCTTCTCAAGAAGACCCATCAGATCCACAGCTCGTCGAGCTCTTTTAACCGCCAATGAACTAATATAGCCCCCATCTCGACTTACGGCCCCCCCGAGGAGTTTCACACCCCTTTCCGGTCTCCCAATGTCATCAGGGAACAATCCAGGTTTCCTTTTCGCTCCATTGCACGATGGCCAAAAGACTTCCGATTTCTTAACATTAAGCGCAAGCCCCAAATTCGGCCCCTCGTTTTGAATAATCTCCAAGGCTTTGGCCACTTCTTCAGCCTCCCCCACAATCGTACCATCGTCTAAGTACCAAGCATGAAAGCGGAGGGAGTAGCATTCTTTCACACGAAGGACTAGTGGGTGCAGGACAAGCGCGAACAGGAGCGGTCCCAGAGGATCCCCTGCTGGACCCCGGTGGAGACCCCAATGCAAGTATCACCCACGTTGGTAAAACTACAATGTTACCCAACACGAAACATAACAAGCATGCTTGTTTATTTAAAAGGGTGATGAGTAATTGACAAAATAGAAAATGAAGGCTATTTTTTATCTAATAAGCTCTGCTAACCATGTACGACCCTACTAGCTGACAACGACCACGCAGTGATAGGCAAATTGTTCGCATTCTTAAAGGCACCCTCTCTTTCAAGAGGATAAACGACGTGTTAATAAATTAACTAAACTAAACAAAAGCAAACACATTTTTTTTTAATTTAGTAATCAATGTAAGTTTTAGTGATACATCTAATACATAACCAATGTGATAGCCGTGACATAAAAAATAGAGCATTCGGGGTCGTCGAAGTCGGGTCAAATCCGAGTCAGTTGTGCGCAAAACTTATTCAACTAAATTAGTCCTCGTTTGTTTTAGCATTTTATGTTAAGTTCTTTAATCTAATATCCAAGCCTATTTTAATTTTTAGCATTTTTTTATATGTAGTAGTGGTCAATGGTAGTTATCCCATGTTTTAGGAGTAGTTTTTCCTTTGAATGTAATTCCTTTATATAATATGTCATAACAATGAATAGAAGGACAGTGAGTTTTGAGTTTGGAGATTATTCTCTTTGGTTAATTTTACTCAATGGATTTTGAGTTGGATTAATTATGTCTATGCTAGTTCAACCATGGCAAGTTGGATGGTGTTCTTAGACCCGAGTTCCGAACCTTGGTGGTGTATCTGTATCATTGGTTAGAAATCTGTTGCCCTATTGTTTGTTTGTGTGGTGTGTCTGTATCACGAACGAACCTTAGATTTATCCTTTTTATTTACCGTTTTATTTGAACCGGTGATTCGGGTCCATTCTCCCATCATTCGGGTCCGATTTCCTATCACAATGTTAAATAGAGTAATGTCAAAACTGTATTATGTAATTGTAAAAAAAAAATTGATGGTAAGTAGTCATATAACACGGTAAAAAAGTTACAAATATTTAGACAACTCTCATAGTTATTGCTTTGCAAATGCTTCTATGTATTATGGGTATGCAAACTTGGGTTCGATTATTAGCGTTAACTGAAACCGAAATCATGGGTTAATCTATTTTAATAACCGAGACATTTTGTTTAATCAATTCGATTAAATTGTCGGTTTTGGGTTAATAACCAAAACCAAGCTTGGTCTACATTTTTTTTATTAGAAATGCATGAAACGTAGATATAAATACATGAAAATGAGGTATAAAAACTAGAAATATATCAAAAAAAATATGAATGATTTGGTTATGATTAACCGAGGGTACACAAAAAAAATAACCGATTTAAAATTAATCAGTTTTTTATTAATTCGGTTTCAGTTAATTTCAGTTTGATTTCGTCGGATTTCAAGTTGGGTCTCGTTTAACGGGTTCGGTTATTGGTCTTCATCTAATTTAACATGAAGTGGGTTTAGACTTTATACTTTAGGTTAGGAACCAGAATTTTTTTTTTTTTTTTTGGTCATATGATCTAAAAATGAAGGGAAAAGGAAGTAGAAGTTGCAGTGGTTGAACACAAAATGGAAGACGCAAGTAACGAGAGTAGGGTAATGGAAGTAATACGAAAAGAGGTCCCTGATTGGGATTCAGACGTAACGTGTAGTAGAAGATTCAAGGCATTCAGTGGGCAGAGGTCTGATTGGGAACCAACCTACCTCTTCTGGAAAGATCTAATCATCAAAATCGCTCGACATCTTCGCATCTTCATCATTCCTCCTTCTCTGGTCACTGCTGCGATCCCTAATCCTATTTTTCAACTTATATTGGTTTAATTTTTGTAATTAATTAATTAATTAATTTTGCTTATTGCTTTATTTGTTTTTATAAAGGTTAGAACTGTCTGGTTTAACCAAGGTGGCTTGGTTCCTTTATGCATCGATCATGTTTTGGTTAGTTTTTTTATTTCTTATTTTTATTTATTTTATTTTTTTATGCGATGTCTGGCGCACATTAGCGTTCATCAGTAGGATCTTTTTTTATAACTATTTGCTTCGTCCAGGTTGAAATGTACAATTCCGGGGACCTTTTGTGTAGCGGTGATCTTATCGATCCTAAAACCGGCCAATTCGTTCAGTTGTTTTACAAAGTTAGACATCTGCTTCCGTTATCGAAACCTGCATTTCCATCAGAAGATGAGTTTATTGTTACAACTCTATTACAGGTAAGCATGACCTGAATTAATGAACTCTATTGTTTTTTTTCGTCTTGTTAGTTATGACGTAGTGATGTTAGGGGGCGTTTTTCTGAAATGTAGGAGAAAGCTGATGAAGTTATTAAGCTTTTATCTGAAGATTATTGGACTTCTTCATGCATTATCACAATGCGTAAGTTTCAAGTGATTTGTGGAGGGGAAAAACAAGCGTCGGTGATGTTGAGTCATTTGTGCAAATGTGGGAAGGCGAAGTACCTCGCGATCAGGCGGAATGATCTTATAGAGGTAATATTTATATTTTTTTATAATATCATTATTGTTAGTTTGTTGCAACCATTGCAATTACCAAAATAGTGCTTGAAGCAGTGATTACTTGTACTCATAGTTATCAAAGGCGTGAGGCGCACTCAAGGCGCTTAGGCTCCGCCTGTTGCCTAGGCGAGAAGCGCAAAAAAAGCACGGGCTTGAGAAAAAAAAGCGCAAATAAAAAAAAAATCACCAAATCATTACAAATAAAAATAATATAAATATAAACTGACTGATTTTGCCATACATGCTAAAAGGATTAACACGCCTTTAATAACTATGTACCAGCCAAAATCAGTTGATGGTAAATCAATGAGTTGAGGTGTTTATATATTGAAGAATACTATAATTGTTTTAAAAATCAAATGTATTTAAAAACAAAAAAAAAAAAAAGATTTGATTGAGATTTATATATATCTCTATAAATTGGTAAGTATTGGTCGATTATATTAGACAGGGACTAGGTTTTAAAAATCAGACCGTGGCTTTTTTTTTATCTAGGACTCTAGGAGGGAAAAGCGGGATCTGGTGGCTTCTAGGAAATTGGTCGCCTAGGCGGTCAAGGCGATGGCGTTTGATAACTATGCTTGTACTATGATATTTTTGTAACAGGGTGTGAAAGTGTCTCTTTCATCCAAAACTGTCTCTGGTGCTACAAGTTCAGATTATGATGTTCTGCACTTGACGTGGACTGCAGAGAAGCTCCAACGACAAATTGAAATGATCGATCAACTTTGTAACAAGTAAGCGTAGCTTGATATGGATTTCAAAAATTAACTTATATAATGTTTCATGTTTGTGAAGGATAGTTAATCTTTTATGGGATAAAATGGGGTTAATATTGTTGAAAAATGTGAATAAACTAAGTTCTTTTTTATCTCGTCTGGTCAGTTATGCTCTGTGACCAATCTCACTGTTTTTATTCTTCAAGATGACATGTGTTATTGACTTATTGTGTAGGTCCAAAGCATCAGCTTTGGCTTCTTTAAAATCAGGGAACAAAGTGAGTGCACGGAGGCATGCAAGGGAACTGAAGTTGTCATCTGAACGTAGAGAAAAATGTGATGTGCTTTTAAGGCGAGTAGAGGAAGTCCTCAGAGCCATAGCAGATGCTGAAGATTCAAAAGAGGTTTGTTGAATCGTTCACGGGGTAAATTTTATAATTATGTGAAATTTGGTGTTGCTTTGTCGTAGAGGTGGCCACTTATAATGTGGTCGCTTTAGGTTGTGTGTTATCTGACTCAAATGAGTCAAATAAAAAGATAAGCTAAAAAGGGAACAGGCTGAATGCGGCAAATGAGTCAAAAGTCATTAAAAGTGATTTTTAATTTTAAAAGCATACAACTTCCTATATTGTTTATTTAAAAATTTCCGTAATTCTTTAGTGGTACAGTTTTTGTAACTATATATTTGTACTTGTTTTCATCAAGAAAAAATGGCTTCCGAGTCAAAAACTATCCCGTCGCACACATTTTGCCAGCTCTACTTATACGTTACTTTTTATTGGCAGGTTTTTGAAGCTATTAAAAGCGGTACAAAAGCAATGAAGGATAAGATGATCACCATAGACGAAGTGCAACACTGTTTAGATGATCTTGATGAAACGGTCAATTCACAAAAGCAAGTGGAAAAAGTCTTAGGTACTTCCACATTCAAATTTCTATTAAGAATAACAAAATCCTCATAGTCTTAATATGTTCTTACCAACATGGGTTTGTTTGTGTGACATTTAGGGTCAGCTTCATCTTACGAAGACTTTGATGAAGATATTGAAGACGAGTTGGATAAACTCATGGAAGAAAGTAGAATATCATCAGCAGATAGTACCACAAGGGAACATGAAACCTCGGGAACAGCTGAATCGCTGAGTAACACCCTCTCAGCCCTTAAGCTTGCAGATAATGATGTAATCATACAGGAACCAACAGAAATCTCAAATGTATCAAAGGTTCTTGAGCTTGCACATTCTTGATGATTATCCTCCCTTTGTGCAACTTCTGTAACATGTACTGCATTTATACTTGAAAAAGAAAAGCGCGCTCGATGTAACGTGTGTATTGTTTAGAGCTTCAACGAGTTGTTAAGAGAGTTTAGGATTGTCTATAAAATCTGTTTGTGATTTATTTCATTTTACGAAAAAAAAAAATCTGATAAAATGAGAAACTAACGCTCTATGCCTTCTCGGGCAACATGGACCTTTAATATGTCCAAGCGACTGAGGACGTCATCTACATACCACAACTTCACCTACCGAAATGCTGAAATGCCGGTAGGTGTTCGGTAGGTGTGGAAATGGCCTAGACCTCAAAAGGTTATCAAACCTCTCCGATAAATGACTAAGAGGGTGTTTGGGATTGCGTTTTAAACTGATTTTTAGATTATTGCATTTTGAAAACGCAGATAATCAGTTTTTAGTGTTTGGGATTGTGTTTTGAAAACGCAGATAATCAGTTTTTTAGGCTACCAAAACGCAATAATCTATAAGCAGCTCCACCCCTGCTTTTCCAAAACGCTTAATCTGTTTTGAATAATCAATCCCAAACACCCCCTAAGCCTAACAGTGGTATGATATAATAGGTCAATACTCTTGTGACCCAAACCTAGTCTACTGAAGATGTGCAGCGAAAGAGAACATGTGATATTGTCTCGCCTACACTTGGTCCTGGAGAGCCTAATGTTCAATACAATGGTTAACTTACTTCTAAAGACTGTTCAATAAACTTACAAAGATAACCGCAATATTATAAAATACCTAAACAAGAACAAAAATCACAAAAAAGTCAACTTAAACAATTTAAATACATGAATCAAATATGATACACAATGTAAAATGTAACAGCCGTAACCATTTAAATTGACTTCGCATGACAGGCATAAGCACGTAAAAAGTTATGGTCATAGAAGATCATACAAACCACAAAGAATTATACTGGTATTTACAAACTATCTATGGCGGTAACGACTTGGTAAAACAACACAACTTGAAATTGCTAGTCGTTGGAATGGAGACGAGTCGGAAGCAATTAGGATGGGGCTAAAGTTGGGTCCGACGACGGTAAGCGTGATCAACTAAGCTAGAATTGAGTGGTGATTTCTTTATCTGGGTACGCCTTTAGATTGCCCAACAAGTTGTTCAAGTGGTGATTTATATATCTTGATCGTCCCGCTGACTAGCCATTTTTTTAAAATTCTAATCACCGTAACAAGGTGTCTATCACTATCATATGTCAAAACTACGTAAAAATTATGAATTTAAAGTTAATTTTGCAGAAGATATATGTAATTTGTGGAAAACTAGCAAACTATATAGGAGGTCATGCATAACAAAGTGACACACAAATTCGGACAATCAAGAATATAAAATATACAACCCTAAAAAGTGGAACTTGAGACACGAAAAAAATCATATCACACATGAACCAAATACCACATGTATATTAGGAAAGATGAACACGCCTCATTTTATCGGGAATTGTATATCTTAAGATGGAAAGTCGGTGCCCCCCCCCCCCCCCCAAGTTTTGCCACGTTATAGTATTAGTCTCTTGGCCTTCTTTTAACCCAAACTTTCATCACATTGAAATTTTAGTCCATTGGCTTTGCTACCCTTAAGGTTAATCCTTCAAGTTTCTAATGTTTAACTTTACTCATGTACCATCTATGATATACGTTTGCTAATTTCTTTAACGGTTTTCATTTACGATATACGTTTTTACCCTATTATTTTCTTTAATGGTTTTTGTTCGCTAATTTTTTTTAAAGAACTAATTTATCATTGACATCCTTGAGTTTCTAAAGTTTCGAATTTACCCTTTTCGTTTCTTTACTTAAAAAACTAACTTTTTACATACAAATTTATGTTTTTTTTTACTCTTGCTATGTATGAGTCGGGTCACATATTAAACCATTACGATTGTACAACATAAATACAACTACTTAGTATTTTGATTCAACAACAATACTATTGAGTTAAACGTAATACGTCAAAACGTGCATTGTCATATGTTTAACCATAACCATAACATAACGCTTGGACTAATCCGTTCAACGTTTTGCGCGGGTCTAATACATATGAACCTGTTATTAGGTTTGGAGTCCTGTAATTTGACAGAGGAGAGCCCGGCTTAACTTGATTGGAATTGTGAGACCAAAGGAGAGATGACGGACGACGGTTATCCTCCGGCAACGAGGCTGATGAATTTTGTTTCGCAGGAGCAGGTTTGTTTGTTTGTTCATTCATTCATCAAACGATTGAAATTGGAAACCTGAGGTGTTCAATTCCATTCTTAATCCCAAATATTATCCTTTGAATAATAGCAATAATAATAATAATAATAATAATAATAATAAGCTGTGATATTGGGTGTAATGTAACATAACAGTTGGACGAAGCTAAGAAAACTCGAGGACCTAGAGTTGAAGACGGAACTGCCCAAAGAGATCGCCCTCTTTTTGAGGTACATATAACAAACACACCTTAATTGATTCCTTCTTTCGTCTTCTTTTATTATTATTATTATGGTTGATTTGGGTTGTTTAAATAATTTGGTACAGATTTTAAAGGAGAATAAGGACAAGAAAGATGCAGAGTTCAACGAACGCTTCAAGCATAGTATTTACTTATTTCTCATTACTTCTTCTTTCATTGCTCCCCTGATATCATTTCCTTGTGATTGTACCTCTTCTTTCTTCTTACTACCCCTGCTTGTAACGTAGGTAGTATATTGGCATATCGTGTCTGCAACGATGTCTTAAGACCATAGTTGTTAAAGGTGCTAGGCACACTCAAGGTGCAAAGGGTGAGCCTTGGGCCTTTGTGCAAGGTGCTTAAAAAGCGAAGGGTTTTTTTAGGCCAAGTGTATGGTACAAAAATGAAATTTTTAGGGGTTTTAGACATATTTTAAGCTTCTTTAGCGTTAGTTTAGGTTGTTTTAGGTTGATTATAGGCTTGTTTAGGGGTTAGCATAATTGTTCCAGACATGTTTGGACGACTTTTGGCCGGAATTTCCTAGGGAATTGGCATGAAAAATACGCCAGATGGCCTGAAAAGTGGGCCTAGGCGCGCGCGCCTGAGTGAGCCCTGACAACAATGGTTAAGACACGGACACGAAACATATAAACACGAACACGACACGATAACTTATCGTGACATTTTTTTTTCCAAACACGAACCTTTTTATAAACATGTTAAGACACAGAGTTGTTTGTAAGCATTAACCATGAAACCGTATCCTCAAACCTGTGGATGAGAGACTAGGCGGTGTCGGCGTTGAAAAGGAGGATGGGCAACGGCGGACGGGCGCAGTAGAGTTGAGAAGGAGGAGGAAGAGGAATGATTGAGCGGCATATATGTTTGTGCTCTGTAATTTGAAAATTGAAAATTAGGGTTCCTTCATCTTTAGTTCACATAATTCGCATATGTATACGGTATACCCACACCCATATATAATTTTTTAAATAAATTTTATTAACATGTTTTAACGGGTGCTTAACAATAACATTTTAACAGGTGTTATCGTATCGACCTGTTTAAAACATGAAACTTGGTTAAGGTCGTGTAGATTCGTTTTGTGTTATCGTGACTGTGTCTGAAATTGCCAGCCAGTATAAGTAGTCATGTTCTTTTGTCTATAAAGGCTGAGCATGCTCACCGAATTTTGACTGTTTGCTGAATCTTAAGTGTGTATAGTTTAGAAAGATGGTTAAGTTGTTCATTTCAATATATTATATCATTGCAGGACCTCCAAAAGCATTGGATGAAGATGAGACTGAGTTTCTTGATAATTTGGAGCTGGTGACTATCATCTTTTCATATTACTTGCTTCATTTGAATAGCACACATGTTTATTGAACATGTGCGGAAACCATTTGTATTATCATCATTAATTATTTTGTTGTATAGGCATATAGCTAATAAATCTATGGGTTTTAAATCGTTGAAAAATATAAACTCAGTTTGCTCATGTGCGGTTGATTTAGATTTGAAAATTCATTTGTTTGTCTAGTCAAGGAGAGAATATGAGCAGCACATAGCAGATGAGGAAACCAAACAGCTGCGGAGTTTTCAGGTCCGTTATATATATTTCATGCATGCATGTGTTTGATCGAAAATATGAGGGCGTTGACATTGAACTTTCCTTTACAATTAAAATATGTGTGCCTTGATATTGCTACCACCATTCTTTTTGGACACACAAAATTCAGTATGATATTATAAAACTTGTGAATCGTTACAAAATCATTTCCTTATGTATGATGCAGGAACAGGTGGCAGCACAATCCGCCATTCTACACGAGCTAAAGGAATCACCTGTGGCCCCTCCTAAGGTTCAGGTTGGATTTGAGTGTTGTATGTTCATGATCAATTTCTATCAAAGTGTTTCATTGGATAAATAGATAATCTTAGACATATTTGGCTTGTAGGAGCAACAACCATCTGGAGAAAAGAAAACACGCGCCCGCCCACTAGGAGTGGTTATAAAAGTGAAGCCTCAACCGAAAAAGGCAAAGATTAGCACATCCGAAGAATGTAAACCTTCCGTTCCTATCACCAATGTTGTTACTGGTGGGCTTGTTTCATATAGCGACGAAAGTGATGATGATGATGATTAGATGTTTGTTTTGCAGCATTTTAATTCATCCCAAATTTATTTTGATTTTTTGCTTAGATAAATTTTGTACACTATTTCATAGAATGGCAATATTCAACACAAATATCATCATTCCTTAGTTTATAATTATTATAAATATAAATATAAACGTTTGCGAAAGCTTATAGATGACACATCAGTTTTAATATGTCGAAAAAAAAACGTATTCAATAAGCTGAGGTGGCAGTGAAGTCGGCGACTGCATCCATTTCCTGCTGCAGAAGAAGGGCATCAATGAAGTAATCCAAACTCTCTCCCTGCATCACATCACTGATGGAATGATGAGTGAAACCTATCCTGTGATCTGTAACTCGCCCTTGTGGAAAGTTGTAGGTACGTATACGTTCAGATCTATCCCCGCTACCGATCTGATTTCATGTCGAATGTAGTTAACAAATTGTACAATAAACTAGTCTAAATATACTAATAATACCTGCTCTGATCTGAGCTTTGATCTACTGGTATGTGCCCTGCATCTCTCCATCTCATACAATCTTGCGCATAATACTTTTAGTGCTTTAGCCTTGTTCTAACAAACCCAAAGGGAAACGAAAATAAATATGCATGTTGTAGGATTGTAGTAAGTTTAATTAAATGGTTTACCATATGCTGTGATCGTTCGTCTTGTATGGAAACTGTTAGGCCTGATGGAATATGTGTAATCCTAACAGCACTATTAGTAGTATTTGCATGCTGACCACCAGATCCCCCAGACCTGTATGTGTCGATCCTTAAGTCCTCGTTTCTTAGTTGAACATCTACCTGCAAAACGACACTTAAATTTGTGTAATCACGCCTTTAAAAAGAACATGCCTTAATTTTATTATTATTTTTTTTAACAAATTAAAAGCATAATAAAGTGGCAACTATTTCTAGTGAAGTGATCAATCACCTCATCTGCTTGGGGAAGGATAGCAACAGACACCGCACTTGTATGAACACGCCCTGATTTCTCTGTGACTGGAACTCGCTGCAAAAATAAAAAATAAATAAATAAATGACTGATAAAAAACCGCTTAAGAAGAATTGTCTTTTACATTATTCAGTCATATTCATTAAATGTAATGGTGAAAAAACCTGCACTCTGTGAACTCCGCTCTCGAATTTTAGTTTTCCATAGACATCTGCCCCGGATATTGCAGCACTCGCTTCCTGCCAAATAAGATACACCCGTCACGCATGTCTCTTTGTTGAATGATCAAATAAAATTCCCTCGTTTGCCATGATAAAAGAAAAAAAAAATTTGACCTTGAATCCTTTCATATTTGAATCGGCGATTTCCACCACCTCAAATCTCCAACCCTTTTTCTGCGAGTATCTCTCATACCTGGTGTGAATCAAGTATCACAGGTCAGAAATCAAGGAAACATTTTTGATATTTCAGTGAAAAAAATCTAAATTATCACATTTTAAAGATGTCCATTGCGAACAGTGAAGCCTCTTCGCCTCCAGTCCCTGGTGCAAAATCAAAACGATTATATTTAATAAGTAAGATTTTGCATTACGTTCAAGAACACACCGTAGTCATCAATGGTTGTGTTACCTGCTCGAACTTCTAAAATGCAATCTCTTACATCTGCATCATCCTTAGGCAGTAAAGACTTAAGCAGAAGATTATGCAGATTTTGTTCTTCTTTTAGGGCTTGCTCCAGTTCTTCATATGCCATGGCCTGCATGTCTTTATCTTCTTCACAATCGCCCACTAGCGATTTCAAGCTCTCAATTTCCTACAGCATCAGCATTAGATATGGATGAATGAAAATAAGCTGAAAGATGACATGAAATACCAATTGTACAAGTATTAGAATGTCTACGACGTAATATATGTGGCTCTTATTTTACTTGAAAATTCTCACACGTCTGTAGAATGTCTAAATCCTAATGAGGAGCCCTGTTTAAGGGAATAGCGAGACATCATGGAAAGCATTTGTTTTTATTCATCTGTTGAGATTCTTTCCAACCCAAAAAACTTAAATTCAAACTTGACTTGAGTTTGGTACGGTTTGAAACTTAATTCCACGAGTCTAAGTTCAATTCCAAACTACAACCAAATTGGGCCAAAAAAAAAAAATAGAAAATATATGAACGGATATGCGGCTTGGTCTTGGACTACCCAAACCAAACAGAAAATAAACTCTGGTTCCGGTAAACTGTTTTCTTCTGTTCCAAGCCAAATATTGAATACCCGTGATCTAGGCGGTGGATCTAACAAAAGACTACCACTATCTATAAAGTTTCTTATATCCAGAAATTAAGGCTGTCATTTAACTAACCTTTAGATGCATGAATCAAGGCTCACACATGGATCTAACATAAGGCAACCGCAACCCACCACCTCATTGATGTGCAAAGCAGAACACATGATAAGGGTTTTGGGCTAGGTTTAGTATCTATACTCTAGGCTACCGCACTAACACTCTAAGTATAAAATCATTCAGGATTCGTCATGACTTGATTATTAGAAAATCAAACAGTATATTGCTATGTTGTCAAAAGCGCACTAGGTGCGCACGCAGGCGCAGAAGCGCTGCCCGGAGAAGGGTTAGCATTGTGCACTGAAAGGCGCTATTTCAGGCGACCAGGCATAAGTTCAGGATATTTTTCGGCTAAAAGTCGTCAGAAACCCTTAAATAATCCTGAAATCTACCTAAAAAAGCCTAAAGTAGCCTTAAACATGTCTAAAATCCCTAAAAATGGTATTTTATACTATGCGCCTAGCTTAAACAAGGCCTCGCCTTTTAAGCGCGTGGCGCCTAGCCTCTGAGCCCAAGCTAGACCTATGCACTCCCTGTGCAGTTGTGCATTTGACAACATGGGTATATAGAATGTTGATGTGCGCCCATAACGTATATGTACATACATAACATATACTATTGACTCTATCTATCTAACAACATGGTAACATCAACTTATAGTGATAATTATTCGAAAGCTCAACGAGTTGATGACTCACTCACCTTCTCTACTTTCCTCAACTCGCAAATAAGATCCATTTTATCGCTCAGACTTTGAATCTCCTTGTTTGCTCTTGAATACTCAGTCGGTGAAGTTTCTGGCTGTCTTTATTCAACATAAAAAATAAAAAACAGATAGATGACATTAACTAGTATACTAAAAACATACATGAGTCTTACCTGATTAATAATGCCTTGAAGATAAGCATTCCTGTGCTCAATAGCAGACAGTCGATGCTCCATAATCTTGATCAGTTCAGCTGATGACTGAGGTTGCACCTCAGCCACTTTTAACATGAAATATTATTAATAAAAATATATCAGTATCACCCTTCTCAGTATGTTCTATCATAGAGGTTTAACAATAACCATATCAACTAACACATAAAGATAACTACTTTTTCTGCTATAATTACATCTGACTAATAACTGATTTATTGGCAAACATACCCACAAAAAAAAAAAAAAAAAAAAAAAACTGGATGCATAATAAATAAAAGAAAAGATTATAAATATGAAGAGAGAGATGAAGAAGAGACCAGTTGAGTATGGAGGTAGAGAGAAAGGATGGATCTTTGTAGGCAGATGATGATGATTTCCATTTACTGACAAGGCCCGAACCAAATGTCTGCACAAAACCCTAAACCCGCCAACTCTCATTTTCTGCAACAAATAATTTTAAGTTTAGAAGATGATGTATGAAAGATTTTGCTCAACTAGTCCAATTTATATATTCTAATAAAAAGTTTTTTTTTTTTTTTTTTTTTTTTTTTTTTTTTTTTACGGGCAAGGAACGAGGTGTCAACCGCCGTGACATTAGGTGTGGTGGCCAGGGTCGACTACTCAACCGCCGCCAGCCCCTTGGCTCTCCAGATGCGTGGAAACCCGACCTCCACCACAATGGAAAATCGGTAAAACCTCGCCTCTCATTAAGGTCGAACTGGCGCCACCAATATTCGGTCTTCACTTGGATGCCTCATAAAATAATGAGAGTGGGAATCGAACCTGGGTCACAAGAAACATCAAGTATTTCCCCAATCACTCCACCGGTACCTCATTGGCCTGAATAGTTTCTTTAATCGACAATAATATTATAGAATAGTAGAGAAATAAGCCTTTTATAGGTGGATAATGTATGATAAATGTTTTATCTAAATAGAATCTTTAGGCTAAAACTTTGAACGATATGTTATAGTGTTATCTCTTTAGTTATACATTGATAAGTTTCTTAAGACAAATAATGTACACAAACAAATTGTCATATTAACCTTTCGGTAAATTATACTTCATTAGACTCGTTCTAAGTTATCAAATTCTATAAACGGACTTATTTTTACTTACAATATAGTCGAACGGATTTGTAAGCAAACAAAAATACCCAACTCAACCTCTTTTATTTCTAGCGCACCCTGTACAACCTAACCTAAATGCGTCAAGCAAATGAAAAAAGAAATAAAAATACATGCCGTGACAATAGACTTTAGTTCCATTCAAACACTTGGAACATAAAAAGAATGAATGCGAAAAAAAAAATTTTTGCTCATATATAGCTCGTCTTCGTCACAATATTATTTCTGAATCTAGATAACAAATAAACATTTAGACCAACTTGCGCTGACAGTAATTTGTGAAAGAACTGAATATTGTACAAATACAAATATATGATTGTACTTTGGATAACTATTGTACACTCAGGACACCTAAAAAAACTGATCTAAACAAAAATGTTATCAAAAAATATCGATTGAACTACTCTTAATTTCCAACCAAACAAACCAAGCTTAGACAGGAGCTATAAACTCCATCATCTGCATCCCTCTTCCAGCAACTGCTATTTGATAACGGTTTCTTCCATATTTTCTGACATCTAGTGCTTCAGGTTCTGGTACACTAACAACCAAATGGCTATGCTCACTTAATTTACCATCCGTTGACACGCGCCAACAACGCAAACGTTGATCAAGCCCAGTAGAAAAAACCCAATGCCCATCTGTCCATACACCTGTACACAACAATCACACTTAATTTCAGTCAAAATCAATTAAAGAAACTTCTTTAATAGAATGAATTTATAGAAAGAGAAAGTTTCACCTTTTACCGCAGAACTATGAGCCGAGGCAATTTTGTCAGGATGTGAAAATATAATCTGGTAGTTTCCAGAAGTTTTGACTTGATGACGGAAGTGCATTTCTGAAGCGAGTGTATCAGAACCCATCGCATAGAAACAAAAAGAGTGGAGTGCTTGATCATCACCACCACTTATAACATTACAAGAAAAACAAGATTCGGAATCTTTAACATCTGAAACCTGAATACAATTCACCCCAGATTGGTGAACATTTTTCAGTACATGCAACGGCCGTATCATATTTAGTGATGTTTGGTCTTGCATATCGTCCTCAGTGTTCTCTGATGGTTTTGGTGATGTGGCAGCTGGTTTTTTGTCTAACTTGTCAAGTGACCGCCATTGTCGTCCACCTTGGCTTCCTCTTCCGGTGCGTGGTCTTTTTTGAAAGTTTCTGCAATCTTCTTTCTTCAGGTTTGATACTTTTTGCATAAAAGTTTCAACTGTTTCAGTTACATCCCAAAAGGCAATACTTCCATCCGTTGACCCGCTAATAACCGTAAACACACTTTTTGTTTGACTTTTATCTGAAAATTACAAGTAATATATCAATAGAGAAAGCAGGGAAGCAAGATATATACTATGGGATGCCATGATACTGAATTTAAAATTGTAACAAGTATACAAAACAAATATTATGGAATAATAACATAAAACAGAACTAAAAACCTTTTAAATTTGGAAGTTCAGGAATAATGACATGTTGCAATGAGAGAACTGGTGAAGATGAAGGAATCAATAGTGCAATGTCAAACCTGCAATGGCCAAAAGAGGATGAGAATAACGTAGTGTTTTAAAAGCAAATTACCTTAGGTTATTTGATCTATTTTAAACAGAAATAGAAGCACAATTGGTGGCCGATATGATATTGTTAAGTAGCTAGATGTGTACCAAAGGCGATGTGGTAATACTAGAGCCCTTAATGTAACTGTGGCATCTGAACAAGAAACAACAATGAAACACACAGATGTTCTGCAATCAGAAAATAAGAACAGTCATTAATTCATATCAAATGGTTAACGCGGCAAGGAATTATTAAAATAAAGAAAGCCACTTGAATCTTAGACCACCTTGAACCAGAAATCTTCACAAGAAAAGCAGTCACAGCCAGATACCGCCAATCATTTTCATTACCATCGTTGTAGCAAACTTCTGCATTTTCTGGAGGGAGTTTATCAATTGAAACATCATCAAGATTTCCATTGGTTTCCTCCTTTTTTGACCCATTCAAACTTGTACCACCTTTTCTGTATGGCAAATCACTGGAAAGCCATTGGAACAACATTTCACTTTTAGGTGTTGATGTACTCTTGCGTTTCCAAGCCGTAATGACCCTTTTTGCACCAACTGATATTAATAGGAACTGATCTTCCTGATCATCTAAATCTATTCCTTGCTTAATAATTGCGCCAGCTGTACTCATCGTATAATCTGTAAAGGTATGTACCTTCTGCACCGGGTAAAGTGATCTTACAGCTGATCCACCAACATGCTCTCCAAGCAATTTTGAAGCAGACCAATTGTCAACACCTGAAGAGTACCTGAGTGTATATTTACATCATTAGTTCAACATAATTTAATGAAGGATAGTAAGATTAGTTTGTTTTAAAGAGTTGTACCTGGTTAACCTCACAGTTCCATCTTCACAGCCTGTTGCTATGAAAGCTAATGGGAAACTATTTGTACGATCGACAATGAAACATAGTGAGTGCATCTCTCTGCCATGGAATTGCAGATGGAGATTTTGGGGATATATTTTGTCACTCGCAACAACCCAATGCTTGTGCATATAAATCACCTCATCCTATGAGAAAAATGACAAAAGAAAAAATCCCAAATTTTAGACAAGATAAACTATGTTGTGGACAAAATGCTAACAATTCAGCCGCAAACCTTCACAAATGCAAAGCAATTCTTCATTTCTGGTATATCACCAAGAAAAAAGGTATGAGGACGCCGCCATCCACCACATGAAATTTCAGCTACCTATAGCAATAAAAAATGGGCAAGCATTATAAAAATTGCATAGTAGGCCGGAATAGTCAATAGACAAAGAGGAAGAAGAGGAAGAGACAACCTTAGTCTCAGTTGACAAATTCCAGATTATAAAATCAGCAGATGCAAAGCCTATTGCATAGTCAGGATTCTCATTGGGAAAGAAAGATTTGACTAAACTCAGCTCTTTGACTTGTCTCATTCCAATGAAGTCCATTTTTTGTTCAAATTTATCATATTCCAAAGAGCATATGCACCCATCACCTCCAGTCTTGAGAAATAACCAATGGGTTAAATTAATTTTAAATCAAAGTTTCAAAATTTTTCATTAATTTAGGCAAAACAAAAACATTTGAACGTACTGAGTGTAATTCAATGTTGCTTGAACTTGAACCATGAATGGAAACACTGGTCACACTTGATATGCCATGAGCTCCTTTAAAGTAATTTAAAGGGGAAATTTGTGCAACCGAAGAAACAGGTGTACTGAGCAATAGGTCTCTTAATAAAGGAAATAAAACAAGATTACCACGAAGATCTCCACACACTAACACTTCCTCCTGAAATGATGCATCCAAACATATTATCCTTATAGGAAAGCATGACGTAAACTCTGCTACTAAATATTCAGAAAATGACTCAATGCGCCATAGCTTCAACTTTCCTCTGGGATCAGCTGTGAAGATAAAAGTGGGGCCCAGAGATTCACACCAAAATGTTTCTAAAAGTTGTCTTTCAGCTTCAGCAGACCAGGTTAAGGAAAAATTGACTTCTGGTGTTGGGAGACCAACAACTCTCACAACGGTTAATTTTCCCTTACCATCTCCCAGAGCAATCCAGTTGTCCACACAAGAAGTGGCACCTGGAAACACACTTATGCAAACTATTGCAATATTTTCGCTGGCACGGAAAAGTTGTGTCCATGCCACATCACCCGTATCAGATATATTAGCGAGATACAAGACACCATTGTTTGTGGCAACATAAAGTGCACTTTCACTGGCAAAATGCATACAACGTACATATTCACTTTTGCTGCACATGCAACAAAACAATCCAAATGTGAAGATAATAGATATAAAAAAAATAAGATGCATTATAAAATTTTTGACACCAGACGTACCTGTCCATTAGTCCAGTACGGTTTGAATTTGGAATTTGGATGGTAAAGATTTGTTTTTTCTCATCCTCTTCCACACCATTGCATTTTGTGAAACCTATGGGTAAAGAAGAATACAGCTGATGTACTTTTATGGCAGAATCAAATCCAGCAGTAACAAGAAGAGAAGAAACCGGGTCGTACAAGCATCGCCATACTCCCCTCCCTCTATGCAACAAAAAATGCACAATTATTTTTGTATCTAGATTCTTACTTAATTTTAGTTTTTTTTTTTATTACTTTTTGCAAATTGTCTGTGTGTCCTTTTAACTTACATGTGCTCCTTGATTATTCTAAGTTGAGTTCCATCTAATCCCCATACACGACATGTACAGTCCTCACCCACAGTGACGATTAACTGAGATTACCACCATTCCCCATGCAATAAAAACAATTAGCAGGCTTACAAAGTTGGTTACTCAGATCACAATTTATCTTGAAATGTAAGAGATGAGCGTGTTTATGGCAGGCTTACAGAATCAGACATACAGCAATCCCAAACCCTAGCACTGTGACCAAATAGCACAGGTCCACCGGAAGGAGAGATGGTCACCTCTGCATCATTATTGCAATCTTTTTTAGCATTAAACACTTCCCATATACGAGCACTGCACTAAAAATAAACCAAATAAACACATTATATATACATTTATCTTTCCACTTCAAGGATGTAATGGTCAATGAAATCGGGATCAGAATTGACCTGCGATCATCAGAGACTGACACCAGTTTCGATCCATCCAAAGACCATGTAATACGGAATATTGAACCCTCATGCCCAGCCAATCTACAGACCGGGGCAGCTTTGTACTGGCGATTACAAACATGGGCCTCACTGTCTTTTAAAGGACTGTCTAAACAAGGAGTATAATCCCCACAAACAACTTTCCAAACTATAATCTACCAGAAAACATTTAGAACAAAAATCAGCTTCAAACGTTAAGCAATATTGACTTCAAAAGCACATGATCAACCGTACAATACAAGTTCAAGATCAATTACCAAATGATAAACCTAATTACCTCGTTAAAAATCGTACCAGATGCTACATGGATAGAATCAATTGTGTCACCCCACATTCGCATCGTATAGAGAAGACATTTGTCTGTGAATGGAGTATAACCTTATTAGAACAGTTATCCTATTTCTGTTATACAGTGCAGCTATGTAAACCGTAAAGTCGTAAACCATACCTGGAGAGCTAACCTGATAGCTAACCGTAGACGTCATCATATCCCAAAAATAAACAGAGTTATCCGTACATCCAATAGCAATAAACTGCCTCCCTTCATTAACAGAATCCTACTACCAATCAACAAAGTAAATACACTAGTAACAACTAACAGTAAACATAAACTGATAAACATAATCAAAAGTAAGTGCACCTGTATGAAACAGACATCCAAAATCCAGTGACGTAAATTAGGCAATGACTGAACAGAAACCAAATTAACAAGCGTTTGATTATCATGATCCGATAACTGAATATCAAATAGAAACAATTTAAGTCTGCGTTCACCAAACACAGCTACTCTAAAGCTAGTTTCAGTATCTGAAGACGGAAGACAAGAGATTCCGTGAACCCTAATTCCGTCGAATACTTGGAAGGACGCAAGCATGGAGGAAGTAGCTAGGTTATAAAAAAGAAGCTGCGAACCGGTTCCTGATTAATGATATAAAGCACGTGTTAGATTAAAACGAATAATATTATGATAATAAGTTGAAGGTGAAGTGAAGAGAGTATAACCAGCAAGGAGGTATGGAAGTGAGGGAGAGGGAGGAGGGAGGTGGAGAAAACATAGAGCTGAGATTTCTCCAAGGTACTGTCTGCTCTCCATTATTATTATTATTATTATTATTATTATTATTATTATTATTTGAACGGCTGATTGAATGAAAGATTTCAGTAGCAGCGGCGGCGATGACGGAGACGACGACCGGCGTTTTTGTGCAGGGAAAGGGAGGGCTAAGCAAATTTTGTGGTGGGCCCTATACGATGGCCCAATAAGAGTGGGTTGAATTTTGAATAGAGTGGCCCATTAAAAAAGGATTGAAGTTTTGAAGAAAATGTGTAGGCAAACCGGTTCTGGAAACCAAAGCGTAAAACCGACCCGAACGGAAAGAGGTTAAAACCGGTACTAAAAAATCTCAAACTGAAACCGAACAAAAAACCAGGTTAAAACCGACGCTAAAACTGGTCAAACAATCCCAAACTAGAACCGAAACAGGCACACAAATCGGAACCGAACTAAAACTAGTACCGCTAAAAATCGGTTGAAACTGGAAAAAACTGAAATCAGTTTATGAAAAAAAAATGTTTTTGGCCAGAAACAAAAATAAAACCTTGTATTTTGTATTAAAGTTCAATTTTCTTCTTTAAAAAAAATCTAAAAGTTAAATTTTATGTAATTTATACAATTTTGAAAAGTGTGTATGCAAACTGGAATTGAAACCGAACCGAAACTGAAAAAAAAAAGATTTGTGGCCAACCAAACTGGTACGGAACCAAACCAGTTTCAAACCAAAAGCGGGTTGACTTGGAACCGGGCAACACACAAACCAGTTTGTTAAAAAATAACCAATGTGTACACCTCTAAGTTTATTAGCCTAAATGGACTACTGAAATAAGATTGTATTTAGATAACTAGTGATTTGTATATCACTAAAAGCTTGCTTGAAATTAGCTCAAAAAGACCCAACCCCAAGTCAAACTACCTCAAACTTGGTGGAGCTAATTTAACTTGAGCTAGTTTGCATCAGCTCACTTGATTTGTATAGATTATTTAGCTGAGATGAGTTGCTCAACACATTCAAGTCTTAAGACAAAGAAAAGCTTAGATAACAATCTGGTTTGAGATGATATGAGCCTTCTTATTATTTATCTGTTAAAATCATATACATGTTTCAATTTGTTAACTAGTGGGTCAATAATCAAATGGGTCAGTTTGTGCATACAAGGTGTTATAATATGTTGCATAAGCTTCAATGCAGGTGTTGAGAGATTGCTGATTAGGATGGCTAGAAGATGTTAGAGTTGCTGAGTTACTGGATAGCTTGGATGCTTGGATGTTGACCAGGAATGCTCAAGAGTGTAATATTATAATTGAAGTTGAAGGCTATTGGGCTCAGTTTTATTATGAAGTATTAGGCACGCATGGTACATTAGCCCAATAGTTATGAATCAAAGATCAGGCCCAAGTGTTAAGCCCAGACTCTATTACTTTAGTTATAACAGGCGAGGCCCATGAGTTTGTTATTAATCAACGGTAGAGATTGAGTGTGCTTTCTCTCAATGGCGAGGATTACTTTCACACGAATCCTGAGGACTGATCGTTCAGTTGCAGTATATAAAGATCTCTCCCTCTCACTCTCTCTCTCTCTCTCTCTCTCAACAGTAGCGTCCAGATTATTATTACTCATTCACTTTCTTTTGTACTTCATCTCTCTCGTTCATCTAGGGTTAGATTTTGATCAGAGAACATCTTGTTCCTGATATTCTGTTGAATAATCTTTCGTTTGTATTAGGTGATAGTGATCTTGTGATCAGAGGGTTTGTGAGGTAGAAAGTATGTTTTATTTGTTCTTGATTTTTCTTGAGTGTAATCTTTCAAGTTTGTTTAAATAAAAGTCTAGTACAAGTTTTGATATCATGTTTTTGACATGGTATCAGAGCCATAGGTTCTAGATCATATTCTGATATTGATTGATTTGGGGATTTTGTCTCGATCTAACTGTAGATCTGGGTTTTGTCTTCCACTGTACACTATTGTTCTTGACTCAAGAAGTTTTGGATCTGGATTAAGTTGGTGATACCATGGATCAAGATATTGCTGGTTTTCTTTGCTCTCTGATACTTAACCCCAAGTGAAGGTTAAGTATTATGAGTTTGTGGCGAACCCTAACTTGGGAAACACCCTCGGTGAGATCGTTCCATTCTCTTTACTTTGTACTGTTGTGTCTAGAAGCATTGTCCGGGTTAGGGGGCCGGAGTTGGCTCAGTATTTGGTGTTTTGATTGAGTCTGTCTGTCTAGGTCTAGAGGCTCCCAAGTTAAGACCTGCGGTGGGGCCCTTGAGAGGAACCACTTATCTGGATCACTGGCTTGGCTTCGCCTGTGTCTGGTTTTTTGTCTAGATAAAATTCTTTAATTGTTTGTTGATTGTTTGTGTGTTCTTGTTCCTTGTTTACTGTGTGATAATTGGGTGTAATTGATTGCTAGTTGACTCTGTTTGTGTTCTTTGTTTCATTCATTAGTATGGGTGATAATGTGCATCCCGTTCCTGATCCCACTGTTGGATATGAAACTACCAGTGGTGGTGGAGGGGGTCCAATTATAAACCCTAATGAGACCTTGATAAGTAAACTAGATGCTAGTGACCCTTTGTATTTACATCCATCTGATTCTAGCAATCTGACTATAATAAATATCAAACTTAAAGGGTCAGAAAACTACTATGTATGGTCAAATGCTTTGACACTAGCTTTACAAGTTAAGAACAAATGGGGTTTTATTGATAAAACCTGTATTAAATCTGAAACTAACAATGTCCTTGCTAGACAATGGGATAGATGTAACTCAATTGTGCTTACCTGGATTCTCAATTCAATTAGCGAGGATCTATATATGGGTCATGTGTTTTCTAAGTCAGCAAGTGATGTGTGGGCTGAACTTAAGGAAACATATGACAAAGTGGATGGTTCTGTTGTGTTTGATTTGTATCAAAAAATAAATTCATTCAATCAAAGTGGTATGAATGTGGCTGAATATTATCATAGACTAAACATTATGTGGAGACAACTTGATCAGATTTTGCAATTACCTGCTTGTACTTGTAATGCTGCTAGGGAATTTAATAATTTTAGTAGTATGATCAAACTAATGCAGTTTCTTATGGGACTTGATAGTGTGTACCAACCTGTTAGGACAAGTTTACTAATTAAAGATGTTTTACCAACTGTTAAGGAAGCTTTTTCAATAGTGTCAAGGGAGGAATCCCATAGGAATTCAAGTGGTAATTCTAAAAAAGGACAATCTGCTAGTTTTTTTGCTAAAACTAATCAGTCACCTGACACTAGTAAAAGAAGTGATAAAATGGTAGGTCAAACAACTCAATGTACACATTGTAACAAGCCTGGGCATTCAGCTGATAAGTGTTTTCAACTGATTGGGTATCCCCCATGGGCTAAAGCCAGGGGTATGCACAATAAGAAAGAAAATGTTAATAATGTTAGTAGTGATAAACTTGATGTCCAGTTTTCTTCTTTGACTAGTGAGCAGGTGTCTAAACTCTTAAGTTTGATCTCTGATAAGAGTGTAGATCCTCCTCAGAGTCATAGTGTTTCAGGTAGTATGTTCAATCATCCTTTTTGTGCTAGTTCATATGTTAGGCCTATTTTCTGTTTTAATGTTACTGGGAATAAGGTTAGGGTGGGTTGGATAATAGATTCAGGAGCCAACCAACACATGGTTACTAGTGAACATGATCTATCTGAATTACATTGATGTGTCTGATTTAAACATACAAGTCAAACACCCTAATGGTACAAATGCATTAGTAACTAAAATTGGAACCCTAAAACTTGGTAATAATGTTGTGTTACAAGATGTCTTTGTTGTTCCTGAATATTGTGTTAATCTAATTTATGTACACAAACTTGTAAAAGATAATCACCTGTTTGTTGGATTTGATGAACATAATTGCTATATTCAGGATTTGTCAACAAAGAAAACCCTGGTGACTGGTAGTCAGCTTGAGGGTTTATATTTCTGTGGTGGATCATATGTGTGTAATAAGGTTGGTCTTGCCAATAAACAATTTGATCTATGGCATGCTAGGTTAGGTCATCCTGCAGATGTTGTTATTCATAAGCTAGAGTCTATAGTAGGATCTATTGGTCCTAAAGGTTCTGAGTTGCCTTGTGACATTTGTCACAAAGCAAAACAGCATAGGGAACCATTTCCATTAAGTGACCATAAGTCACTAGCTGTAGGAGATCTAATTCATCTAGATGTTTGGGGACCATATAGGGTTCCAAGTAGGGAAGGTTTTAGATATTTCCTAACTATTGTTGATGACTATTCCAGAACTGTTTGGGTGTGTTTAATGAAACAAAAATCTGAAGTTTTTGAGAATATATTAGAATTTGTTAACATAATAAAAACTCAGTTTAGTAAAACCATTAAGTGTTTTAGAAGTGACAATGGTTTGGAGTTTATTAACAATCAGATGACAATTTTTTTGTAAAAACATGGGGATTTTTCATCAAACCACCTGTGCATACACACCTCAACAGAATGGAATAGCTGAGACGAAACATAGGCACTTGTTAAATGTCACTAGGTCATTACTTTTCCAAAGTAATTTACCTGTTAGATTTTGGTCTGAGTGTGTATTAACTGTTGTGTACTTAATCAATAGGACCCCTTCTTCTGTTTTGGATGGCAAGACCCCTTATGAGCTTATGTTTGGTTTTGAACCCTTCCTAGGTCACTTAAAAGTATTTGGGTGTTTGTGTTTCTCAACTGTGTTAAATGAATCTAACAAATTAAGTGAAAGAGCTGAAAAATGTGTTTTTATTGGATACTCAAATGAAAAGAAAGGATATAAGGTTTATAGTTTAGAATAAAAAAACATCTCTTATTCAAGAGATGTTAAGTTTTATGAAACAATATTTCCTTTTAAAGAAAAAGAAATTTTTCAAAGATTCAATGATAATAACATAGTTAATATAGACTTTTTAATTTTTTTCAATGATTATGAACAAGAAACACAAACACACAATTACCCTGAAGAGCCCAATGATGAAGGAAGGGGCTCAGGTAAAGGTGATTCAGGGACCCATGAATCACAGCAGTCCACCTTTGTAAATACTGAGACTAGTGGTTCATTAGGATCACAGAGTCCTGAGATAGACAAAGGTGTTGACAAGGCTGGTCATGTGAGGACTGAAGGTGAAAATAGTTCCAGTTCTGAGGGCAATGACTCATTAATACAAAGTGTTAGAAGAAGCTCTAGGGGATCTACTATGCCTAGAAAACTTGATGACTTTGTCATAGAAGGGAAAGTAGTATGGTATAGAGAGGTCAGTTAATTATGCTAATCTAACTTGTTAATGCAAAGTGTTTGCAAGTATGTTAAATAAAACTGTTGAACCTAAGACATTCAAACAAGCTGTGCTTGATCCTAATTGGGTCAATTCTATGAATGAAGAAATAGAAGCCTTGAATAGGAATAATACTTGGTCTTTAGTAGATCTTCCTAAAGGAAGAAGTTTAGTAGGATGTAAATGGATCTACAAGATTAAGTATAGGTCTAGTGGTGAAATAGAAAGATTCAAGGCTAGGCTTGTTGCTAAAGGTTACAGTCAAAAGGAGGGTATTGATTTTGATGAGACATTCTCTCCTGTAGTGAAATTTGTCACTGTAAAAACTGTAATGTCTATAGCTGTTCAAAACAGTTGGAAGTTGTTTCAACTTGACATTAATAATGCCTTTCTTTATGGTGATCTTAATGAAGATGTATATATGAGTTTACCAGAAGGTTATTTTTCTGATAATGAAACTAAAGTATGCAAACTGAATAAGTCATTATATGGGCTGAAACAGGCCCCTAGGATGTGGAATGAGAAACTTGTAAGTGTGTTGACTGACCTAGGTTTCTTACAAAGTAAATGTGATTATTCCTTGTTTATTAGAATATCTGAATCCACTTCTATGTTATTACTTGTATATGTTGATGACATAGTATTAACTAGTGATGGTATACATGAAATAAATGAGGTCAAGAAATGTCTTAAAGAAAAATTTCTAATTAAAGACCTAGGGGAATTAAAATATTTCTTAGGTCTTGAAGTCATTCCTTTAAAGGACAGTTTATGCTTGTCCCAAAGGAAGTATTGTATGGATTTGCTAGTTGAGTATGGCATGCTTGGGTGCAAACCAGTTAGCAATCCTTTAGAGCCAAATCATATTTTAACAAATTCTTGTAATGATCATCCTGAAAAGTTGGCTAACATAACTGGCTATCAACAATTAGTAGGAAAATTAATATATCTGTCTCATACAAGACCATATATATCTTATGTTGTACATTACTTGAGCCAGTTTATGCATAGTCCAACTGTTGGTCATTCCAGAATTGTGACATCCGTCACCCTCGACTTTCATCTAACTGACAATATTAGTCCCTGTAAATCTCGTCGTTTTCAAAGTTAATTTTAGAGCGAACTAAAAAAAATTACCGTTTATATTCATTATGGTTCGAGTATAAGTTTAACCAAATGCGTATGTTAAAACATGTTCGTAAAAGAATTTTATAAAATTTTCAAGTTTTATAAAGATTGGAAACTTTTAGGCTAAGTTAGTTAACCAAGTTAACTTGTTATAAAGTGAAAACTAACCAAAATATAATTAAACTAGCTTGGTTAAATGTAGAGGGACCAAATCTGCCAAAACCCAAACTTTTAAAACAAACTCTCCTCCCTTTCCCTCTTTCACGTTTTTCCGGCGATGGATCCGGCGACCGGAGTATTTTTCCGGCGAAGCCAACCAAGGCCTTAAAACCCGTTTTTTGAAACCGTTATTCGAGGGGAAATTGTAACCCATGACATGTTCGGTCCGTTTCACTCATTAAGGTGTATGTAACGCGTCTTTAATCAGTTTTAATTCGCTTTTAATGTAACCGATCGGAATCATTGAAGCAACATAAATACGTTTTTTTTTATGAACAATCTTATAAATTGATGATTGCACTATCTTTCTGCACCTCTAAACATCATAAACCCACAAAAATCTTAATCAAATCGCGTCCGGAAGCCTTCCAATTCGTGATGATCAGTTCGGAGCTTGAAGCTTCAAAATCGAGTCATTAAAGTGATTGTAAGTATAAGTTTTTGTTGCCATTTTGTTGGATAATCATACACCTTTAAAACCCCTCTGAATTCGTACCTTTTTACCCACGAATTGAAGGTGATGAAAATTAGGGTTAGGGTTTGATAGATTTGGGGAAGAAGATGAATGAGGCATATTATATAATTACTTTCTTATTCAGATTATTAACAAACTTGTTGAGTGGTGGAGTGGTTGTATGGTTGTTGGTGACTGAAAAGGGGGCGGGTTCGATTCTTTGCACCAGCGCCCCATTTCCCAATTTTTTTTTGCTTTTAGGTATTAACTTAGTATTAATATTTATATATTAATATATAAATACATCAAACTTAGAATATTCATAATAAATTCGTTTTTGCTCCAAAAATTATAAAAATTTAGATGTATCATCTTGACACCCTAAAGAAAATTATTATACTTTTATTTTCTGGAAAATGTTTTATTTTTATATTTTTATTGAATTAAATTGTTTTAATCATATTTAATTGATTAAAAATTCATTTTTAATGATTTTAATCTCAAATTTTTTGGGTAACTATTTCTCATCATCATGAACTTATATAAAAATTATTGGTTCAGAAAACATTTAATTTTTGTTGATTTTCCTATTTTTAATCATTTAAACATAATTTAATCTCGTTAAATTCGTTTTAAATATAAATAAGTTTATATAAATTATGGGAAAATTATTCTAATTTGTTTACATCAGAAAGCTTCCAATTTCTATAAAATAGTATTTTTGAGTCATGTCTCGTATTATTAACATTATTTATGTTTAATTAGATATAATTAAACATTTATTTATTTATACAATTTAAACATCTATTTTATAAATATTTTTCTTATAAAATAGAGATACTCATATGGTTTAATGTCTTTATTATCTTTTGTTGGATCATTGTGTAACTCAAAATTATTCATTTATATATTTATGATTATTGTATTTATTTTAATTTAGTTAAAGTAATTAACTAAATTATTTTGTTTTAATTATTCAAACATAATTTGTGTCTAAATACTTAATTGGTAATATTTGTATTATTTAAATCATAGTTACAAACTTGGAATATTATTATACAACTTTTACATTAACGCGATTTATCCTAAAAACTCTAATTCCCCAAATCGACTTAGCAAACCCTAATGCCTTAGACCCTAGATACCTTAGACTTTTTAGACACTTCCTTATTAGTATTCTTACACATTATAGGTTGAATTCCTCGGAATTCCCATTACTTAGCTCACGACCGCTTAAGTGGATTTTGATCGCTTTCGCAAACTGTGAGTATATCTTTCCTCTTTTTACTGTTTTACTACTTTGGGGTGACTCATGTACCTATATATTAATCAAGTTTCAATTTCTTATACTTAATGCAATTCTCATGTGTGTTTGCTTTATGTTAATTGGTGTGTCTATGACTTGTCAAAATCATTAACCGCTTGGCAGCCTAACTTTTCAATGAATAGTACTATGGTATACCCCCTTGAGACTCTGTTGAGAGAATCTTGGTCATTGTCTTGTTAATTCATTATTCAGTTGGTTAGTCATGTGTTAGTCATTATTCTCAGTTTTGGTTTTGAACGGATATTACTTATTACATAATTGCAAACAGTATACAGCACATGAATTGCGAAACACTTTTCTACTATATGTATACAAACAGGGTATGCTCACCAATACAATTTTTGTATTGACCAAAATATTTTGTACATGTTTCAGGTTGTTTTGAGACGCATCTTTTAGGCTTTTGGACTTTATATTTCAGTCTTGTCTACATTATATTTTAGCTAGACTTGTCACTTTAGAATTATTGTATCCTGTAATTTCATTTCGAAGTAATAAATTATTTAATCAATGTATTCAAACTTACACTTTAGTCCATGAGCTATTGAACAATCGTCACTACGTGACACCTCGATGTTTCCGCCATCGGTTGGGGTGTTACAAGAATAGCTTTAAGGTTGTTAAGATATTTGAAATTGGCTCCTGGAAAGGGAATTTCTTTTAAGAAAAGTTAGCAGTTTGACCTCATTGCTTACTCAGACTCTGACTGGGCTAAGTGTACACTCACCAGAAAATCAGTGACTGGCTTCTGTGTGTTTCTAGGAGAGTCCCTTGTGTCCTGGAAAAGTAAAAAGCAGTATACAATTGCTAGATCGTCTGCTGAAGCAGAATTTAGGGCAATGTGTACAGCTGCATGTGAAATTTTATGGTTTAAAAATCTTTTGTCTGAGTTGAAAGTTGAGGTAAAGTTACCTGTAAAACTGTTTTGTGACAATAGTGCAGCTCTATCTATTGCTTCTAATCCTGTATTTTTCAATAAGACTAAATGTGACACCCGGCAAACTCAGGTTAGTAACGTTGACTAAACTAGTAAGTCTACCTTAGCGAGTCATGCATATTACGTTCTTAACGGGGTCAGTCGAGTCGGTATGATGATTCTGGGAATCATCGGGAGTCGTTACGATGATCCGCGGGGTCATCGGGAGTCGGTCCATAACCATGGGTACAAGGATTGGTGATTCGTGGAATCGCCGGGTTTAATGCACACACGAGTCTCGAGTCCCGGGAATTGGTGAACGGATGTAAACGTGTTAGTTATCATGCATTATATGTTTGAAATCATTATGTGACTTATCGGTATGTGAATACGTGTTTATATATGTTAAAATAGTGTTTAACGCGCCAAAAACTCGTTCCAGCATCACAGGGGCGATTAGGAACCCCTAATCGCCTATATATGGGGCGAGTAGGATATATAACAGGCGATTGGGACCTAATCGCCTGATGTATCATGCGATTAGGCCCCCAATCGCGTGATATGAACTGCTAATCGCCTACACAGCAGAGTCCGGGTCAAAACACCTATAAATAGAACCCTTAACTCCCCAAACACCTCTAGAACAACCCTAGCTGCTCCCAAGCCACCCACACACCTTGAAACACCTCTGGAACTCATTTTGCTACAAAAATCACCATCTCCAAGCCTACACACCTTTCTTTAACAAAACCCAAGGTGTGTTCTTCATCCCTAACCTTTGTAAAGTTGTTATTTTGGGTTCCCCAAAGGTCCAGACCTTGTTTTACTAAGTTGTGTCTTTAAAAACCTTTCAAAAGAGTTCTAAACCAAGTCTACACCTTAATGCTTGTTATATGTGAAGTTTACATGCATATGTTGGTCTTCTTGGTGATTATAACATGATTGTTTCCAAGATATGATTGTACTTCTGCTATGTAGAGATTATTAGGAAGGTTATCTTAGAGTTTGAGCCATTATTGTTGTGTTTTGATGGAAATGTGTATTTTGACCCATTTGAATGTTCTTGAAGATTTAGGATGATTATGGTATGATTGTTGATGCAATGTTGTTAGAATTCATACTAGGAAGATGTTAGATCAGAGGTTTGATGATTTACAAGTTGTAGAGATTGAAATCTGATTGTTTCCATTTAAGGAAAGATAAGGTTGGTTGGTGAAACCTAGTATTTTGCCATTTTAGGAAATAATTTCTTAGAACATGTTAGATCAGTGATATGTTGGGGGTTTTTGCTTGGAATGGGTTGGTAAATGATTTAGGTTTGATATTGGGTGTTGTTGCATGTTTCGGATCTGATTTGGAGGGTTAAACGCGCGAAAATCCGTTACACAGCAGCAGCAGGCGATTAGGAATCCTAATCGCCTGATGCTAATGGCGATTATGCAGCATAGGGGCGATTAGGACCCTAATCGCCTGATACCTCATGCGATTGGGCCCCTAATCGCCTGTAGGCTGAAGCCTACTCGCGTGTGACTTTCCTAATCGCATGTACTGCTGCCGTGAACGCGTTTTGACATCCCGGAACACGATTTGACACCTAGGAACATGCTAGGAACCCCGGGATACACCCAATGACTTAGTAAGACGTATTCGGACCTGATTATGCGTTAATCGGACATTATGCTAGACTAGGTGAACTATTGCGCGTATTAAGTGTTTAATTGCATATGTTGCATGATGTCTTGTATTTATCTAACACGTGGAATGTCGGGTCACCAATGGGATGTCGGGTCTTGTCTGGCACGGTCGGTTTAACAGTTAAAGGTGTTTTCAAACGTTTATGGTCACGGTCTGGACATTCGGGGACTAGTTAGCCTGCGGGTTATTAGTCCAATACTTATACACATCTTATGATAGGTCGCCGCTATTTGGGGCTATCATAACATAATTACTTAACTGTTTTCAAGTAACGCAATCCAAGGTGAGTTTCACAGCCCCACTTTTACTGTCTTGCTTTCGGGGGGAGAAACATGCTTTGTACGAACTATTTAAAGGTCATGTTATACTATGGGCACCTTATGTTACTATACGGCTTTTATGGAAAGTCCCAGGGGGAAACCATGAATGTGCTGGAACGCACAACGGGGGAAATGTGGATAGATCTATTGGGCCTCACAAGCCCCACTCGACGGCGGGGCCGGGCGGGTGCATATTGTCTCTACCTATCGGGTTACCGAGGCATCGGTAGCCCAGTCGTCTGGGCTGGTATCATCTTTTGGTTCATGTTTAGTAATGGGTTCCCAACCGTAGTAGTAAAAACACTTAACGTCTAGCTAACGTTCTTATGACATAGTATTAACGGAAATGATCTTTGTGAACTTGTGACAACACTTTTATAAAAGAAAACATGTGAACTCACCAGCATTATATGTTGACATTTTTGGCATGTTTTCTCAGGTCGCTAAGGTAGCAGTCAATGGGCTAGGCGCACGGAGTCATGCACAGCGTCTAATATTTTGAAGCATATTAAACAATGTTTTGTAAACAATGATATGTCTTTTGGTTGTAAACAAGAATGCTTCCGCTGCGGGTTTACAGCTCAAAGCATGATATTTTGGTTTTAAATATAATTATGAATGCATGTTTGTTGTATGTTTATTGTGATCGTTGACTGAGATCCTGGTGTGTCACGCGCCTCGCGGTAAAACCCGCACGTGGAATTTGAGGGTGTGACAGATTGGTATCAGAGCCAACGGTTATAGTGAACTAGGACCGCATGTAGAGTCTAGTCTATAACTGAGTCGCACACACTAGACGGTCACAATTAGTCGAGTCTTAGCAAGTGGGTAACAATATGACTTGTCGGGGGTGTCGGTGTCATCATCTACTACGTTACATCATCTATTTACTCTTTATCATCCTATTTCTTGACTCACCCTTACTATGATCCGACGGCGAAAGATATACTATTGAACTTTCTTGACGGTGGTGTACATTGGGGTAGCTTCGGTGTACTCTTGAGATCTGTCCAGGGATTTGGACATCTCCCCTCTATGCCCTAATGAACACGCTCGTTCTTATGCATATTACCTTGTACTTATACTTATGATAATACCATGATTGGGCGCTAGTGTTCGGTGACTTGAACTTCAAACTTAAAGCGCGCCTGGAGGACCATGTGGAACAGTGTATCATGTCGGGTGCACACGAGATCATAAACTGTGATGCATGGGATCCCTGGCGGACTTTGGGCTTGAACGGATGGACCCGAGCTGGGCTCGGTCTAGTTTCTTGAAATTCCTAATGGGTTATACCACGGGCAAGCCTAAATCTTTTGTTTTATGTTATGACAGAAGATGTCGGGAGCTCGTGGAGGTCGCAGAGGCGGCCGTGCTGGCGGTCGTGCTGGCGGCCGTGGTGGTGGCGGTGGCCGTGGGAACATTAATATGACCCAAGCTGAGTTGGATAACTTGATGCAGCAGCACATGAATATTGCTCTGGCTGCATTCCAAGCCGCTCATAATGCTATGGGTGGTACGTTGATTCTCACCTATCCTATCTTGTTCTAGGGTACTGTACTTTTTTTTTCTTGATTCTCACCTGCGTGTCTGTTCCAGGTGGTGCTGTCAATCCTCCTCCATCCCAGTGTTCCTACAAAAAGTTTATGGATTGCAAGCCCCACAACTTTAGTGGCACTGAAGGGGCAGTGGGACTGCTCCGCTGGTTGGAGAAAATTGAGTCGGTTTTCTCGATGTGCAGCTGCCCGGAAGGCGCTCGGGTGAAATATGCTTCTGCGACCCTTGAGGGTCAAGCTTTGACTTGGTGGAACTCCACCACCCAGACTATGGGTATTGGGGAAGCCCACGCTATGCCCTGGGCGGAGTTCATTCAGTTGCTGAAAAATGAGTACTGCCCGAGGGATGAAATCCAGAAACTTGAGCATGAAGTCTGGAATCATAAGATGGTGGGGTCCGAGATTGAAACTTATACTGCTAGGCACAATGAGTTGGCGGTGTTGTGCCCCGATCTGCACGCACCCGAATACCGAAGGATTGAGCATTACGTCGCTGGGTTGGTACCGGAGATTGCAGGGTTAGTTGCTGCGGGTAATCTCACTGTTTATTCTGAGGTGGTTCGGTCGGCTCATAGGCTGACCAACATGAAGGTGGCTGAAGGGGTCTTGCCTCCTCGAGGCGCTGCTGTGAAGACTTCTGATAGTAAAAAGCGGAAGTGGGAAGCTGTGGGGAAAGGCTCGAGCTCGGCTCAGCCTCAGCAGGTGAAGAAGTCTGATACTGGGGGATCGTCGTCTGAGCAAAAACCGGGGGGTTATACTGGGAAACTGCCGAAATGTGACCGGTGTGGATTTCACCACAACGGTCGTTGCGAGGACCGGAACCGTTGCCACAGGTGCCATAAGCTTGGGCACCAGGCAAAGGATTGCAGGGTTAATCTTCAGGGTAACCGGAACCCGCCTGCTACACCTACTCCGGCTACTCCTGTTGCTGCTCCCTAGGGAAATCAGGGCAAACAGGGGTGCTACAATTGTGGTGAACTTGGTCACTACAAGCGGGAATGCCCCAAGTTGAAGCAGGGCGAGGCTGGGAAGAACGGGTCGGGTAATGGAAACAATGGGGGCGGAGGCAGGAATGCTCGCGCCTTCGTAATTGGTTCGAGCGGGGCTCGACAAGATCCTGACACTGTTACTGGTACGTTTCTTCTCGATAATCGCTATGCTACGGTTTTATTCGATTCCGGTGCCGATAAGAGTTTTATATCTCTTGGGTTTAGTCAATTGCTTGATAGGTTACCTACACCTTTAGAGGCTAAGTACTTGATAGAATTGGCTGATGGTAAGAAAGTCGAGGCGACGCACGTCCTTAGGGAGTGTCACTTGAGTTGTCGGGTTATTCCTTCCCTATTGATCTTATGCCGGTGTCCTTGGGTAGTTTCGATGTTGTCGTGGGTATGGATTGGTTGTCTCTGTATCATGCTGAGATCGTTTGTTTTGACAAAGTCATTCGACTTCCTCTCCCTGATGGAGAAATTCTGTTGGTGCACGGTGAGAAGAGCGGGGTCCCATTGAGTATCATTTCGTGTATGAAAGCCTATAAATATCTTCGGAAGGGGTATTCTGCCATTCTGGCACTTGTTTCGGTTTCGTTTGAAGAAGAGAAGAAGATTGAAGATATCCCTGTTGTCCGTGACTTTCCCGATGTATTTCCTGAAGACTTACCTGGTCTTCCGCCTTATCGTCAGGTCGAATTTGGTATTGAACTTGCTCCAGGTGCGGCCCCTATTGCCCGTGCCCCTTATCGTCTTGCACCTCCCGAGATGCAGGAGTTGTCGAACCAGTTGCAGGAGCTGTTAGAGAAGGGTTTCATTCGACCTAGTTCGTCCCCGTGGGGAGCCCCTATTTTGTTTGTCAAGAAGAAGGACGGAAGCCTACGGATGTGTATCGACTACCGGGAATTGAACAAGGTTACCATCAAGAATCGTTATCCTCTTCCTCGCATCGATGACTTATTTGACCAGCTTCAGGGTTCTAGTTTCTATTCGAAGATTGATTTGAGGTCGGGGTACCACCAGCTGAGGGTTCAAGAAGCTGACATTCCGAAGACCGCCTTTCGAACTCGCTATGGCCATTTTGAATTCCTGGTCATGCCTTTTGGTCTCACCAATGCACCTGCCATCTTTATGGATCTGATGAACCGTGTTTGTAAGCCTTATCTTGATAAGTTCGTGATTGTGTTCATTGATGATATTCTAGTCTATTCCAAGAACGAGGTGGACCACCAGGAACACTTGCGTCTTGTTTTGGAACTCCTGAGGCGGGAACAGTTGTACGCCAAGTTTTCTAAGTGTAGCTTCTGGTTGCGTGAAGTCCAATTCCTTGGTCATGTTGTTAATGAGAAAGGAATTCACGTTGACCCAGCTAAGATTGAAGCCATTAAAGACTGGGAACCACCAAAGACGCCATCTGAGGTGCGGAAATTCCTAGGCCTTGCAGGTTATTATCGTCGTTTTATCGAGGGATTTTCGAAGATCGCTCAACCCCTCACCTCGCTTACCCAGAAGGACAGAAAGTTCGACTGGGGTGATTCGCAGGAGTCGGCCTTCCAGATGTTAAAGGCTAAACTCTGTTCTGCTCCTATCTTGTCCTTGCCTGAGGGCACGGACGATTTTGTGGTTTATTGTGACGCTTCTATCCGGGGTCTCGGTTGTGTACTGATGCAGCGCGAGAAGGTCATCGCCTACGCTTCTCGTCAGCTCAAAGTTCATGAGAAAAACTACCCCACCCATGATCTGGAATTGGGTGCGGTGGTCTTTGCTTTAAAGATTTGGAGGCATTACTTGTACGGTACCAAATGCACTATTTACACCGATCACAAGAGCCTCCAACATATCTTTGATCAGAAGGTGTTGAATATAAGACAGCGTCGTTGGGTCGAGCTTCTTAATGATTACGAGTGCGCTATTAAATACCATCCTGGCAAGGCGAATGTGGTCGCAGACGCCTTGAGCAGGAAGGAAACGGCTAAACCTCGTCGTGTTCGAGCCCTTCAGCTCACTATCCATTCCGGCTTACCCGATCGAATCCGTTCAGCGCAGCAAGAAGCTTTGAAGGAGGAAAACCTTAAAGCTGAAACCATGCATGGTGCTGATAGCCACCTTGAACTCAGGGCCGATGGCCTACACTATTTCGCTGAACGTATTTGGGTTCCCTTATTTGGGGGCTTGCGGGAGCTTGTTCTTGATGAAGCTCACAAGTCCCGGTACTCTATTCACCCTGGCTCCGATAAGATGTATCAAGACCTAAAGATACTTTATTGGTGGCCGAACATGAAGGCGGACGTGGCTTCGTACGTGAGCAAGTGCTTGACCTGTGCCAAGGTCAAGGTCGAATATCAAAAGCCATCCGGCCTTCTACAACAGCCTGAAATTCCTGAGTGGAAGTGGGAGCGGATTACGATGGACTTTGTGACCAAACTCCCGAAATCGCCCAGTGGTTGTAACATGATCTGGGTGATTGTCGATAGGTTGACAAAGTCTGCGCACTTCCTCGCTATCAAAGATACCGATGGCCTCGAGCGTCTGGCACGGTTATACCTCAAGGAAGTGGTCTCTCGGCACGGGGTGCCTGTCTCTATTATTTCTGATCGTGATCCTCGGTTCGCCTCTAACTTCTGGAAATCTTTGCATAAGGCTCTGGGTACTCAGTTAGACATGAGTACAACATATCATCCGCAAACTGACGGTCAAAGTGAGCGGACAATCCAAACGCTAGAAGACATGCTTCGGGCATGTGTGATCGACTTTGGCAAGGGGTGGGAGAGTCATCTACCGTTGGTGGAATTCTCCTACAACAACAGTTACCATTCTAGCATCAAGGCAGCTCCGTTCGAGGCTCTTTACGGGCGGAAATGCCGGTCTCCTCTTTGTTGGGCCGAGGTGGGTGAGAGTCAACTCACCGGCCTGGAACTTGTGTACGAGACTTCCGAGAAGATCGTACAAATCCGTAACCGCTTGGCAGCAGCTCGGGACCGTCAAAAGAGCTATGCCGATCGTCGTCGCAAGCCTTTGGAGTTTGAGGTTGGCGATAGGGTTTTGTTGAAGGTATCTCCGTGGAAGGGCGTTATACGTTTTGGGAAGCGGGGCAAATTGAATCCTCGGTATGTAGGACCGTTCGCAATTCTGGAACGGATTGGACCGGTAGCATACAGGCTTGATCTGCCAGCTGAACTCAGTAATGTTCATAATGTCTTCCATGTCTCTAATTTGAAGAAGTGTTTGGCGGATGAATCTTTGGTTGTTCCTCTCGAAGAGATCAAGGTGGATGATCGTCTACGTATCGTGGAGGAACCGGTTGAAATTCTTGACTATAAAATCCGTAGCCTTCGCCGGAGTAAAATCCGCATTGTTAAAGTCCGTTGGAACTCTGATCGTGGACCGGAGTTCACGTGGGAACGGGAAGATCAAATGAAGGCTAAGTATCCCCATTTATTTCCTAAACGCGCGTTCGAATCAAGGCATGTCTCTGCTGAAGCTGAATGAATCTCGGGTCGGGATTCCTTTCAACAGGGGGATGATGTGGCAACCGGAAAATTTTTCTTCTCTTTCGTCTCTTCCTTTTTGGCCTTGGGCAATTTTCGGGACGAAAATTCTTTCAACAGGGGGATGATGTGACAACCGGCAAACTCAGGTTAGTAACGTTGACTAAACTAGTAAGTCTACCTTAGCGAGTCATGCATATTACGTTCTTAACGGGGTCAGTCGAGTCGGTATGATGATTCTGGGAATCATCGGGAGTCGTTACGATGATCCGCGGGGTCATCGGGAGTCGGTCCATAACCATGGGTACAAGGATTGGTGATTCGTGGAATCACCGGGTTTAATGCACACACGAGTCTCGAGTCCCGGGAATTGGTGAACGGATGTAAACGTGTTAGTTATCATGCATTATATGTTTGAAATCATTATGTGACTTATCGGTATGTGAATACGTGTTTATATATGTTAAAATAGTGTTTAACGCGCCAAAAACTCGTTCCAGCATCACAGGGGCGATTAGGAACCCCTAATCGCCTATATATGGGGCGAGTAGGATATATAACAGGCGATTGGGACCTAATCGCCTGATGTATCATGCGATTAGGCCCCCAATCGCGTGATATGAACTGCTAATCGCCTATACAGCAGAGTCCGGGTCAAAACACCTATAAATAGAACCCTTAACTCCCCAAACACCTCTAGAACAACCCTAGCTGCTCCCAAGCCACCCACACACCTTGAAACACCTCTGGAACTCATTTTGCTACAAAAATCACCATCTCCAAGCCTACACACCTTTCTTTAACAAAACCCAAGGTGTGTTCTTCATCCCTAACCTTTGTAAAGTTGTTATTTTGGGTTCCCCAAAGGTCCAGACCTTGTTTTACTAAGTTGTGTCTTTAAAAACCTTTCAAAAGAGTTCTAAACCAAGTCTACACCTTAATGCTTGTTATATGTGAAGTTTACATGCATATGTTGGTCTTCTTGGTGATTATAACATGATTGTTTCCAAGATATGATTGTACTTCTGCTATGTAGAGATTATTAGGAAGGTTATCTTAGAGTTTGAGCCATTATTGTTGTGTTTTGATGGAAATGTGTATTTTGACCCATTTGAATGTTCTTGAAGATTTAGGATGATTATGGTATGATTGTTGATGCAATGTTGTTAGAATTCATACTAGGAAGATGTTAGATCAGAGGTTTGATGATTTACAAGTTGTAGAGATTGAAATCTGATTGTTTCCATTTAAGGAAAGATAAGGTTGGTTGGTGAAACCTAGTACTTTGCCATTTTAGGAAATAATTGCTTAGAACATGTTAGATCAGTGATATGTTGGGGGTTTTTGCTTGGAATGGGTTGGTAAATGATTTAGGTTTGATATTGGGTGTTGTTGCATGTTTCGGATCTGATTTGGAGGGTTAAACGCGCGAAAATCCGTTACACAGCAGCAGTAGGCGATTAGGAATCCTAATCGCCTGATGCTAATGGCGATTATGCAGCATAGGGGCGATTAGGACCCTAATCGCCTGATACCTCATGCGATTGGGCCCCTAATCGCCTGTAGGCTGAAGCCTACTCGCGTGTGACTTTCCTAATCGCATGTACTGCTGCCGTGAACGCGTTTTGACATCCCGGAACACGATTTGACACCTAGGAACATGCTAGGAACCCCGGGATACACCCAATGACTTAGTAAGACGTATTCGGACCTGATTATGCGTTAATCGGACATTATGCTAGACTAGGTGAACTATTGCGCGTATTAAGTGTTTAATTGCATATGTTGCATGATGTCTTGTATTTATCTAACACGTGGAATGTCGGGTCACCAATGGGATGTCGGGTCTTGTCTGGCACGGTCGGTTTAACAGTTAAAGGTGTTTTCAAACGTTTATGGTCACGGTCTGGACATTCGGGGACTAGTTAGCCTGCGGGTTATTAGTCCAATACTTATACACATCTTATGATAGGTCTCCGCTATTTGGGGCTATCATAACATAATTACTTAACTGTTTTCAAGTAACGCAATCCAAGGTGAGTTTCACAGCCCCACTTTTACTGTCTTGCTTTCGGGGGGAGAAACATGCTTTGTACGAACTATTTAAAGGTCATGTTATACTATGGGCACCTTATGTTACTATACGGCTTTTATGGAAAGTCCCAGGGGGAAACCATGAATGTGCTGGAACGCACAACGGGGGAAATGTGGATAGATCTATTGGGCCTCACAAGCCCCACTCGACGGCGGGGCCGGGCGGGTGCATATTGTCTCTACCTATCGGGTTACCGAGGCATCGGTAGCCCAGTCGTCTGGGCTGGTATCATCTTTTGGTTCATGTTTAGTAATGGGTTCCCAACCGTAGTAGTAAAAACACTTAACGTCTAGCTAACGTTCTTATGACATAGTATTAACGGAAATGATCTTTGTGAACTTGTGACAACACTTTTATAAAAGAAAACCTGTGAACTCACCAGCATTATATGTTGACATTTTTGGCATGTTTTCTCAGGTCGCTAAGGTAGCAGTCAATGGGCTAGGCGCACGGAGTCATGCACAGCGTCTAATATTTTGAAGCATATTAAACAATGTTTTGTAAACAATGATATGTCTTTTGGTTGTAAACAAGAATGCTTCCGCTGCTGGTTTACAGCTCAAAGCATGATATTTTGGTTTTAAATATAATTATGAATGCATGTTTGTTGTATGTTTATTGTGATCGTTGACTGAGATCCTGGTGTGTCACGCGCCTCGCGGTAAAACCCCGCACGTGGAATTTGAGGGTGTGACACTAAACACTTTGAATTGGATTTATTCTTTTTAAGAGATTTGATCATAAAAGGTTTCATAAAAACTGTCAAGATAAGTTCTGATCAGCAAATTGCTGATATCTTGACAAAAGGACTTGGGGTTAATAGTCATGAGGAAATGTGTAAAATGTTGAAGTTAGAAGATCCATTTGGTTATCAAATTGTGGGGGGGGGGGGGGTGTTAAAATCATATACATGTTTCAATTTGTTAACCAATGGGTCAATAATCAAATGGGTCAGTTTGTGCATACAAGGTGTTATAATATGTTGCATAAGCTTCAATGCAGGTGTTGAGAGATTGCTGATTAGGATGGCTAGAAGATGTTAGAGTTGCTGAGTTACTGGATAGCTTGGATGCTTGGATGTTGATTAGGAATGCTCAAGAGTGTAATATTATAATTGAAGTTGAAGGCTATTGGGCTCAGTTTTATTATGAAGTATTAGGCACGCATGGTACATTAGCCCAATAGTTATGAATCAAAGATCAGGCCCAAGTGTTAGGCCTAGACTCTATTACTTTAGTTATAACAGGCGAGGCCCATGAGTTTGTTATTAATCAACGGTAGAGATTGAGTGTCCTTTCTCTTAATGGCGAGGATTACTTTCACACGGATCCCGAGGACTGATCGTTCAGTTGCAGTATATAAAGATCTCTCTCTCTCTCTCTCTCTCTCAACAGTAGCGTCCAGATTATTATTACTCATTCACTTTCTTTTGTACTTCATCTCTCTCGTTTATCTAGGGTTAGATTTTGATCAGAGAACATCTTCTTCCTGATATTCTGTTGAATAATCTTTCGTTTGTATTAGGTGATAGTGATCTTGTGATCAGAGGGTTTGTGAGGTAGAAAGTATGTTTTATTTGTTCTTGATTTTTCTTGAGTGTAATCTTTCAAGTTTGTTTAAATAAAAGTTTAGTACAAGTTTTGATATCATGTTTTTGACATTATCCATGTAAACAAGTCATAACAAAAGAGTCAACATGATTCAAGGCCAAATAAAATGCCACGATAGTTCATCCTAATTGAAAAGTCGAACACAAAAAGTAGCCATGATTCTCTTTCTTCCTAAGGGTGTTTACAATTCGATTCGGATTCAAGAAAATGAAATTTGACTTAGTTCGGTTCAATTACCAAGAATTCGATTCGATTATTAAGAATTTGATTCAATTCGAATTCGAGTCTAGTAAATTGAATACGAATTTATGATTTTAAATTTGCATCTTCGTAAGGAATAAAGTACCCCTTATAATGTATGAAGCAAAACCTTAGATAAAGTTGTAAATATTTGTAAGTTGATGCTATTATGTAAATTGTTCATATAGCTGCAAGAAATGCTAAACTTGCTAACGGTAAAGAAGCAGCAGAATTTGTAGGAAATGCGAGTGCTAATAATGCTGTTGAAGACGACTCTCATCATCTAAACTCAAATCACATTATTTTATCCGTTGACAATTGACTTTCTTCTTTTTCCGAGCTCTCGAATTGATAACCGGTAACGACATGTAATAAAAGAAATTATATCAAATCCAGTTTATAGTTATTTTTAATTTGACAATTTTCTCTATCTACTAAGAGAGCAACTGTTACATCATAAGTCATTATCGGCACATCGGGTACTACTAACAAATTGGTAGTAGCCAGGAAGTTCGATATATCTAATTTGAAGATCCTTGTGTTTGACGAAGCAGATCATATGTTGGTAGAGGTGATCTTATGGATGTTTGTATTTTTTTTCTCTTAATATATTTGTAAGGTAACAATGTAGTTTATTCATTTTGTTCGAACCTTATCGATCAAAGTGTTATATGGATTTCTTAACCTTAATGTCCATGTTGTATTTGCACCTTTATCAACTTATGGAATTGCACCCACTCTGACATGTGTTAAACAAGTTAAAAAAGTTTAATTGGAACCATTACCAAGTAAATGTAGCAAATAAAAATCAGGCACGAGTCGGATTGGATAAATGATACAATGGTATAGAAATTTTTGGGCAATTTAAATTGTGAAAAAAATAAACACCCGCAACAACGCGCGGACATTCTTTCTAGTATTTTATTGCAAGGGTAACATTTAGTTTTCTAATCTAAAAACTTGAAGCTCCTTCAACCACACAAGGAATATGTTTGGCAAAAATAGCTAGTGGTTGAAAGCTGTAGCTTTTTAAATATATTTTGATGTTGGCAGAGTAGCTAAGCTTTTAATAAAATGACCAAAATGGGCATTAACTAAAAGCTTGTATGCATGTTTTTTTTTAATTTTTTTATGATAGAATGGATATTTGTAGGGCTGGCAAATCGTGTCTTAACAGGTTTAACAGATTTCTGGCGACGCAAACAACACAAGTTCTAAATATGAACACGACTCGTTTAACTAATTTATATCACATGTTTATAACACAGTTATATGTTTTATGTATCAAAAAAGAGAAGTGGTGGACATTTGTCTCTTAATTCAAATTATTTTAAAAAAAGTAAAAAAATGGCATAGTGTATTTTTCAGTTAACAGGTCTAATTGTGTCTTATACAAGTTACCCATTGTCAGCCCTAGATATTTGTGTCATTTACTCATTAAAAGCTTGTAGCTAGTAGGAGTTTTTTTTTAAACGCTAGTACTAGTAGCGTTTCAATATAGAGTTTTTTCTCTTAACCTAAGAGATTCAAACTCCTTCAACTAAACAAGGTTTTTTTTATTGAGTATGAGATTTTCTTAAAAACTTGAAGCTCATAAAAGCTCATTGCCAAACATACCCAATATTTTTTATTGAGTAAGAATTTTTTCTTAAAAGCTTGACACTAGAATCTCCTAAACGTTCATTACCAAACATACCTCTCTTATGATGATTGTTGGAATAATTTTCCTTTCTTGATCACATATGAAAGAGTACAATATATAGGCAATAACAATACAACAGAATTCCCTATTACTTTGGGATGATTCTGACCATAACTATATTTCCTATTTTACAATATTATACAAAGTTTATTACACCCCCGCAGTTTTTTTGAAGGGTGGCCGAACACTGAGACTGGATCGAAAGTCATCAAAAAGTACTCGTGGCAGGCCTTTGGTGAAGATATCGGCTATCTGATGGCGGGATGGAACATGAAGGACGCGAACATTCCCGTGTTGAACCTGTTCTCGAACAAAATGAATATCCAGTTCAATATGTTTAGTGCACTGGTGTTGAACTGGGTTCCCTGATAAGTAGATGACACTCACATTGTCACAGTAGACAATAATGGCGCGAGTAAGAGGGTGATGAAGCTCGAGGAGAAGGTTACGGAGCCAATAAATTTCAGCTATAACATTGGCGACGCCGAGATACTCGGTTTCTGCACTGGACCGAGAGACAGTGGATTGTCGTTTAGAGGACCAAGAAATGAGATTATCTCCTAGGTAGACACAGTAACCAGAAGTGGAACGCCTGGTGACGTGTGCGATACTATACATATTTTTCAATGGATTTTAACACACGTTTCTGCTTTAATATTTATAAAAATGGTTTAGACCTTAATATTAAAACACACACAATAGGGCAAGTGTACCCTGTCATATATGTAGTAATGTACAGATAAGAACCAGATATCGATCCATGGACCCGCGAGGAGCAATGGTACTAAAACTCTATCCACAATTTACCAGTAAGAAAAGATAGTTTGAAGTTTGTTTAAACTACATTAATTCTAAAACATATAATTAACATAAGTAGGAATCCAAATACATAATATAACTATATAAACTATAATATACCAATCCTAGCATGTCATCTACATATCATATGATACAAGGCGTGTGATCAACATTCCCATTTTTAGACAATTAGTATCCCTTTCGGGAATCCTAACATGACAACTATACGGAAAGCTAACACGATAGACACACGTTAACCACCTCAAGTTATTCATTATCGAGCAGCTGATATGATCTCATGAGAATCTTCTAAAGATAAGTTAGTCACCCGTTAAGAGTTTTCTAACCGCACTAATCAAGGAAAGCAATACCGAATACACAATACAACCACCGATACTAGCATAAAGTAGATCATTTCACAACCTATTCCATTTTACTAACTTTGAACACAAATCTACTAAGATCGCCATTTCAACCAAAATAACTACCAAAGATCATTAACCGCGTCAAATATTAGTATCAACACCCTTAAGCTTTTTAAACCCTTTTACGTGCCGGTAAGCATTTATAATCATTATTTGACTGACTTTAACCAAACCAATACCCGGTTACAGTTTCATGGTGTAAACTCATTAACAAGTTAACTAGTCTACTACTGGGTGATTAAACGAACGGTTTTTCAACATGTATCCGCCGAACACACACGATAATCATCAAAGTCAATCAAACATAACTACAAATCCATTAACAATAAAACAAGTTTGCATTATGATCATTAAGATTCAACATGAAAAACACCTATATCTTACAAGACTAGATTAAACATACAAACGATTGTTTTTACTACCAAAGATTACTAAATATTATCCGTAGACATACATAAACTAAGATACAACATCACAGATTACAACAAAATCAGATTTGAACAAGTTATAAGCTTTAAAGATCAAACCATAAAGATGCAACTGTGATGGATTGGATGATGATAGATGAATCGGATAGCTTCCCGAGCTTGTTCCTTGCCTTTACAGTAGTATTTCAGTCCTGGAAATCGCCCCAAATCGCCTGGAAACACCCAATACTTCGAACAGAGGCTGAATGAGAGTTTTAAAGCTGAACAGGCCCTGTGAGCGGCCGCTCGGAGGCTTGGAGCGGCCGCTCACTTTTAAAAAGTGGAGACAAGTTGCCCAGGTGCTGACGTAGGCCTTCTAGAAGGTCTGGACGAGCGAGCGGCCGCTCACAAGGAACAGCCCGACAGCACGATCTTTAAAATTACATATAAAATCGTAGAAAAATCGTTAGGAGGTGTTCTTTATATGCCTGGAAAGCTCTCGGAGCGTTTGCTTCCGGGACATCGTTTAAGACCTGAAATCGTAAAGATACCCAAATAAGTACCAATTCCTCGTGTATAAGGGCAAAAACATATGAAAATGGGAGTTAACCGGGGACTTTTATATGTGTAATTTAACGTATATCACCTGGTGTCAGGGCAGCCGGCCCAGTCAGCATCTGTGTATGCCCGAAGATCAAGTGACGAAGCCGGTGACAGATGGAGACCCAAGTCTATGGTACCCTGAATGTATCGAATGATGTGCTTTAATGCATTCCAATGAGATTCACGAGGGGCATGCATATGCATGCATATCCGTTGTACGGCATAAGAGATATCAGGACGAGTGAAGGTCAAGTATTGTAAATCCCCTGCGAGACTCCTGTATGTGGAAGGGTCAGTATGGAACAGACCGACGTCTGCACTGAGTTTTGATTGAGTGTCAACAGGAGTGGCGACGGGTTTGCATGAGTCCATGGATGCTCTGTGGATGATATCTTTTGCATACGCAGACTGAGATAAGAATAAATTGTTACCCGTGTGTTTAACCTGGATGCCAAGAAAGAAAGAAAGTGGACCCAAGTCTTTCATAGCGAACTAACTGGCTAAGCTAGTCATAAGACGGTGTCGCTGCTCGTCACTAGAGGTGGTGAGGATGATGTCGTCGACATAAATAAGAAGATAAGCAATGTCATGACCCTGGCGAAGAACGAATAGAGAATTACCTGATTTACTCTGCTGAAACCCATGGAGAGTGATAAAATCCGTAAACCGTTGGTACCAGGCTCGCGGTGCCTGCTTAAGGCCGTAAAGAGAACGCTTCAGGCGACAAACATGATCTGGGAATTGTTTATGACGGAACCCCATAGGTTGATACATGTAAACGGTTTCTTCCAAGTTGCCATGGATGAAGGCATTAGTGACGTCAAGTTGATGTATATTCCATGAATGGGCCAGAGCTAGAGATAAAACCAAGCGGATGGTAGCCGGTTTGACGACCGGACTGAAAGTCTCACCGTAATCAATACATGGTTGTTGACTGCGCCCATCACACACAAGTCGAGCCTTATACCTTTCCAATGAGCCATCCGACCTGAATTTATGTTTAAAAAGCCACATGCTGCGTATGATATACATATTTGGTGTGCGAGGTACTAACTCCCAGGTCCTATTTTTAATAAGTGCACTAAATTCATGGTGCATGGCGCTGTACCATTCCGGTATGGATAAGGCAACCTGTGGGTTTTTGGGGATAGGGGAGATGGTGGTGGCTGACAGGTTAAAGAGTCGTTATGGTTTAACAATGCCACTCATTGAGCGGGTGTGAATGGTTCAGGGCGGTACGGGAAGTGGGCTGTTATTGTCAGTAGTGTTGGCGGGTGGGGTTGGGATTTCGGGATAGGCCGTAGAGTGAGGGGGGTGATGGGGTTGAAGGTGTCGGGCCTGTTGGGCCTGTTTGGGTACTGTGCGAATGGGGTGATGGGTGTGAATGGGGTGGACTCGTGTGTAGAGGTTGAGGGCCGATTGATGGGTTGGTTGTGCCGTGAGAGTTATGATGGGTGGTTCAAGGAACAACCCTTTATATTGATAAAACGTTTAAATTATCCTCATTTGATCATGTTATAGCTTGGGATTGAATAACTGCGAGTGCTTTTGGTTGCAGGTATGATAAGGAACTTAAAACAAGGAAATACGAGCTTTGAAACGGATCGGAACGGGCTGGAACTAGGAAGAATTGGACAAAGGAAAAAAAATCAATTTTTGGGGGTCTCCACCGTAAGGTACGGCCGCTACCGTATCTTACGGTGGCTCCTGGATCAGAATTCTCACCGTTTTACAGTCCCTCCTGGCCGTTGGTTTTCTTAACCCCACCGTACCTTACGGTGGGCACCGTAAGGTACGGTGGCTCCTGCATCAAGTTGTAACTCCCTTTATTTAAGAAGCTTTGATGGTGTCTTTTCATTATCTTTTCACTTGGGACGTTTCTAGACCATCATTGGGGCGATTTTGGCTGCTTTTGATCATTGGAGGCTTATTACAAACATTTGGCTTTTGTTTTTGATCCTTATGAACAATTCCATGAATGTGTTGATGATTCACCAAGTCATGCTAGGCTAAACATTTGGTGATCATTCTTGGTGAAGGTTTTTCTTGAACTCTTTGTGTGATTTCTTGCATTTCTAGAATAATAACTTGGTAATTTGCTTTGTGATGTATTGTAAAATACATACATTTTCAGTGTAAAGTTTGTACAGTTTTCGAGTCGTTTAGATAGTGTTTTTATTAGTTTTAGGCTTGTACCGTTCTATTTTATTTAGTATAGGTTTTTATAGTTTTTATTAGTTTTGCGTCATTTTTGGTACTTATGTATTTATTTCATATTTTGGTAGGTGTTCGAATGGACGTTGGAGCGTAAACGAGTAACTTTAGTCAAGTCAAGAACACCCGAGTCAAGAGCACGGAGTTATAATAATAATAATAATAATAATAATAATAATAATAATAATAATAATAATAATAATATGTTTAATAATAGTAATATAATAAATAATTAAAAGTGACCTTGAGGTCACGGCCCACAAGGCCTAATAGATTTGAAGATAGGGCTTCAAAAAGAAGAATTTCGTGGTGCCGTGGATGAATATATTTGGAGGCAACAATATTATTGGGGAGGATAACATTATTTTGGAGCGGCGGCAAAACATTGAGGGGTATTATTATTCTTTCGAAGAGCAGCAGGGAACTCCAAGAAGAGATCGCACGTCTTAGGACAGCAACATATTTCAAGAGAAGAGGTCAAGGGTTGAAGCCTAGGTGCGAGCACGGGTCGTTTCTAACTCAATTATTTATTATTTATTTATTTGGTACCCGTTGTGAACACCATGAATATGTTTGGTTTCTATTGTTTTGATTTTGTCATGACAATTATTGGCTAGATCATAGAACTACCTAGGCGATGATGAATGCACTTGTTTGATTTATTTTCTTTTGGTTTTGGAACTTTAGGTTGTGGATGAATTTTAAAGTAAAGAACTTTTTATTTTCTGGTTTGACGTATATGCGTATTTAGTTTTGTTTAATTAATTTTTATAAACTCCACTTGCGTTTTTGTGAATGTCTTTCATGTATGAATGCGGGTTAGGTTGCGGACTGGGTGTTAGCAACTAGTTTATGGTTAATTGCCTAGGATTATCCATAGGAGTTGTAATTGTTAGTTAGATAATTCTAAGTGTTCTACCAATTCTCAATAGCTGTAAGGTGCGAGATTGTTGGTCTGTCTAGGGTGTTAAATTGCTAGATCTAGAGGCTTTGTAAGAAGATCTTCCTAGTTTCCCTAGCATTCCTTGTAGGCCAAGTCTTATCAGAAATATTGTAGTTACCCCTTGCACTTTCGGGTGTATTGTGACTTTCGCGCTGTAAGGTAGACTGTCTAGCGGGTACTTTAAGATTCGAGTAGGTAAGCCTGTAAAGGTAACCTCTCAACCGGTGGTTTAACGACTTATAGGTAACCTTATGTTTCTCCTTGAGAAGGGTCGAGGGTCCTCTAGTTTATCCTTTAAGTTTAGTATTTTAAGATCCTGGTTCCACACCAGTTCCATAGCCATTAGAAGATTACCATTCATGTGTAGGATTCTAGCCTAGGTAGTGTCTTCCCATCACCTGATCCGAACTCCAGTTTCCAGCTTGTGTTTTAAGTTATTTTAGTTTATTTTATTTATTTTTATTAGTTTATTAGAAAACTCCCCCTTTTAAGCAACAAAACATATTTAAGTCAGTTTGTAGATAAGTAATCGAGTCTAGTTTCCGTTTTCCAGTAGAGTCTCGTGGGTTCGATAATCGGACTTACTTTAGCTATACTGCACTGACCGGTACACTTGCCGGTTGTGTGTTTTAGGTTTAGAGAGTCTTAGGTTATAAATTTAAAACTTAGAGTGTCTAGTTTAGGTTAATTTAGTTAGGTTTTACTAAACCACTTTGAGCACATCAAGTTTTTTACTTTGTTATTATGATGTATGAACAATTGCTTGTAGTGTGTTGATTAAATTACTAATTCTTAGTATCTATCGTACGTTCTTGGTGTTGCAAACAACTAAGATATCACGAGAAGGATTAGGGGTTGGTTATTGATTAATTGGTCATCGGGAAACAACCTCGCGTTAATTTAATCCGAGTACTTTTTTCCCTTTTATCACAACAATTGTTTTTACATGAGTTATGTCTATGTAACTCTTTCAAGTAGAAATTCATATAAGTGTTTAGAGAAACCGGATCCTTGAATGGTCATTGTCCCATAATTTGAAGAAACACTCTTAAGTTTAAATCAATATTTAATTGTTATTTTAGTTAAAACCAAAACAATCAAAATCTTAATCATTTACTTTTTGTTAAGTAGTTTAATTTAGTTAATCGACAAAACTAGAATTCAGCACATTTTCCACAAACTCCCTTTGTTCGATACCTTCTTGCCACTATTTATTAGTTGTAATTGGGAAATTTTACGTGTACCACGACAAGCACGTCAAGTTAGGCGAGGGAATGGTGTGGGGCGAGTGGTGTGGGCTAGGGGTATATGGGCCGGTTGTGTTGGGGCTGGATGGGCCGTGAGGTGGGCTGGAGGAGGTTTGGCTAGGTGGAGTGTCAGGTATCGGATGCTTAGAAACTTGGTACCATAGAAAAGGAGACATGGGAGAAGTGAGGAAATCATATTTGGGTGGGTTGGTGGTGGATTGGATTTGGTATGGAAAGATTGACTCCTCGAAGTGAACATGCCGAGAAATGATAATCTGGTTATTTTGAAGGTCAAAGCACTTGTAACCACGATGGTTGGGTGGGTAGCCAAGAAACATACATGGTTGTGAACGGTAGGTTAATTTGTGGATGGTGGTGGATGGAGTGACAGGATGGCACAGGCAACCGAACACGCGAAGGTGTTCGTATTCAGGAAGGCAGTGATATAGGAGATAGGTGGGTGAAAGAAAGTCATGTTGTTTGCTTGGTAGGATATTAAGAAGGTATGTGGCGGCTTCGAGAGCATGGTGTCACAGGTTGGGTGGGAGGAAGGCTTGGGCAAGGAGAGTGCGAAGCATATTATTAATGGTGCGGATTTTGCGTTCCGCTTTCCCATTTTGAGAGGAGGTGTGTGGACATGAGAAGCGAAATTGCATACCATTTTGTTTGCAAAAGTTAAAAAATTGTTGTTTGCAAATTCTTTACCGTTGTCACATTGGAATTGTTTAATTTTCTGTTCAAATTGTGTTTGAATATAGGTGTAAAAGGCGGTGAATGTGGCAAACACTTGGGACTTGTGACTTAGTGGGAACGTCCACAAAAAATTGGTGAAATCATCTAGGAATAGGATATAGTAACGGTGTCCACCCGTGCTAAGTACGGGTGATGTCCAAAGATCACTATGGACAATGTCAAAGGGCAAACAAGTTTGGTTAACAGAAGTAGTAAATGGTAATTTAATAGTATTTCCAAACACACAAGATTGACAAAGTTTGCCATTTATTTTTCCATACTTAATAAAAGAAGAATGTTTCAAAGAATGTAAAAGATTGTTGCCGGGGTTCCCTAGGCGTTGGTGCCAATGTTCTTGAGACACAACAGCAAGAGCAGTAGGTTGGGTGAAGTTGGTGGAGAATTTTTGAGTCAATGGATAGAGGTTGCCTGTGCTATTACATCTGAGGTTAGTTGCCTTGGTTTTGAGATCCTTCATAAGAAAACCAAAAGGATCAAATTCAATTGAAACTAAATTATCAGTGGTGAGACATCGCACAGATATAAGATTTTTAATAATATTGGGTGCGTAAAGGACATTGTTTAGTTTTAAAGGTGGGAATGGGGGGGGGGGGGGGGGGTAGAACTTGGTTACCTTGGGCCAAAACCGGAATAGACATGTCATTTCCCACAATTATATTTTTATTAGTGCAAATATTAAAATTATACGGAGAGTAAATACCTTGCTCGTTGGCCGAGTGGGTTTAATGCCATGGTGTACAAAGCTTGATCAATGTCCGTAGGAGTTTATCCGGTATGATAGGCCTGATCCGGACGTGGGCCCAGTATCCCTTGACCAGCAGAATTGTTGTTAGCGGGTTTAAACGGGTACGGGCAGGGTGGTAGGTTATTGGGCCTTGGCTGTTGGTAAGAGGCATTTTGAAAGAGGTTGGCCCATTGGGTAGCGGCCCACTACTGGGGAAAAATGATGTATGGATGGTTTGTTTGTGGGGCCGATGGTGGGACTCCATAAGAATAGCTTCCAGCAGAAGAAAAAAATTGTTGTCCTCCATTAAAAGAACCAGACCTACCTCCTCCACGATTGCGAGGTCCCTTGCCGCGGCCTCTTCCGCCGCGTCCACGGTCGCGGTCACGCGATTTTTCTTCTGAAGCAAAGGAGGAGGAGACAATTGCTGCAAGGGCGGTGGCCGAGAGTTGGGCAGCCGAGGTGGCTTGTTGTTTCTTTTTCGATTCCTCCATATTTAGTCTTGAGCGAACCTCGGAGAAATCCGGTAGTGGATTTCGGTTGCCCAACACGGTGGATATACCATCATATTGCTCGGTAAGACCCACTAAACATTGAAGAACCAACCGATCGTAATCGACGGGTGTGCCGATACCGGCAAGCTGGTCGGATAGTAACTTGATGTGGGTTAGATAGGCGGACATGGAAGAGAAGTTTGCAAGGCTGAGGTTTGAGAATTCTTGAGATAGAAAAATGGATCGGGTGTTTTTGTTATCATTGAGGTGGTGTTCTAGGGCCAACCACACATCATAGGCGGTTGTTTGGGTTTCATGATATCGTGAACGAGGCTTTTAGAGATGGTTCCGTAACTATGGCGTCTATACGCGACCATAGAGCCTCAGCAGCCTGCGGAGCAGTTTGTTTGTCGTCGGGTGTGGAAGAAGAGGAGGTGGTAGCCGATGTTTTTTTTTTGTTGGTAAAAGGAGGCGGCACTCCTGGTAAATTTTATTAATAACAAAAAATATATTTACACCTAAGAGATTGGCATCCCGGGACATACCCCAAGGATCAAAACCTAATCTCAAGCCATGGTCTAACAATGGGATTATCCAAACGTCCTGACCATAAGCTCAACTATACAAACAAAAGACAAAACAAAAACCACACAGCTAAAAGACCAAGCCACACCCGGCTATGATCAATATCCTATCAAAAACATAACCAGAAAAAAAAAAAACAAAATAAAGACTGAAAACACATCCCAGCATAACAAAACAAACATTCCAGCTACCATCTTCATGTCTTCTTAACTCCACAAGCCTCTTAGCATCCCACAAGCCAATATTCATACCTCAAGCAATCAGCATCATATAACCCCATCTGCATAATGACTCATAATACCCTTCACCCATTTGACCCATAACTGCAGCCTCCATTTACACAACTAACTTTAGCACCCCTTTAATTCCAGGATCAAAAGGAAACCACAGAAATCCCTCCTACCCTACGCAAAATCCCCACCAAGACAACCATCTATCTAACCCATCATATCTAGTTATGAGTAAGATAATATTATCCAGCCACCCCATCAACACCAATAAACAGCAAAATCCCATATATCTATAATCACTATACCTCCATAACTCAATATTATATGATAGTTTCATCCATACCATTATTACTGACCTCAAAATTCCACACTGCAGCAGCTAATCTAGCCTGCACACCTCAAATTTCTCCCCTGCCAAACAAAGTATATAGCAACAGCTAACACTAGCTTCTGTATAAAACCCCATATCCCCTTACCAGCCTTTCCCTTTTCCACAAAATTAACTATCCCACCCCAATCATCAGGAATCTCTCTAAACTTAGCTAATTCCCTTAATTTCCACTAAATACCCCTAGCATAGTCACACTTGAAAAACAAATGTTGGTGACTATCTGGGCCTTTCCCACACAAACTACAACTAAGATTAGCATCATGATTCCAACATAATAACCTATCTTGAGTAGGTAGTCTACCTTTAAAAGCCAACCAAGTTATGAAAGTATGTCTAGGAATACTACTACCAAACCAGACAAACTTATGCCACCCCACTTCAGTGCTTTCCCTAGTCAAATCATCATACACAACCTTTGATGAGAATGGTAAAGTCTTACCTCTCCTGTTCAGCCAACAGAAAGCATCCACCTTCCCAGCAAACATAATGGGTAATAGTCCCTAAAAACAAAGGATATTTCTCCTTCCATTCTTCTAGAACTTTCCAGCCATCATCCCCAATCATATCAGATAACTTTCCCCTCAATTCAAATCCAGCAGCCTTCTATCTATATGGTCAATCAATGGCCCATTGACATGCCATTGATCAAACCACATATTTATTAGCTTTCCATTCCCAATTTTAGCCACACAATGCTGCCTAAATAACCCTCTACAACCAAGAATTTGCTTCTAATGCCAAGAATCTGAGTTAGTCTCTCCAATTTCCCAGAAGCTTTTCCCATGCAACTTATACAATTTAACCCATTCCACCCAAATAGATTTCCTGTCAGTACGAATACTCCACATGTGTTTAGCAACTAAGGCTAAGTTTCTCTCATTCAATGATGTTAAACCCAAACCACCTTGGCTCTTCCTTAAACAGAGTTCATCCCAAGCAACCTTAGCACTCCCCTGCTTGAACTCCCCTTGACACCATAAAAATCCTCTACATAATCTTTCCACATCAGCATTTAAATTGTCAGGTAAAATAAAAAGAGAAGCCCAATAAACTGTCAAATAAGACAAAACAGACGTCAACAATTGGACTCTACCAGCATAGGACAGAAACTTATTTCTCCAATCTTCTATTCTTCTCTTAACTTTATCAAATAATGCCCCACAATCCTTCTGATGCAGCTTTCTAGAAGCTAAAGGAATTCCCAAGTACTTTAATGGAAGTTGCCCCACCCTAAAAGGAAGAATCTGCAAAATATCATCCTGAACCTCCTTTTTCACATTACCAAAGATGATTTCACTCTTACCCATAATAGGTTTCAACCCAGAGTAAGCACCAAATTCCTCTAAAGCTTCTTTAATAATTTGAATAGACTCACAACATGCACCACTAAAAATGAATAAATCATCAGCAAAACACAAGTGAGTAAGCTGCAATTTATCACATTTCCAATGATACATAAACTTCTCCTCAGCTCTGATTCTTCTCTTTAGCAACAGATTCAATACCTCCATAACTATAGTAAACAGATATGGAGATACTGGGTCACCCTGCCTAAGCCCCTTCTCACCCTTAAAATATCCAAACAGTTGTCCATTCAGATTAATATAATAGGAAACTGTCCTCAAGCAAATCATAATCCACCCAATAAACTTATGATTGAACCCAAAATGAATCAGGCAGCTTTCCAGAAAATTATGGTCCATTGAATCATAAGCATTTTGTAAATCCACCTTCAAAGCCACCTTAGGATATCCCATCTTCCAATCATACCCCTTTACAAGGTCTTGAGAAAAAAGAATGTTATCACTTATTAACCTGCCTGGAACAAAAGCACTCTGAGATATATCTACAATCTGATCTAAAACCTTCATTAATCTGTTACAAATCACCTTACTAATGCATTTATAGATAACATTGCAGCAAGCAATGGGTCTAAACTGATTGACAGCAGTAGGAGCTTGAACTTTAGGAATAAGAGAAATTACTGTTGCATAAATTTGCTTCAAAATCTTTCAACTTTCAAAAAATTCTTGCACAGCAGCTGTTACCTCATCCCCAATTACACTCCAAGCAGCTTTAAAAAATCTTGCCGAATACCCATCTGGCCCTGGAGCTTTGTTGTCATCAATCTGAAACATAGCCACTTTAACTTCCTCCTTTGAGACACTTCTCACCATGTCATTAGCAAAATCAATAGAAATCCTTTTCAAAAACAGTGATTGAGGATCCTGAATAGCTTCAACATTATCTCTACTCCCCATCATACTTATAAAATAATTAACAAATGCATTTCCCACATTCTTCTCTTCATACACCAACCCATTAATATCTTCCATTTGCACCACTTTTCCTCTAGATTGTCTCTGCTTTACTGAGTGAAAAAAATATTTATTATTATTATCCCCGACCTTCAACCAATGAACTCTAGATTTTTGCTTCAAAAACATCTCTTCATCTAACACAGCCTCATTATAAGCTTTAACATAGACCTCTTCTTCCTCCCTAAGATACTCATTATCAGGGTCTTTCACCATTTCCCCTTGAATTCTTTCCACCTCCACTTTTAATAAATCCACCTTCTTAAACAGATTTCCATTTTGAAAATTTTGTTTTCTAAAAGGCTTCTTCAAACTCTTAAGCTTTGTTACCACACTAAACATCTTGCATCCCTTGATATCATTTTCCCATACACCTTTGAAAGTCTCCAAAAATTCAGGTTTCTCAGCTAAATAGTTCCAAAACTTAAAAGGCTTCGGATCTTTCTTAAAAGAAAGGGCACAAAAAACAACCACTGGTGCATGACCCGACAAGGAAAATGGCAAAAACTTAGCATTAACATTAACAAAAGATATAAGAAAATGAACATTACCCATAGCCCTGAACAACTTTTCTAACATCCCATCAGTTTTACCCACTTTTTGATTCCAGGTATATTCCAGACCAGTAAAAGGCAAATCTTCAACTTTTAAATCAGACACACACTCTTGAAAGTCTTGCATACCATACAGAGAATACCCAGCTCACAATTCTTCTCACTAGGATCTAAAATAGCATTAAAGTCACCGACCAATAACCAGGGATTTTCACCAATCTTACCAGCCATTCTACCAAGATCATTCCACAGAGTTCTTCTACCAGTCACACTAGTCACCCCATACACAAAGGAACAAAAGAAGATATCCTTCCCTTCAATAGGACAAACAATACACTGAATACACTGATTAGACTTGTGCAATATTATAACATCCACCTTACTAGCATCCCAACCCACCACAATCCTGACCCAACTAGGACACAATTTAGCATTATTCACCCAAACCCAACTATTCATGACACCTTTACAAGCCTTCTCAATCTCCATAGGATTCACCCTAGTCCCCACAAGACTACAAACATTCACCTTATTACTCCCAATTAACCTACTAATCTGTCTTTGCTTAACATTCCTACACATTCCCCTCACATTCCAAGACATGATATTAACCTTCACGACTAACATCATTAAATTTCTCAGATGGCTTCAAACCTGAAGTCCCTTCCCCACCATTATCACAACTCACATTATCAATCCCTGTTCCCGTTCCAGACCCCAAATTTTCAATATAATAAGGTCATCCATCATAATTCTATCCCATTGTTCAAAAAATAATTTAATCTGCCCAATACTCCACTTCCTAAGAATATCATTTGAAGGACAAATTTTACTAGTGAGAAACTGAGCCACCTCATCAAACTGCTTCTCAGTTATTTTAAAATAACCATTCTTAGTATTAACCTTAGTATCAATTTGAGTCTTAGCATCAAACCCCACCTCTTGATTCCCCTTAACAGGATTAGACTCCTCTCCCCCATTCTTCTTTACCGAATTCTCCCTCTTGATACTCTCAACACTTCCAACATTAGACCTCCCATTAGGCTTCTCCCCAATATGAATTCCCCCATACCTAGGCTTACCTCCACTAAGACTACCCCCAAACTCCTCAACCTTCTTTTGCTCCCCTGCTTTAGTATCCCCAACAATTGATTTCTCCTTAACATCCTGTCTACTATTCTGTATTGCCACATTCTCTTCCTCCAAAAAAATTCTCATCACTTAACACATCAAATCTATTTCTCCCCTCAAACCTCCTCCTATTAGCCATTCCCCCTCTACTCCCACCCTGAAAATTACCTCTCACAGGCCTGTACCCCTGATTACCCCTTCCTTGAAAACCTCCTCTACCATTGAACCCATTCTAATATGCAAAACCACCTCTTCCCTGATCCCCTCTCCTAACCTCCTTATTATTATCACCAGAAGAACCTTGATTAACAACATTCCTAACCCCCTTATTATTTTTTCCCACAGTAGAGGAGAGTTGCTACAAGAGCAGTGGCCGAGAGTTGGGCAGCCGAGGTGGTTTGTCGTTTCTTTTTCGATTCCTCCATATTTAGTCTTGAGCGAACCTCGGAGAAATCCGGTAGTGGATTTCGGTTGCCCAATAGGGTGGATATACCATCATATTTCTTGGTAAGACCTGCTAAACATTGAAGAACCAACCGATCGTTATCGACGAGTGTGCCGATACCGACAAGCTGGCCGGATAGTAACTTGATGTGGGTTAGATAGGCGGACATGGAAGAGAAGTTTGCAAGGCTGAGGTTTGAGAATTCTTGAGATAGAAAAATGGATCAGGTGTTTTTGTTATCATTGAAGTGGTGTTCCAGGGCCAACCACACATCATAGGTGGTTTGTCCGGGTTTCATGATATCGTGAACGAGGCTTTTAGAGATGGTTCCTTAGATCCACTGAAGAACTATGGCATCTATACGCGACCATAGAGCCTCAGCAGCCTGCAGAGCAGTTTGTTTGTCGTCGGGTGTGGAAGAAAAGGAGGTGGCAGCGGATGGTTTTGGTTGTAGGTGGTGGAAGACGTCATAGGCGCGTCAGTGGATCTGAAAAAGTTCAGACCAGGTAATGTAATGAGATGTTTCGTCTTCAAGGGTGATGGGTATGAAGTTTCGGATGTTGGAAACGGTCATCGCCGGGTGAATTTTGGGATCCATTATGATAGGAAGGGAAAAAGAAGGAGAATCAGAGGTTGAAAATGGGGAATCAGAAGTTGCAGAGGGTATAAAGAAGAAGAAGATGCGGCGATGAAGGAGAAAAGGGTGGGGTAGGGGACTGAAATTAGGGTGATACCATGTTGTAATACTTTTCCCTTTTTGATCACATATGAAAGAGTACAATATATAGGCAATAACAATACAACAGAATCCCCTATTACTTTAGGATGATTCTGATTATAACTATATTTCCTATTTTACAATATTATACAAAGTCTATTAATGATTAACATGAAATAATATAAAGATGATTTTCATTGCGTGTTTGCCTTAGTGTGGGGTTTCGTGGATATGTAAAGAAGTATAAAGTGAATTTTAATCAAGTTCTTAAAAGAATATGCAAATAAAATGTGTGGTTTTGTAAAATTATTTTTGTATGATTTTTTATTTTACATGGGTTGATTGAAATCTCGATTCAAATTCGTGATAATAAAAAAAATAACGTCCTTATATTTTATAAATTTTATCATGTTAAAAAAATTTAAATCAATAATTATTTTATGAATTAAAGTTATCTAGTAAGATTAGGAGATTTTAAACCCAGTTAGTGATAATAAAAATAATAACATCCTTATATTTTATAAACTGGTTATTTTTATGTATTGTTGAAATTATGAAACGTTTCCTTTATTATTATTTTTTTTGTATTTTATGTCCAAAATCTCTTTATTTATTCCCTATTGTGTCCTTTATAACTAACTGGGTTTAAAATCTCAGTTAACTTCAATACACACAAGGATATGATTGTCCATTTATGTCCCTCATCATATTTCCGGAAATATGTGCCGTAGATTAATACCAATAATACTCCGCCTAAACTTGTTGGAGTAGACGACTGCTCATAGGTAGACCAACACCACCGCCCATATGCAGCATACGCCGTAGGGGTAGCATCGCCTCCTGCAGTGACTTGTAGGTAACTCGTTTCATCAATGCATTGTGTACGTGATCTACAGAGTGTGTTATATTGATCTGGTACCTGTAAAGTAGGTCGGACTGCAGTGACTTGTAGGTAACTCTTTTCATCAACTTGCTTATTTATTGTACGTAAACATGAGCTTCATATAACGAGGTTAAGTAACTAGTTCTTTGTTCAAATAAACCTGCAAAGAATGAACCACAATGTTAACTTCAATAGAAAAAAAAATAGGATATAACAAATGACAACATCAAACAAGTGAACAACAGAATACGGTTCAGACTAACACCACAATCATTTTTTGTTCAAATAAACCTGCAAAGAATAAGCCACGATGTTAACTTCAACAAATGGAAGAAAAAAATGATTTAACAAATGAAAGCACCAATTGTCCCTGAAAGCATAACACACTAACACCACAATTGATCATTGAAAGACCCCTCTTTGTGATGAGGCTAAGTGGTGTTTATGTGTACAGTAATCCATTGATTCCCGACATCTTCTTCACAGTACCTAACAAATTAAAGAACCATTAAACACATCCCAAAAAAAAAAAAATTCAACAAAAATCATAGTAACGTAAAAGCCTAAGCCTCTAAACAACATAACAATGAATTCCAAAACACTACAACTAGCAATTAAATAGCCGATCAATTACATTAAAAAAAATCAATAACTTATTTCTAAACATTATTTCTAAACTACAACTACAATTTTATAAACCACCACAAACCTCAAAGTATCAATAACTTATTTCTAAACATTTATCTACAATCCTAAAACACGATCAGCTAAAAAACTAGAGGCAATTAATAATATTAAAACAGAATTAAGGTTACCTTTGACTTGGAGTCACTGAACTCTTCGGTGGTGGCACCGTGGCTGTTAGCAGCGGCCGGAGGAGAGGAATCTTCGCCAGCAGAGGGTTAAGTATCTTCTACGTTACCTTCATAATCGGTCATTCTAATTCACAGATCTCCTTGTGTCCCCACAATCAACTTAAACGATTAATCATACTACGTGTGTGTGTTTACATAGGAGATGATTTATTTTTATTGTTAGATTTGGTTATTGACTGATGATGAGGAAAGCAGAGATTGAAGAAGAAACCCCAAAGCCAGATTGGGGGCTAGGGTTTGTACAGGGGAAATAAAAAGGAATGAGATGATTGGGTTTTTATATAGTTAAAATTCATGACATAAAATCATGACACACATACTATAGAGTGTGGTGTTTTTTTTTTATGACACTAAGATGATGACACACAAAAATAAATGTCATAAATTTAGCATAATTTACAAACTATGACATTTTTTTTATGACATACAAAAATGCATGTCATTAAATGGTGCGTGTCATTATTTGCATGTCAAGGAATGTAATTTTTCTAGTAGTGTCCCCCCTGTTATAACAGACCTGCATACAATTTTACTCCCTAATCGACCAAAACAAGCTATTACCTCCTCCAATGGTAATAGAACAGTTAGATTAGAATAGTAGATCATCATTAGACGGATACTGCTCGCTATAAAAGTTCATTGTAAGAATCAACATAGTTAGATTAGAACAGTGCTGCAGGATTTTAAGAGATGACGACAGGTTATTGAAGCTGCAATTGGAAACCGAAAGGAAAGCAAGAGAATCAAAATTCTTGAAACTTTATGGTATTTGGCCTGTGAATCGATTTCTTGCAAGATTTAAACCTTTTAACTTCTTGAAAGAAACAAGATCCGCAGGAATCGTTTCCGAAAAGTTATTAGTCCCCAGATCAACCGAAGTGAGATTAACCATCGCCGAGCAGTTGAAATTCATTGAACCATCTAAAGAATTGTTTCTCAAGTTTAGTGAACAAATAGTCAGCGAATTAGTCACCGATCGATGCATCTCACTAAAATAATATACAACAAATCTAAGATCACGAATTCGGGTCGAGTTAACCATAAACCAGATGGAAGTAAGCCTCTAAACAAATTATTAGAGACATCCAACACTTAAAGTGCAGGCAGATTAATACTAACAGGTAACTCCCCAATGAAATGATTACTACTCAAATCTACTACTTTAAGATTAACGAGATGAAACAATGAAACAGGAACAGGGCATTTGAGATAATTATGTAAAAGATTGAGGTTTTTGAGATAAGCTAAATAAAGAGCAGAATCATATAAATAACGAGTTAATCTTTTCTTGGGTAGCTCTAGGGTTTCAGATAGTCGATTAGGGTGTAAAATTATGTGTAGGTCTGTTATAATTGGGGGGGGGGGGGGGGAGATGACAAGGGACATGAATGGACAATTATACCCCTGGGTGTATTGAAGTTAACTGAGATTTTAAACCTAGTTAGTTATAAAGGACACAATATGCAACAAATAAAGAGATTTTAAACATAAAATACAAAAAAAAAATAAAATAAATGGCATGTTTCATAATTTTAGTGATACATAAAGTACACAAAGTATAATTTTATTTGGTAATATTTTTAGAACTAACACCATTTTGGTTACCATCAACACCACTATAGAAAAAAAAAATCTATGTAAAAAACTAATCAGTACAATTGAAAAACAAGTGACGTTTAATAAACCTAAACTATAGGATCAAATTCCCTTACATAATCCACCCCAATTAAAAAAAATACATTTGCAATTCTCCCCTTTAACGAAGGAGACAGTGATGACTAAAACCGGATCATCATTGGTTTAAATTAAACCACTAAGTGTTGCAAAACTATAGGATCATCATACAATGATGTTACATACATACCCTATAAATACATACATATTCACTCCAAACATTTTCATCTCACTTGAGCAAACAAACATAATTAGGCACCATGGCTAACAAAGTCTTTGTGTCCGTTGCATCGGCAGCCATCGTTCTCGGGGTTGTGATCGGGGCCTGTCTGCTACTCGCCAACAGCGGAAGATCCCATCATAATAAGCCTACCCCTAACAGCAAAACAGCCGAGATGATATGCAAAAAGGTCGAGTACCAAGACACTTGCTTGGACGCCGTAGATGAGGTGGCGAAAAACTCCTCCGCCACCCCTCAAGATTACATTGCCGCCATCATTCGCGCCACCGCTGATGAACTCAATAAGTCGCTTGAGAAGGCCACTGAAGCCAAGAAAGATTTGTCTAGTGGCCAAAAGCAAACTAAGGCTGAGCTTGAGACGTGTGAGAAAATGATCGGTTACGCAAGCGATGAGCTCAAACAGGTTCTTAAAGTCATTGGCGAGATGAAAGCAACCACGTTATCGGACCAAATGGACCCGATTTTAGTCTGGTTGACTGCGGTTCGCTCCTACCAAACAACATGCGTGGACGAGATCCAAGACGAGAATGTAAAGGCCGACATGCAAGACGCAATGGAAAAATCGAATCAGTTAACTTTTAACGCACAAAAGATTGTTTACAACGTGCACAAAATCCTTAAGGACATTGGAGTCAACTTGGATGACTTTAAATTCCCGCCACTTGGAAACCGTAAGCTTCTTGAGGAAGTGAAGGAGATTGACCGCTATGGTTTCCCATCATGGGTCTCGAACAAGGACCGCAGGCTTCTACAAGCCACAGCTGATAGTGAAGCGTTGTTCAAAACCCCAACACCGCCACCGGTTCCAGCAGACCCGACACCCGACGCAGTTGTAGCTCAAGATGGTAGCGGGAAGTTTAACAGCATCAAACAAGCGTTGGAGGCTTACGCACTTGGGCCACAAGGAAGATACATAATCTACATCAAAGCCGGTACATACGACGAAGGCCAAATCATCGTAGACAAAGGTCAAGACAACGTGTACATGTTCGGTGATGGTAAGGACAAGACCATCATAACCGGTTCGTTAAACGCTGGGATTCAGAAAATTGGAACATCAGAAACCGCGACCGTCGTTGCAATAGGAGAACGCTTCATGGCTAAGGGGATTACTTTCCGAAACTCGATCGGCCCAGCGGGACATCAGGCGGTCGCGTTCCGCTCCCAATCCCCACGCACAGTTATGGTGGACTGCGGGTTTGAGGGTTACCAAGACACATTGTACTATCAAGCCCACGACCAGTTTTACAAAAACTGCGCCATTTACGGGACCGTGGACTTCATATTCGGTGCAGGTAGGGCGTTTATCCAAGACTCGGATATTTTCGTCCAAAAACCGGATGAGGGTCAAGGCAATATGGTGACAGCTGATGGAAGGATGAAAATGGAAGAAGTGGGAGGGGTGGTGCTTCATAACTGCCGAATCCAGGCGACCGAGGAGTTGGCTCCGGTGCAAGCGAACTTCAAAAGCTACCTCGGACGACCGTGGAAGCCGGCGGCGACGGCAGTGATATTGAAGTGCGACATTGGTGATTTGATCAGACCGGAAGGGTGGATGACGTGGACATCTGGGGCGGGGGCAAACAATCACTTGACGTGCATGTTTAGTGAGTATGGAAACACTGGAGCTGGGTCAAACCAAGCAGGTCGGGTGACATGGGCGGGCTATAGGCCAATCACAAACGAGAGGGATGCACTTGACTATACAGCTGGCACGTTTGTGGATGGAGGAAGTTGGCTGCCTAAATATGGTGTGCCAGTGAATCTTGGTTTATAAGTTACTAGTGAGGAGCCCGCGCGTTGTTGGGGGAGAATCGCGTGTGAGCCTCTACGTATATGTTTGGTAAAAAATTCGTTTATGCGAGCGAGATACTGTAGTGAGAACCTACACGTCGTAACGGAGACGACAATCTGTCACATTCCTTTTAATTGCTTCTGTGTTGTGGATAGAATCAATTATCCTTATTTTTTGCATCCAAACACTCTAAATTAGATTGTCTTGTAGCATTCATGTGTCGCAAATAACGTCGTTCAACGTTTTCTTATGTCACTTTTCTTTTATCAGAATGTTTATACTTTATCCTTTTTAAACACACAAATTTTACTAAACATTGTCTCAATTTCAAAATTTTATACCGGAGTTTAATAACCTACCATTGTTTGTTTAAATGCATAACAAATTGATTTTGACAATTGAAGTGATTGTCTCCCAAAATTGAATATTATTTGGTTTTCAAATGGCTACTTCAACTGATGAAGGATCGAGGCATCCTTAAGGTGTGGAGGTTATTTCATGATTCGAATGAAGGATTGTGAGTATCTTACCAAGATTAAGTTCCGAAAAAGCATTATCAAGTGAATATGTCGATGCTCGAATCCATGACAGCATAATGATAACAATCATAAATAAAAAAGAATATCATAATTCATAGATTATTAAATTCATTAAGGGGTTTCAACATGTATGGATTAATATAAGAGATAAGTACAAGATTCCTATTTCATTGATGTCACAACATTTTAAGTATTGCTTCCCATACGATCTGATGTCGAAAAGCATGAAAAAGCGTATAGGAATTTCGCAAGAAATCATGGATTATTAATAGAAATTGAATAAGAGTGACTAAGATATAAAGAGATTCATATGTACTTACCGGACTAAAGGTAATTAGTAGTGATTTGTGCTCCTTAGCTTTGAAGAAGTCCATTGTTTGATCATTGGAGAAAGAGAGGGATATAGAGATGTGAATGTTAGTGTGTTGCGTGAGAGAAATGAAAGGGGCCTTTGGGATATGAAGGGTCTGGTGGTTATTCCACTTCATGAGAATTAATGACTTGCAAAGAAACTCTTGGAACTCAAAGTCATTTAATTTGGGTTTTATTGGGTGGAGTTATGTATTAATTTGAATAATCAAATATCCACTTGATTAGTTTTAGATGATTATATATTATTTGCATTACCACTCTTAATTATAATTACTTAAAAACTCTTAAAATTGTGTAGAATGACTTCATTAGTATTTTCTAAAAAGACAACTTTACCCTCAAATTAACTTCATTTAGTGTTGTACCATAAGCATAAAAAATGTATTTACGTAAATTTGACCATCATCCTTCCCTCATGTTTTATAATATAGTATAGATAACCAATAACCAATAACCAATTAGATCTTGAACGTATCTAGATTCTTACTTAATTTTAGTTTTTTTTTTCTTTTTTGCAAATTGTTTGTGTGTTCTTTTAAATTACATGTGCTCCTTGATTATTCTAAGTTGAGTTCCATCTGGTTCCCATACACGACATGTAATAAAAACAATTAGCAGGCTTACAAAGTTGGTTACTCACGAAGGTCTCCACACACTAACACTTCGCCCTGAAATGATACATCTGTTGGATCAGTATTGCTCTTTTGTATGAACTTGCTAGTTGAACACTTAGGTGTTTAGCAAGTTCTTGATCAGTGATAGCACAGCGGAATGATATGAGTTTAAAGCTACACTTATCAACAGGAGTTATAACCCCCCTGGATGTTTGAGAAACTAGTAAATGATAAGTATTTATTAAGAATCTAAGTATTGAATGAGAATGAAACACTTAGACAGATTCTCAATAAATATAAAATGGAAATAACAATAATATGCTTTGAAGGATTTCTGTATTAAAATCAATGTCTAAAACAGAGGGATGAACCCTTCTATTTATAGACTTTACAAATACATGAACCTTGCCAAATACATGAACAAGTTGCAGTCTTGGAACTTGTACATAAAGCAAAAGTAATACTAAACTAATAAACTACTGATACAAAGGCGGTGGAAAAGATCTTCTCATAAGTACTGATGAATGACAAACTACTGATGAGTAGTTTGTCTTCAGTAGAAATGTCTGGTTTGAACTTCAGAACTTCTGATGACTTTTCTTCTTTAGTACTTGTGGAATCTCTTCTTCAGCAGTTTGATCTTCCTTCTTCAGCAGTTCTATACTTAGAATATTTTGACAGAAGTGAATTAGACTAAGGTTTGCAAAAGTGGTTTCACCAATCCTTTTTGTCCTAACAACATCCAAACATATTATCCTTATAGGAAACCATGATGCAAACTCTGCAAAAGTGGGTTGACAACTACTGAAGGTTTGTCAACTACTGAAGGATTGTCTTCAGTACTTTCTGATTCTTCATCAGAACTTTGTCCATCAGAGGTTTCTTCATTGTGCCCTTGGGATTCACCAGACTTTTCAGCATCTTCTACTTCTTGAATAAAGACACCAAATTGTTGGGCCAGTTTTTCTTTTCTGGCTTGGTTTCTTTGATCTCTTTCTAGGATAGCCACTCTTGCCTTTTTCCTGGCTTCAAGTGACTCCATAGGTTCCTTAGTTTTCTCCCCCTTTTTGGCTTCATCAGTTTTTGATGTTGAAGCTTGGGAAAACTGACCTGTAAGATTAGCAATCTGTTTGCTGTTGAAGTCAATCTTGTTGGACAGATCGTTCATCTTTGTCTGTATCACCCCAAATTGGTTCTTCATGGACAGCTCCAAGTTAGCTGTGTATGTTTGGAAGTGATTTTTGATGAGGGTGTTCATCATATGGTATAAGGGACCATCTGGGCTGCATAGCTGGTTCATGTCTATGCTTGATTGCCCAAGGAATTGGGTAGGCATTTGTAGTGAGGGGTGTGTTTTTGGTTGATCTTCTTGTTGTACAGAAGATGCCACTCTAGGGGAATCAGGGATTAAGTGGACTTTAACCTGATCTGGTGTGACTAGCTTCTTGAGCATAGATACACCAGGTGCAGGACCTTCACTTGTAGCTGTCAATTCAGTAGTTTGGTGTTTTGAAACATCATCCAAGTCAATGGAATCACCTGAATCCCTGATTACATCCTCAATGAGGACTGTATCAGCTACATCATGAGCTGAGCCCAACTCAGTTGTCTCATGTACCTCTTTTTCTTGGTTTAGAGGATTTCCTACCTCAGGCATTAAGCCTTCATCAGTAGTTGCCACAGTTGAGGTCTTAGCTATGTTGCTTCTTTCCTCAGATCCACCACTGGGTGGTAAATGAGTAGTAGCAGCCTCAAAAGTACCAAGAGTTTCTAAGTTTGGGCTTAGAGACCCTGGTTCATCCTCATCTCTTTGGTTAGGGCTTTGAGTGTCCACATCCATGTCAAATTCTGAGGCTATGTCCCCTGTTTGATGTGGTTGTTGGGGACTGACATGTGTAGATGGGACTTTCTCTTTTAGCCCAGAGAGAAGTTTGGCTATTTCAAAATCAGGTTCAGAAAGTTGGGGTGCTGGTTCAGTAGTTTGGCCAATGGGTTCAGCAGTTTCAAAAGAAGCATCAATAGGAATGGTTTTCTTAAGTCTTTTTCTTTTGAAAAGAATTGTGATTGGTGCTCTTGGTGGGGTTTGAGATGGATGAGACTGAGAGGATGTTTCAGTCACATCTTTAAGAAGTGCAGATTGCACAATAGGTTGTTCAGGCATCTCAACCTCCTGAGCAACTTTTCTTTTTGGTTTGGTGGGTTTTTGTTTTTGTACCTTGGGTTTCTTGGCCTTTGGGGGTGTAGGTATGGAAGATGAGGGTTCCATGGGGACTGGTTCTGGTTCCCCTTGGTCATCTTCTGGCCAGGCAGCCTGTTTGTTGTGCCTAGAGTATGCTTGTGAGGTTAAGGGTTTTAAAATTTCAGTTTTACCCACAAGCACCTCATCACCCAGTTCTTTGATTATGCATTGCATAATGAACCGTGGGTATAACAAAAACTTCTTTTTAGTGTTATTATGATGTAACACCAACTCATTAAAGAAAAGTTTTGATGCCCTGAAATTTGTTTCATTCACAATGGAATGAAAAATTGGTTGAAAGGTTGAGGGCATCTGGTCATAAGACCTTGTTTTAGGACTCAAACACATAATTATATAATGAAACAAAAGTTTGTATTTTGGTTCAAAATACTTTTTAAAGATGGTAGCTTGTGAGAGAGTACCTTGATAACCACATTCAGTCATGGTTAGGTGGATTGCAGAGTTTTCAAACTTTTCAGGGGCATTCACATCATTCAACCCCAGTCTGTTTGCAAGTAGGGGTGAGCAATGGTCCAAACCCGACCCGACCCGACCAAACCCGACCCAACCCGAGACCCGATTTGTACATAAACCAAGGACCGAAATCAAACCCTAATAATAGGTTCGGTCATCGGTCCATTCACAGCCGGTTCCTTCGGTCCAAGTTACAAGACCCAAACCCTTGACTAGATGGTTCAAAACCATGTGCTCCACAAGCTCAGCCAGGTCGAATGGTTAACATATGTCTGTATAGATGCTATAAGTTTTGACATTCACATCTTATATGTTTTTAGTTTAAAAATAAAATAACGTGTGTTCATTTGAAGTGCTGCAAGTCTTATTCAGTTATCAAACCAAATCTCAAAACTCTAAAACTAGATTATTCATGTTATTGACCGAATCACTATAAGAAAAGCATAATAGAATGATCTCCTAAGATTTTACATAACACTAACACCATCATTATATCTCCTATGATTGTAAAGAATTTATCAATAATAGCGAAAATATATATTCGACATGTCTAATAATACAACATTACAGTGTCGAAACTCAAACACGTCTTTCTGATTGAATGATTGCAGGTTTGGAAGATGGTCGCAGCTCTTGTTCTTGCAGAAAATCTGCAGCAAATTGACAGCAGCCTATGAAGATTATGATTCGTATATGTATATTAGATTATTAGGTCATAGGTGGGTTTATATTAGAGTATGTGTAGTTGTCCATTGTATTAGGCCCATGATTTGGTGCCTAAAATAGATGCAGTTTGTTAATTTTAGAATGTATTTCGGTCCACCGGTTTGTGCTCGGTTTTAATGTGGTCTTGGACCGACCCGACCCGAGAACCGGATTGAAGGAAAATCCTGGACCGACTACAGAACCTACATAACATACCCGGGTCGGTTTTGGTGGATTTTCGGTTCGGTCCTCGGTTTTTTTTTCGGTCCGGCCCAATTTTGCTCACCCCTATTTGCAAGTGTGGCCGGTGTGATGGCCATTTGTCTCCCTTTAATTGTTGAGTTGAGAGAGATAACCTCATCATCCACCATCACTGTCTCAGCGTTAGCCCAGAACTCATTGAGAGTTTCAGGATGTATTGGTGGGTCTATTGTGAGAGCGGTGAAATATTGGGATTTGACGACAAGATCAATGATCTCATCATATTGGGACCAGCCTTCTTATTTTTCTAAGTAGGCTCTAAGATTGTGTCCCTGTTTAAGAACTAAAGCCATGTGGTTTGTGTGTGTAAGAATCGAACAGTGTTTTTGCAGGTTCAGGGTTTGAGAGCTTTCTTGAGAGAGAAGGAGGAAATTTTTGCTTTTTGATTGGATAAGTGTTGAAAAAGGTATTTATCAGAAGTTTTAAACCGCCTAGAACTTCTTTATCAGAAGTTTTAAACCGCCTAGGTCAAACTTCTGATGTGGGAAAAGTCTGATTTGCCCTTTTTGACTAAACTGCTGATGAAGAATTATTTTCATCAGTAGTTCCCACTTTCTCTTCAATAGTTTTGAACAGCTGATGAGAAATAGTTTATAAATACTTTATTCATAACTTCTGAAGGTTGTTTTATCAGAAGTTAATCACTTTTCAGAAAATATCCCCATACTGATGTTTTGTTCATCAGTAGTTTCTCTTTTGTTTGTTTTTCAGAAGTTTTTCAATTTTTGAAAACAGATGTAAGTGAAAAATAAAAAAAATTTGTGCAGAAAAGTAAAGAGAAACACTTACAAATTTAGCATCCCTAGCATGGATACTAACTTCTGAAATGTTGATGTGTCAAGGGGTTTAGTGAATATGTCAGCTATTTGATTAGCTGTTGCTACATGTTTCACTTCAATCTTGCCTTTTTCATAGCAATCTCTTATGAAATGATACCTGATTTCAATGTGTTTAGTTTTTGAAAACTGAACAGGATTTTGAATGATGCTAATGGCAGATTTGCTGTCTACAAGCAATGGTGTCTTGGTCTCTTTGATTCCATAATCAAGAAGTTGATATTGGAGCCATTGTATATGTGATGTACAACTTGCAGCTGCAATGCATTCAGCTTCAGCAGTTGAAGTTGCAACATATGTTTGTTTCTTTGATTGCCAGGACACTAGACAGTTTCCCAAGAATTGACAACCACCAGATGTTGATTTTCTTGACATTTTACACCCTGCATAGTCACTATCTGAAAAAGCTGATAACCTGGTATTGCTTGAAGCAGGATACCAAATTCCAAGAGTTGGAGTTCCTTTCAGATATCTGAAGATTCTTTTGACTGCAATGAGGTGTGATTCCCTAGGAGCTGATTGATATCTAGCACAGACACATGTTGAAAACATAATATCTGGTCTAGAAGCAGTTATATATAAAAGGGAACCTATCATACATCTATACATGGTTTGATCAACCTGTTTTCCTTGATCATCTGGTTCAACTTGTGTGGTTGGTGTCATGGGAGTGGAACATGATTTACAGTCTTGTAAAGAAAATTTGTTTAATAATTCTTTAACATATTTTGATTGATGTATAAAAGTTCCATTTGATTGTTGTTTAATCTGCAGTCCCAGAGAGTACTGTAGTTCTCCCATTGTACTCATCTCAAATTTTGATTGCATGAGTTTCTTAAATTCATCACACAATTTTGTGTTTGTTGAACCAAAAATGATATCATCAACATATATTTGAACAAGTAAGACATGATTTCCAACATGTTTTATGAAAAGAGTTTTATCAATGGCACCTCTTGTGAAGTTATTTTTGAGTAAAAAGGTTGAAAGTGTGTCATACCAGGCTCTTGGAGCCTGTTTGAGCCCATAAAGAGCTTTGTCTAGTTTGTACACCCACCCAGGATGAGAAGGATCCTCAAACCCAGGTGGCTGACAAACATACACTTCCTCTTTTATCTTTCCATACAAAAATGCACTCTTAACATCCATTTGATAAACTTTTATTTTGTTGGAAATGGCATAGGCCAGAAATAACCCGATGGCTTCAAGCCTTGCAACTGGAGCAAAGGTTTCATCATAGTCAATTCCTTCTTCTTGAGAGTAACCTTGTACTACCAGTCTTGCCTTGTTCTTGATTATAATACCAGCTTCATCTTGTTTGTTCCTGAAAACCCATCTTGTGCCAATTGGTTGTTTGTTTGGTGGTAAGGGACAGATTTCCCAAACCTGTTGCTTGTTGAATTGAAGCAATTCATCTTGCATTGCTTGCACCCAATTGTTGTCTTTGAGGGCTTCCTGGTACTTCTTTGGTTCCAACTGTGAAATAAATTCTGAGAAGAGACAAAAGTTGGAAAGCTGGTTTCTTGTAAGAACACCTGATGCAATATCACCCATGATTTGATCAAGTGGATGGTCTTTGTGTTCGATCAGTTGTTGTAAACCACTGACAGGTGTTGGTGGCTCATGTTCTTCAAACAAACTACTGAGGTCTATTATATCTGGTTCAGCAGTTTCAGTGTCTTCAGTAGTTGCAGGTGCTGAAGCAGATGTTTGAGTTTGTTCCTCAGTATTTGTTGAATCAAAAGTTTGTGAAACTTCTGATGGTTTTGAAGTTGACTTAATGACTGTTTGAGGAGTCCATGGTGCTGGATCCTCATCATCAAACCTTTGATCACCATAATAAGTAGGTTTGGATGAAGTGACAGTTTTTTCAGGTCCAAAATGGAAGCTGTCAAGGTCAAAAAGTTTAGCAGGATGTGTTGGAATGAGAGTGTGTTTTGACTCATTGAACTTGACATTCAGTGTTTCTTCTACTATCCTGGTTCTTGAGTTAAAAACCTTGTAGGCTTTTCTAGTTGAAGAATAACCAAGAAAGTAACCTGAATCAACTTTGGCAGCAAACTTTGAAATAGATTCCTTAATGTTCAAGATGAAACATTGACACCCAAAAGCCCTGAAAAAGGAGATAAGGGGCTTCATGCCATGAAGAACTTCATAGGAAGTCTTTGAATGTCTCTTGACAATAAGGACTCTATTTTGAACATAACATGATGTGTTAACTGCTTCTACCCAAAAGTATAATGGTAGGCCAGAATCAGCTAACATTGTTCTTGCTCCTTCTATTAAAGTTCTGTTCTTCCTTTCTACCACACCATTTTGTTCAGGAGTTCTGGGAACAGTGAATTGTCTAATAATCCCTTTAGACAAACAGAATTCATCCAGAGTTTTGTTCCTGAACTCTGTCCCATTATCACTTCTAATGTTTTGACAGGTAGAGAGTATTGCTTCTCTACTTGTAGAATGAAGAACTTGATGATTTCAGCAGCCTCATCCTTGGAAAATAAGAAGAATACCCATGTAAATCTTGAGTAGTCATCAATGATGACTAAGCAATACTTCTTCTTACCAAGGCTCATGATTTTTACAGGCCCAAATAAGTCCATATGGAGTAGTTGAAGACATGCAGTTGTTTTTGATTCTTCAATAGACTTATAGGAGGACTTATGCTGTTTTCCCTTTAAACAGGATATACAGTGTTCTTGACACTGGTATACTTTTAAGGGTAGACCTCTGACCAAGCCCATTTTTGTCACTTTATTTATGGTTTTAAAGTTCACATGGCCAAGTCTCCTGTTCCAGAGATCAGTTTCTGAAGTTGATGCCTTTGAGAAGAAACATGCAGTGTTGTTCAGTACTTTGTCTTTTTCAATGTCCACTGCATAGACATTGCCACATCTTTTGGCTATTAACAAAGTGTGATCTTCAATGATCTTCTCTATCAACTTCTGGCCTTCTGGTGATATGATCTTGCATGCTGTCTTTGTGAAAAAGGAAGAATATCCTTTATCACACATTTGTGACACACTCAGCAAGTTGTACTCAAGGTTTTCAACCAGATTAACCTTGTCAAACTGTATTTTGCCAGAGGAGACATTGCCATGTCCTAGCACATATCCCTTAACATTGTTCCCAAAGGATACAGATCCGTCTCTTTGACTGATAAAATTGTTTATCAGGTATCTGCATCCTGTCATGTGCATTGAGCCTCCACTGTCTACATACCAAATGCTATTTAAGCCTCTGGAAACTCTCTGCACAAGATAGCAAATCAGTTAGATTTAGGAACCCAAGCCAGTTTGGCTTTGGGTTTGCTCTTGAGAACATTTACAGTTTGTTCTTGACCAAGTTGAGAAATCCATGTCTTTTTGGCAATGGATTTTTAATTAAGAGCAATGGTGGTATCCTTTTGAGGACCACCAGCAACTTTGGTCATCAGTAGTTGTACCAAGTTTATGAGATCTTTAATCTCAGCAGTTTGTGAAACTGCTGATGATTCAGGTCTAACTACTGAAAGAGAATTTTGAGAAAAAGATCTTTGTTGAGTTTTTGTCTTTTTCTGAGAAAAGGTTTTTACTGGTTGTTGTTTCCTGGGAGAAAAAGTTTTTACAAAATCATTTTTGATTTGTTTTCCCACAACCAGTTGTTGATTTTTCTTGTTGTACTGAATACCTTTTCTGTATCTGCAAAATTCTGTCTTGTGGTTGAACAGACCACAGATTTCACATTCTTTTGTCTTTTCTTTCAAAGACAAGTTTCTGACTGTATTGATTGGTTTTAGGTCATCGGTAGTTTTCAGGTTCTCAACTTCTGATGTAGTTGAAACTACTGATGGCTTAAAGTCAGAATTAATCAGTACTTCTGAAGAACTTTCTTTGTGAGTTTTTAGAAAGTTCTCATGGAAAGATGTGCATTCTTCCTCTTCAGAAGTTTCACCTGAGACAATTTTTCTCCCATCTTCAGTAGTTTTGGGGGAAAAATCTGTTGGTGTTTCAGTGTGATTGTACCCTATGCCAAACCTAACATTTGAAGCACTTTGTTTGTTTAGCAATAATTGGTACCCCTTACAAGATTCAACCCATTTTTCACATGTGACCTTGGTGTCAGCAAGCTCTTGTCTGACATTTCCTAGGTCATTTATCATGATTTTAATTTGTGCTTGGGTTTCAATAGCAGTGTTAGTTAATTTAGAAACTTCTTTTGTTTTTGCAGAAAGTTTTCTTTCTAAATCACATTTCATCTGAGTGAATTTTCTCTCAGAGTCATTTGCTTTTCCTTGTAAGTGCACATTAGTCTCTCTTATGAGAGCAAAAGATTCTTTGCAAGAATTTGAACACAGTTTTGTCAAAGATTCTTTTGATACCTGTGACAAGGAAGATTTTGAGGTGCATCCCTCAAATGCCATTAAGGCAAAGTTCTTTCTGCCATTGTCAGGCTCTCCCCAGTTGATGTCAAACATCTTGTTTTCTGCATCAGGATTACACTCTGTGGTATCAAAAGGAAGACTGCTCCAGTCAACATACCCTGAAGTAAATAAACTTTGTTGAGAGGGTTGCTGAGGCTGTGGAGGTTGTTGAGCAGCTGGAAAGGGAGGGATTGATTGTTGGCTCTGCATCTGTTGAGCAGACATTTGTACATATTGTACTTGTGGCACATATTGGTGTTGTGGAGCTTGTGCCTGTACAAAATGTGCACTCCCTTGTGTTCCATTATTCCTGTTATAATTGGGGTTAAAATTGTTTCCAGACTGAGATTGGTTAAAGCCAGAGCTTCTACACTCTCTAGCAAAGTGTCCCAACTTTTGACACTTGTGACATCTAAGTTTAGATTTGTCAAAACCAATTTTTGTTGAACTGTTGAGTCCTGGAAACTTCCTTCCTGACCTTTTGTAAAATTTATTTGTTTTTAAACTTAACATGGCCAGTTGGTGCAAAATATCCATTTCTTCTAAGTCATCACTGTTGAAATTATTTAAATCATCCATGATAAAACACATGTTATCAGCAGTTTGACCAAAATCATTATTGTCATAACTTAGGAATGATCTTTCAGATGAGATCCCAGCGGTTATGTCAATATGGTCAAAAGATCCAAAACTATTTGAACAAGTTGGTGAGTCTTGTCCCAATAGTGCTGTACTACCTGGTAGATAGTCATCAACAGTTTTTCCAGAACTTTGTAACTTTTTCTTTTGATCAATTTCTCTTTCAAAAGTAAGTAATCTCCCATGAAGTTTTGTAAGAGTGAGGGAGCTAAAGTCTGGTGAAGATCTTAAGACTATAGAGTATGTTTCCCATTTTTCAGGTAAAGACCTTAAAAATCTATGAAGCATAGATACAGTTGTGTAGGTCTGACCATTTAGTTTTAGCTCAGATATTAATGAGGAGAATCTTTCAAATTGTTGTGTTAAAGTTTCCCCATTAATGTGAGCAAAAGTTTCATATTGTTGAGCCAGGATTTCTCTGGTGTTGACAATCACCTCTTCAGTTCCTCCAAACTGTTCTTTGAGGCAGTCCCAAAGCTCTTTGGCACTATCACAATGTAGTAGGCCAGAGTAGATTTCATTTGGGAGTGCCATTGCCAACATAGAGAAAGCTTTAGCATCAAGCTCAAGTTTTAGGAAATAATCATCTGTATAGTCTTTTGGGTCTTTTGGAATCTCTTCTTTAGTTTCAAGATTAATATTTACTGGTTTATGAGGACCATATATCACAGATTTCCAGCAACCTGTGTTGGTCTGTGATAAGGTATGTGCCATTCTCCTTTGCCAGATGTTATATTCATTTCTTACTAGCATAGCAGGTTTATTGGCAGAACCAGTATTATGAGGATCCATTTTAAAGAGTATTGATTTGTCAAATATCTCTTAAAGTGATGGATGTTGATAAAAGTGAGCTTATAATCCTTTATTGAATATCAATAAGAGCCTGTGTCTGATTCTCAATGTGTTAGATTGATATGTGATCAGATAAACCAGTGCTCTGATACCAATTGTTGGATCAGTATTGCTCTTTTGTATGAACTTGCTAGTTGAACACTTAGGTGTTTAGCAAGTTCTTGATCAGTGATAGCACAGCGGAATGATATGAGTTTAAAGCTACACTTATCAATAGGAGTTATAACTCCCCCTGGATGTTTGAGAAACTAGTAAATGATAAGTATTTATTGAGAATCTAAGTATTGAATGAGAATGAAACACTTAGACAGATTCTCAATAAATATGAAATGGAAATAACAATAATATGCTTTGAAGGATTTCTGTATTAAAATCAATGTCTAAAACAGAGGGATGAACCCTTCTATTTATAGACTTTACAAATACATGAACCTTGCCAAAAAGCAAGTTCAGAAACAAGTTGCAGTCTTGGAACTTGTACATAAAGCAAAAGTAATACTAAACTAATAAACTACTTATACAAAGGCGGTGGAAAAGATCTTCTCATAAGTACTGATGAATGACAAACTACTGATGAGTAGTTTGTCTTCAGTAGTTCTTCAGTAGAAATGTCTGGTTTGAACTTCAGAACTTCTGATGACTTTTCTTCTTCAGTACTTGTGGAATCTCTTCTTCAGCAGTTTGATCTTCCTTCTTCAGCAGTTCTATACTTAGAATATTTTGACAGAAGTGAATTAGACTAAGGTTTGCAAAAGTGGTTTCACCAATCCTTTTTGTCCTAACAACATCCAAACATATTATCCTTATAGGAAACCATGATGCAAACTCTGCTACTAAATATTCAGAAAATGACTCAATACGCCATAGCTTCAACTTTCCTCTAGGATCAGCTGTGAAGATAAAAGTGGGGCCCAGATATTCACACCAAAATGTTTCTAAAAGTTGTCTTTCAGCTTCAGCAGACCAGGTTATGGAAAAATTAACTTCTGGTGTTGGGAGACCAGCAACTCTCACAACGGTTAATCTTACCTTACCATCTCCCAGAGCTATCTAGTTGTCCACAAAAGAAGTGGCACCTGGAAACACACTTATGCAAACTGTTGCAATATTTTCGCTAGCACAAAAACACTGTGTCCATGCCACTTCATCCGTTTCAGATATATTAGCGAGGTACAAGACACCATTGTTTGTGGCAACATAAAGTGCACTTTCACTGGCAAAATGCATACAACGTACATATTTACTTTTGCTACGCGTGCAACAAAACAATCCAAATGTGAAGATAATAGGCATAGAAAAATAAGATGCATTATAATATTTTTGACACTAGACGTACCTATCCATTAGTGCAGTATGGTTTGAATTAGGGCTGGCAAATCGTGTATACCCGACCTGTTAAGACACGAACCTGTTAAGACACAAACACGAAACATGTATACCCGAACACGACACGATAACTTATCGTGTACTTTTTTTGAAACCTGAACACGAACCTGTTTATACCTGATTTACACGATAAGACACGATAGTACCTGTTTATATCGGGTTAATTCGATAATACACGAACATGTTTTCCAAATCCGACACGTTAAATGGGTACCATCAAGCATTAAAAAGGTAGAATTCCACCTATAAAAACGCATAACTCAAATACTCCACCCCCACAACCTATATATTTAAAAAAAAAAATCCTAAACTTGTCTTAACGGGTACTAAGCAGGTAAACAAGTATTTAACCTGTTAAGACACGAAAATTAACAGGTATATTTTGTGTCTACTTGTTTAGGACACAAAACCTGTTAACGTCATACCTGTACCTGTTAAAATCGTGTAGGTTCGTATCGGGTATTCGTATTCGTGTCTGAAATTACCGGCCCTAGTTTGAATTTGGAATTTTAATGGTAAAGAATTATTTTTTCTCATCCTCTTCGACACCATTGCATTTTGTGAAACTCATGGGTAAAGAAGAATACAGCTGATGCACTTTTATGGCAGAATCAAATCCAACAGTAACAAGAAGAGAAGAAACTGGGCCGTACAAGCATCGCCATACTCCCTTCCATCCGTGTAACAAAAAATGCACAATTATTTTTGTATCTAGATTCTTACTTAATTTTAGTATTTTTTTTCTTTTTGCAAATTGTATATTTGTCCTTTTAACTTACACGTGCTCCTTGATTATTCTAAGTTTAGTTCCATATAGTCCCCATACACGACATGTACAGTCCTCGCCCATAGTGACGATTAACTGAGATTACCACCATTCCCCATGCAATAAAAAAATTTGCAGGCTTACAAAGTTGGTTACTCAGACCAGAATTTATGTTAAAATGTAAGAGATGAGCGTGCTTATGGCAGGCTTATAGAATCAGACATACATAAATCCCGAACCCTAACACCGTGACCAAATAGAATAGGTCCACCAGATGGAGAGATGGTCACCTCTTAATCATTATGACAATCTTTTTTTAGCATTAAACACTTCCCATATACGAGCATTACAAATAAACCAAATAAAAACATTATATATACATTTATCTTTCCACTTCAAGGATGTAATGGTGAATGAAATCGGATTTGAATTGACCTGCGATCATCAGAGACTGGTATAGAAATGAGTTAGTGTGAGTTATAGTTGATCCTCAAAGTCAAAACCAAAAGTTCAAAGGATAACTCATTTACAAAGATAAACAAGCCAATTACCAGACGCGTTAACTGACCTAAGTAGGTGACTATCTAATCAAGTCACATGTACCAACTACTAGTGATCCAATTAAGATTAGTGTCCTGGAAGGACAATCATATATTGGTTATTAGTCTATTGCACGCCTGAAGCATGGTAGACTAGTTGATTTCAAGAATAATAAATCCTCGAGAAATTGGAGCAAGTAATAAAAATGGTCAAGTCAAGGTTATAGTAAAGAGTCTCTTGAAAAGAAATTAGATATGATGGTTCCAGAAGAACCTCAGGTACCTAAAAGTAAAGAGATCTCAGTAAATTATATCATGTCTAAAAATATATGGAATCGAAACAAAATCGATGTCGATGATAATTTTGTGTATATATAGTGCTTAAAATAAAGAAAATAACGAGGATCAAGAAATTAGATCTATCGGTAAATGACATCTGAAATGATTGGCCAAAATAAAAAGACGAAAACGGGGTAGAACTGAAATGAATCTAGAAGTTTTGGCAAGTGGTTCATACAACTAAAGGTTGTAAAATGCGTCAGATACAAAGGAGTCGTTTGTGCATAAGACTATGCGGAGTTGGGGCGGGAGAGAGGGCGGGAAGGGGGGGAACACCGCCATACGCTGGCGTGGGGGGAGTGATGCATGACACGTGGCGCGATGTAATTGGAGGAGGCTTATTACCGTTTAAGAAAAAAAAAAAAATGTAACCGTTGGTAACGGCTAGTATTAAAAAAAAATTATTATATATATATATATATAACAATAACATCCTATACACAAACACACTCATTTTTTTCATAAAATCCTCTCAATACTATCATATATTTTCAAAAAAAAATTGCAAGATGTCGAGCGATTCTTCGAGTTCAGACGATATGTTTGATCAACTCGCTTTGGATGACTTGGGCGAAGGTGCCGCAGAAATGTTAATGGCGACCGTTCAGAACGTCGTTAAAGCTATAGCGGACGACGAAGGGACCTCCGAACCACCCAAGCGTAGAAAGTATATCATTCGTGAACGACAAACCGGAAATGAGTTATTGGTACGTGATTACTTCTCACCCGAATCAACATTCGATGAAAGAAGTTTTAGGCGTCGTTTTCGTATGAGTCGTAATTTATTTATAAGAATAACAAATGATTTGGAAAATAAGTTTGATTATTTCAAACAAAGGCCCGATGCACGTGGTCAGATGGGATTTACCGTGATGCTAAAGGTCACAGCCACGCTTCGAGCATTGGCTTACGGAATGACTTCCGACATAATGGATGAGTATCTAAGGATGGCCGATAGAACGGCTAGAGAAACTACTCAGTTTTTTTTGTGCGGGCGTCATTGATTTATATTTAAAAAGATATTTGAGAAAACCAACATTTAGTGACGTCCAGCAACTTTTACAGTTTCACGAAGAAAAACATGGTTTTCCCGGTATGCTCGGGAGTTTAGATTGTATGAAATGGGAGTGGGAAGTTTGTCCAACTGAGTGGCAAGGCCAACACGCTAGCGGTTTTCATAAAAGGCCGTGTATGATGCTTGAAGCGGTTGCGTCACAAGATCTTTGGATTTGGCATGCATTTTTTGGTGTGTCCGGTTCGTTGAACGATAGGACTGTTCTTAATCAGTCCCCAATCTTCAACGATCTTATAAACGAAATTTCACCAAAAGGAAGTTTTTTTTAAATGGGGTAGAATATAAGTACGAGTATCTTCTAGCAGATGGAATTTACCCTGATTGGGCCGTGTTCGTAAAATCGTTTACACGGAGGACGACGTTAGACCCTAAGAGGAAAAAGTTTAACAAAGCTCAAATGGCTGCACGGAAAGATGTTGAGCGTGCTTTTGGTGTGCTGAAAAAAAGATGGCATATTTTGGCCACACCCTGCCGAATGTGGGAAAAAACGCATATACGAAATGTGATGTACGCATGCATTATTTTACATAACATGATTTTGGAGGATGAAGGGCGTGCAATATGCGAGTACTTTGGTGAGGAAACGCAGCAAAGTCAAGCAAACATTACGGATGAAGAAAGAAACGCCAACAACTTTGAAATCAAGAGTAGCCAAACACATCACAACCTTCGAGCGGATCTGGTTGATCATATTTGGAGTGTACCAAGAGATTACGAATCTGATGAAGACGATAGCGATAACTAAAGTGTATTTTTTTTTATGTTTTTATTAAAATTTCATGTATTTTTGGTTTGTAAGTGTTTTTTTATTTAACTTTATAGTTTATTATGAATTAATATTATGTTTTTTTTAAAAATTTGTTTTATATTTATTAAAAAAGAAAATTAAAAACAACAAAAAAAAAAAAGAAAAAAGAAATGCCAAGTGTCACTTCCCCCCACCTCTTCCCCCCTTCCACTCCCCACAATTATTTCCCCCCCCCACAAGGGGCCCACAAGTGCCACATGGCGCTTCATCCCCCTCTTTCCCCCCCCCCCCCCACCACTCCTTGTAGTCTAAGAGTGATGAGAAATGTGTCAGTATGCAATATAAGACACAGTTGGTGGCACAAGTAATTTCATACAAACTCATAATTAATTATGAGGAGACATAATCTCTAGTGGTGGATGCAACAATTTTTTGGTCTGGTAATATAAGAGAGATTAATACGCATCTAATGAATATTATGATATCCAATGTATATGATGATAATGAATTTTACATGAAATCCCTAAAGGATTTAAGTTTTCAAAATCATGTAAAGCAAGTTCTCGAGAATGATATAATTGTTGTATGCAAATTTGGATCCAAGTACATTATATTTGTTGTATAGATTGATAAATTAAATATAATAGGAACTCATGATGAGTTCTCCTAGCCAGTTTAGTTCTTAAAAGCAATCATCTTAAAGATATAATTCTTATGCTTATGCTGTAATAAGTATACGGTGATTATGATATCTCAATAAAGTATGTCAAGATGGTACAACATTAAATGAAAGTAAAATAATTGTTAATGAGTTCTTTGAAAATGATATGAAAAATGATATGCTAAATTAGGAAGTTTATGTGACAAAACTCTTGATATGTTCATATACATGATTGGTAAACATGGAATGAAGTCCATGAACAATTGTAAATGCATGAGATATTATAATTAAAAGCTCGAGAAATATGTTATATGAAGTTAACAATTTCTATGTATCGTCTAAAATAGTCGAGTGAAACATGGTATAATCATCTGAGTAATTATCTCGGAGAAAAGAGATATGAGTATGATGTACTCAATCATGTGTTTTATTAATTCAACAATATCATATATTAAGATATGTTGATGATATCATTATCTCGTGAAGAAATGGTATGCAAGTTGAGCATTTGTTTAACAATATTCTTATATGTCAGTCAAACTGCATTCAAAAGATGTTGGACATTTTATATGTCAAAGTCTATCTCTAAGAAAGTTTGAGATTGTTAAATCATTTGATATTAAACATATTATCCTTAAAGTAGTCAGATAAAGATTATTAGTCCATAATTAGAGCCATAGTTAAGTGCACTTGATGCAATATTTCTTGATCGCTATTAATTACTAGATTTATCATTTATTGATCTGATTATTAATAAGATATAATATAATTTGTTTCCAATGAGGAGACATCGAAATGATTTAAAATCAAATGTTTTGGTAATCTCAAGATATGAAAGATATGAGTTTGTATTTTACTAATCTGTAAAAAAAAAGGGGGTTGGTTAGTCTTGTTGATGCAGGGAATGTAACACAACAAGCTCATTGATTTTTTTTGTACGCATATACGAGAAAAGGCACTAGAGTTCCGACATAAAGATCATACATCAGTGCTTAGTTTAAAGAATTGCACATCAAGAAGATCAAGCGCCAATCATTGACTACAAAAACATTGAGCATCTTTCATAGAAGATCAATATCATCATTCAAAAGATACATACTAAAATGAGGGGGAGTATTAGACATGTTGCACTCTTTTTCCCTTCACTAAGTTTTGTCCCATCGGGTTTTCTTAGTAAGGTTTTTAAGGAGGCAACACAACTGATCCAGAAGTATCGGTGAGAGTTAATATGCGTTGTACTTCTTTTCCTTAAGCTATAGTTTTATCCCACTGGGTTTTTTCTACCAAAATTTTAAGCGAGGCAACATTACCAAGCATATTAAAGAATAGTCTTTCATCATGTGGATAGTCAAGAGGGAGTGTTATGAATGCATTCATTATGTGGTGACTGTCCACATCTATAACGTACTCCTATCTCTATAGTTACTTTTGTACTAATATAAGTGCTTATATATAATGACATTTGTATATGATATATAGATCAATCAATAAGAATTTTACATTATCTATATCTCTTTGTAATCCCTAATATTTGTTCTTTTTACACAAAGTTAGTTTCTAATTGGCCGTTATAATATATCCAATAGTTCACAAGTTTTTTTTATTGAAACCTATGAGGTATGCTATTTAAAAAATGTATATATGTCTTTTCTTCGGTTAAATTCGACTAAAATCTGTTTATTCGTTTTCAGTTACAACCCAGTAAACCTAAACAGAACCGATCAACTCCCCTACGATTTTTGTGCTCTGAAACTCAAAAGATCAACCCCCCTATTTGCACCACCCCAAAACTTATTTGCACCAGCCTCTACGGCTCGTAGAGACCCCTACGAGCTGTAGAGGGTCCTCTGCGGCTCATTGAGGCCTCTACGAGCTGTAGAGACCTGTGTCAATCATTGCAGTGGGCACCCACCTATACGACTAGTAGAGGTCTCTACGAGCCGTAGATGGATGTGGTTTTCAATGCTCTGAAACCTCTACGGCCCGTAGAGGCCTCTACAAGCCGTAGAGAGCTGTGAAACCCTAAAAAACCCGATGTAAATAACATAACCCAAGATCAAAGTCACTAGGGTCTAAGTTTTTACCCAAATAAGTTATTGTAAGTAAAAGTCAATCAAGATATGTTTAATTAAAGAGACCACATCAAGCCAATCATTACAATTCAATGTGAAAGAGAGGTGACATCAAATGAAAAACCTAAATTATAGGATCAAACATACTATAATAAAAATAAAAAAAAATACATTTGCAAGTCTCTCCTTTAACGAAGGAGACAGTGATGCCTAAAATCGGATCATCATTGGTTTAAATCAAACCACTAAGTGTTGCAAAACTATAGGATCATCATACATTGATGTTACATACATACCCTATAAATACACACATATTCATTCCAAACATTTTCATCTCACTTGAGCAAACAAACTTAATTAGGCACCATGGCTAACAAAGTCGCTGTGGCCATTGCATGGGCATTCATCATTATCGTGGTTGTGATCGGGGTTTGTGTGCTACTCGCCAACAGCGGAAGATCCCATCATAATAAGCCTACCGCTACCGCTAACAGCAAAACAGCCGAGATGATGTGCCAAAAGGTCGAGTACCAAGACACTTGCTTGGAGGCCGTAGATGAGGTGTCGAAAAACTCCTCCGCCACCGCACAGGATTACATTGTCGCCGTCATTGGCGCGACCGCGAAAGAACTCAATAAGTCGCTTGAGAAGGCCACTGAAGCCAAGAAAAATTTGTCTAGTGGCCAAAAGCAAACCAAGGCTGAGCTTGAGACGTGTGAGAAAATGATCGGTTATGCAACCGATGAGCTCAAACAGGTTCTTAAAGTCATTGGCGAGACGAACACAACCACGTTATCGGACCAAGTGGACCCGATTTTAGTCTGGTTGACCGCGGTTCGCTCTTACCAAACAACATGCGTGGACGAGATTCAAGACGAGAAGGTAAAGGCTGACATGCAAGACGCAATGCAAAAATCGAATGAGTTAACTTTTAACGCACAAAAGATTGTTTACAACGTGCAAAGCATCCTTAAGGACATGGGAATCAACTTGGATAACTTTAAATTGCCGCCACTTGGAAGCTGTAAGCTTCTTGAGGAAGTGAAGGAGATTGACCGCTATTGTTACCCATCATGGGTCTCGAAGGAGGACCGCGTGCTTCTACAACCCAAGCCTAATAACGAAGCGATGTTTAAAACCCCAACACCACAACCGGTACCAGACAAACCGACACCCGACGCAGTTGTAGCTCTAGACGGTAGCGGGAAGTTTAAAAGCATCAAAGCAGCGTTGGATGCTTACGCACTCGGCCCAACAGGAAGATACATAATCCACATCAAAGCCGGTACATACGACGAAGGCCAAATCATCATAGAAAGAGGTCAAGACAACGTGTACATGTTCGGCGATGGTAAGGACAAGACCATCATAACCGGTTCGTTAAACTTTGGGATTGCGAAAATTGGAACAGCAGAAACCGCGACCGTCATTGCAATAGGAGAACGCTTCATGGCTAAGGGGATTACTTTCCGAAACACAATCGGCCCAAAGGGAGGCCAGGCGGTCGCGTTCCGCTCCCAATCCCCACGCACGGTTATGGTGGACTGCGGGTTTGTGGGTTACCAAGACACATTGTACTACCAAGCCCACGACCAGTTTTACAAAAATTGCGCCATTTACGGGACAATCGACTTCATATTCGGTACGGGTCGGGCTTACATTCAAGACTCGGATATTTTCGCTCAAAAACCGGATGAGGGTCAAGGCAATATGGTGACAGCTGATGGAAGGATGAAAATGGAAGAAGTGGGAGGGGTGGTGCTTCATAACTGCCGAATCCAGGCGACCAAGGAGTTGGCTCCGGTGCAAGCGACCGTCAAAAGCTTCCTCGGACGACCGTGGAAGCCGGCGGCATTGACAGTGATATTGAAGTGCGACATTGGTGATTTTATCGGACCGGAAGGGTGGGCGACGTGGACATCTGGTGATGGGAAAAACAATCACATGACGTGCTTTTTTAGTGAGTATGGAAACACTGGACCCGGATCAAAGCAAGCAGGTCGGGTTTCATGGCCGGGCTATAAACCAATCAAAACCGAGAAGGAGGCACTTGACTATACTGCTGGCAAGTTTATGGATGGAGAAAGTTGGTTGCCTAAATATGGTGTACCAGCTATTCTTGGTTTATAAGCAATAACCAATTAAATTTTCAATGTATATAGATTCTTACCTATTTTTAGTTTTTTTTTTCTTTTTATCAAATTGTTTGTCCTTTTAACTTACGTGTGCCCCTTAATTATTCTAAGTTGAGTTCCATTTAGTCCCCATACACAACATGTACGGTCCTCGCCCACAGTGACAATTAACTAAGATTACCACCATTCCCCGTGTAATAAAACAATTAGCAGGCTTACAAAGTTGGTTACTCAGATCACAATTTATCTTGAAATGTAAAAGATGAGTGTGTTTATGGCAGGCTTACAGAATCAGACATACAACAATCCCAAACCCTAGCACTGTGACCAAATAGCACAGGTCCACTAGAAGGAGAGATGGTCACCTCTACATCATTATTGCAATCTTTTTTAGCATTAAACAGTTCACATATACGAGTACTGCACTAAAAATAAACCAAATAAACACATTATATAAAAATTTATCTTTCCATTTCAAGGATGTAATGGTCAATGAAATCGGGATTAGAATTGACCTTCGATCATCAGAGACTGACACTAGTTTTGATCCATCCAAAGACACCATGTAATATGGAATATGAAACCCTCATGCCCAGCCAGTCTACAGACCGGGGCAACTATGTTCTGGCGATTACAAACATGGGCCTCACCGTCTTTTAAAGGACTGTCTAAACAAGGAGTATAATCCCTACAAACAACTTTCCAAACTATAATCTACGAGAAAACATTTAGAACAAAAATCAGCTTCAAACGTTAAGCAATATTGACTTCAAAAGCACATGATCAATCACAAAAGCGCATTCAACCATACAATACAAGTTCAAGATCAATTACCAAATGACAAACCTAAGTACCTCGTTAAAATCGTACCAGATGCTACATGGATAGAATCAATTGTGTCACCCCACATTCGCATCGTATAGAGAAGACATTTGTCTGTGAATGGAGTATAACCTTATTAGAAGAGTTATCATGTTTCTGTTATACAGTGCAGTTGTGTAAACCATAAAGTCGTAAACCATACCTGGAGACACTACAAAAAAATGAGTATCTGGGACTGAAAAATCAGTATCTGATACATTAAAATCAGTCACTAATGGTTATCAGGGACTGATTTGCTAGTCCCCAGCTAGTCCCGGATACCTAGTCCTAGATAGTCATTTTAGTAACTAAATATCAGTCCCGGATGTATGATACCAACAAGAACTAACGGTCAGTCACTGATAAATAAAAATTCAGTCCTTAATTTGTCCCCGGATACCACGCCATTTCAGTCCCCGATTCGTTCCTTCGGTGACTGCAAATTAGTCTCGGATACTATGATATTTCAGTCCCTGATGTATTACTTTAGGTACTGAATATCAGTCCTTCAATGCTAGTACGCTCGTTAGGTTGGTGATTTTATATCAAATCAGTCTCCAATGGGACGTTTTAGAGACTAAAAATTAGTCCCATGCACCACACAATTTCAGTCCTTAATATGCTTCTTTTAGGTACTGAAAATTAATCTCACATAACATGTTACTTTAGTACTTAATATGTACTTTTAGGGACTGATAATCAGTCCCCTGTTTAGACGCTAATATCTCTTTTTAATGACTATTTTTTAGTCTCCAATACTATGTCTCAGTTCCGATGTATTTCTTTTACATACTGAAAAATAGTTGTTGATACAATTTTAATTATGTCCCTAACATGCATTCACGGTCCCTGCAAATCTCTTATAGGACTAAAAAGCAGTTCCCAATACAATAAACTCAAACATTAATATGATAACAATAACCATTCAAAAGAACACCATAGAAGAGTATTAAACAAAACAAAAAAAAGAGAGAATAAACATCTTCACCAACATCCTAGATAGTGTTGTCACGTTCGTGGTGTTCTCCATCTATACCATCATCTTAACCCACAACATTTGTAGGCATTGTGCTCTCGAAATCTGGATACTTTCGACTCAAGAACTTTGTCAGTGTTACAAATCTTCAGTCTAAGGTGAATTTCGTTGAGATGATTGGGCTACCAACTTCATCCAATTATTTTTTTTTTCTTAAACACAGGCCCAACACCTACCTCCCACGGTGATTTTGTTGTTTTATCCCTGACACGTCCGCTTTTTATAGCTTCTTTCTCAAGATCGTGTTTCGTAGCAGCAGTAATGATGGTTCCTTGAAAATTTAATTTAGCCATGGCTGTTTTTTTATGTTTACAAATGTTGTCCTAACATAACAAAAGGCATGAGAACACCATTTAAAACTTGTAGCAACCCGAAATAAAATTTGATCGAAAATTAAAATTAAATTTTAAATCAAAAGCTTTTATCAGATAGATGCTTACATATACAATACTTGAAGCGTCATTTAGCCATCCGTTCTTCTTGGCATTATAGTGTAGCTTGTAGCAAACTTTTAACGGGCTAGGTGGCTTTTAATAGCCTATTTTAATTTTAAAGAGTCGTCATATCTCTTAAGTATTCCACTAACACGTAGTATTTTGTTAAATGTCATTTGGAATATTGAAAAGGTTTTATATTGCAATTCACGGGATTATAAGATGATTATTGGTTCTAATTGATCATCGTTGTGCATATTGACTATCATCGGGTCTAATTCATCATTATTGTGTCTAAATGATCATTATTGGGTCTAAGTGACAATGATTGGATCTAATTAGCCATCATTGGGCCTAACTGACCATCATTGGTCATCAGGATAATGATCTATCAACCTGCTGGTTCTTTTTCTGAAGTAGCAATGGGAGAATTCGTCCTAGAAGTGGGAGAACTGCTGAAACTACGTGAAACACTGACAAGACAAAATATAAGTTATCATGCTTGCATGTCCGTCATTTGAGTCTCCAATAATTATTTCAATAATTACATATCTGATTTGCCCTATGGACGAATATGCAAGAATACGTTTCATGCTTGTTTGAATAATAGTAATGAGATTCCCCAATATCATGCTAAGAATAGCTAGGATTTCCAGGAGAAGATGCCATGCGTTTGACGAGAAATAAAAAGGAATTTCGAAAATTCGAGTGGCTGAAGCTGAAGCTGATCAGTTGTGGTATTCCAAACTTTACTGATGGTATGGACGAATCCCTCGCTTCATCTAAATGTGTAAAAGATCCTAGCCGCACTTAAAAGTCGAGTACTCTACCGTAACTAACCATCATTAGGCCTAACTGACCATCACTGGATCTAGCTGACCATTAGTGGTATAGTTACCCATCATTGGATATAATTGACCATCAATGGATCTAAATGACGATCAGTGGTATCTAATTGACCATCATTGGATCTTACTGACCATCATTGGGCCTAGCTGACCATCACTGGTGTAATTAACCGTCATTGGATCTAATTTACTATTATTAGATCTAATTGACGATCATTCGTTCTAATTGACCATAAACGGGCCTAATTGACTATCATAGGGTCTAATAGACCATCGTTGGGTCTAAATGACCTTCATTGGGTCTAACTGACAATGATTTAACCTAACTGGTCGTCTTTGACCTAACTAACTATCATTGGATTTAATTGACGATAAAATATTTATAGTTACTAGTTTTGTTTCTTTCATTAAGTGTGTCTACTAAATGACACATTTTTTTCGTAAAGTGTAGCTAAAGGTTTCCAAAAGATGTGTTTTTGGTCATATGAATAAAATATCGAATAAATATTGTGTCCATAGATCAAATTTGGCTACACTTTTCTAGTGTGACTACAAAATGTCACATTTTTTTCTTATTATTTTTCTCACGAATTTACCACAAAAAAAAAAAAAAATAAACTGTGTCAAAATTTGCAACCGATTAGTTACCTTATCTTATAATACATGTTTGGTGTAAAATCGGTTGCTAAATTTGCTACCATTTTTGTAGGTAGCAACTTTTGGTGACAATAGCTAAGTTTTATCGTGGATAATATGGTAGCAATTTAGTCTCAAAATTTACCACTGATTAGCTACCATATATATATATCTGTGTGTGTGTGCGCGCGCGCGCATTACGCTTTAAGAAATAGGTCGCTAAATTTGCTACCACTAAGATGGTCACAACTCAATAGGTTTGTTGTTTTTTTTATAAATCATTAATTTTTTTATTCTTTCTCATTACTTTTCTCACGAATTTACCACCAAAAATAAACGGTGTCAAAATTTGCAACCGATTAGTTACCTTATCTTATGATACATATTTTAGTGTAAAATCGGCTGCTAAATTTACTACCATTTTTTTAGGTAGCAACTTTTGGTGGCAATAGCCCAATTTTCTAGTAGTGGAATGACGAATGCAGATAAAGAAAGTGATTAAGTGACAAACCAAAGACAATTCGACAATGCCAGTTTTAATGTTTCATTCTTCTATGACAATAATTAATGAAATTTGGGGAAGTTTGGAAACGTTAAACATATAAGGAAATGATATTTTAGAATCCAAAGAGACAGACATATACTAAATATTTGATATATATATATATTATAAATAAATTATATCGGGTATTTTTGCAGGTAATCGGATATCCATATATCGTGTAATCGGGTCTGGTATCGCAATATACCATACCTGAACCTGAACCCGAAAAAAATAAAATTTTAAACCCAAACCCGGATCCGTACCCATCAGTTATCGGGTATACCCGTCCTAAATATTTTGGATTTAGGGGATACCCATAGAGTCCAAGTTTTTTTTGCCATCCCTAAGCCCTGTCTTCGGCTGGTTTAAAAAAATAAATAACCCTTCTTTGAAAACTAAATATTAATCACCTAATATGGTATGTTACAATTAATCCCCTAATTTTCAGTCTTTACTTTCTTTCTTTAAAGTACTATTGTGTTGATTATTAGAGACTAATTATCTGTCACTATATCTTATGTCGGCAAAAAATGTCGAAGACTAAATATCAATTCCTAATAAGATTTTAAAATGATCTTTAAGATGGTCTCACATCCCATAATAGTTACTGATAGATGGTGGAATATACATAAATAACCGGATACTGAAAATTAGTCACCAATCATTTCCTATACCAAAAGGAATTCAAGGCTGAATATCAATCGCTGATTTTGCATGTCTTGAAAATATTAGGAACTGATATTTAGTCCCTAATACGTTCTGTATATATTAGGAACAGAAGATTAGTCTCTAACACATCTGCATAATTTCTCATTATAGAGGGACACATATTTGAGACTGATATTTAGTATCCAATAAGTGTCCAAATAAAAAGTTATATGGCGCAAACATATTTGCGGCTAAAGTTTAGTCTCAAATAAGGTGTCAAGATATTAGCAACTGATTTTCAGTAACTAATATATGCCCTATAAAAATTAGTCCCCAATACTATTAGTAACTGATAAATCAGTTCTAGATGTTATGTATTTGAGACTGATATATCAGTCTCTAATAATTTAGTCTCTAATGGTCACTTTTCTTGTAGTGAGAGCTAACCTGATAGCTAACCGTAGAGTCAACATATCCCAAAAATAAACAGAGTTATTTGTATATCCAATAGCAATAAACTGCCTCCCTTCATTAACAGAATCCTACTACCAATCCACAAAATAAGCACACAACTAAACATAAAACAAAACAATATTAAAAGTGTTTTTTACTAAAATGTAAGCAGTAAGGACACCTGTATGAAGCATGCATCCAAAATTCAGTGACCTAAATGAGGCAATGACTGAACAGAAACCAGATTAACAAGCGTTTAATTGTCATGATCTGGTAACTGAATATCGAATATTAATAATTTAAGTCTTTATTCACCGTACACAGCTACTGTAAAAGTAGTTTCTGTATCTGGTGAAGGAAGACAACATATTTCGTGAACCCTAATTCTGTCGAATACTTGGAAGGACGCAAGCATGGTGTATGTCACACCACGCCAATGGCGGAAACACGTGGTGCAACGCTCGAAAGCATATCAAGTCAAGATTAACACAAACTATATTTAATTAGAAAAGATCAATTTATTTGGATGTCGAAAGTGAGTTCTCATTACAATGTTGCACAAAGCATTACATAAAACAATGAACATTAAGTTTCAATGTGGGGGTATTTCCGTTTATGTTCCAACCCGTTGGTAACAATAGATGAGACCCCGACCAGTATCCGACATCCCAAATTCCACCGCACTAGCCCCATATCTATTCAGCACTTAGTTACCTGAAAGATATGTTTAAAAAGACGTCAATATATAAAATATTGGTGAGTTCACAGGTTTTAGTTTCATAACAACAACATTTTCACAACCATCGACTCGACTCACTTTACCGTATAATTATTTTCCCATTAAATAATTATACTAGGATCTTGTCGATCGATATTTCGTTTTTACAACATGTGCGAAACCTACACAACTTGTGGCCTTTGTAAGGAGTAGCTAGCTCCTACAAACTATGATGATGAGCAATCCCCTGAGTCCCATAACCAAACCAAGACTAATAAGTATGCCCCGCTCCAAGTCGTTTCTCGGAACCCAACGACTTAAGTTCAGAATACGTGCACCCCTGGCATACGCCGATGCATAATCGACGCTATCGATTAGGGGTGGGCCTTGTCAGGCACCAATAGTACTATCCAAATATTCTTTCGGTTTCATTTACCTGAATTAATGGTTATAGTAGGGAGGACTCAACCCCGAGTGGCGAACAAAAACTCAAGTACTCATCATGCCACTCATCACATTTTAACCTTTGAAAACATTTCAACATGTGATAGCTTTTGACAAACATATCTTTCCCCCAGTTAAAACAATAAAATGGGGCCGTGAAACTCACCTGATGTACAACGTACAATCAAATAGCAGAGAATAGCAAGTCTGTGGTCAAGCACCTACGAACGTCCTAGTGCGTGTAAGTCACTAAGTCTGTAGCGTGTGCTTTTCCGACAAGTTGTACACCCAACTCCCAACACCACCATTTACATATAATTCCCCGTTTAATTAAACATATGTCCTAGGTCCGTTGGTGATGGATTACCCTTGTTACAAGTTACATTTATACTTTCATGAATATTAATTAACTTGTATAATATTATTCTCGACTCAACTTCACTTAACGTATAATTATTTTCCTATTAAATAATTATACTTAAGATCTCGTCGTTCGATATAATATCTTTACCACTCGACACGACTCACTTTACCGTATATTTATTTTCTCATTCAAATAAATATACTAAGGTCTTGTCGTTCGATAATATGTTTTCTACGCTCGACTCGACTTACCATACCATATATTTACTTTCCCATTAAGTAAATACACTAGGATCTCGTCGATTCGATATATATATATATATATATATATATATATATATATAGGGAATGGTTATAGAGAAAACCTTAGTTATTTGGTAAACTATGGAAACCCTATCATGACCATCCATCTCAAAGTATCAATGGTTGAGATTAAACCATTGTACTTCCAACTAGCTATATTAATATTTTAATTGACTAAAGGAACTGGAGGGGTATTTTGGGAAGACAAGAAGTTCCTCTCTCTCTCTCAAGTACTAGGGTCATGTCACCCTCTCTCATACTTTTTCTTTAAAAAAATATTATAATAATGGGTCATGTCACACCCTCTCTCCTACTTTTTCAAAGTCAATATCACCATTCTCTCTCCTCTCTCCTACTTTTTCTTTAAGAAAATATTATTATAATAGGTCATGTCACATCATCTCTCTCCTCTTTCCTACTTTTTGTTTAAGAAAATATTATTATAATGAGTCATGTCACACTCTCTCTCCTACTTTTTGTTTAAGAAATATTATTATAATGGGGCAAGTACGTGTGTTAACATGTGTTAACATATTTTACCAGCCTTATTGAAAAAAAAAATCCTTGGTAGAGATATTAAACCTGTTAACATGTGTTAACCTATTTTACCAGCCTTTTCAAAACCTTGGTAGAGATATTAAACCTGTTAACATGTGTTAACACAAAGCAGCAATTTACGCAACCACATACAGCCTAGATTCTAGAAGGGACACCATGGGCGTCGCACAATTTAACTTATACATATCAAAGGTTTTAAAAAGATCATATGCACTAAGTAACCGCTAGACGCAAAAAACATGGCGACATAGATACCCAATTTTGATATATTAAAACTGTTAACATATCTTACCAGCCTTATTGGAAAAAAAGAAAAACCTTAGTAGAGATATTAACACTGTTAACATGTGTTACACATGTTAACAGTTTTAGTAAATCTGTCCCATAAAAATTTGTTAACACTTGTTAATAAGTTGACATATAAAAACTTTGTTAACACTTTGTTATGACATGTTAACAGTTTTAGTAAATTTGTCCTATAAAACTTTGTTAACACTTTGTTAACACTTGTTAATAAGTTGACATCTAAAAACTTTGTTAACACTTTGTTATGACATGTTAATAGTTTTAGTAAATCTGTCCTATAAAACTTTGTTAACACTTGTTAATAAGTTGACGTATAAAAACTTTGTAGATAGTTGGTGCTAAAAACAAGAAATCATAATTGAGATATTAAAAGTGTTAACATGTGTTTACTAAACCTGTTAATACATGTTAACAGTTGTAGTGAATCTGCCCTATACAAATTTGTTAACACTTGTTAATAAAGCACACAAACTATTAACACATGTTATTACAAAAGTATCATTACAAACTATTGAACTGCATGGAAGGTTAACATGTGTTAGTTGGTCATAAAGGGTTTAACATGTGTTATCTAATCTGATAAAGAAAATATTATTATAATGGGTCATGTCACACCATCTCTCTCCTCTCTCCTACTTTTTGTTTAAGAAAATATTATTATAATGGGTCATGTCACACCCTCTCTCATACTTTTTGTTTAAGAAAAGATTATTATAATGGTGCAAGTACAAATAATGTGTTAATGTTGCATACGAGGGTAACATGTGTTAGTTGGTCATAAAGGGCTAACATGTGTTATCTAATCTGATAAAGTTAAACATGTTGCCCCCATATACCCATGAAAAGATCTAACATTTGTTAGTATCAGTGGTATGGTAACATATGTTAAACCTGAATCATTTGTCAACCTTTTTGTCTTTCTTACCACTCCTGTTTTCACTTCATAAGTTTACAAAAAAGAAATAAGTAAACATAGCATACAACTATTAACACACAATAGGTTAATAAGTTGACGTATAAGAACTTTGTTAACACTTGTTAATAACAAAAAGAACCTAACTGTTAACATGTAATATCAACACAAGAAATATCATTCTGTAATAATAACATAAACAAAACGTAATTTATAATACAACACAAGAAATATCATTCTGTAATAATACCATTCTGTAATAATACCATAACCACTTTATTACAAAGTATCATTACAAACAATTAACCACTTTAACAAAATAAATCTAGTAACTCTATACATTGAGTACAAAAAAGAAAACGTTATAAAAAAGTTTTTCTACATATTTTTCTCGGCTTCCTTCGACTTCGTTTGTTAACATATGTTAACCAGTGGGGTCTTCGTTATCAACTGCAAAACAATAGATGAGATATTAACCGGTGTGACCAACTCAGCATTTAACATACTAAAACAGTCGTAACATGTGTTAGTCGGGGCCCAAATAACAACTTAAAGTCACAAAATCTAAATTTCCAAATTCCAACTGTTAATATTAATTCAATATTTCTACCTCATAGCTTTCAACTAATAAACACATCATTCTAACATCAATTAACCTTCAATCTTCACTAAACTGAAATCGGCCCAAGTTCAAAACCTAGGGCTCCAAAACTAACAAAATCTAATTAAACAATACGAATCCGAAACTCAAACGAACTCTTGACCTTCACATAAATGATAAACCTACTATATATACATATAACATGCATCAATAACCATCTTTAACATCAAACTGTAGAAGAGAAACCAGATCTACAACCTCATGTCCCTAATCCAATAACAATCTAACATAAACAAAATAATAAAAAAAATCAAAAAGGTTAAAATAAGTTTTTTTTTTTTCATTCAAGCATTTGATCAAACACTTGGTATGCAAACAAAAAAAATCTATGATTTGAGTGAAAAAAAAGTTAAAACAATCTTATGTTAATCGACCAAAAAGCTTTAGCAACGATCATAAACAGAAAAACAAAGAAAAATCTTAAAAAAACACTACATAAACGAAAAAAAAAATTACCTTCAATTTCAACATGTGGAGACCTACATAAACGAAAATAAAGCTTTAGCAACGACCAACTCGTTGCTCCTCTCAGATCTGAAAACATCTTCAAAAACCATAGATTAGCAGCAGCTCCAGCTCATCTGGGTTTCAAACAAGATCTAAGAGAGGGTTTCAAACAAGATCTGGGAGAGGGAGACACAAGATATAGAGTTATAAACCCTAGATCCCAACATAAAAAGAGAAAGAATGAAGAAATGAAAATCCATATAGAGAGAATGAAGAAATGAAAATCCATATAGAGAGAGAGATGAGTTATACAGATATTATAAATTTCAAATTAAGAAACAAGACTAGTCTGACAAAAAAAATGAGAGATGTGATAGTTAGGGGGTAATGACTATCCTACCCTTATCTTATTATTATATTGATTTTGGATTGTGGTGATGTGGCTTCATTGTAGCCACAACTTGGGTTTCAAGAGTTTACTAAATAACTTGGGTTTCTTGTATATACTTATACTATATATATATATATATATATATATATATATATATATATTGTTTCCTGCACTCGACTCGACTCGACTTACCTCCCCGTATATTTACTTTCCCATTAAATAAATATACTAAGATTTCGTTGAGTCGAATATATATATATATATATTCCTTGTTAAGTCCATACACTTGTTTAACGTTTAATCGTTAGATTATTTATGTTACCTTTCTCCCACAAATATTTTCCAACACTTAGGAAAGTGTTATGTATTTTTTCACCCAAAATCATATATTTTAAATCCTTAAAATATATTTATACTTATCTTGACGTAATGATACTTTTCTCGTCCGTCCATTTTTACGTCTTAGTTCGTTAACACGTCCAAGTCCGATTACTTAACTTATATATATATATATATATATATATATATATATATATAGTTAATTTTTCTCAAGTTTCCCAATATGTGTACTCTAGGAAAGTTATTCACCTCTTAAATTTCCTACACATATTACTTGGAAGTTTTATTAATACCTTTGTATTTTTAGCACAAGACTTGGTAACTTATGTATAAAAATGCTCCAACACTTTCATATTCCCATTTATATAAAAGTGTTCATTTTTATATAAGTTTCCACCAAGCTTTTATTTTATCTAACATTTTTATAAAAACCTTTGTTTTTATACATATCCATATGTTACAAAAGTTCATATTTTTATAAAACTCTATTTTATAAAAATACACTTTCATACAAAATACATGTGTATAATTACTAGTATTTACCAAATCTACCTTGGAAAATTACTATGTACACATTTGACACCAAACTTCCATAGTTATATTTTTAGACACAAGCTTCTAAAAATATCATCTTTAGTCCCTCAACTTTTAAAGTTACAAAAATAGTCCTTTAACTTATAAAAGTTGCATTTTTCCATTCTATCTTTCAAGAATAACAATTTTCTACTAAAATACTAGACTTTAATGGATCATTTTTGCAATGTTAGATTATTTTCACATTTCAACACTTTTAATAGTTTCATAATATCTTATTAAGGCTACTAATATGTGTAATTAGTGTGTCTTGTCCAACAAGTCCAATTTATACTTTTCAAGTTTGTAGACTCTGTTAATGTAGATTTTGTATAACTTATTTTCTAACAAAAGCAACCTTATAACAAGTCTTATATGCTTATGTTAAAATGATTAAAACCATCTTTTTTTAAGTTCATTCAAGTTCTAATAACAAGTTATATTTAAATCACCATTCTCTTCAAGTATTCATGATCTTTATAAAAAAACTACAAGAATACTTCACATCCATCACCAAATTTTCGGCCCATTCACACTATATTAACACCATTTTAGTCTTTAAAATCATATGTTTTGTTATGAAAAGCTTATTCAAGTTCACCCCTTGTACAACTTGCTTCAAGCTATTAAACATAAACTTTTAAAGACAAAACAAGATCAAGAATACTTACAACTAGCACAAGGCTAGGGAAGCTAACAATGCTTGATTTTGATGGGGTTTAGTGTGTTCTTCCTAAGTGGTTAAGCTCCAAGCTTGAAACACACAATGGGGGTTTGGAAGATGGATGTTTATGAGTGATTTGGAGGTGTTAAAACTTGAAAGAAAAGTGTTGTAAACCCATGGCCACAAGAGGAGAAAAGAAGAAGATTTTTGTTTTGATGATCAAGTATACTCACATGTTTCTTTTATAATTCTTCAAAATCTTCCATAGATTGTATGTAATCTACCATGTATTTGTGAAGATTTATAATGTACTAAATGATCTTGGATGATCCTTGTGTGTGTGTATATTACCGTGAATTTATGAAGAAGAAAAAGAGTTTGTAAATCTTTCAAGGACAACTATGGTCTCTTATATAATCTTTTCATATCTTCCAAACAATCTTCCAAGATTATAAGGATCTAACACTAGATTTAAATCTAGTATATTATAGATATGTTTGTACTAGGTAATCTTGGATGATCTTTGGTGGATTTTAGAGGGTGTCTTAAGCCGAGAATTTGCAAGGAAAAAGAAAGGATTTTATAAATCTTTAAGGACATGTAATCTCTCATATGAAATCATATCATATATTACCCCATACACATGATCTTTACTTGAAAGATTCATAAGATATGTTCAAGATTTTATTGAGATTTTTTTTTGTATGGGTGGCCGGCCCGATGTGGCTAGGTAGGCTCCACATGCCACTAAATCTCATATATTATTTATACATTTTTAAATGGCGGCGTTTTCGAGTTCGTTCGGGTATTATTCGGATTTTATCTACACGTTATTTGGACATTATAATAGCCTCTAATAACCCTTAAACATAGCCTAGTTTAAGTGTTAGTTGGTTAATTAGGCTCTTATTGGGTGAATTTATATGTTATACGCGTACCGGGTGCGGTACGCGCACTTTATTCGTTACCTGGAGATTTGTATGTAAAGTTTTCACTTATGGTTTTGGAGTTCCAAAACACCTTATATTTTGTGAAAATACCCTTAATTTTATATCTTGGGTGTCCAAGATCCTTTTCGTTTATTTATTTTTTATCGGGTAATCACCAACGTCCGTACCGGACAAGTCTATTCGCACATGATCCTATCATGCTTCATCATTAAACGTGTGCATTCCTATGCATCTTATGGGGAATTTGCTATTCTCTATCAGTTAAATTAATCCAATTAATTTAAATATGCACTTAAACCATTAATTACATATACTAATTACGTACGGAATCACATCGATTTTTGCCGGATGTTACAGTGTAAGTAGCTAGGTTATAAAAAAGAAGCTGCGAACCAGTTCCTGATTAATGATATAAAGCACGTGTTAGATTAAAACAAATAATATTATGATAGTAAGTTGAAGGTGAAGTGAAGAGAGTATAACCAACAAGGGGGTATGGGGGAGAGGGGGGGGGGGGAGGTAAGTGGAGAAAACAGAGAGCTGAGATTTCTCCGAAGTAGCTAGTGAGGTTACCCACACGTTGTGTAACATTTGCAAGTTCCCTAAACTTTATTGTATTTACATTTTAATCCTCGTACTTCGATCATTTTGAATTTTAATAAAAACTTGTAGTTGCGTTGATCGTTACATCTTTGTTCGGATTGTGGTTCGTTATTAATCGTTGAAGAGGTATTAAAGATTATACCGCGGCACAAGGTACACATGATTCGGTCACACTCAAGTCCAACAAGTTAAAAATAACTTAAGGACTTGGGATGACATGAAGAGGTATAAAGGATTATACCGCGGCTCGATGACTAGGCACGAGCTGATAACCCAAAACCGCAGTATGTCATCCCAGCCGAATGAAAGTACAAGTTACCTTCGGAAGTCAAAAGCTGCCGGAGGATAGTACAAAGGGGGTCTGAAGAAAAGTACAACTTTGCTGACCACTATAAATACCCCCATCAAAGTACAATCAATACACGGATACTAACACTCCGAACCACACTTTCTCTCTCTACTTTATGTCACTAAACAAATACTTATCCTCACACCGGAGGGTGGTTACAGAGAGGCCATCCCTCCTCCTCTGTAACGAGCCTAACGGTTTTCTACCTTGTGCAGGTTGATATATTGTAATTTACATATATTTATAGTGTAAAGTTTTTACAGTTTTTGAGTCGTTTAGATAATGTTTTTATTAGTTTTAGGCTTGTATCGGTCTATTTTATCTAGTATAGATTTTTATAGATTTTTATTAGTTTTGTGTCTTTTTAGTACTTATGTATTTATTTATTTATTTTTATTTTGTAGGTGTTTATGGACGTTGGAGCGTAAACGAACAAATTTGGTCAAGTCAAGAACACCCGAGTCGAATGCACGAAGTTATACTACTAAATAGTAATAATACTAAATAATAATGGTAATAATAATAAAATCATGAATCAAGTCAAAAGTCACGGCCCATTTGAATGGGCTCTAATATTATTGGGAGAGAATTAATTGGGATATAATATATTATTCTTGGAGTGGACAATATTGGAGGGAGGAATACAGCGGCAGAAGACATTTACGAAGAATCAAGGAGAGCAGCTTATTACTTGGACAAGGAGGTGCCGCATATATAGATTTTTGGGGGAGACATTATTGAGCGCAGCATATCATATTATATTATTCTAAAGGAATCAAGAGAAAGGGATCAAAGGGTTGAGGCATAGGTGCCAGCACGGGTCGGTTCTAATCTATTTATTCATTATTTATTTATTCAAACCCGTTGTGAACGCCATGAATATTATCTGTTTCTATTGTTTTGATTCTTTCATGACTTTTATTGGCTAAACCTTGATGCTACCTAGGTTAAAGATGATTGCACTTGAATGATTTATTTTCTTTTGGTTTTGGAACTATTGGTTGTGGATGAATTTTAAAGTAAAGAACTTTTTATTTTCTGGTTTGGTGTGTATGCGTATTTAGTTTTGTTTAATTAATTTTTATAAACTCCACTTGCGTTTTGGTGAATGTCTTTCATGTATGAATGCGGGTTAGGTTGCGGACTGGGTGTTAGCAACTAGTTTATGGTTAATTTCTGCAGGTTATCCATAGGAGTTGTAATTGTTAGTTAGATGATTCTAAGTATTCTACCAATTCTCAATAGCTGTGAGGTGCGAGATTGTTGGTCTGTCTAGGGTGTTAAATTGCTAGTTCTAGAGGCTTTGTGAGAAGATCTTCCTAGTTTCCCTAGCATTCCTTGTAGGCCAAGTCTTATCAGAAATATTGTAGTTACCCCTTGCACTTTCGGGTGTATTGTGACTTTCGCGCTGTGAGGTAGACTGTCTAGCGGGTACTTTAAGATTCGAGTAGGTAAGCCTGTGAGGGTAACCTCTCAACCGGTGGTTTAACAGCACAACAATATTCTAGGGTTTCCCCTTGAGAAGGGTCGAGGGTGTCTAGTTTATTCTTGATGTTTAGTATTTTAAGATCCCGGTTCCACACCAGTTCCATAGCCATTAGAAGCTTATCATTCATGTGTAGGATTCTAGCCTAGGTAGTGCCTTCCCATCCATCTGACCTCAGTTACAGTCTCCAGTTTGTGTATTTAGTTATTTTAGTTTTATTATTTTATTTATTTGCATTAGTCGTTTAGAAAACCCCCCTTAAGCAACAAAATAATTTAAGTCAGTTTGTAGATAAGTTATCGAGTCTAGTTTACGTTTTCCATTAGAGTCTCGTGGGTTCGATACTCGGACTTACTTTAGCTGTACTGCACTGACCGGTACACTTGCCGGTTGTGTGGTTTAGGTTTAGAGAGTCTTAGGTTATAAATTTAAAACTTAGAGTGTCTAGTTTAGGTTAATTTAGTTAGTTTTTACTAAACCACTTTGAGCACATCAAGTTTTTGGCGCCGTTGCCGGGGACTCTTGGCGATTGCGTTTATTAGCTTCGATTACACTTATCTGCTATATCTGTGCTACTTGTGTTTTGTGTTGAGTTTGCCTTTTTGTATAGTGAGTCGTAGGAGTCTAATTGTTTGTGTGTTTTAATTTCTGTCGAGTCTGTAAATATGTTTGAAATTTGTGGAGGACCCTATTTTACCGTTAGATTTCCACAAAATGCGGGGTCCTCTGCACATTATTATGCTAATTCCTTTGTGCAGCCGCCACCATGTTATTCACAGGGTTGTCCTACATATCATTATGATGACTCGTATCAGCAGCCACATTTTAATCAGTATCCTGATCAAATTCCTGGAAGCAATTCTTGTGAGAATAGTGGTAATGATTGGAGTAAAATAGAGAGTCTGTTGACATTATTAGTTGCGAAAGATGCCAATACCCAGAAAATGTTAGTAGAGCAGGACATCCTCATAAAAAACCACGATGCCATCCTTAAAAACCGACAGGCTGCTATTTTAGATCTTCAAAGAACACTAAAAGATATATCTAGGAGATTAGAAGAAGAAAAAGAAAAGTTTCAGCAAGAGCAGGTGCCGAAAGTTGGTTATACATATGATGAGGAGGGCAACTACCTCGGGTACATGAACGCTCGAGGGGAGTTGTTCCCAACGTTTCCAGAAGAAGGGAAAGAGCCGATCATGGATTACGCAGATGAGTCAGATGAAGAGATCATCCCAATCACGGAGACGAAAATGGACGTTGAAGTCCCACCTCCGGTGCCACAGGTTACTATATATGATTTTGGGAGTGACTCTGACGAAGAGGACGACGAAGAAGAATGGGCGGCGTATCAAAGGTCGTTTATGAGGAAAGAAGGGATTGAAGAAGAAGTGGAATTAGGAGATTCCGTTGATATGATGTTTGGTGCAGAGGAAGACATTGAGATGGGTGAGAATTCATTGTCTGAAGAGGATGAGTTTTTAGATCTGGAGTTAGAGCGTTTGCCTGTTTATGAAGATTTAGGGGAGTCTGATCCTGATGGAGATATGGCATACCTGGATGCCCTACTCGAAGTTGAACCGACAGACATGACCGAACCTGCACTAGATGAAAGAACTCAGTGTGGGGATCATCCCGTGGAAATGGTGGAAGAAGAAGCGCACCATAGCTGGCCCGTGGTATTAGTGATAGATGGAACTTCAAAATCAACAGCATCACGGGAGAGGGCAAAGAAGAGAAAAGGAAAAGATCGGAACCGGAAGAGGATCAATGGTTGGCACGAATTGGAGAAGAGGAAGGCAATGGAAGTCAAGCACGATCAGTCTTCTTGCTACATGTCACGCATCCGGTTCAATCCAGGTAAGTTTAAATTTTGGTGGTTTGACCCGTTAAGAATGGTTAAATTATTTTTCAATTCCACAAATAAAATTTCAATTGTTAACGAGAACCGGGTGGAATTGAATGGGCTAGATCAGGTCCAGATAAAAGAGAAGCCTCCTGATTAAGTTTAAGTGTGGGGAGGATATGTAGAGTTTGTAAATTTATTTTTATACTTATTTATTTTTTTCTAGCTGTTCATTTTTTTTGTGGTTCGTCGTTTGGTAGTGGTTCCTAGGTTTTTATCTTTCTATTTTATCTTTGTTTTTGTGTCTTTGAGTCTGTTTGTAGGTTTGCGTGTTTGCTTAGGTAGAGAAAATTTCACATGAGCGGATCCCATGTATTGTCTTTATATATATTTTTTTGAGTGGGAGGTTTGGTAAAGGTTTGGGCAATAAAAGTATTTTTCTTAAAAAAAAAAAATTAATTAACTTTCTGTGAAAAAAGACTTTTCACGTAACGTGAGGAGTCTGGGCTGACCTGTTCGCCTCATGCGACCAGCTATTACCCCGGAAAGTTATATTTTTTTTCGCTTGCAACGCGTGTTGCGATCACCAGTGTCCTTCACGTTGAGCGAGAACCGGATTTTTTTTTTCTTTTTACCCATTTGGTTCTACCACCATTCACCGCCATTTTGCCAAGCAGGTACGTCTTCTTGTTTGTTGTTATATTATGAGTCTAAGTTAGTAGTTGTGTCTTTTTATTTTTGTGTGGTTCGGTATTATGCTCGGGTTTTGTTTGTTTCGTTTTGCGCAGGTTTGGATTGCACCACTCGTACTCAATCTCCATTCGGGTGATTCCGGAGCTGTTATTATTTATCAAGGCAAGCCCAGAGTTTACCATTGTGTCAGAGCCGATCGCGAATGAAATGCTATACGATCGAGCTGGATTGGACTAGAGTTTTTGGAGCTTACGAAAAATTAACCAGCTAAGTCCTTCTCAATTTGCCCTCGTCTTTTTCTTTTTGTATTCGGAATTTATTTTTGTTTTGAGTCGTTTTCTATTCCTACATTGAGGGCAATGTAGAGTTTAAGTGTGGGGATGGAAAACTGTCGTTTGGTTTGTATATAGAGTCATTTTGAGTCAAAAAAAAATGAAAAAAATTTAAAAAAAAAAAAAAAAAAAAGGTCCCTGATTTTGAAGTTTGCATTATATAAAATATGGAAGATGATAGGTAAAGTTAGGTGTCCGGTTTTCAAATAGTATGTATAATAAGAGATTAAAATTGATTGAAAACGTGTCTAATTTGGGATATGTGGGTAGGCTCAATCGGTAGAAAGGTTTCCTTTGAAAAGTAATAAATTAATTATGTTAGGCTATTTTGTGGGTTCTCATCTAGGATAAACGGGGAGACCGAAACCGCCAAAAATAGTATAAGAAGCACCGTTATAAGTTTAAAGCCGTTAGAATTTCTAATCACTTTGAAAAAAAAAAAAAAACTAGAAATCAAAGCAAAAATGCTGAAGCTTAAGGTGCCTGGCCACTGGGATAGCGACTTGGATTGGTCACATCCTCTGAGTTAAGTATGCTGAGAAAAAAAAAATGCTGAAGCTTAAGGTGCCTGGCCACTGGGATAGCGACTTGGATTGGTCACACCCTCTGAGTTAAGTATGTAAAAAAAAAGTGATTTTAAATTCTCTTGGTTTTCTACATAAGACGGTTGGGAAATGGTCAATTGGTCGTTCCTTTAGCTTCATAAGCTTGAGGCGGGATTAGGAGGAACTGTGACTTCCTTCGAGTGAGACCCTAGATAGACTAATCAACATGAACTTAACATAAATAAAAAAGGGGCTTGGAAACCGGTGTGGGTTTAAGAGAAGCAATATACCTGCAATCGCAATCAACACGTTAGTAGATTATTAATTAAGTAACCTATGTTTTGAAACTGGATGTAAACCTAACTGTGATTCCATAGCATAATTCTTTTTCAGGGACGAAAAAGAGATAAGTGTGGGGATATTTGATATATTGTAATTTACATATATTTATAGTGTAAAGTTTTTACAGTTTTTGAGTCGTTTAGATAATGTTTTTATTAGTTTTAGGCTTGTACCGGTCTATTTTATCTAGTATAGGTTTTTATAGATTTTTATTAGTTTTGTGTCTTTTTATTACTTATGTATTTACTTATTTATTTTTATTTTGTAGGTGTTTATGGACGTTGGAGCGTAAACGAACAAATTTGGTCAAGTCAAGAACACCCGAGTCGAGTGCACGAAGTTATACTACTAAATAGTAATAATACTAAATAATAATGGTAATAATAATAAAATCATGAATCAAGTCAAAAGTCACGGCCCATTTGAATGGGCTCTAATATTATTGGGAGAGAATTAATTGGGATATAATATATTATTCTTGGAGTGGACAAGATTGGAGGGAGGAATACAGCGGCAGAAGACATTTACGAAGAATCAAGGAGAACAGCTTATTACTTGGACAAGGAGGTGCCGCATATATAGATTTTTGGGGGAGACATTATTGAGCGCAGCATATCATATTATATTATTCTAAAGGAATCAAGAAAAAGGGATCAAAGGGTTGAGGCATAGGTGCCAGCACGGGTCGGTTCTAATCTATTTATTCATTATTTATTTATTCAAACCCGTTGTGAACGCCATGAATATTATCTGTTTCTATTGTTTTGATTCTTTCATGACTTTTATTGGCTAAACCTTGATGCTACCTAGGTTAAAGATGATTGCACTTGAATGATTTATTTTCTTTTGGTTTTGGAACTATTGGTTGTGGATGAATTTTAAAGTAAAGAACTTTTTATTTTCTGGTTTGGTGTGTATGCGTATTTAGTTTTGTTTAATTAATTTTTATAAACTCCACTTGCGTTTTTGTGAATGTCTTTCATGTATGAATGCTAGTTAGGTTGCGGACTGGGTGTTAGCAACTAGTTTATGGTTAATTTCTGCAGGTTATCCATAGGAGTTGTAATTGTTAGTTAGATGATTCTAAGTATTCTACCAATTCTCAATAGCTGTGAGGTGCAAGATTGTTGGTCTGTCTAGGGTGTTAAATTGCTAGTTCTAGAGGCTTTGTGAGAAGATCTTCCTAGTTTCCCTAGCATTCCTTGTAGGCCAAGTCTTATCAGAAATATTGTAGTTACCCCTTGCACTTTCGGGTGTATTGTGACTTTCGCGCTGTGAGGTAGACTGTCTAGCGGGTACTTTAAGATTCGAGTAGGTAAGCCTGTGAGGGTAACCTCTCAACCGGTGGTTTAACAGCACAACAATATTCTAGGGTTTCCCCTTGAGAAGGGTCGAGGGTGTCTAGTTTATTCTTGATGTTTAGTATTTTAAGATCCCGGTTCCACACCAGTTCCATAGCCATTAGAAGCTTATCATTCATGTGTAGGATTCTAGCCTAGGTAGTGCCTTCCCATCCATCTGACCTCAGTTACAGTCTCCAGTTTGTGTATTTAGTTATTTTAGTTTTATTATTTTATTTATTTGCATTAGTCGTTTAGAAAACCCCCCTTAAGCAACAAAATAATTTAAGTCAGTTTGTAGATAAGTTATCGAGTCTAGTTTACGTTTTCCATTAGAGTCTCGTGGGTTCGATACTCGGACTTACTTTAGCTGTATTGCACTTACCGGTACACTTGCCGGTTGTGTGGTTTAGGTTTAGAGAGTCTTAGGTTATAAATTTAAAACTTAAAGTGTCTAGTTTAGGTTAATTTAGTTAGTTTTTACTAAACCACTTTGAGCACATCACAGGTCTAACCCTAGGTTCGGAGCATTCAAGATCCAGCTCACTCGATCCTGTCATAAGCTTAATTTCAAGTTCGTCCACTTTTTGGATCTTCAATCGTAAACATGTATTGAATCACAACTTAAACATGTCGTGTTTTGGCAATTAATCGAATCATTTCATTTTAGATTTTAAAGTGAAATTTTTATTATATACATTTTCTTGTAAACTCAAATGTATGATAAACTTGTCGAAGGATTTTGGGAAAACGTCAATCACTACTAGAAAACTGGGCTATTGTCACCAAAAGTTGCTACCTAGAAAAATGGTAGCAAATTTAGCAACCGATTTTACACCAAAATATGTATTATAAGATAAGGTAGCTAATCGGTTGCAAATTTTGACACTGTTTATTTTTTGTGGTAAATTCGTGAGAAAAATAATAAGAAAGACGAAAAAAATAATAATTTAAAAAAAAAGAACAAACTTATTGAATTGTGACCACCTTAGCGGTAGCAAATTTAGGGATCCATTTTGAGAATAAATTGCTACCATATTAGCCACGATAAATCATGGCTACTGTCACCAAAATATGCTACCTAGAAAAATGGTAGCAAATTTAGCAACCGATTTTATACCAAAATATGTATTATAAGATAAGGTAACTAATCGGTTGCAAATTTTGACACCATTTATTTTTTGTGGTAAATTCGTGAGAAAAATAATAAGAAAGACTTAAAAAATAATAATTTATAAAAAAAACAAATGAAAGAAACAAAAACACATCTTGTGGATTTTTTTTATTCATGTGACCAAAAACACATCTTTTGGAAACCTTTAGCCACACTTTACGAAAAAAAATGTGTCATTTAGAAGCCACACTTAATGAAAGAAAAAAATCTAATAACTATAAATATTTTATCGTCAATTAGATCTAATGATGGTCAGTTAGGCCCAAAGACGGTCAGTTAGATTCGATCAGTGTCACTTAGACCCAATGAAGGTCATTTAGACACAATAATGGTCAATTAGATCCGATGTTGGTCAATTAGGCCCGTTGATGGTCAATTAGAACCAATGATTGTCAATTAGATCCAATGATGGTAAATTAGATCCAATGACAGTTCATTACACCAATGATGGTCAATTAGATCCAATGATGGTTAATTACACCACTGATGGTCAGTTGGATCCAATAATGGTTAGTTAGGCCCAATGATGGTCAGTTAGATCCAATGATGGTCAGTTACACCCAATGACGACTAATTAGATCCAATGATGGTCGGTTAGGCCCAATGATGGTCAGGTAGATCCAATCATTGTCACTTAGACCCAATGATGGTCATTTAGACCCGATGATGGTCAATTAGGCCCAATGATTGTCAATTAGAACCAATGATCGTCAATTAGATCCAATGATGGTCAATTAGATTTAATAATGGTTAATTAGAACCAATGATCGTCAATTAGATCCAATGATAGTTAATTAGATCCAATAATGGTTAATTAAACCAATGACCGTCAATTGGACCCAATGATGGTCAGTTAGGCCCAATGATGGTCAGTTAGATCCAATCATTGTCACTTAGACCCAATGATGGTCATTTAGACCCAATGATGGTGAATTAGACCCGATGATGGTCAATAGGCACAACGATGGTTAATTAGAACCAATGATCATCAATTAGATCCAATGATGGTTAATTAAACTAATAATGGTCAGTTAGATCCAATGATGGTCAGTAAGCTCAATGATGGTTAGTTACATCCAACGATGGTCAGTTAGGCCCAATGATGATTAGGTAGACCCAATAATTGTCACTTAGACCTAATAATGGTCAATTAGGCCCAATGATAGTATGGATACATATGTATTATGTTAAAAAATCTTTATTTTAATTTTTGAAAATGATGTGGCAAAATAAATACCTACACATATCTAAAAATATACAACATGTGTAAATATTATATACTTTTAACTTAGGTAAACAAATATTTAATTTGTTTTTTGAAAATGATGTGGCAAAATCAATACCAACCCGCTAACGTTCTGTTTTAACACCTCTAAATTAACACTATGGGTGTAAACGAGCCAAGCCCGAGCCAGACTAGGCTCGAGCTCGCTTCGACAGCTTAAACGAGCCAAAGCTCGGCTCGCCAATGTTAAATAGTAGGCACACTATAAATAAAATGATAATAATATAAAATTTGTTTGGGCTCGTTTAGGCTCGCGAGCCTAAATGGTCTTTGTAAGAAAAGCTCGAGCTCGGGCTCGATAACTAAACGAGTCCTTTTACAAGCCCGAGCCCGTTAAGGGTCGGCTTGTTCGAGCTTTTTACCGATCCGATTCCGAGTAGCTCTCAAGTCATTGCGCATCGTTTACACCCCTAATTTAACACAATACACGATTAAAATGTAAAGTTACAATGGCATGAAAATAAATATTTAAAACAAAAATTAATGATAAAGGAAAATAAATATGTTTATTTCTCTCATAATCTGTTCCATGTTTTTCTCTCATCTGATTCCTAAACCTTTGCAATGGATACAAATATAAACTCCAATCAAAACACATAAGAATCCTTCACATCTACATTTTTGCTATCCATCTCTGTTTCAGTTTCAGCGCTTGCGGAGAAGGTACGTGGATCTTCATTGCCTTTTTCTTCTTTACATATGTCACTATTTGTATTACACCAATCAGCCCAATACATTTCTTCAACAGAATATGGTTTGGCCGAATATGGTTATGATAATCCAAGATTTGTTTGACTGCAATAATTTTTGAGAACTTGCTTGTTGTTCATAATTTGCATCAAGTTCTATGAATGTTCTTGGATTGAAAAAGTTTGATCATTTTGGTGGAGGGATTGATTTACGGATATTGTTTATGGGTCGGGTTAATTCAATTGTGTTTGTTGCAGAATTGATTACTTTCCAAATCCTAGGCCTACATATATGGAAACTCCTTAATTCAAATTTGACTTCTAGCACTAGAATTGTAACTCACAATTGGATTATGTTATTGTGTAACTTACTTGACCCGTTATTAATTTTTATTAATTCTGACTTCTTAATTCTATCCATTGCTTGTTTTGTAGATTGAAAAGTTGAATTTGATTATTAAAGAGCTTGTTAAGGAAAAAGATGAAGATAAAGAAAGGTTCGAAGGAATAATTACGAGCTTGGTGGCTGAAAAAGAAAAATACAATGCAGATAAAGAGGCTATGAACAATAGAATGTGAGAATTTAAAGCTAGGTTAACAGCTATGGGTGGAAAATAGGCTATAAACACTTAGACATGAATATTTTGAAGTTTTTCATGGATAATTTCGGTTATTTGATGTTTTTTTGTGTTTCTATTAAAGTCTTTTATATGATTTTAAAGTTGGAAAAACTGTATCAAATTTGTTTTATATAATTTTAGATTTTGTATTATTTGACTGTTTTATATAATATAGTTTTCTTGAAATGTAATTGAATTAATAAAGAAGGAAAAAAAAAACCCTGTAGAAAATCTAAATGATAGCAAATTTTTAATGAAAGTGATGGCTAAATGGTAGCAAATTTTCAATGAAAGTGGTGGTTAAATGGTTGCAAATTTTAATTGAAAATGGTGGCTAAATGGTTGCAAATTTTCAATGAAAGTGGTGGCTAAATGGTAGCAATTTTTCATTGAAAGTAGTGGTTAAATGATAGCAATTTTTTAATGAAAGTGATGGCTAAATGGTAGTGAATTCTCAATGAAAGCGGTGACTAAATGGTTGCAGACTAAATGGTACCAAAACGGTTACAAAAAAAGTGTAAATTTTCAATAAAAATGGTGTCTAAATGGTGGCAATATCGGTGGCTAAATGGTACCAAAACGGTAGCAAATGACCTTACTAAAATATTGTAGGAGCGGTGGCAAATATTTTAACCGTTTTTGTGGTGACAAAAATATGGTAGCAAAATACAAAAGTGGTAGCTATTTGGTGACATTAGGGCAAAAGAGACGTGTGTTTTTGCTACCGCATTCTCGGTTGCAAAATGATGGCTACAGAGCAATTGCTACCGTTATGTAACCGAAAATGTGGTGACAAAAGCCTAATTTTCTAGTAGTTTAAAGTTTTGAGAGGGAATGTGATAAAACATAAGGTATATGTAAAGTTTTATAAAAGTTGTAAAAAAATTAGTTTTAAAAGTTTTAAAAACTTTTGGTTAAATTAACTTAAATTTGGTTAAGTTTTACATAAGCAAAACAAACAAATTCATAAAATAAACTAACCAAGTTAAACTAGAGGGACTGTTTCTGTCATTTTATAAAAGTTCAAAAACTCAAAACCTCTTTCCCTCCTGCTTCTATTTTCCGGTCGCTTTTCCGGTCACCGGAATAAATTCCGGCGAATATATAAAATCGTTTTTAATGCGTTTTACCTTGATTTAATGATTGGATATGCGTTTCTCCACTTGGATACAATGAATTCCCCTCATAAGTTGGTCTTAAACGTGTTAATTGTTGACTTTTAATCCGGGTTTTCAAACGAAACCGCCGGAATCTTTAAACCTATTAAATCACCTTTTAATCAACCTCTATATAAACCGAATGTTGCAATAGTTTTCTGCACCTTTGCACGTTCCTAACCCACTAAAAACATAGCAAATCACGTCCAAAAAGCTTTCATTTTCGTGTTTTTGTTGTTCGGTTCTTGAAGCTTCTATACGATCGATATACGCATTGTAAGTCCGAAATCTTTGTGCCATTTTAGTCTATTATAGGTCGTCTTTGAAAGCTCTATGGGTACTGGTTAGGGCTGCAAACGAACTGAACTTTCAGCGAACAGTTCATGAACAGTTTGGCGGGAAGTTCGTTTGTGTTCGTTCGTTTAATAAATGAACGAACACGAACAAAAATTTTTGTTCGTTTAGTTAAACGAACGGACATGAACAGGGGTCGCGTTCGTTCGTTTATGTTCGTGAACGTTCGGTAACGTGTTCGTTTATGTTCGATAGTTTAATAGGGTTTATAATTTTTATAATTTTTTATTTCTTTTATTTACCCAAATAAATAATATATGTGAGGTAAATTTGTTGTGATAATTTAATTATATTTTGGGTGAATTTAGCTCATATCTTAAGAATTATATTTTATTCCAAAGTTAATATATGTTCGTTTGTGTTTGTTTATGTTCATGAACATTTCTTTGTGTTCGTTTGTGTTCATTAATGTTCGTTTGTGTTTGTATGCGTTCATGAACAAAATTAACAAACGGACATAAACGAACACGAACACAAGTGTTTTCTTAACGAACGAACACGAACAAAAAATCTCGTTTGGCAAGTGTTCATGAACTGTTCGTGAACACATGATTTTCTTAACAAACGAACACAAACAAGGCCTTGTTCGTGTTCGTTCGGTTCGTTTGCAGCCCTAGTACTGGTCATATGGTTTACGAATTAAAGATCCTAAGAATCTAGGGTTAAGGTTTATAGTAGGATGAAGAAGATGAAGTTGAGTTTAAAAAAAATATTATTTTGAACCAAAAAATTACAACAAGTAGCCTTATAGTGTAGTGGTATTTGTTGGTGGTGAAAATCCTTAGGATGATCTTAACTCATATTCTTAGTGTAGCATCCTCAGAATGCTGAAGAACTTAACAGACTTCAGGATGTAACTATGTTTTAGCATGTGCACATCCTGAGGATAGACTAACGAATTATATTTCTATGACATAATTGCAGGTACAATTGAGCTATAATATGGACTTATAATTTCTTTATAACGTCTATGTTATCACGTTCGGTCAAAGAAGTCAAAGATGGAGGAGTTACACTTGCAAGCTAAAGTCCAAGCTCGAAGAAGGAATCAAACTTGTAACCGATATGTATTAAATATTGGCGAAGAACCAGGAAACAGTTGCTACAACGACTATATTCAGTTGTAACAACACAACTGTCACCTGAATCATTCATGAAGCTTAACTAAGATAGCGGATTATATGGGATAAAAATTTTGATTGAAATACTGCACTGTAATTAGAGTTTTGAATTAGGTAACAAATAATGAAGGAAGATTGTGAAATCAGTTAAGAAAATTTGAATTCTGATTAACGATAAAACAAGGATTGATATTTCTATCAAAATTAGAACGTGATTAATGGACGTGGTAAAAGTCTATAATACCCTTCTAATTATTGACATCGAATTCTGTGATTGTACCTGCCATTTTTCACATGTCAATCTTTAGTGACTTCCTACAGTTTGTAGGTTAAGCTACTTTGTACCAAATGCTTTCTCAATAAAATAATGAGGGGGTGGATGAAGACAAAAAAACGCATGTAGCATAACAAGAAAATTTGGATCATTGAAGATCAATGGATGTAATTGGTTCCCGGTATTCTTCTAACTCAACCATGTTCTCATTTTACCCTTTCCCAATCCAATAGTTCACAAGTTTTTTTTATTGAAACCCATGAAGTATTCTATTTAAAAAATGTATATATGTCTTTTCTTTGGTTAATTAAATTTGACTAAAATCTGTTTTTTCGGTTTTCAATTAGAACCCAATAAACCTAAAACGGAACCGATCAACTCCTACAAGTTTTGTGCTCTGAAAATTCAAAAGATCAAAGTCACGAGGGTCTAAGTTTCTACCCAAATAAGTTAGGGAAAATCACCAAAATAGCCCGTTTACCAACCCTTTTACGAAAATAGCCCCCTCCCGTCTCTTTGGAGCATTGGCGGATTCAAAGCTTTGGAATGGTGGGCCTGTGCCCACCGTAGACCAAGCCCAAATCCCCTTAGTGTTTTATGTTTAAATGCAAAGCGAATGGAATTTTTCTAATTGACTTTGATAGTATATGGTTAACATAGGGAACTTTCCCATGCATGTCAATTAGATATTTATTATACTAGCACAAAACATTATATAAATAATATCCAACACAAAACATTTTATAAATATCCTTTTTGTAATACATCATGAAACATTATTAACCTTATAGCTAATTATGAGGTAATTAAAAGTTTCAAACTCTTATGTGCATTATATGTATCCTCACTATCGCCATATTTCACGATACCCGTGCACAAAACTCCCAACAAGATTATTTAGATGCTAAGAATGCGGCGCGTGCCAAAGTCAAAGTGTTGGAAACGTGGTATGGAACGCTACTATTGTTGCTTATGGCGACTTTGAGTCAGTGTGCCTCTTTTTTTTTCTGACTCATTTTTTTCCAACTTGTATTGTGCCCACCCTACAAAAAAGTTCTGTATCCGCCACTGCTTTGGAGAGACCGTTCACGTTTCCCAACATGTTTGAGGCATCTCCCGAGGGGTTTTCCATATGGACCAATACAAAACTGACATCTCATCACTTACTCTCTCTCTCTCTCCTCACTTTCTCTCTCCTCTCACTCTATATCTCTGAAACGTCTCTCCTTTTCTCTCTCCTCTCTCCTCACTCTCTCTCCATCTCTCTGGTCCATCATCAACATCTCTAAGATGCACAAACGAAACCTATACGAAAACAAAGAAGTTGTAACTAATATGTGGGAAGTGAGAACATGGCATAACGCTACCTACAACCATAGTAGCATAAGCAGACAGTCTATAAACTGAATTTTACAATTTTGGTAACATTATAAAACTTATACAAAATAATCGACATTTTGGAGCATCATCAACCATGTAAAAGTTGCTTCTTTCATTCTTACACTCAAATCATCAGAAAAAGGAAACAAACAGAGAACCTATCAACAAAATGAAAGCACATTTATTACTCTACTCAGATGCATCTCAACTTGTCTGCACATTACATCTCAGAGACGTCGCCGGACACGACTCCGGAGACGGCTTAGAAGTCAGACTACGTCGCCGGTGTTGTCTCTGGTGGTTTTCCGGTGACGTTATTAGCGTTATCATCCTACACTACAACACAATCGGCCACAACAGCCGCTACAAATCAAAACAACCGTCAGCACTCGACTGCAGAGAAGTGAGGTTATAGTTTTTGTTGCTCAATTTTGAGTTTTTTCTTATGTCTATCTAATTTCTGTCTTGCTTCTTATTTCGATTTTAATTTCTTGTTTATGTGAGCTCTGTAGTCAAAACTACCATGAACATGTAAGATGAATGGGTTATTTATGGGTTTGATTCAAATGGTGTTAGACTGCATCGTTATCAGAAGGAGAGAGAGGAGACGTAATTGGAAGGTGAGAGGAGACGTCTTGGAAGGTGGGAAGGAGAGAGAGACAGATAATTATGGAGGAGAGAAGGAGAGAAAGAGAGTGGTTGCTGACGTGACGGTGAGTTACTGGTTGGAGTGGAAGACGTCTGAGACGTCTTGGAAGGTGTGAACGGTCTCTCAAAAGAGACGGGAGTGGGCTATTTTCGTAAAAGGTTTGGTCAACGGGCTATTTTGGTGATTTTCCCAATAAGTTATTATAGGTAGAAGTCAATTAAGATATGTTTGATATTGTTTACTATTAGTTTAAAGAGACCACATCAAACAAATCATTACAATTCAATGTGAAAAACAGGTGACGTCAAATGAAAAACCTAAATTATAGGATCAAACATACTAAAATAAAAAAATATATATACACATTTGCAATTCTTTCCTTTAACGAAGGAGACAGTGATGACTAACTGTTGAAAAAGAATCATCATACATTGATGTTACATAAATAAACTATAAATACATGCATACTCACTATAAATAGGATCATCATTGGTTTAAATCAAACCACTAAGTGTTGCAAAACTATAGGATCATCATACATTGATGTTACATATATACGCTATAAATACATACATATTCACTCCAAACATTTTCATCTCACTTGAGCAAACAAACTTAATTAGGCACCATGGCTAACAAAGTCGTTGTGTCCGTTGCATCGGCAGTCATCATTCTCGGGTTTGTGATCGGGGTTTGTCTGCTACTCGCCAACAGCGGAAGATCCCATCATAATAAGCCTACCCCTAACAGCAAAACAGCCGAGATGATATGCAAAAAGGTCGAGTACCAAGACACTTGCTTGGAGGCCGTTTATGAGGTGGCGAAAAACTCCTCCGCCACCCCTCAAGATTACATTGCCGCCATCATTCGCGCCACCGCTGATGAACTCAATAAGTCGCTTGAGAAGGTCACTGAAGCCAAGAAAGATTTGTCTAGTGGCCAAACGCAAACCAAGGCTGAGCTTGAGACGTGTGAGAAAATGATCGGTTACGCAAGCGATGAGCTCAAACAAGTTCTTAAAGTCATTGGCGAGATGAAAGTAACCACGTTATCGGACCAAGTGGACCCGATTTTAGTCTGGTTGACCGCGGTTCGCTCATACCAAACAACATGCGTGGACGAGATCCAGGACGAGAATGTAAAGGAAGACATGCAAGACGCAATGCAAAAATCGAATGAGTTGACTTTTAACGCACAAAAGATTGTTTACAACGTGCACAACATCCTTAAGGACATTGGAGTCAACTTGGATGAGTTTAAATTCCCGCCACTTGGAAACCGAAAGCTTCTTGAGGAAGTGAAGGAGATTGACCGCTATGGTTTCCCATCATGGGTCTCGAACAAGGACCGCAGGCTTCTACAACCCAAGCCTGATAACGAAGTGTTGTTCAAAACCCCAACACCACAACCGGTACCAGCAAACCCGACACCCGACGCAGTTGTAGCTCAAGACGGTAGCGGCAAGTTTAACAGCATCAAACAAGCGTTGCACGCTTACGCACCCGGCCCAACAGGAAGATACATAATCCACATCAAAGCCGGTACATACAAAGAAGGCCAAATCATCGTAGACAAAGGTCAAAACAACGTGTACATGTACGGTGATGGTAAGGACAAGACCATCATAACTGGTTCGTTAAACGCTGGGATTCAGAAAATTGGAACCTCAGAAACCGCGACCGTCGTTGCAACAGGAGAACGCTTCATGGCTAAGGGGATTACTTTCCGAAACACGATCGGCCCAGCGGGAGGCCAGGCGGTCGCGTTTCGCTCCCAATCCCCACGCACGGTTATGATGGACTGCGGGTTCGAGGGTTACCAAGACACATTGTACTACCACGCCCACGACCAGTTTTACAAAAACTGCGCCATTTACGGGAGTGTGGACTTCATATTCGGTTCGGGTAGGGCGTATATTCAAGACTCGGATATTTTCGCTCAAAAACCGGGTGATGGTCAAGGCAATATGGTGACAGCTGATGGAAGGATGAAAATGGAAGAAGCGGGAGGGGTGGTGCTTCATAACTGCCGAATCCAGGCGACCGAGGAGTTGGCTCCGGTGCAAGCGAACTTCAAAAGCTACCTCGGACGACCGTGGAAGCCGGCGGCGACGGCGGTGATATTGAAGTGCGACATTGGTGATTTGATCAACCCGAAAGGGTGGCAGACGTGGTCTGCAAACAATCACTTGACGTGCATGTTTAGTGAGTATGAAAACACTGGACCTGGGTCAAACCAAGCGGGTCGGGTGACATGGGCGGGCTATAGGCCAATCACAAACGAGAGGGATGCACTTGACTATACAGTTGGCACGTTCCTGGACGGAGCAAGTTGGCTGCCTAAATATGGTGTGCCAGCTAATCTTGGTTTATAACTTATAACCAATTATAACCAATTAGATTTTGAATGTGAGAGCCTAATGGTTCCCATAAGGATGACTTGGTATATGAGGTGGCATCGGTAAGCATTGTTTGGGTATGCCAAGAATAAAAATCCTTGTTCAAAGACGCCATAGGATGTGTTTGGTGGGTCCTTTAGATTTTTTTATTAAAAAACAAATGTAATAAAATGTGTATTGTAGTTATATATAATTTGTTGTTTTAATAAAAAACAATTTTGCAACTATTTGTGGTTTGCTCTCAAGTCTGTGTTTCTTCATCCATTAAAGTTTTAATCAAATCTATTTCCTATATAATTCAACTCTCAAACATAATATCTTATTCACACAACTTCATAAACACATGAGGTATCATATAATTAAACATACAACTTTGTTTTGATAATATATTAACTTCGTCTCCTGTAACAAAGTTCATTCCATTAGCATATCATTATTTTTCAATAGTTAGCTCTTTATATTAAACATTACAAGACAGTAGGCTTTTAGCGGCGATGCCTGTCGCCGCTAATGATCTTGTCTAAATTTGATTGCGCCTAATGCTCATGTTGCCGCTAAAGGGGTCCCCGCTAAAGGTATTTATCCACGTGGCATTATCTTTTACCTTTTTTTTGCCACGTGACAGATTCCTGTACAATCTGGGCAAGAGCTTTAGCGGCGACACCGTCGCCACTAAAGGCCCTTTTTTTCCTGTTCGCTTATTTCGCACACGCATAACCAAACAAAATAATAACAAAACTAATTAACCAACATACCAACATTTACGTATGTATATATATATAAACATACCAAGTTTAACCAACATTCGTCTAAACATATCATCAAAACTAACATGCCAACCTAATTAGATTCAAGCATACACCATCAAAACTAAACAAACATACCAAAACTGCCTAAACGTCTTCGTCTCCGTCTTCGTCTTCGTCGTCGTGATCGTGATCGCCACTATTGCCGCTTCCGCCTTGATTTCCCAAGTTTTTAGATTGGACCAATTGATTAGCCATTTGGAGCATTTGCGCTTGGAATTGAGGATTCGCCATGAAGGCATTAATTTGCTCCTACAAATATATTTATACCAAATGGGTTAAATTAATATCTTATTTACTAAACATATTTATACTAAACGGGTTAACTATTAACATTTAGCAAACATACATACACCAAATCGGTCAAACTACAAACATATACCAAATGGGTCAACTATCAACATTTAAACTACAAATATATATCAAATGGGTCAAATATCCTATTTACTAAACATATTTATACCAAATGGGTCAACTATTAACAAATAACTACAAATATATATCAAATGGGTCAACTATCAACATTTAAACTACAAATATATACCAAATTGGTCAAATATCCTATTTACTAAACATATTTATACCAAATGGGTTAACTATCAACATTTAAACTACAAATATATACCAAAGGGGTATTGGATTTTAATAATCCAAAGTTTACACCATTGGCCGATAATAATCTCTACTTCAAAAATTCCCAATAATAATCCCAACTTTCGAACATTTGGCCTGTGGTAAACCTTTTTTTAACTGAGGACTAACTGGGTTAGTTTGTGCTGACGTGGCTGCTGAATGGGCACAATGATGTGGAGCAGATGCTGACGTGGCACGATGACTTGGTTTTTTTTATTTTTTTTAACAACAAAACAAAATCTCTATATCTTATTATCTTCCAATCTAGAAAACAAATTTCCATCTTCATCCCTCCATCATCATCTTCAACATAACAACTATCTTCATCCACCTCCTCAACACCACTGCCACCACCATCTCCACCGCCACCCTCCCTCTCCTCACCATCTCCCTTCTCCTACACCACAATAATAATAATAATAATAATAATAATAATAATAATAATAATAATAATAAAGTTGAAGACTGACCTGTTCATCATTGGAATGAACAATAATATTAACTAAATTAATATCAAACTCCAAACCACTAGTACCCACATGATTAAACACAATCTTTTTATATCTTTCAACCGCTTGTCGAATAATAACGGAGTTTGGTCCGTTAACGGAGAATGATAGATTGGGGTTCAGTGTTAGGGTTTGGTTGCCGTAAGTGATTTACAGGGGTGCTTCATTGAGCTCGAGGAAGAAGACGAACAGAGCACGAGTCTCCAACACTTATTGTAATCGGTAAAAGGAAAAGAAAAGAACAGAAAAACAGAGCGATGATGATGATGCGAATCCTTGTGACTCAGATCTGTTTGTTAGGGTTTTGTTGGTGTGATGATGAAGGTGATTGTGAATGTTGCCATAAGTTGTTACTTGTTTTACTGATATGTTGTATAGTGTATATATATAGGTATATATATATATAGGTTACCAGAAAATGGAGGTGGTGGGTTGTGGTGGCAGGTGGTGGTGGGATGTGAAAAGACGGAGCTGTGTCTCATTGTTGTGGCCAGATGTTTGAATAGATGTTGTTGCTAGCTTGCTAGCTTGTCACTGTGAAAAGCTTCTGCAATAATGGTTTGTTAGTTTGATCTGATGAACTGTGTAGGTTATGTTTGAATAGATGAAAATGAGATGATTTATTTTGTAATATTAGTTTGTTATAATGTGAGTAAATAACACATAAGCATGTATAATGACATGTCAGATTAGGTTGTACACGTCATCAGCCTAGTCAGATGCCAAGTCAGCATAAACTAACCTAGTTAGTCCTCAGTTAAAAAAAGTTTACCACAGGCCAAATGTTCAAAAGTTGGGATTATTATTGGGAATTTTTGAAGTAGGGATTATTATCGGCCAATGGTGGAAACTTTGGATTATTAAAATCCAATACCCCTATACCAAATGGGTAAAATATCCTATTTACTAAACATATTTATACCAAATGGGTCAACTATCAACAAATAACTATAAATATATACCAAATTGGTCAAATATCAACATTTAAACTACAAATATATACCAAATAGGTCAAATATCCTATTTACTAAACATATTTATACCAAATAGGTCAACTATCAACAAATAACTACAAATATATACCAAAAGGGTCAACTATCAACATTTAAACTACAAATATATACCAAATGGGTCAAATATCCTATTTACTAAACATATTTATACCAAATAAGTCAACTATTAACATTTAAGCTACAAATATATACCAAATTGGTCAAATATCCTATTTACTAAACATATTTATACCAAACGGGTCAAGTACTAACATATAAACTACAAATACATACATGTGTAAACATCGGTTGCGTAGGCGTAACTTGTGAAGGCTTTCTCTCAGACAAGGCATATGCCCAATCCCGCGAACATGCTTGCGACGTCTACCCAACACCTCTTCAAATATAGCAACCTTCAAACACTCCGAATAATATTAGTTTTAACCTACTTTAAACCCAACAAACAATCGCAAAAACATGAAAACTAAACACGCACTAAACAAATATATACTAACCTAATCCACCTGTTGGGAGCTGCTTCCTCCTCCTCCTTCTTCTTCGGCGATCCGTTGATGTTCAGACTCAACCCGTGACTTTAACCTGTGCTTTATTTTACAAAAGTGATTTAATAGATTATGAATATATATATATATATATATATATATATATATATATATAATAGATTATAAATAAATGCTTACATAATTCTCTTCATTCTGAGGGGTATCAAACGTCCCTTGCCTTCCTGTATGTCCAGTACGGTTTCATACCGTTCGATGCTCTGTTAAACATTAAAAGTTAAATTATAAGTTAAATAAACATTATCGTCTATGTATATGTGTGTGTATACCTTTTTGTAACAGTGACTGGCAAAAGAGCTCGTTCCACCTTGGTATGTGCTCGCTTGTTTTGGCGGACGACTTTGTTTATTTCAGACTTCCCCTTGTGCTCTGGACCGCAGAAGTGATCAACAGGTCGAAGCCAGTTTTCAGGTTTCATACCCGGGGGGATTTTGCCTTGCTAACTCCATATCCTCATCATCTCCCGCCACCTACAAATAATAATCCTTTGCTTGGTGTTTGCGGTCGTTGTACCGCTTTGTAACACCCCAACCGATGGCGGAATCATCGAGGTGCCACGTAGTGACGATTGTTCAAAAACACATGGTACTAAATTGTAAATATTATTGAATAAACCAGAATTGTCTTACATGGAAATGGAAAATACATTGTTTAATGAAATGTAAATATTGAAATAACTGAATTAAAATAAAGCACTAAATGTCTCTTGCTAAAGCACTAGATCAAACTGCACCTGAAACATGTACAAAAATAGGTTTGGTCAACATAAGAAATGTTGGTGAGCATTCCTAGTTTTGATATATATAGTAGGTTAAAAAGTTATACAATTCAAGTGCAAGCTACAGTGCAATTATGTAAACTATGTATCATACAAATGAGCGAAATCAACCCTGTGACTGTATAATGTACTGTATGAACTGTAGTGTACTTATCCAATAAATGGATAAAAGCTTAACACTGGCCACGGATTCTCCGATGAAAAAGGGGGAGAATCAATCTAGGCGGGTTGTCAATCCAAATAGCGCTATCCAATGTTAAGGTCGGCTTGTACCATGTTAATGATTTCACTAAGTACAAATGTAATCCACATGTATTGTCTAAGCATAAAGCACGTTGTAAGCAATGCACATAGTACTATAATTGTATTGTAAAAATGTAAACTTGTATTTGAAATTGTAATAGTGTACATGTAACACCCCAAAAATGTATAAATGCAAAAAGGGGTAGGAATACTCACAGTTCACGTAGTAGTTTGAGATTTAACTGAACAACGAGATATGAATTGAGATTACTCCCAAATGATCAACCTAAAGTATTTGATAATGTGTAAGAGAAATAACTCTAGGATACATGTATTTCTAGGACTTCGAATTGGGGATAAACGTTTATTTGTTTATTAAACAAATTGTTTATTAATTATGAGAAATTTAATAAATAAATAAATAAAAGTCTTTTGGTAAAATTTTAAGTTGAATATCGTTACAACATAAGGTTTTAAGTATGAAAATAATTTTTATAAAATTATTTTCTTGAAAATAGAATATTTAATCTAATTATTTCAAATTGTCAAAATACGACTTTAGTATCTAAAAATATTAAAATCAAAGAATTTCTGACTTAAAAATTGTATTTCAGTTCTAGATAGTTAGAAATAATTTATATAAAATTTTGGTGCAAAAATATTGAAAAATGAATTTATTATGATTTATTTATGATTAAAACTAACAAAAATTAATTAAAAATATAAAATAAATGGTTTTTCTGAAATAAAAATATTTTCAAGAATGTTTAAGAATATACAAGTTTAGGATAATTTTTGTGGAACTTTATAAAATCGTTTAGATATTTTTATTGAATTTAATAAATATAAATGAATAAACTTGTATTATTAATAATATATATTAAATAAATTATTTTTGAGAAACTAAAATTTGGGTGATGAACTTTATCAGTGGAATAACATAAAATAAATTTTGTAGTATTTATAGAATAGTTTTAGTATTTTAAAACGATTATTAAAAATTATAAAGATAATATAGGTGTAAAGGATAACAAAAAAAAAAAAAAAAAAAAGTTTGTTTATGGTGGGAATCGAACCTGGGCCATAGGCCGGTTCAAGTCTTACCACAACTTGTCTCAACCAACTGGTCTATGGTTCGTTTTTGTGATAGATTCTGATTTGAAATAATTATATACACAAGTTACAATGGTGTTCTTCCCCAAATTCATACAAATCGAGCCCTAGCTATTCAATAACATGATTTAACGATCAATAGCCCCTGTAATGTTGGGGCTATTGTTCGTATATGGCCGACTAACATATCCTAACAGAAAAATCAAGACTTACAATGACGAATCGCGTTTATAGCTCGGTCAATCGAAAAGTCAACTCGAGCGATTTATGCTTGTATCGACGAGTGTTAGCAGAAATTGAAAGTGAGGTTTTGTTAATCGCATATATGTGTGTGTGTGTGCAGGTTCAATTGATAAAAAAAACGGGTATTTATAAGGTGTTGATGTGGGTTGATATGGAATGTTAATAATGATTTTGACTCCAAATTTATTGCCAAGAAATGGTCTTCACGCGTTTAAACGCGTTAATGGAGATATAAGGTTGACGAGCATTAAGTTATTTGTCAAATAAATAATTAATGGTGATTAATTTGTTCCAAAAATCAAGCTTTGGTTGGCCATCAATGTCGCACAGCAACAGCAGATAAGGAAGGAGAAGGGGAAACAGTTAGAAGTGTTTATATATATAATTCAGGTTAGCATTCTTTCAAAAGTCTAGTGTAGCACAGATGGTTGGACATGAAGGTGTTGTGCTGCTGACCCGGGTTTGAGGCCGGGCAGCAGCGTTTATTATTATTTTTTTTTTGTTTTAAAACAGGTACAAGGGGAAGGGGAATTGGGCTGCTTCTTGGGCTTGTCTGGTGGGCCGATTCAGCTGGGTTGTTGGGCTTCAGGAAACCCACAAAGGAGCATTGGGTTTAGGCTAATGGTTTGGTTATGGTTTGGGTTATGTATTGGGTTTGGTTAAAATAATTTTTTTTTTTTGTTTTAACTAACTAAAAAAAATAAGTGATTTATTTATTTATTATTATTATTATTATTATTATTATTATAAAAATAAAAAGTGACGGATGTCACAGCATCCCTTACTTTTAGAAACTTCGTCCCGAAGTTATTAGAAACATAGGGTTATGGATGCTTGGGTAAAAATTAGGATAACTGTGGTTTGGGAAAAATTCGAATTATTCAGATATGAGATTTGATAGGTGTGAGATTTGGATTGGGTTCGTCTCGAATAATAAGGAGAATAAGAATCTAGTAAGACACTAAACTTCAGGTTTTAGGACTCCTAGAATAATTGCATGAGTTGATTGACTATAGAAAGACTAAATGTACTACCAAGTAACTAGAGTTTGTTCCTGGTCCGACTTCCAGTCTCACTTTCAATGCATCATTAGTGTTTGTATACAGGGTGTACCGCAGCTAACCCACCACACCTTTGATACCTTGAAAACGTACTGGACGCCTACCAAAAACTCTAATAGAATTTCACACCACCCTAACGCACCTGTAAATTCATGATTACGTTCCGGACCGGAATCATCAATTTACCTTACATTAGGGTTTTATGTCCTTCTATGATCCTAATCTAACACACAATACAGCAAATAAGTTTCACAAGAAAATGACACAACAAACACGTTGAGTTACAATGAGATGAGGCCATGTAATAATGAGGTCAATTGCATTGGTTTGCAATGACTTGTAAGCATAATTGTATTTAAGTATGGGCTACCACTCGTCCGAGGAGCCCTTTAAATGAAATGTTTATCAGAGTTGCGTGGATAATACACACGTGCAAGCAAGTTTGTAAGTACTACAACCATTAAGTGTAAGTGTTATCATGAATAATTAAATGTTTACGAGTATCATGAATAATTAGATGTTCAATGAATAATCAAATTAAGGGAAAAATCAAGTTTCATGTGACAAACAATGATGTTTTTAGAAAAGCTTTGTAGGATTAAATAAGTATTTTGATTTCCATGGAAGTCAAGACCAAATGTTTCAATAAAATGTAAGGTAGAATCTGAACTTATAAAATAAACGTAATCGAATTTGATAAATTTCCAATCTGTGTTTGTACACAATAGTATGCAAGGAAATTTCTAGATGTTGTATGCTAATGAGTGCGACAAAATTGGGTACAAAATGATAATAGGATCAAGAAAATGAAAACGCAAGTATTGAATTCTCGAGTATTAGGAAGATTTCATCCATGGCTTAACCAGTGGGGTTAACGTCATCCTGATCAGTTGTTTCGTTGGTATTGATATTGAAAGCTCGTCCATGTGCCACCAGGTTTACATTGTTCAATTTGGGACATTGAGGTAGCATGTGATTAGGGTCTAATGATAACATGCTCGACCGTTAGAAATCTGTAGTGGTTCCTGGGCAGTGGTTTGATGATTACCCAGCGTCCAATCTGTTACACGACAAGTAGTGACAAAGTGTCCAAACCTTCCACACCTAGTGCATTGACGACAGGGAAGATTTGCAGGGTGATGATACTTGCAAGTGTTGCATTGAGGATGGGTTCCCGTGTAGGCTTTCTTGCTAGGAGGTTGAGTCACAGGACCCACAACAGTATGGTTCAGATTATCGCCCATTCGTTTCTTAGAGTTCGAAGCAGTAGTGGCGGCCTTTGCTAAAACTGTCTTAGATTGTTCAACAGTATTGGTGGTTTTCTCAGTAGGTGTCTTGGTGCCCTTCCTAACCAAGTTTCCTTTCCTTACGTGTTTGTCTGTTAATGTGGCTGCAAGTTGGATGGCTTCTTCTACCGTAGTGGCTTTGCCTCCAGTGACAACGTCTTGAATCAGGTCAGGTAATCCCTCGATATATTTTTCGATTGCTCGAGAGACTGGGGTGACCATGTGTGGAACCAGTATGCTAAGTTCGTGATATCGAGTATTATACGCTAGATTCTCACCACTGTCTTGGTTCAGTCCATGGAACTCTTCCTCCAGTTTCCTGATTTCGTTCCTAGGGCAGAATTTGGCGATCATGAGTTCCTTAACATCTGCCCAAGATAGTGATAAAGCAATATCAGCTCCTCGATTGCGCTTTTCACCATTCCACCAGGTTAGCGCCCCCTTTTGAAGGACACTAGTAGCATAGCGAACGCGGAGTTCATCAGGACATTCACTGTTCACAAAAGTACTCTCCATGCTTTCAAACCATTGGAGGAGGCCAGTAGCACCCTCCTCACCAGTGAATTATGTGGGGTTGCAGGAGTTAAAGTGTTTGAAAGTGCACCGAAATTGAGTCGTACTCCCTGTGTTGGTACTGTTACTATTCTGGGTTATCTCACTGACAAGGTTTGGGATCACTGCAGCAATTTGCTCGGCGACTAAAGATGCGAGGCGACGATCAGAACGTCGTCCAGAAGCACGAACAGGGCGTTGGCTGGCATCACGGAGCATGCGGCGAGCAGACATCTATGAGGTAGTTAATGAATAATCATGAGATTAGAAAATGTAAATGTATAACCGTACAGATGATTATGTAGTATGAACTTGTAATCAATATATGAAGATCATGAAAACAAAATATTATATATGAAACGAGAGGGTATTATTGAAAAATTTGCATAAGATGATTGGAGTGCCCTTGTCTAGCTGTAAAGCCCAACAAGAACGTTGACTTTTCAAAGGAATTGAGCCCAATGGTGATCAAAGAAGACATGCTTTAGCCTATAAGTGGACACTCACTCCAGAAATCCCCAGGTAAGCATAACAGGTCCGTAAATGGATTTATGCGCTATGCTTGCCTATGCCAGAAAACCCAGTGTACAGGCATCCACCCTTCCAGATTGCACGTGTCCTTATCACACTCATTAAAGTTCAACATCTTTGAATGAGCAAAAATAAGAGTAGGCATTATGTTTAAGAGTGTCTTCATGGAAGGTACTGCTCCCGTTCCATGATTGATGTAGGCTTTCCACTCCTTGTAGGACACCATCTCTATGCACCAGGATGAAAGATGAGGAGAAATGGAGAAGAAGACAAGATAGAGGAAGGAAAGTAGAGGGAAATGAGGGGTAAGGTAATTTTAGAAAGTATAATGCATGAAAGTTGAAGTTCGGTTATAGTCTAGGCCTATTTCATCTAGTAACCTAGTTCTCTATAACCATGGCTCTGATACCAATCTGTAACACCCCAACCGATGGCGGAATCATCGAGGTGCCACGTAGTGACGATTGTTCAAAAACACATGGTACTAAATTGTAAATATTATTGAATAAACCAGAATTGTCTTACATGGAAATGGAAAATACATTGTTTAAATGAAATGTAAATATTGAAATAACTGAATTAAAATAAAGCACTATATGTCTCTTGCTAAAGCACTAGATCAAACTGCACCTGAAACATGTACAAAAATAGGTTTGGTCAACATAAGAAATGTTGGTGAGCATTCCTAGTTTTGATATATATAGTAGGTTAAAAAGTTATACAATTCAAGTGCAAGCTACAGTGCAATTATGTAAACTATGTATCATACAAATGAGCGAAATCAACCCTGTGACTGTATAATGTACTGTATGAACTGTAGTGTACTTATCCAATAAATGGATAAAAGCTTAACACTGGCCACGGATTCTCCGATGAAAAAGGGGGAGAATCAATCTAGGCGGGTTGTCAATCCAAATAGCGCTATCCAATGTTAAGGTCGGCTTGTACCATGTTAATGATTTCACTAAGTACAAATGTAATCCACATGTATTGTCTAAGCATAAAGCACGTTGTAAGCAATGCACATAGTACTATAATTGTATTGTAAAAATGTAAACTTGTATTTGAAATTGTAATAGTGTACATGTAACACCCCAAAAATGTATAAATGCAAAAAGGGGTAGGAATACTAACAGTTCACGTAGTAGTTTGAGATTTAACTGAACAACGAGATATGAATTGAGATTACTCTCAAATGATCAACCTAAAGTATTTGATAATGTGTAAGAGAAATAACTCTAGGATACATGTATTTCTAGGACTTCGAATTGGGGATAAACGTTTATTTGTTTATTAAACAAATTGTTTATTAATTATGAGAAATTTAATAAATAAATAAATAAAAGTCTCTTGGTAAAATTTTAAGTTGAATATCGTCACAACATAAGGTTTTAAGTATGAAAATAATTTTTATAAAATTATCTTCTTGAAAATAGAATATTTAATCTAATTATTTCAAATTGTCAAAATACGACTTTAATATCTAAAAATATTAAAATCAAAGAATTTCTGACTTAAAAATTGTATTTCAGTTCTAGATAGTTAGAAATAATTTATATAAAATTTTGGTGCAAAAATATTGAAAAATGAATTTATTATGATTTATTTATGATTAAAACTAACAAAAATTAATTAAAAATATAAAATAAATGGTTTTTCTGAAATAAAAATATTTTCTGGAATGTTTAAGAATATACAAGTTTAGGATAATTTTTGTGGAACTTTATAAAATCGTTTAGATATTTTTATTGAATTTAATAAATATAAATGAATAAACTTGTATTATTAATAATATATATTAAATAAATTATTTTTGAGAAACTAAAATTTGGGTGATGAACTTTATCAGTGGAATAATATAAAATAAATTTTGTAGTATTTATAGAATAGTTTTAGTATTTTAAAACGATTTTTAAAAAGTATAAAGATAATATAGGTGTAAAGGATAACAAAAAAAAAAAAAAAAAAAAAAGTTTGTTTATGGTGGGAATCGAACCTGGGCCATAGGCCGGTTCAAGTCTTACCACAACTTGTCTCAACCAACTGGTCTATGGTTCGTTTTTGTGATAGATTCTGATTTGAAATAATTATATACACAAGTTACAATGGTGTTCTTCCCCAAATTCATACAAATCGAGCCCTAGCTATTCAATAACATGATTTAACGATCAATAGCCCCTGTAATGTTGGGGCTATTGTTCGTATATGGCCGACTAACATATCCTAACAGAAAAATCAAGACTTACAATGACGAATCGCGTTTATAGCTCGGTCAATCGAAAAGTCAACTCGAGCGATTTATGCTTGTATCGACGAGTGTTAGCAGAAATTGAAAGTGAGGTTTTGTTAATCGCATATATGTGTGTGTGTGTGTGTGTGTGCAGGTTCAATTGATAAAAAAAAAAAAAAAACGGGTATTTATAAGGTGTTGATGTGGGTTGATATGGAATGTTAATAATGATTTTGACTCCAAATTGATTGCCAAGAAATGGTCTTCACGCGTTTAAACGCGTTAATGGAGATATAAGGTTGACGAGCATTAAGTTATTAGTCAAATAAATAATTAATGGTGATTAATTTGTTCCAAAAATCAAGCTTTGGTTGGCCATCAATGTCGCAGAGCAACAGCAGATAAGGAAGTAGAAGGGGAAACAGTTAGAAGTGTTTATATATATAATTCAGGTTAGCATTCTTTCAAAAGTCTAGTGTAGCACAGATGGTTGGACATGAAGGTGTTGTGCTGCTGACCCGGGTTCGAGGCCGGGCAGCAGCGTTTATTTTTTTTTTTTATTTTAAAACAGGTACAAGGGGAAGGGGAATTGGGCTGCTTCTTGGGCTTGTCTGGTGGGCCGATTCAGCTGGGTTGTTGGGCTTCAGGAAACCCACAAAGGAGCATTGGGTTTAGGCTAATGGTTTGGTTATGGTTTGGGTTATGTATTGGGTTTGGTTAAAATAATTTTTTTTTTGTTTTAACTAACTAAAAAAAAATTAGTGATTTATTTATTTATTTATTTATTTATTATTATTATTATTATTATAAAAATAAAAAGTGACGGATGTCACACGCTTTCTGACAGCCACCATAATGCCTCCTTGTTATTTTTAGTGGCAAGGAGATTGTCATTAACAGCTTGGAAATCCAAGTTGAACTCGCTCTAATAATTAAATAAAACAAGCTAGTAAGATAGAAAAAAAATCAACAAATAACATATAGAATATATATTTACAAATCACTAACCTTCAAAAGCTCAAATAACCTGTTTCTATCATACTCAGAAACATTATTCCAACCTTCCACATCCAATGGAACCTCACGCCATATATACATAGACACCTCCCGGGTGAAGAAGCCACCAAGTTTGCCTACAGGCATGCAGGTGGCGGCCTCATCAAATGTAATATCTACTTTGCCTTTCTTAAGTTGTTTTCTTAGGGCAAGGTTTTTTTGCCTTGCCCCGTGTTCTCTTGGGAGGAGCTGCATTTAGAGCTAAAAATAATTAGTCACGTTATTAGAATTGAAAAAGAAGTAAAAAAATAGTAAACAGTAAAGAACTGCAAGACTTACCACCATCATCCTGGTGGTTGTGCCACCAATCATCACCACCTGGTGGCGGTGGCAGCGTCCCTGCACCGTCTCTGCCGTGGCCCATCGCAGCGGCCATCAAATAAACAACCAAAAACCAAATCGAAGTCATAATGTCCTGCAATTAGAAATAAAAATTATTAGTCATATTATTATATGTAAGTCCTGCAATTAGAAATAAAAATTATTAGTCACATTATTATATGTAATAAATGAAGTATAAATAATAAACATTGATTTATTATAATAAATAAATGAAATCATCAACAATTACTGTTTTTTAATCAGACTTCATGCATTCTCACCCTCAGTAGCATGAGAAGATATGGTTTGAAAGTATTGGTGGAAGTTAATAATTAGGCCAATATTAGATGAAGAGTTATTTTGAATGACGTCAACATCCTCGCCTAACTCAGTGTCTACATTTTGAACATTCTCGAGTCATGGTGGTCGATCCCAAATTCTCCGGTGATTAACATTTTCAACGACCCACCTATGTCTATTATTTTGTTTTCCTCGAGATGGTTCTTGGATGTAGAACACTTGTTTGGATTGTCGGGCAAATATGAGCTGATCTTCTCTGTCCCATTCGTGTTCTGTGCTGATACTAGTGATATTGTTTTTATATGTAACACCCACTCGAGTATCGTACCACTTGCACCGAAATAGGACAGTTGTATACCCATGAGGATAACCGATCTCAATAATCTCTTCTAATACGCTATAATATTTCTCACCATTCTCTCCCTCCACCATAACCCCTGAGTTTTGCGTTGCACGTTTTGTATCACCTGAAGCCACCATAAACCTAACACCGCTGACTATGCAACCGGTGTAAGTCTGGGTCATTAATTGCGCACCTAATGAAAGTGCATATAACTCTGGGTGGAATTCTGAAGAACTTTCTTGCTTCATCTTATAGACCTAACAAATTTAAAATAATACTGTTTGTTATATATGCATTACCTTACAAATATATAGTAACGAGTGTTATATATTGAAGGGGTAGGGACCTAAATTTACTTGGGCCTCTACCCAAAGCCCAAGCCCAAACACGAGAACAGGGAAACAAGGCCCAAATGATTACGACGTCAACCATGGGCAAGGTAGGCCCATCACTTGCGGGTGCGGCCGTACCAACCCTGATGCGGGTGGCAACCACTAAGCGCGGATGTTACACCAACATCCGCCATGGTTTGGAGGATAAAGCCAAAGCATACACGTGGCGATAACTCGTATGATCGTACAACATGGTACGAGCCAACCAGAGTCCAACGACGTGTAGCAAGGAGCATGCTGCACGATCGGCCAGCAGGGGAATCACACGTGTCCGAGACCAAACCCGCAGGAGATAAACAGTACGTTTCCCGTACGTATCAACCAATAAGAATGCACGGGACCACCTCAGCAAGGATCTCCACTAACGAAGGCCTGCAGAGGGGGCAATGGTACACTCAATGGCCAATCACATTCGGCTAGACCTGTAACCAATCATGTGACGCCACGTCAGAGAAAACGGTACGATTGTCCTCTATGATTTCTTACTTGTCACATACTATGTCTTATTGGGCCTAATTCTGGGCCGATGTGGAGGCAAGCCCTTAACCGGGCTCCAGCCCACTGGGTAAGTTAAGGGTGAATGTCGAGGCCCGTGTGGAACCTATTTAAGGAGCACTTCGTCTCCTTGAGTAGGCCATTCAGAAACCCCTGAAGAACACACTAGTGCTGACCACGTTTTTGTGTCTGCTAAGTAGAATCCTCTGGATTCGAGGCGGTCGCCCCACATTGGAGATTGTGTTTTTCAGGTCACCACCGTCAGGAAGTCGTTCATTCTAGTGAAGGATCTGCTTGTGGAAGCTGGTCTGCCTATTCCTCTTAGAGGTAGACTTTTGTTTCTTCATTGGCGCCATCCGTACCGGCTAGAGCAACACCTCTTTTAATCTTTTAACTAGAAGAATGGCTAACGAGGAAACTTCAAGGAAGAACCAGGAGTCACCGGTCATCGAGGATGACGACGAAGGAAAATCGGAGGAGACCCATCCAGCCACAGTTACAAAGACAGCCCACAAACCAGTGAGAAGGATTGGTGTCGGCCAAGCTATAGCTCAAGGTACTGTTGACTTGGGTGACGACGAGGCCAACGAGGAAGAAGACCCAGATGAGTGGCTCTTCAAACAACAAGCAGAGCTCACTGCAGGGTACCAAAAACGAGTGATGCAAGAACAGGGTTCCAGGGGCAGTGAACAAGAACAAAACAGCAAGCCGTTCTCATAAAGACAACACAGCTGGGAGTCGTAGCGGAGGCCGCGGGAAGGGCTCCCGTAGCCAGGGCAACGCTCCCACCGAGGAGGAGGACGGCTATGAATCCAGCTCACAGGCCGAGGGTGACGACGATCTAGTCAAACCCTACAGGCCGAAAGACCTGGCAGAAAAGTCAAAATTCTGTGCCCGTGTCGCACTGGCACCGATACCCGCGAAGGATAAGTTACCGAGTAGCATCGGTAAATACGACGGAATACGTGACCCAGATGATCACGTGCACGACTTCCGCACCGCAGCCCATAGTCAAAACTGGCCAATGCAGGTATGGTGCCATCTCTTTGCTCAAACGCTAATGGGCGCAGCCAGAGTATGGTTCGACAACCTTCCGACGGGTAGTGTCATAGACTTCGACGATTTGCTGTCCAAATTTTCACTGCATTTCTCACATCAGCGGAAACATAAAAAAGACAAGGCCCACATCCTACTCTGCGCTAAGAGAGATAACGAGGCAGTCGAAGATTGCATCACCCGGTACACGCGGGAAGCAATGCAAATAGGGTGCGGGGAAGAACTCACATGAGCGGCCTTCATCCATGGGGTCAACCACGACGACCTAATGAAATGCCTCACAGGAAAGGACGGAATCCCCGAATCCTGGGATGAAGTAATCAAAGCGGCCAAAATTTACGCGTCGTCCGAGAAATCTTTCTGCCATTCCCGTCAACATCAGTACCCCAGCAACAACGGAGGCCGCAGGGATAAAGGCAAACAATCAGTTTGGTCGCGTATCTCCGGCTCCACGGAAGAGGGCAAGTATTCCGCACAACAAGATGCCCGCCAAATCATCAATAACAAACACACCCGCGACGGGCGGGGAGGATCTAAGAAGAACACGGAATGGACACCGCTGACGAAAACGCCGTCACAGGTACTTGCCACCGAGCAGCATAACTTTAAGGAACCCCGCCCACTTGGCAAACGGAGAAATGTAGACACTAGCAAATGGTGTGATTATCACAATGACTTTGGGCACAACACGGACAACTGTTACAGCTTAAAGATTGAGATCGAATCCGCCTTAAAGTCCGAACAGTTGGGACATCTAGTCAAGAACGTACAGCGTAACGGCCGCGGCCGCGAGAACGACGATCACGGGGAGGGCCCAAACAAGCGGATACGTAACTTGCAAACTCACCTCATTGAGCGCGTTCCCAAGAATACTTGCCACATGACGGGCAAGGGAACCAGCGGACAAAGGCGAAACAAACGCCAATTGACAGAAACAAGCGACGATTCATGGAAAGAACAGCCGGTTATCCTGCCCACTGTCAAGGGAGGAGCATCATCCACATCCCCGCTCATCATCACGGGGGTATTCAGTCATTATCGTACCCCGTACATGTTCCTTGACCAAGGAAGCAGTGCGGACATAATGTATGACCAATGCTTTAATCAGCTCGATGAGGCAGACATGAAACGCCTGGTACCAGTAAGCGAACCAATATCAGGTTTCATCCACGAATCGATAATGTCTCGAGGAGTCATCACATTTTCGGTCACCTGGTCAGATGGTAAGCTATCGCGGACAGAAGAATGTGAGTTTATGGTACTCCCAGTAACCTCGGCACACGATGTATTAATCGGAAGAGAAGGCCTCGCCAAATTCAACAGCAATGCCTCCACTCCACAACAAATGGTCAGGTTCCCAACCCGCAAGGGGGTGGCGTTCATCCGAGGCAACCGCCAGTGCCATGCAGCGGATGTCCCGAAGCCAGCAAAGTCCGCTAAAAAGCCAAGCCAGTCCGAGCCGGAAAAATGGGTACTCAATCCCTGCTTCCCAGAACAAACCGTCACGATCGGGCCTGCGCTATCAAACACGGTGCGGACCCACCTGAAACAACTGCTCATCAAGAACAAGGATGTTTTCGCATGGACACCCGTGGATATGGTGGGGGTTCCCCGAGAGATAGCAGAACATAGACTCGCCACATACAAGTCAGCCGAACCAGTGGTGCAAAAGAAAAGGAGCATGGGGCCCGAACAAACCAAAGCGAGGAATGAACAAGTCGCAGAGTTATTGAATGCCGGCATATTGCGTCCAGTGAAATACCAAACGTGGGTCGCTAACCCCGTAATGGTAGCCAAGGCGAATGGAGGGTGGCGGATGTGTGTAGACTACAAGGACCTGAACAAGGCCTGCCCAAAGGATTGCTACCCATTGCCCAAGATAGACCTAAAGGTCGACTCTCTGGCTCCATTCCGTTTTAAATGCTTCCTCGACGCCTACAAAGGATACCATCAAATCCAAATGGCGAAGGGCGATGAGGACAAAACGGCGTTCAGGACAGACATGGGCACCTTCTGCTATACCAAGATGCCCTTCGGACTTAAAACGCGGGAGCTACGTACCAACGCCTCATGGACTCAATCTTCTCCGCACAAATCGGCGTGAATCTGGAGGTATACGTGGATGACCTCGTAATCAAAAGCGCAAAAGAGGATCAAATGCTGACCGACATACAGAAAATATTTGATCAATTACGACAAGTCCGCATGAAGCTGAACCATAGCAAGTGTTCCTTCGGCATGGAAGAAGGCAAATTCTTGGGCGTCGTAGTGACAAAGGATGGTTTTCGAGAAAATCCCGAAAAGGTGCAGGCGATAGAGCGCATGCCATCGCCGGCCTCAGTCAAGGAGGTACAAACCTTAATGGGTCGCCTTGTAGCTCTGAACCGCTTCTTATCAAACTACGCATCAAGGTCATTCCCGTTCGTGAGCACGCTCCGAAATTGTTTAAAGAAAACAAACTTCAAATGGACACCCGAAGCGGAAACCACATTCCAGGACATGAAACAGTGCCTCATGAACCTGCCAACGTTAACAGCCCCGCGCCCCAAGGAGCTGCTAACGTTGTATCTGGCAGTCGCAGACAAGGAGGATGGTGCAGCCTTATTGGTAGACCGCAAAGGCGTGCAAACACCCATCTACTACGTCAGCCGGACATTGCTAGACGCAGAGACACGCTACTCAACCATGGAGAAGCTCATCTTAGCCTTGGTCCACGCTTCACGACGCCTGCGACGATACTTTCAAGGTCACCCAATAAATGTGCTCACAGATTACCGCATAAGCGACGTCCTAAAGAAGCCAGAACTTTTGGGAAGGTTAGCAAAGTGGGCAATTGAGTTGGGAGAGCATGAAATCTTTTACAAACCAAGACCAGCCATCAAGGGGCAAGTTTTAGCGGACTTCACAACAGAGGTCCCCGCCGACAAGGTAGCAGAATGTCTGGTAGAGCAAGATCCACCCCCGCCGACGGTCGAGAAAGACAAGAGGTTGCTCTACACTGACGGCGCGAAGAGTGATGACGGCGTGGGAGCAGGGTTGCGGCTCATCAGCCCTGACGGCGCCGAATTTACATATGCCATCCGCTTGAACTTTGAAAGTACAAACAACGAAGCGGAATATGAGGCCTTGCTCGCGGGACTCAGAATTGCGGATAAGATGGGCGCCCGCTTCCTCGAGGCGCATGTGGACTTGATGCTCGTCGCCGCACAAGTGAACGGACAATATGAGGCGAGGGATAGCAAGATGGCTCTGTACCTGGAACAGACTAAAAAGCTCATGCAGCGGTTCGCACATTGCAAGATCCTCCACATCAATAGGAGCGAAAACAAACCCGCTGACGCCTTAAGTAAAATGGCAGCGTCCGTTTTTGAGCACATGGCCAAGGATGTCAGGGTTGAGGTCCTAAGCACACCATCTATATCCGCACACCAAGTGAACGTCGTTCAAACGGGCACACCGTCATGGATGACCCCGATAATCGCTTATCTGACAATCGGTTCCCTGCCCGCGGATAAGTCCGAGGCACGGAAAATCCAACACAAAGCCATGCATTATCAAGTGTCAGGCGGTACCCTATACAGGCGATCGTACTTGGGACCCTTGTTGAGATGTGTTGACGCGGAGAATGCTATGTACCTGGTCAAGGAGGTGCATGAAGGGATCTATGGTTTACACGCAGGGCCGAGGATGGTAGTTGCAAAGCTGATGAACGCGGGATATTATTGGCCTGGCATGCACGTCGATGCCGTCAAAATACTCCGCAAGTGCTACGCATGTCAACGCCATGCCCCAAGCATACTGCGTCCCAAGAACGATTTAGTGTCAGTAACATCCGCATGGCCGTTCCAAAAGTGGGCTATAGACATAGTGGGGCCATTCCCCACAGCCCCGGGAAACGTTAGATACCTTATCGTGGCAATCGACTACTTCACAAAGTGGGTTGAGGCAAAACCACTAGTGTCTATCGACGCCCGCGCAGTGAAGCGTTTCATCTGGGAATTTATCATATGTCGTTTTGGCTTACCAATGAGTATCGTCAGTGACAACGGCTTACAATTCACCGATCAAGGGCTCCAAGAATGGTTAGCGGGCATGGGAGTCGAACAAACTTTCACCTCTGTGGCTCATCCGCAAGCTAACGGACAAGTTGAGCGAGCAAAGCGCAGCATCGTTGATGGAATCAAAGCTCGTTTGAACACCAGGCGGTCGGGATGGGTTGACGAGGTACCAAACGTCTTATGGGCGCACCGAACGCTAACTAAATCTAGTAACGGTGAGACGCCTTTCAGCTTAACATACGGTACCGAGGCTATGATCCCCGCCGAAATCGGGTGCCCATCCGCACGCGTCCTGCTGGCCTCAACAACGGACAAAGACGCAGAGCTACGCCTCAACTTGGACCTTTTAGAGGAGCGAAGAGGGCTGGCCGCACTCAAGGAAGCCAAATACAAGCGACAGTTGGAGCGCTACTACAACGCTCGGGTCAAAAAGACACAGTTTGAAGTAGGTGACTTCGTGTTTCGTCTCAATGAAGCATCAACAGCAGAAGCACCCGGAAAACTCGCACCAACTTGGGAGGGCCCATACAAAGTCCAAGAAGTGTGCCTTCACAAGCAACTCATCGCGGGCTAAGCAGATCAGAGGCACGTTGGCGTTTTCACGCGACGTCGCCACCTTGGTCCGCGAAGATTGCCTTCACAAGCTACTCATCGCGGGCTAAGCAGATCAGAGGCACGTTGGCGTTTTCACGCGACGTCGCCACCTTGGTCCGCGAAGATTGCCTTCACAAGCAACTCATCGCGGGCTAAGAAGATCAGAGGCACGTTGGCGTTTTCACGCGACGTCGCCACCTTGGTCCGCGAAGATTGCCTTCACAAGCAACTCATCGCGGGCTAAGCAGATCAGAGGCACTTGGCGTTTTCACGCGATGTCGCCCCCTTGGTCCGCGAACGAATGCTTTCAAAAGCAAGCAATCGCGGACTAAGCAGATCAGCGACACATCAACACTTTCACGCGATGCCGTCACCTTGGTCCGCGAACAAATGCTTTTAAAAGCAAGTAATCGCGGACTAAGCAGATTAGAGACGCATCAACGTTTTCACGCGATGCCGTCACCTTGGTCCGCGAACAAATGCTTTTAAGAGCAAGTAATCGCGGACTAAGCAGATTAGAGACGCATCAACGTTTTCACGCGATGACGTCACCTTGGTCCGCGAACAAGTGCTTTCAACAGCAAGTCAACACAGACCAAGCAGACCAAAAGACAAACATGGACATTGGCTATGAAAACAACAAACAAAAGATAAGGCCATAATATTAAGTCCATTTCATATAAAACAAGTATCCACAAAACACTGAACATCCGAGTACATAAGCAAAAAACAAGCCCCGCGGGAGCATAACACGGATGCCCAATAATACTAGCTATTACATATATCATCAAAAGAGATAAACAAGGAACACCAACGCCTAATCTAAGACAATAAGATGGGCCCACGAATCGCCGTTACGTCGGAACCGGACCTTAGGAGTAGGCCGGACCACCGCAGGGCAGGCCAAGACGGCCGATAGCCGTTCACTGGAACCTACAGAGGAGGAACGGTCCGCAGCGACAAGCTGCCCACAGACATCAGCTAGGACCTTCATACGCCGCTCCCCACCGGCGGAGCTCTCGGCGGTGGCCGGAAGCACAACTCCGGCAGCCACCTGTGAACAGACGTCGGCCAAAACCTTCATCTTCTTCTCTGGATCAGCCGAGCCAACCACCACCCCCGGCGGATGGGCAGGATGAACTCCATTCCCAAGGGCTAATAGGCATTCAACCACCAAGGCTTCTTCAGCCTCGTCACCGGAAGCTCTTCCACATGGCCGGAGACAAGTCATGGTGACAAGAAACAAGAGAGAAGAGAAATAATAGAATGGATGGATGGGTTAATCCCCATGAGTTACCCCTATTTATATACAATTGAAGGGGGTAATGATGAGTTACCATTAATGCAGAATGTCACTTCAATTGACAAATAGTGGCAAGTGTCACCTGCAGCCGTCTGTCACGCCGTCAGAAGTCATTAATGACTGACGGCTGACGCCTAAGATCCCTAGAATAATCATAACAAGCAAGATGAAGAGTCATACATAAATGAAAAGGCACAAGGCATACAAAGCGTCATAACGAAACATAAATGTTCAACATGCAAATTCAAATAAGTTAAAAGAGTTTAACACACATTCCTCCCCGAAATCCACGCGGTCAATAAAGTCATCTTCAGGATCGTCGACAGGCGGAGCAGAAGAAGCACTCACATCTAGTTTTGTGGTCGAAGGCCCTTCACCACGGAGCGTAGCCGCCACCCGCGCAGCTTCTTCTCGGGCTTCCTTCTCCTTCTCCGCTTGTAACTCTTCTTCCGCCTCCTCAAAGGCAGCACGAAGAAGCCGCACCCCATTAGTCGACTTGGCACATTCGGCGACCACATCCATCACAGGAAAAGTTAACTCATCATACGCAGCAACCTCCGCGTCATATTCCGCCTCCGCGTCCACGTCACGATAGGGGTTATCCTCCAAGGCACGCCCGCTGACATAGAAGTCGAATCCCTGTTTAAAGCCAAGGATAGCGCCAAACTGCTTTGACTTCTCCAACAAGCGGGCAACGGCCTGAACCATCGTCGGTTCCTCCCATACGCGAGAAAAAACCTACAAGACAGAGGATTAAAAAGTGCCAAAAATCGCAACTACGCAACAAAGTAATGAACGGGAAGCTAGAAACACATACCCCTTGGATCCCAGTAGTCATTAACCAGTTCACATCATTCAATGCCTCTTCTTGACTATCTTGGGCAACACGTAACATGTCCTGGGCACTATCGCGGGAGGCAATAAGATCCTGGACGTCAGTGCTAAGAGTCTTCTTCTCGTCACGGAGGGCATCAATCTCACGCTTCAGCAGCATAATATCATTTTCTAGCCCTGATACGTGGGAAGATTGAACCAACACCTCGTCCTCTTTTTTAGCTAAACCCGCACGTGCACTGGCGGTTTCAGACTTTTCCTTCTCCAACTCAAGCTCCTTGGCTTCTAAGGCAGCTTTAAGGCGGTCAACCTCACTCTCCAAGCCCCGTGCACGGTCCCGCTCTTTGGCGATAATTTGATTTGTAGCTTCACAAGAGGTTTTCCATTCCTGGAAAGACTTGGCATGACGCTCCTCAGCGGATTTAGCCTGCGTCAAAGCATAAGATAAAGCTTTAGACTGGGCTACGCAATCTTTGTTATGCTTGTTAAGCACATTCTTGAAGGCCGCTTTGCGCGCCGCCAATTCTTGTTCGGCCTGAATCAATTCCTGATACCCGCGCCGCACCTCACTCAACGTAGCCGCAGCCATCGCCAGCCCAGCGGCACCGTCTTAAAGAAGCGCAAGACGGTCCCGTTTAGCAGCATACGCTCGCTCGGCAGGAGGAATGGAACCCGATAACCATTCCTCGCAGGTATCTATCTGGAAAAAGCGGCCATCCTCGCGCACGGACCAGTCAGGCCTGTATATTGGCCCAGTATCAACATCCAGTCTAAGACCGCTGGAAGCTATCCCTGTAGTATCAGCCTTTTTGGGATTACCGCCGCTAGCGGGCATGTTTTCTTTCACGGATCCATCGCCATCGCTGCCACCCGCCGACCCGCCACCAGATGATAAGTCAACATATCCCGCATTCTCAAAGGCACCATGTAACATCGCGTGATTTTTACCGTTACATCTATTTAAATTCTATATTTGACGAATTCCAAGCTTGCCGTTACTCGCTTCTTTTATGTTACTCATACCAATTCATGACGAGTCGCAATTATATTTTACCCTATTCAATTTAGGCGTTATAACAAGAAACTTATTTAGTTAAGATATTAATATATATTTATTTGATTTTTATATAAAACATAAATACTATTAATAATAATAATTTAAGAAAGAAAAATAAATGAATTAAACTTTCAAAAGTGCCGTGCACTTTTTTCATTGATTTAATTAGTTATTTATTTATTTATTTTTTTCTTTCTTTTAAGGATATAATTACTACTAATTATACCATCCGAATCATCTATGATGGTTTTGTGCTTGGTCTAACTCAATCTCATGACCATCCGAATTGCCCAAAAGGCAATTTGTGCTTGGTTTGCCTAAAAGGCTTGCATGACTCTCATGAATCTATAATCTAAACTCAAACCTAAGACCCTTTATTCTCTAATTCTAGTTAACCAAGGCTAAGGAACTAATCTCCCAAGACCCGTCTTTGGAACCTTACTAAACGCACCCAAAGGTGAGTTCATACTTGTCCCCTTTTTACTCTTTATCACTTTGGGGTGCAAACATGTATCATATGCAAAACACACTAATGCTTTCATAAACACACATGCTCAATCTATTAAACATACTTATATGCTACTTGCCATGCTTATGATTCTTAGATACTTAGACATAAATCATTAACTATTATTAGCCCACATAACATGTATAGCGCTATAGGACTAGCACACCGCCCCCTTTATGGGTCATTGTTAAGATTTAAACGGCCTAACATGAATATGTTAGGTATACGCTGTGGTACTCGCGGGTTTGAGTTATGTCTTTTGTATGATAGGTATGTGCAATGCTATAGTATGAGATTTGAGTAAACCATTCTAAAATTCTATGTATGTAAACTAAAACTAGTATGCTCACCAATGCTTTATGAGTTGATGGATATTTTATACATGTTGCAGGAAATATTTATTGCAGGACATTCAAGAAAACTACTTAGGATTGGACATAGAAACTCACTCTAGTTCAAGTTATCATATTCTTGTTGTATTTTTCGTTATATGAACTACTTGTATTTCTATTTTTAGACAATAAATGAAATTCTATCTTTAAACTATATTGTCACAAAATCTAGTGTCATGAAGTCTTTGAACAATCTACCACTAAGTCTCACCTCGATGATTCCGCCATCGGTTGGGGTGTGACACACCACTTGAAAAACCAGGGTCATGCGGCTGCTCCACGCCACTTGGGGACTTAGCTTGCAATCCTACGCCCCCATCCTCACCAACCTGAGCACTCTTCCCTTTCTCCTTCTCCTTTCGTCTTGTTTCCACCAATAGCTTAGCTTGTTGTAACTCAGCCTCACGAGCTTCCTCGGCTTGCTTCTCTTCAGCTGTCCGAACATCCCCTTGGGTGAAGGCTGTTGACGCACCTCGGTCTCGAGTGGTCGCTCGCCATCCCCACCCTGTGTCGGGGCAACAGGCGGGGTAGGCCCAGTAGATCGCGCGCCAGCTACTTCGGACAATTTCGGCCCGCCAAGGAAAAGCAAGGATGCACCTACAAGAACACAAAACATGAGGAAAGGAGTATAAGAGCACAGGGACAGAGTGCTAAACGAGGCTATACTCGGATGGACTTCCTTCACAATCTTGGAGGCCAAACGAGGCCGCTTATGGGACACAGCCAACTTAACCTTCAAGTTGGACGCTGAAGAATCCCCTTCGGGCACCTTCCGCTTGCCAGCATCCATCATGCTAACCACATCCCGCAGCCTCTTCCCAGCACCATGACCACCACTTCCCAACCCCCCGCTGGGACGACTAGATACAGGTGGCGTGGTAAACACTTCCACATAATCCCCTTTATCTTTGGCCCCGCCAGATGCGGGCGGCTGTCGAGAAGAACCCCCGCCACGACTAATACCTGCACGAGCCCGACCGCGGTGAGATAACAAGTAAGACTCATCCTCAGACTCGTCATCAGATATAAACATAAGATTAACCCCTCCGGCAGAAACTGCATTTCGAGGGCGGGGATTAATGGGAACATCACCTGGAATCAGGGTGTGTCCAGAAAAATCCTTAACGTTGACGGCCACAAAGTTCTTGAGCGTCTGCTCCACTAAAGGCTCCTCATCCGCTCGGAGCGGCTCCCACCTGAACTCACCATCTACTCCAGCCACAATCGAGTAAAAACAGCTTGTTTCTACAAAAACAACATAAGAGTCAAACAAATGGCCGAAAATAAGTTAATGCGGCAGAGCGAACAACATAAGCCGGGCGTACCTTTACCATCCACATAAAAGTGCGGGTTCTGGTCAGCTCTCCCGCCCACACGGCTAACACCCGCCATCAACAACGCCTCTGGTCTTACGTTCGCCATCTCAATAGAAGTCACCTGCTCTGTAATCCTCTCATACCAATCTAAATCGGCATAATTGACAACCGGGAAATCCTTCAATTTCGACTTGGCGGATACAGCCAGCCACTGCAAGGACACCGGCACAACCCCTTGCCGGATAAAGAAGAATTTTGTTTTCCAGTCATGCATACTACGCGGCGGTTCGTTTCCAACAGGCCTAATCCTACTCCGCTGCGTAAAGGAAAACCACTGCGGACCCCCACAGGTGAGCCGGTAGAAGGCATTGAACATCTCAAAGGTCGGTTCGACACCCTGGGAACGACACACGAATTCAAAATGCACCATTCGGGTCATGCCCAAGGGAGTCACCTGAGTCAAATACACTCCATACCGGAGGAGCAGGTCACAGACGAACCGCGTCGCCGGCAACCGAAAGCCGGCCAATTGAAAATGCGCGGCATACAACGCCATCATACCAGGGCCCGCATGGAGGACAGTTTCTCCATCAGCCGGCAACGTTGGCTCCCAACTCGCCGGAATCTCATATAATTCTAAAAATTGCTCAAACGAATCCCTCTTCCACTTGATCGGAGCATCAGCCATACAAACGGCTTCTTTTTTGCCCCTAGGGTCAGCATCAGCCATATTCGATCAAGAGGAAAACACGAATAAACTTCTGGAATAACAACCGGCAGACGGTTATCACGAAAGAAAGAAGTGAAAAATTTTAAGTGAACAAAGAGAGAGAAGATGCACAAATTGGAGAAGGAAGGGCTATTTATACTGCCAACATTAATTACAGTGGGCCACACAGACACAGCTAGACCCATCATCTACGTGACACGTGGCCCACTAAAGCGAAAAATCCTGCCACGCGCAGCGCGTCGCCCACGCGCGCCTGACACAAGTACTCCAAAAGTCGTTCCCCCATAACTGACTTGACGGCAAAACAGACGCGGCAGGCAAAGAGTCAGTCACTTCAACTGTCAGATCAAAGTGCAATGATGACGACCCTTCCAATTTCTCTCCAAAAACAAGCTCGTCTATAATCTCAAACTTGATAGTCACAGCGGAATGACGAACCCGCTTGACGGAACACGTAAAACCCCGCCAAGACATATAACCCGCAAAAAACCAAAAACCCGCCATAAAGACCCCAACTTCTCCTTCCCAATCAGTCCATCACCGCTCATGCTTTTGCTACACACAACCAAGAGCGCCACTGGACTAGGGGGACTTGAAGGGGTAGGGACCCAAATTTACTTGGGCCTCTACCCAAAGCCCAAGCCCAAACACGAGAACATGGAAACAAGGCCCAAATGATTACGACGTCAACCATGGGCAAGGTAGGCCCATCACCTGCGGGTGCGGCCATACCAACCCGGATGCGGGTTGCAACCACTAAGCGCGGATGTTACACCAACATCCGCCATAATTTTGAGGATAAAGCCAAAGCAGACACGTGGCGATAACTCGTATGATCGTACAACATGGTACGAGCCAATCAGAGTCCAACGACGTGTAGCAAGGAGCATGCTGCACGATCGGCCAGCAGGGGAATCACACGTGTCCGAGACCAAACCCGCAGGAGATAAACAGTACGTTTCCCGTACGTATCAACCAACAAGAATGCACGGGACCACCTCAGCAAGGATCTCCACTAACGAAGGCCTGCAGAGGGGAGAATGGTACACTCAATGGCCAATCACATTCGGCCAGACCTGTAACCAATCATGTGACGCCACGTCAGAGAAAACGATACGATTGTCCTCTATGATTTCTTACTTGTCACATACTATGTCTTATTGGGCCTAATTCTGGGCCGCTGTGGAGGCAAGCCCTTAACTGGGCTGCAGCTCACTGGGTAAGTTAAGGGTGAATGTCGAGGCCCGTGTGGAACCTATTTAAGGAGCACTTCGTCTCCTTGAGTAGGCCATTCAGAAACCCCTGAAGAACACACTAGTGCCGACCACGTTTTTGTGTCTGCTAAGTAGAATCCTCTGGATTCGAGGCGGTCGCCCCACATCGGAGATTGTGTTTTTCAGGTCACCACCGTCAGGAAGTCGTTCATTCTAGTGAAGGATCTGCTTGTGGAAGCTGGTCTGCCTATTCCTCTTAGAGGTAGACTTTTGTTTCTTCATATATGTATTACCTTGTGTTGAAACCAAATTGGAAATTTAGTTTTAATATCATCTTGGGGATGTGTAGATTAGAATTCACTACATTGAAGAAAAATGTATAAAAGCAAGAAAAATGAGTCTTAATTATATATTTGGGATGTTCGGTAAATATATAAAGGATAGGAGCACTTACTTCATGTATCCCCTGACTTCTTCGCAATTATCGAGGACAAACCATTCTATCTTGAGTTTGTCCTCAACTGAAAGTAGCTTGTCATGCGTTGCACTGGTCGGGTTGCATTGGGACTCAAACACCCATAACTTTCTTTTTTCTACAACGGCGTCCTCATTTCTCTCAGGCTGATTGAACTTCGTCTTAACATTTTACAGGTACATTGAGCAGAATGTCAGAGCTTCTACAGCTACATAACCTTCAGCTATACAACCTTCTGGCAGACTTTTAGCAGCGACAGGGTCGCCACTAATAATAGAGGTACGATGAAATCCTGGCCGTCCATCACACTTTGATCAACGGCTGTTGGGTAGGCATGTTAAATTGACCTTTAGCGACGACACTTTAGCAGGTCGCCGCTAAAGGTCAATATTCTTGTAGTGAAATATTCCCTAAAGAAGTCTATAATGTATACATATAACAAATATAATAGATATCATCATCTATATATAAATTACAATAATTTTTTTGGCACAAATATAACTTAAGAAGTATTTATAAGGTATACTAATACATATAAATAATAATAATAATAGTTCAAGAATAAATGAGTTGAGCTTATACTTCTAAAATTTTTAAGTATATATAATTCCTACCACAAAAAAATAGGAAAATTACAGAATTCGTCCTTTAAGTTTACCTCGTTTTTCAGTGTATACCCTTTAGCTTTAAAAATGATGAGAATCATCCTTAACGAATCAAAACCTTACATCCACTATTCTTTAGCACTAACCAGGTTAGATTTTGACGTTAAAATTGGTCACGTGAGGGTATGTAAGTCAATTTACACTTTTATTAAAAAATAACTTAATAAATAAAACCCAAGAAAAAAAAATAAGACTCGTCTCTTTCTTCCATTCTTCTCTGGTTCCACCCATTACCAGAATCACCATAGCATCAACAACCACCACCACCTGCATCATTAAAAAACCACAATCTCCGCTTCACCTCTCTGACCTACCCTCGATCTATCTCGACCCTATCTCCTCTATAGTTGTGCTAAAGATCCAAAACTTGCAAAACACTAAATCATGATCCAGATACAACTCGTAAACTCAAAAATCAAGGTGGTGAAGAATACGGTGTGGGTGTCCTTGGTTGGCGGCGGTGGTCAAAGAGGTGACTAATAGGGGTTACAAAGTGGATTTGTGGCGGTTTGTTGATGGAAGTGGTCAGAGCTAGGGTTTCGATTTGGGGTTATGGGCTAGGTAGACCCATAATCACCGCCCACTTTACCTTTCTCCTGCTCCAGTCACCATCTCTGGCGAGTGATTGTTCGGTGTCGATGATTGATTGAACATTATCCCCAAAATCAAGGTTGGGGGTGGGGGCAGGGCTGGTGGTTAATCGGGTACGGTGGCAGATATGGTTGATGTCAAAGGTGGAGGTTCTGGACGGTGTTGGTGCCTTGGTGGTGGTAGTGGTGGCCAGTCGCTGGATTTGGTGGTGGTGGTGGTGGTGGTGATGGTTGAATGGTGGTGTTGGAGTTAGAGAGAGAGAGAGAGAGAGAGAGAGAGAGAGAGAGAGAGATAAGAGTGAAATGGAGCTGACCTAAGAGAGTGAGATGATGGTTTATTTATTTTATATATAAGTAAATATACCAAACTACCCTCATGTGCAAGGCACATGATCAGATTTAACTAAAAAAATTAATAGGGTTAGTGCCAAAGGACGAATGATGCAATTTAAGACTTATAAAGGATGATTCTCATCAATTTTAAAGCTAAATGGCATCCACTGAAAATCGATGTAAACTTAAAGGACGAAATTTGTAATTTTTCCTATATTTTTGTAAATGTTTAAAATGTTACATTGTTTAACAACTTAATAGCAAATACAAATCTAATTCATTATATTGATTGTTTGAAATATATTTTCTTTATTTCTTCAGCACATTTCATATCTTCGTGAGCAGGGCATGAACGAAAAATAGACGCATTTAAAGGGCAATGGAAATGAGAACTTTTAAATAAAAGTATATGCATAACAGATTCATATCATATCAAGGTGAACAAATAGCAAATTCAAATCATGTAGCTAGCTCATGCATATTGCATTGGTATAAAATAAACGTGTTGGCAAATCACACTAAAATATATTCACACATCCCCAATTTACATTACATATAACATATACTAAACTACTTATATTTTGATATTCATGTCCTGAGATAAGTTTAAACAAATTTGTTTTTAGACTCGAGTCCAGCAAAACTTATTTACAAACTCGCTTAATTTGAGAACTCAACCAGGCTTCCGAGCTCAAATAAGTCGCAAATGGTTTGTTACACTTACACCTCTCCTTCGAAAACACAAAAACTTTTCATGCTGATGTTAGCTGGGGTCCGTGAAGTAGTGTGTGTGCACCGGGCCTAGAGAAAACACAAGTCATTAACATTAAGTCATATTTGACGAACCGAAACAGTGTCTCCCGGTGTTCAAATGTCATCAGTTGTCATCCTCTCCTTCTCCACCTCATCTGCCATTGAACCACAGTGTATAAATAGAAACAGAATCGGTTTTCTCATCACAAACAGACTGTCACCACCATCTTTGCCATTCATCAGACGAAGGCTGACTCGTTCAATGAATCATGGGCGTAACAACATAACGACTTTTAAACCACGACGATCTACTGTCTTCATGGAATGGCAGGACTGCACGTACTTTTCTTCTTATTTAAACCTCTCAGTCACGTTTTCATTTCAATATTTTATTCTTCTAATTGTTGTTTTATTTATGCATGCAGGGTTAAGATGGAAATAGATGTGCCAGTTTCTGTAGCCTATAATTGTTATCTTGATACAGAAGCAGTTCCTCGATGGATGACCTTCATTTCATCTGTTAAGGTACTTATTAGTTCTCTCCGTACGTAATTTATAAAAGTATGTTATAAAATCCGAATCTTCAACGTTAAGAATGGTGGTCGTAAGTCTTATACATACTTTAAAAAGTCACCAACATACATTGAGCCCGTTCGACTTATGGCTTACACTTACAAGGAAAGACATCACCCTTAAGTTATAATTATAATTTATGGACCGCTAAGACTGTAACACTTTCTAATTCAAGTTATAAACATTAAAGCTAGCGCGCATACACATTAGACTATTATTACATTATAAAAGGATTTTGGGAGTGCCATTCTTGACATACTTGATACATATCTTGGCATGCCAATGCCACCCCTCATGACATTCTTCATATTTGAATCTGTTACTCAAGCTTTATTTCATTAAAATTAGTTGTAATAAAATGTCAATATGCGGTGAATAAGTTTATGTTTACCGCATTTAGATTTTAGCTCCTCGGATAGTTCAGCTCCTCTTATAACTTGACTTAAGCATGATAAAAAAATTTCCTGAATTTTCCTAAAGCTTATATTTTCTTTTTTCTGCATATCCTCATTTCTAGAGTTTCTTTTTTTCCTTTCTCTCAAGAAACTTGTAAACATATGTGTTGAACAATATCAATACCAGAAACTCAAACAATCAAATAAGAAAGACAGAACTGAACGAGTATTATTAATGAATTGAAAGAGAATTACAAAAGAAGTGAATGAGTCAAAACAATTACAGAGATCAGCCTATATACTGCTAATGACCGACCTAATCCCCCAATTTGTTCATTAAAAGCTTTAACAAGCTTATGACATTGACCTCCCTTGAACTTTCAGTCTTGACAAGTTTAGCCCTTTGAATTTACCATTCTAGTCCTCAGGCTTACAGGACTTTTTTATTATGAACCCGAACTTTATAAACAAAATATTGACCATCTTTGACTATTGCATTTCACCATTATACAACAATCTCCACCTTGAAAAAATAGTCAACCAACATCCAATTCTTCCAAACACATTATGAATTTTCCAACAGGTAAAACTTTTGTGAGCATATCTGCTGCTTTATCTTCAGTTTTCACCTGCTTAATCACAACTTCCTTTTATTTCACAATGTCTCTAATGAAATGCAGCTTTACCTTGATGTGTTTAGTTCTATCATGAAAAACACTATTCTTAGTCAACTCAATAGCTCCCTGATTATCACACATAACCAAAGCAGAATCCACTTTAATTCCCAACTCAGAAACAATACCTCTTAACCTTTAGGCTTCTTTAATTGCTTCTGTGAGGGCTATATACTCTGCCTCTGTACTGGACAAGGCAACAACATGATGTAAGACTACTTTCCAACTTACAACACTTCCCAATACCTTGAACACATATCCAGTCAGTGACCTGCCCCTATCCATGTCCTTAGCATAGTCAGAATCTACAAATCCTTGTACCATGCTCTTATCATGAACATTATTACCAAAAATCAAGACAACATCTATTGTCCCCTTTAGATACCTTGCCAGCCATTTAGCAGCCTCCCAATGTTGCCTACCAGGGTTTGACAAATATCTACTTACAAGACTCACTCCATACCCAATATCAGGCCTAGTACACACCATCAGATACATTAAACTACCTACCAAGTTAGAATAAGGTACCTTATCCATGTAAGCTGCCTCTTCTTCATTCTTTGTAGAGTCTTGTAAAGATAATTTGAAGTGTTGTGCCATAGGACTAGACACTGGTTTATAGTCTGTTAAGTTGAAGTTTTCAACAATGTTTAACATATAGGAACTTTGTGACAACTTCAACAATTTCTGACTTCTGTCTCTTGTTACTTCCATCCCAAGAATCTTTTTGGCTGGACCCAGATCTTTCATATCAAACTCCTCATTCAACAACTTCTTTGTGGTCTCAACTTCTTTCATATCTTTACATGCTATAAGCATGTCATCTACATATAGAAGTAGAGAAACATACAACTATGTCTTATATTCTCTATAATATACACATGAGTCATATAAACTCCTCTTGAATCCATTATTGACCATGAACTCATCAAACCTGTTATACCATTGTCTTGGAGCTTGTTTAAGCCTATACAATGATTTTTGTAAAAGACAGACCATCTCTTCTCTTCCCTTTTCTTCAAACCCCAATGGTTGTTCCATTAGTATCTTTTCTTCTAGGTTTCCATGAAGAAAAGTTGTTTTTACATCTAACTGTTCAAGTTCCATATCAAACTATGCAGTTAAGGACAATAATACCCTTATAGATGTATGTTTAACCACAAGAGAGAAAATTTCATTGTGGTCTAACCCTTCCCTCTATATGAACACCTTTGCCACTAATCTGGCTTTAAACCTTGGTTTTTGAACCCTTTCAATTCCTTCTTTTAACTTGAAGATTCATTTACAAGGTATGACTTTCTGCCCCTTTGGTCTTTCAAGCAATCTCCATGTTTCGTTTTGTTGTAAAGACTTTATTTCATCTCTCCTTGCTTCTATCCATTTATCAGCATTGCTTAAGCTGATAGCTTCATGGAAAGAGATTAGTTATGTTGTGCTTTCAAGTTCTACTGTCATAAACACCACTACAACATCATCTTGTTGTGTCCTGTATCTCGAAGGCTTGATTATCTCTCTTCTTACCCTATCCCTAGCTAAGTTGTAATATGTGAGATTACTATTACTTGAGCTAGTATTAGGACCTTCTTCATCATTGCTTTCTTCAGTGTGTTCATGATTGTCTTCATTTTCCACCTCAATTTGAACTTGTGGAAAGTACTTGTCAATTTCTATCAATTTTACCCCTACAACATCTTTATACAGCATGTCTTCTCTGAATGTAACAACATCAATACTCAAAAATGCTTTTGGACTGCCTTCATTGAACCCCCATAATCTGTATCCTTTTACACCTTTTGGATAACCAAGAATCACACATTTTTGAGCTCTTGGTTCCAATTTCCCTTGACTTATATGGGCTTAAGCAAGTGATCCAAAAACTCTTAGATCCTCATACTCAGGTTTTCTTCCTGAACATTTTTCCGTAGGTGTAAACATATCTATAGGAGAAGATGGGGATCTATTTATGAAATATGCAACTGTTGTGACAGCTTCTGCCCAAAATTTCTTAGGCATTCTTGTACCAATTAACATACTTCTTACCTTGTTTAGAAGGGTTCTGTTCATTCTTTCAGCTAAACCATTCTGTTAGGGTGTCCCTGGTACTGTCAAATGTCTAGCAACTCCACCTTGTTTGCAGAACTGATTGAATTGAAAGTTGAAAAACTCCAATCCATTATCAGTTCTCAATTTTTTCAATCTTTTCCCTGTCTGATTTTCTACCAGATTCTTCCATTCTACAAACCTTTCAAATGCCTCATGTTTGTGTTTCAACACAATTACCTATACTTTTCTTGAGTAGTCATCTATGATTGATAGAAAATAATGAGCCCCTCCCAATGACATTGTTTTTGTAGGTCCCCATAAATCAGCGTGCACATAGTCTAAAATACCCTTAGTAACATGTTTACCTTTTGTGAACTTCACTCTTTGAGACTTTCCCATGACACAGCTTTCACAAAATCCTGAACTTCTTTCTACAAAATCATCTAGAAGCCCTTGTTTCTTTAATTCAATCAAACCCTGATCACTAATATGACCAAGTCTCTTATGCCACAGTTTAGCATCTACCTTCTTATTACCTGTGTTACAGCATTTACTTCATGAATAACAACACTTCCATCTAACGTGTAAGTGTTATTTTCACTTCTAGTTCTAGTCAACATAATCATGGAACCTTTAATCAATTTAGATTTTCCATTCTTAAGACTAACAATGTAGCCTTCCTTCTTAAAAGTGCCTAAGGATAAAAAAAAATGTCTTTTTGGATCTGGTATATACTTTACACCATCTATTTGCACTTCTGTACCATTGTTCATCTTAACAATAACAGACCCTATTCCTATTATCCTTTAAGGTCTATCATCACCTAATTGAATAATTCCAAGATCCTTCATAACCAGATTCTTAATGAATTCTTTTCTAAAAGTCATATGAAAAGAACATCATGAATCCATTATAATATTTTCAACTATACTTGATTCACAAGAAACCATCAGTACCTCAGAGCTTTCATATCCATCTTGAGAAGATTCAGGAGAATTCACACTTTGAGCCTTTGACTGTCCACCATCATACTTATTCTTTTTAAATATGTCTGGATAATATGTTTCTCTGAATTGCAGATGAAACATCTTCTCTTGAATCTTGATTTAGATCTTGATTGGTTCTTTCCCTTGTTAAATCTCTATTCTGGTCGCCCTCTTACAAACAGTCCCTCGCCACTTTCTTTCTTCACATCAGATATCTTCTTTAATTCCTTGGAATTCAAAGCAGCAAGTACTTCTTCCATTGTCAAAGTATCCCTTCCATACATAAGTGTGTCCACAAAGTGTTTAAACGCATGTGGAAGTGATGTAAGAAAGATAATGGCCTGGTTTTCATCATCAGTCTCACTTCTATGTTTTCAAGATCAAGAATAAGTTTATTGAACGTATACAGCCTTTTCTTTAGATACAACCTATTTGAAGGAGACTTCGTCATGTACATAGATTCCAACTTTGACCAAATACCAGCAGAAGTAGTTTATTTTGAAACTTCCCTCAAAACTCGATCTCCCAGACTCAAGATTATGGCACTGTGTGCCTTCTCCATCATATCCTTCTTCTCTTTCTCAATCAAACCCTTTGGTAACTGATTCTCCCCCTTCAACGCATCAACAACACCTTGATGAACCAGAAGGGCTCTCATCTTCAATCTCCACAGGCCAAAATCATTACGACCATCAAACTTTTCCAGTTCAAACATCGTACACACCATCGTCTCCACCTTAATTGATCTTCCCGTGTTTCTGAATGAGCCAAGAACCAGGCTCCGATACCAATTGTTGAACAATATCAACACCAGAAACTCAAACAATCAAATAAGAAACGCAGAACTAAACGAATATTATTAATGAATTGAAAGAGAATTACAAAAGAAGTGAATGAATCAAAACAATTACAGAGATCAGCCTATATACTGCTAATGACCGACCTAATCCCCCAATTTGTTCGTTAAAAGCTTAAACAGACTTATGACATTGACCTCCCTTGAACTTTCAGTCTTGACAAGTATAGCCCTCTGAATTTACCATTCTAGTCCTCAGGCTTACAGGACTCTTTTATTATTAACCCAAACTCTATACACGAAATATTGACCATCGTTGACTATTGCATTTCACCATTGTAAAACAATATGTATAATGAAACGAGACAAAACTTCTAGCCAGGTACTTTGTTAAGTTGGCCCAATGCTTTTGATTAATGTTACGGTGAATCCATATTCTTGTTCTTTTCGTTAAGTTAGCTCAAGGTTTGGAATACTTCTTGACCTAATATTTTATGAATTGGGATATTAATATCACACTAACTTATTGGTATTTACTTTTATACAAGAACAGTTAGTTAGCAGGTTGTCTTGTCTAATAATATTCCAGAAATTCTCTCTTGATGCCAAATTAATGCCTACAAATCGTATAATATTGACACCACGAAGGCAATCAAAGACATATGCTCAAAGATATTTTAGCTCAAATTTATGAAGGCTATATGAGTGTAGGACTACAACAACTCACATTCTTAGGACAAACAATTATGTATAACTTCCATTCAAGTAGTCTACTGGTTTCAGATATTAAAAGACAAGCCTGAGTTATCACGATGGTCTCTCAAGTATGAAGCATTTGGGCACGATCTTGAATTCTCTTGGCTTGCTCATAATATGCAGGTAAATTAAGTGGAAGGGTACCCCATGATTTGTGTGTTCTCTTTATATCTTTGACACCATGTTGTTGAATCTTGCAGCCGATCCCAAATCAAAAAATCCATTGGAGATCATTGGAAGGTCTTCCCAACCGGTAAATTTATTAACGTGATAAAATTATAATACTCTTCGAGTATAAGAATTTAGAAATACTTGTCTTTTTTTGTCATAGAGGAGCTATACGATTTTTTCCTAAAGGTTCTTCATCATGCTTGGTTGAAGTAAGTATCCCTTGAACAAAAGGCATTTCAGTTACATGTTTTTAAACAAAGCTTATAATAGAACTCTGGTATTTTACAGCTTACTGTTTCTTATGAAGTACCTCAATACTTGTCCCCTGTGGCATCTGTAAGTACTTGACATCGTTGCATGTATATTTTTAGTTAACAATCTCGTCATATGCTAGTGGGGGATCTAACAAAGTTTTCTTTAATTCCAACTACAACCAGACATTAAAACCTTTCAATGAAAACTTGATAAGACGCGGCTTGGAAAGGTTTGCAAATTATGCACGGACATACCAACCGGATTCAGTTTGAGAGTTCTTACCCTATACAAGTATAATAAGACCATATTCTTTATTTTGTAAATTTGGCCATGGATTTAGCTAATGTATTCAAAGGTATAAAACAAATTCTATTACTAAATCATGATACAATAATTTACATTGACACATTCAAAGTCACAAATGATTAATACGTTGATGCGCTGTCTTGGATAACTACTCTAACATGATATGCTCATATAACAACCCAAGGGTTAATTAATGAAAAAAAAAAAAAAACAAAGGCAAAACAAAATTAACATAAGAAATAATGATCACTGACTGCAGTATCTGGCTATCTGCCTAAATTCTAGAGTCATTTCTAGCTTTTTAAAGCTTCCGAATAGGACCCAAGTTTGATGTAATGATCCCTCATTGACCCATGAAGCTTCTTATATAATGTCCATAACTCTTGGCCATATAAGCTAGCCATTAATGTTGACCTTTTACTTTAACTGCCAGTTGAATCTCTTTAGCATGCCATTGTGGATTAGCTTTAAATATTGGCAAGAAATCATTAGCTATAAAATTAGCAGTCAATTGACTATTCTTTGACATGTTTATGCTTGTTTTTTACATTTTTTAACCGTATAGCAACTCTTCCCTTTATGACATGAACACCAAAGATTGAAAGGACAATCACTTACACATTTGACACCATTGGGTTCTATTAATTATGAGCGGTAATAAATCGAGTTCTATTTTTGCTTGTGAAGCGGTGGTAAGTGGCAGAGAAACATAATGACGGTTGGGGATGTTTTTGTTTGTGAAACGGTGGCAAGTGAATGGGATACGATGATGATGATTTTAAGAGACCCGTGTTGCTTTTTGCATATATATATAGGTAAAGTATATGGAGGAAACCCTTCTTATTTGGTAAACTCTGGAAACTCTGACTTCCCAACATTTTTTTTTTTTTTTTTGAAAAAAATAGGGTATGTAATATACATTTTTTTAAGCATTTCGAGCCAAAAAAATCGAAAAAGCGCCGAACGGTTTTTTTTAAAAAAATAAAAAACGTCTACTGTTTACATATAGTTAACACATTGTTAACACCTGTTATTAGCGCTTAACATGTGTTAGTCAAAATTTTATTTTATTTTTTTAAAAAAAAATACTCGGCGCTTTTTTAATTTTTTTGGCCCAAAATGCTTAAAATCATGTATATTACTTGCCCTATTTTTGTCAAAAAAAAAAAAAAATATTGGGAAGTCAGAGTTTCCAGAGTTTACCAAATAAGGAGGGTTTTCTCTATAACCATTCCCTATATATATATATATATATATATATATATATATATATATATATATATATATATGGTCGAGATCCTGTGCAAAGTGTGTTTTGTGTGAGAAGGGTAAGAAGTGTTTTGGACCATTAGATCATCTTAATCAATGGTTTAGATTTAATGAGTGGCATTATTGTAAATAATGTTATAGTTATAATAACTAATTAGGCTACTTAGGGGTATAATGGTAAAACACACCCTACATTTAATTCACATTTAAAGGATCTAATTAAAAATATGGAAGGCCTAATAAATTCAATCTTCCTATTTACGTCCTCCATTTAATTCACATTTAAGTGTCTCTCACCTCTCTCTCTCTCTCTCTCTCTCTCTCTCTCTCTCTTTCTCTCTCTTTCTCCTCTCTCTCTCCCTGCGCCACCTACACAACCACCATTAACCACCACAAACCACCACCATCAACCGAACCATCATTCGACAGCCACCATCACAAACATAAATAATCGGAGTGTTTTTTTTAGGGATTAAGATGAAGACGACATGGGTGATAATGGATCAGTGTGTTTTATGGTGGATTATTTTAACCAACATTCATATTGTTGTGTTTTATGTTCAAAGGATTTTTGTGTGGTTTAGTGTTTTTTGAATTTAAAACACATTTTAAATGTATGTATAGTTGTGTTTTTGAATGTGTTACTGATTGTGTATGATGAAGATAAAACACACTGGATTATGGAGAAGATGATGATAAAACACACGGGACTGTTTAAAACACAAAGTTGAGAATATGGTGATAAAACACACGGGTATGAACGTAAAAACACCTTGTTGATGAAGCAACTTACAAGACTATAATAAAACACCAATGTGCATAAAAAAACCATATTTTTTGCATCAGTAAAACTCCTTATAAAAATAACACAAAAGGTGTGTTATACCCTTCAAACCTTATGGTATACCAGTAAAACACCATGTGCTCACATCAGTAAAACACACCAATATGAATGCTGTTTTGGTCGTATATAATTCAGTAAATGAATGATAATGTGCTGAATGTTAATAAAAACCCTATAAAAAATCGTGAGATGTGAAACAAAATCCCTAAGAATGCTCCTAAATTAAACACGAAATTAATTAGTCAGTATCTCCTAAAATAAGATTAGCAGTGCAATTTACAATGTTACCCTTCTATATAATAAAATAGGCCGCACTATTATTGGTTCTCACACTTCTCACAAAAAATAGGTTTTGTACATGATCCTAAACCTATATATATATATATATATATATATATATATATATATATATATATGGTAGGGATCCTAAGAGAACCAACCCCTATTTAAGAACTGAGAGAACCATTCTGGGCCACACATTTCATATAAAGGCAAAAAAATTATTATTATTATTATTATTATTATTATTATTATTATTATTATTATTATTATTATTATTATTATTATTATTATTATTATTTGCTTTAATCACACATTTTTATGCAAGGAATTTTTTTTATTTTTTTTGAATTTTTTTTTCATTTATACATATGTGTATATGGCAATTATACATATGTGTATATAGCATTTTTCAGCTATACTTATATGTGTATAATGCAATTATACACATGTGTATACTGAAAAAAAATACAAAAAAAAAATAAAAAAAAAATTCTTGCATATAAAGCAGCGATTTTTGCAAAAAAAAAAAAAAAAAAAAAAAAAAAAAATGCCTTAGAGAAATGTGTGGCCCAGAATGGTTCTCACAGTTCTCAATTTGGGAAAAGGTTCTCATTTGAACCAAATCCTATATATGTATATATATGTATACAGTGGCGAAGCTTGGTTCAAGAATCGGGAGGGGCCGAACTCAATTTTTTTCGATCGGTAGTGGCAAATCGGCGGGGGCCGGACTCAACCTGGACTCGATTCACCTACGAAAATCGTAAATTTATACCATTGCGCCAAAAAAATAGGGGGGCCAGGGCCACCCCTGGCCCTCAACATCCTTCGCCATTGTGTATATATATAGAGGATGAGATGCTTGTACAAAATGTGTTTTTTGTGAGAATGATAAGAAGTGTTTATGGCTCTTGAATCTATAGATGGAGGGTAGAGGATTGATAAGTGGCAAAATTATAATATGTATTATAATTTTGATTAATTGATTTGACTAAATAGTGGTATAATAGTATTGTAGTGTGTTCTAATTTTGAAAACCCAAATGCAAGACGCATGTAACTTCCCCTATTCGTTTTTAAATGCCAATAACTTTCTTATAAGTAATTATTTAGAAAAAAAAATACAACATAATAATGAGTGTTTTATGTTAAATATCACTACTATATTGTTATATATAGACATAAAAATTACGTTTAATCTTGTACGTTTTACCTATTGCACGGGGTGTGTTTTACCAGCTGCATGACGTGTGTTTTATATGATCTAAGTTAAATGATTTGACACTCTACTAAAATATACACAAGCTTTTAATCGTATTTGTTAAATACTAGTGGGTTAGCCCGCGCGATGCGGCGGGTGTCACGAGTCTTTTTGGGAGAGCGCAATCTAACCCAATCTGTCGTAAACACTGATTATATTTGGTATTACTTTTGGATAGCGCAATACTTATTTCTCAAGTTCTTATAGTATTATCAAGTTTATAAAACTTTAACTTTTATAAAGTGGCTAATTTTATATAAAAGATTATAACAAAGCATGAACCATTATGAATGGTTTTTTATATGGTTTCTATTTAATGTGTTTAACTTCAAAGTAATTGTAAAGTTAAATGTTATGAGCTCTCATAAACATTTCTTGACTTTTGATTTCTTATTGATTAAATATGGTGTTTAAAGACAAATTTGCCCATCAAAAGTAGTTATTATATGCATTGTATATTGTATTATAAGCAATTAAACATGTACTTCTTAATTTTTAAGAAGTCCTTGTTAAATGTTTTATAATATAGTATAGATATAGATATAGATTATAATTGATATAAGCACATCTACCGTAACAAAAAAGAGTCTGATTCATATAAAATACACTATAGCTAAACCACCAAAAATTATTAATTGATTCTTATAAGACACACTAATTGTTAACAACAAACTTTTAAACCAATCTATTAAACATTAGGCGATTTATGTAAAACACATACGATATACTCTGTTTCATATGTAAACACACATATAAAACACTCTATTTGAGTTGATATTTGAAATGATACTAAATCCCTACAAAACCTCATGGATTTAAATTTGGAAGTTGATATAATCTGCAAACTTGATTTAAAAAATATGTAGATTTTTTTTTTTTTTTGAACGGCCAACGAATCAATTTCCGAACACTCTCGGGCACCCTTTTGGCGAATCAGGTACTCGAGAGTACCCGGGCCACCAATTGCCACCAATTTCTGGGAAAACCCGACCACTCACCCGCCCAAAGACACGACAGTGAAATAATCGGTAAAACCGGTCAGGATCAGGACTCGAACCCAAGCCACTGGTTGGGTCATCCCTCATTTCCCCTCCACCAATATCCTCCAAATATAGCTAGTGGGAATTAAACCCAAGCCTCACATAGGAAACTTTAGGCCCTCAACCAACTAGGCTACAGGTGTTGGACAAATTTGATTTTGAAAATGGTATTTTGGATTCATACACCCCTTATTTAGAATTCATACACCCTGATCCACATCATGCATCAATAGGAGCTTGCCACATACCCCAAAATACGATGTCACACCCCCAGAATGTGATGTCACGGGATGTATGAAACCTAGAACCCTTTGGAAATATGAGGTGTTTATAGATTTGAAAAATATGGGGAGTTTCCTAATTCCGTGTTTAGCCAATTGACAATTATAATCATGGTCTCCTAAATTCATAATTGACACCTGTCTACCCTTCTCACACTTTTAATCATTTGTAGACGATCACTTACCTATATATATAATTGGTTTTAATCTAAAATTGAGTTAACAATATTTATTTTAGATTTAAATTAAAAAAGCAGCTTTGTTAGCTTACAAAACGTGTAAATTTGTGATGACTTGACAAGCTGCGGTAAGACTGAACGGAGTGGGGGCGGGAAGGGGGCGGGAACACCGCCGCTTAATGGCGTGGAGAGGGGCGGGAGGAAGCTCACTGGCGTGGGGGGAGGGGAGTGGCCACGTGGCGGGTTCTTATTGGGCCAACAAAATTCAAACGGTCAATTTAAAAAAAAAAATTAAATAAACCAACGGCTATATATATCAACGGTCAAAAAAAAAAATTATAAATTACCCCCATTTCACTACAAAACACCCACTTTAACCAAATTTTATACACTTTTCAACCAAATTTTATACACTTTTCATCCAAATTTTATACACTTCCTCAACCAAAAATGAACCCATACAACCGAGGCTTCGACCCGAACAACCCATACGCGTTTGTCCCAAACCCGAATACACCACCAGTTCGCCCGATCCCAAACCGTCCACCCATTCCTTCACCTTGTCCCGACTACGCGGGTTATGCGGGTTTCATTAGTGGGCAAATTTATCCGAATTTCCCATTCAATGATTCTCTCGTTCCTTCACAACTTCCTTTAACCCAAACCGTACCCGAAACACAACCCCAAAATGTCGCGGGATCATCTTCGGGTAAAACCCCCCTACAAGAAGACTATGTATATTTAGTATGATTTATTTGTAATTATTTTTTTGTATTTTTTTTTAATTTTCTAGGTTTTCTTTTTGTATTTTTCTAGGTTTTTATTAATTAAAAATATTTATTATTATTATTGTTTTATATATCAAAGTTAAAAAAAAAAAAAAAAAATGTCACGTGTCACTTCCCCCCACCTCTTCCCCCCCCCCCCCCCCCTTCCACTCCCCACAATTATTTTCCCCCCCACAAGAGTCTCACAAGTGTCACATGACGCTTCATACCCCTCTTTCCCCCACCACTCCTTATAGTCTAAGTATTAAACAAAAGTAATGTAAAAAACTCATGTGACAAACATGGGCAAAGCTTAATGAGGGCTTGGGTGCCCATCCTATAGCGTAATTTTATCCAAAAATACGGTGACTTTGGGAAATAAAAACAAGATTCCCTCCACCCTTTCATGATTTGAGACAGGTGAGTCGATCTCAAGTGGGACCCCCAGACAATACGAGTCATGAAGCAAGTCAACAATGGAACAATAATCATTAATTAACATATATAAATTTCAAATATGACGACCTCAAACAGTGTCTCCCGGTAGTCGTTTCCCGTTCAAATGTCATCCGCCGTCGTCCTCACCGTCTCCACCTCATCCCCCACCAAACCCATCAGTATAAATACAAACAGTCTTCTCATCACAACAGACAGCCTGTCACCACCATCTTCTCCATTCATCGGTCGACGACTGATTCGGTCAACCAATCATGGGCGTAACAACATAACGACTTTTAAACCACGACGATCTACTGTCATCATGGAATGGCAAGACTGCACGTACGTGTCCTCTTTTTTTTACATTTTAAAACATCTCAGTCAAACTTTGATTTCAATGTTTTAATCTTTTAACTGTTGACTTGTTTATACAGGGTAAAAATGGAAATTGATGTCCCAATTTCTGTAGCTTATAATTGTTATCTTGATAGAGAAGCAGTTCCTCGATGGTTGCCCTTCATTTCATCTGTTAAGGTAATGCTTTCGGTTTATTACGTGTTATGATTAATTGATTATAATTTGCTGAGCTTTGACGGGCCGTGACACTAACTCAAGTTGTAAATAGTAAAGATAACTTAAATTATAATAGTATTTTGTGACTAAGAAAATTATATCAAGATAGCAGGCAGACGGGCAACAAGCTGTGTCGCCATCCCTTTCTGAATAGCAAATCCTAATCTACTAAAAACGTAACCCTGCCCACCCGGAGCCGAGACACTACTATGAATAACCCGTTGGACCCTGGTCAGGAAACGGGTAGCCTCCGGTGCCAATGAGCCAAAGGTATCAAAAGCCAAGGGTACAAAAACGTGTTCTCCTCGCAGGCTTTAGCATGTTTTTCTACCTTCTTTGTCTCTGCTTTCCGCACCGCTTACCCTGCTACAAAGCCACATATATTTGTGTAGAATTTGCTCCTTAGCTTCATTCTTAGGCATTTCAAATCTTCTAGCACATTAAGCTCCTGACAATACATCTCTTGATACAATATCTATTGTTGGCATATACGACATATATTAACATAGTCCGTGTCTTGGCATACCATCTATCAGTGGCGAAGCTTGAACAAATATATGGGGTTGGATTGGGGGGATAGGGCTATCTCCAAGAATTTTAAAATATGTCTGGGCCTTTGGCGTGATAAAAAAAAATTGGGTCTTTTTTGTAGGTTTTTAAAAATAATTTCATAAATGGTCCTTCATGAGGGTCGGGCACAGAGCCATCGACCACCCGGCCCACCTTCATGCCTAATTGCCTAATTGCCTGGCATCGGAAGTCACGGGACCCTTAAATTTTGTGTGTGTGGTGGGGGATAACCTTGGTGTATATATGTAGGGCGGCCCTTTGAATCGTTTATTGGATCAATTTATGCACATATGTGTGCATGGACTCACGGGGAAGAACAGGGGTGAGAAATACCCTTAAATAGACACACGAACACACAGTATATTTCCCACATAAATGTTGTACAAGAATTGGGTATTTATACCCTTTAGTATGATGGTTAGTTAACTGCTTTAACTAACTAACCAACTAACTAACTGGTGGGTTCCGAATCCTAATCGTCAGGTCACCTTAACCTGTTCTAAACATCAGTTTTACTTTTTTGTTTGACTTCTAAATAACACTAATTTCTTGACTAAATCTTCCAACAATGTAATTATGTAAAATTGGCATCTATGTGCATAAGCTTGGCATGATTTGTTACTCGCATCTTAATTCATCAAAGTTTTGGCAGCAGTTGATCATTTTGAATAATTGTAGATATTTATCAACTGCCTTTGACATGTACACGATTCATTATGAAATTTTGAGACAACGTAGTCTGCTGGTTGCAGATATTAAAAGACAAGCCTGAGTTATCACGGTGGTCTCTCAAGTATGAAGCATTTGGGCACGATCTTGAATTCTCTTGGCTTGCTCGTAATATGCAGGTAAATTAAGTGGAAGTGTACCCAATGACCCGTGTATTCTCTTTATATCTTTGACACCAAGTTGTTGAATCTTGCAGCCGATACCAAATCAGAAAATCCACTGGAGATCCTTGGAAGGTCTTCCCAACCGGTAATTTACTAACATGCTAAAATTATTATACTATTAAGAATTTTGAAATGTTTTTTTTTTCTTTTTTGTCACAGAGGAGCTGTTCGATTTTTTCCTAAAGGTTCTTCATCATGTTTGGTTGAAGTAAGTCTGCGTTGACGAAAAAGCATTTAAGTTGCATATTGTTTTTGTACAAAGCTCATAAGTTATAATAGGATTCTGGTTTTTTTTTTCAGCTTACTGTTTCATATGAAGTACCTCAACTATTGTCCCCTGTGGCATCTGTAAGTACTTGACATCGTTGCGTATAGATTTTTAATTAACAATCTCGTCATATGCTCGAGGGGATCTCACAAAGTATTCTTTATTCCAGCTACAATCAGGCATTACAACCGTTCAATGAAAACTTGATGAGACGCGGTTTGGAAAGGTTTGCAAATTATGCAAGGACATACCAACCTGAATCAGCCTAAGAGTTCTTACTCTATTTAAGTACAATAAGACCATATTATTTATTTTGTAAATGCTGCCACAGATTGGCCTAATGTACAAACTTGAAGATGGGTATACACATATGTATATGAAAAGCATCAAAAAGGTATATAACAAATTCTGTTACTAGACGCTATCCAATAATTCGCATTGATACATGCCAAGTCACAAATAATTAACATATGGATGCGCTGTCTTGGATAAACTACTATAACAGTATACACTCTGGTAACAACTCAGGGGGTTAGTAGACGAAATAAAGAAGAAACAAAGGCATCATTAGACTATCCCCATTAGCAACTATTACAACCCAACCTTTTTATTAAAAAAATATTATCTCTTTCTTTCACCTACACAACCCAACCCTACTCATAATTTAACACCCATTCACAACCCAACCCAACCCAACCTAAAAATATTTTTTTTTGAACGTACTCAATTTTTAATAAAAGTTATATCAGGATGTTCACAAAAAAAAGTTAAGAAATACAGTGTTTTTAGTTTTATTTTTTAACTTAAATATTTTAAGTTATTTACGAAAATAGGTTGGTGGGGGGTTTAATTTGGTTGCAACCATGGTTGCTCCACCAACCTTGGTTGTCAAAATTAATATCTTTTTTAATTTTTTAAATGAATTTTTCTTTGTCTTCTTTTGCTTTATTGGTGAACAACCAAACTTTTGGTGACCAATGGGGATAGTCTTAGGAAGGATGCCTTTGAAAAAGGATTTTTATAACAGTATGCATCATGCTTGAGTTGTGAATGGTTTCAGTTGTAAATTTGAAAAAATAAATACATTAGGAAGGATTTGAAATTTCATTTTTATAAGTTTTGTTAATTGAGTAGTGAAAAAGGATTATAATGATTCATATATTGAAGCATTTTATCTATTATAATGTTTTGCATAAGTTATACTTGTTCATTTGATATCATGGAAGATTATGAACCGTGTTTTTTTTTCTTTTGCATTTAGCTAATTGCATTTCTATTTTTGGTGAAAGGATGCATTCATATAATAGAAATGGTTTATGCGATGTGGGATATGTATATCCGATTAGAAGTAATGCTCTTTTGCTTACATACTTTATGCATTGTCCTTGCACGAGTATATGCTTAATTTTATTTATTTATTTATTTTTTTGCTACAACTTTTTTATAATTTTATTTTTACTTTAGCATTATGTATTGGTGTTTTATTACTAAATGTATTGTTGCTTACTTTAGCATCATCCTAGAACGAGTATATGCTTGATTTTTGTTATGAAAGTGCAAGGGTCAATTGGTCATTTCATCAAAGTTCGTTTATACGTGTTCTAATAAGTTTAGTCCTGAGTTGTTAATCTATGAAAAAATGAGGGGGTAAAAGTGTAAGTCTTAAAGAAGTCTGTTAACAGTCAGTTAACAACTTATTTGGGAATTAGGGCTTATAAGTAGCTAGGTCTGATTAGTTTCCAATTCATCTTTTTCTGTAATATCTTTTGTTTCTAATCTTTTCGATTGGTCTTAATAATAAAGCGTGTGTTCTTGATCGTCTTAATTGTGTCAATTCTTTGGTGTTTTTATAACAATTGGTATCAGAGCCTCGTTAGCTCGATTCAAAGATTGAGGGTTTAATTGAGAGTCAAGATGGTGTCAACAAAGTTTGAGATCGAGAAGTTTGATGGAAGAATTGATTTCAGTCTTTGGCGTGTGAAGATGAAGGCTCTGTTAGTGCATCAAGGTGTTGTTGCATTATTGGGAGAAGCAAGATTACAGGGTGAATTAGCAGACAAAGAGAAGAAGGATATTCTTGAGAAGGCTCATAGTGCAGTTATATTGAGTCTGGGAGATCGAGTTTTGAGAGAGGTATCAAAAGAAACATCTGCTGCAGGGGTTTGGTCTAAATTGGAAAGTTTGTATATGACCAAATCTCTTGCAAACAGATTATACTTGAAAAAGAGGTTGTATACTTTTCAGTTATCTTCTGGAAAGTCTTTGGAAGATCATATTGATGAATTTAATAAATTGATATTAGATCTTGAGAATATTGATATTACTCTTGATGAAGAAGATCAGGCCATAATATTCTTGACTTCTCTCCCACAGTCTTATGAACATTTTGTTGATACATTAATGTTCGGGAGAGACACTTTGTAAATGGATGAGGTGTTGGCTGCCATTAATTCTAAAGAGTTACAAAAGAAGAATGATTGACAGGAAGACATTGGGGCTGGTCTGTATGTTAGATGAAGAACAGAGCAGAGGAGTAATTCCAAGAACAAGTTCACAAAAAGGTCTAATTCTAAATTCAAAAGAAGGTATTATGTTTGTAATTCTGACAAGCATTTGAAGAAAGATTGCCCAGAAAAGAGAAAGAAGAAAGGTGAGGGTTCATCTTCAAGAAATCATGGAAGTTTCTCTCCTGATGATTCCCAAGACAGTTTTGGCAGTGCAGAAGAGTTGATGGTTGTTCAAGGAGGGAAGAATATTGATGTGTGGATCATGGATTCTGGGTGTTCATTCCATATGACACCTAATAAAGAATTCTTTGATAATTTAAAGATGGAAGATCTTGGATATGTTCAGTTAAGTGATGATAGGCCTTGCAGAATCAGAGGCTATGGAAATATTACATTGCAGTTAGAAGGTGGAGTTACATTCACACTAACTGATGTAAGGTATATTCCTGAACTCACTAGAAATCTAATTTCTCTTGGTACTTTAGAAAAGAATGGGTATAATGTGAATTTGAAATTGGAAAGGCCAAGATTGTGAAGGGGTCTATGGTTGTTTTGACTGAAACTAGACAAAACAACAATATCTATGTGTTAGATGGTAAGGCCAGAGAAAGTGGTACTGCTGCTGTTGTTGAAGGAAAAAAATGAAAATATGGCTAGTCTGTGGCATAACAGGTTGGGCCATATTAGTGTTTAAGGTCTAAATGAGTTAAACAAAAGAAATTTGTTTAAAGATGTTAAAGAACATAAGGATAACTCATGTGAACACTGTGTTTTGGGTAAAGCCAAAAGGGTAAAGTTTGGGGTTGGCAAACATAGTTCTAAACAGATTTTAGACTATGTTCATGCTGACCTGTGGGGGCCTGCAAAGGTGAGTTCACTAGGGGGTGCTAAGTACTTCTTGAGTTTGGTTGATGATTATTCAAGAAGGCTGTGGATGTTTATGTTGAAACACAAAGATGAAGCTTATGAAAAGTTCAAGGAATGGAAGGCCCTAGTTGAGAACCAAAGTAATAAGAAAGTTAAGAAGCTTAGGACAGATAATGGTCTTGAGTTTTGTAGTGGATGGTTTACTAAGTATTGTAAAGAGCATGGGATTGGAAGACATTTGATAGTCCCTGGAACACCACAGCAAAATGGTGTAATTGAAAGAATGAATAGAACCATACTTAACAAGGTGAGATGTCTTTTGTTAAGTTTTGGATTACCTAAAATGTTTTGGGTAGAAGCTGTGTCTACTTCTGCCAATCTCATTAATAGGTCATCATCCACAGCTATAGGTCTAAAAACACCCATGGAAATGTGGTTAGGGAGAACAAGTGATTTTTCTGATTATGAGCACTTAAAGGTGTTTGGCTCTTTATGTTATGCTCATGTTAATCAGGGAAAATTAGATGACAGAGCAGAAAAATGTTTTATACTGGGGTATCCTGATGGGGTGAGTGGATATAGACTATGGAAAATGGAAGGTAGTGGTGGAAAGGTAAAGCTGAGTAGAGATGTGGTTAAGTTCAAAGAAGATGTAATATACAAAGATGTGATTAATGATAAGGGCAAGGTTAAAGAGTTTGAAGATAGTGTTGAAATTGAGGTGGAGGATCAAAAGAATGTTGCAGATGATTCAAGTACTGAAGAGCATGAAGCTTCTACTTCAGCCTCACTAAGGGTAGAACAGTCAACTTACAGTCTAGCAAGAGACAGACCTAGAAGAACAATAGTACGGCCTGCTAGACTTAGAGTTGATGAGAACATTTCTGCTTTTGTGTTTAATATAGCAGAAATGGAAAACACTACTGAGCCATTGTCATTTAATCAAGCCATTAGCTCAGTTCACAAAGAAAAGTGGATTGATGTTATGAATGAAGAGATGGATTCCCTGTATAAAAATCAAACTTGGGTACTTGTTGATAAACCTGAGGGGCAGAAACTAGTATCTTGTAAATGGATATATAAGTTGAAAGAAGGGATCAAACGGGTGGAGAAACCAAGGTACAAAGCAAGATTAGTGGCCAAGAGATACACATAAAAGGCTGGTATTGATTACACAGAAATTTTTTCTCCTGTTGTGAAGCATACATCCATAAGGGTAATTCTGTCCATTACTGCAAATAAAGATTATGAGTTGGAACAATTGGATGTAAAGACTGCATTTTTACATGGAGTCTTAGATGAAAAGATCTACATAAATCAGCCAGAGGGGTATGAAGTTGCTGGACAGGAGAACAAGGTATGTTTGCTGCAAAAATCTCTTTATGGTCTTAAACAGTCCCCTGGGCAATGGTATTTGAGATTTGACAAACATATTATTAGCTGTGGCCTGTGGGTTTAACAGAAGTGAGTATGATAGTTGTGTGTATATGAAAGAATATGATAAGGGGGAATATGTCTATCTACTGTTGTATGTAGATGACATGTTAATAGCTTGCAAAGATAAGCATCAAATCAGACTCACAAAAGATATGTTGATGAGTGAGTTTGAAATGAAAGAGTTGGGGAATGCTAGCAAGATTCTTGGTATGGAGATTGAAAGGAATAGAGAACAGAAGTTGATTTATCTGTCTCAAAAATCATATTTGAGAAAGATATTGAAAACTTATGAAATGGAGAATTGTAAAGTTGTTACCGTCCCTCTTGCTCAGCATTTCAAGTTATCTTTGCAAGACTGTCCTAAAACTGAAGAAGAAATAAAGGCAATGGAGAAAATTCCTTATGCAAATCTGGTGGGCAGCTTGATGTACTTGATGGTGTGCACAAGACCAGATTTGGGCTATTTAGTAAGCTTAGTGAGCAGGTATTTGTCTAATCCTGGAAAGCATCATTGGCAAGCAGCTAAATGAATTCTTAGATACCTCAAAGGTACTATGAATCATGGTTTAATCTTTGATGGAAGAAGGAAGTTGACTCAGTGATAATGGGATATACAGATTCTGATTTTGCTAAGGATGCTGATAAAGGTAGGTCATTGACAGGGTATGCATTTTTAGTTTTGGGGAATATTATAAGTTGGAAGGCCTCATTACAAAAGATTGTAGCTTTATCTACAACTGAGGCTGAATATATTGCTTTAACAGAAGGTGTGAAGGAGGCAATATGGTTGAAAGGTTTTCTTATGGAGTTGGGTATTGAAGATGTGAGTTATGTTGTGCAGTGTGATAGTCAAGGGGCTGTACTGTTGTCTAAAAATCCAACTTTTCATGAAAGAACAAAACATATAAAGGTTAAGTATCATTTTATAAGGGAGGTGATTCAATTTAAGGAAGTAAGTGTTGAGCAGATTGGTACAAAGGATAATGCCTCTGATGTGTTTACTAAAGTGTTACCAAAGAGCAGTTTTGAAAGGTGTTTAGAGTTGTTAGGAGTTGGAGAGCATGGTTGACAATTGATCTTGCAAGGTGGAGATTGTTATGAAAGTGCCAGGGTCAATTGGTCATTTCATCAAAGTTCGTTTATACGTGTTCTAATAAGTTTAGTCCTGAGTTGTCAATCTATGAAACAATGAGGGGGTAAAAGTGTAAGTCTTAAAGAAGTCTGTTAACAGTCAGTTAACGACTTATTTGGAAATTAGGGCTTATAAGTAGCTAGGTCTGATTTGTTTCCAATTCATCTTTTTCTGTAATCTCTTTTGTTTCTAATCTTTTCGATTGGTCTTAATAATAAAGCGTGTGTTTTTTTATCGTCTTAATTGTGTCAATTCTTTGGTGTTTTTATAACATTTTTTTTTGTTTTTTTTTTCTACAAGGATTTTTTTTATGCAACTTGTTTTGACCAACCTATTTTGATGTGACCCTGAGTCCCTGACCCGCTAGTATATTACCCACTAGGTTTGAGACCCGTGGGTACCCACGGTGCAAACCAAAGTAAATTAAAAAAAATAAACTAAGACTTGTATTATATAAGTTGAGTGTCCATAATGTAAAGTCTTAATAATAATGGTTAGACTGATATTTTTTACTTATATAAACGTCATGTTTTAATGTTGCGTTGATATGATCTGGATATTAAAACTAATATATAACTATGGTTTTCATGTCAAAGTGGATAATTTAGGTAACTTATAAATAACGGTAACAACGAAAACCGATTACCTGTTATGATCAGTACTCAACCAAAGTATAACATTTAACAAAACAGCACAAAGGTATAAATACATTTTGTTTTTGTAAATTACCTTTATTATATTTTTATTTTTAATGTAATTGTAATTAGGAGCTAACTTGTTTTACAGACCAATGGTCACGCACGGTTCAAACCAAACAAAAAACAAAAAAAAATTAAAATAATACTTGTATTATTGAAGTTGTATGTACATAACGTCAATGAAGATAAGTAAAAAATTACATCAAAATTACTCACATTATTCATAAATCTTGAAAGACTTCTTTGTACACAACGTTTGATGTTTTGTTCGTCAATTCACCATTTTCATCCACTATAACTATCTTCAGTCCATCTCGACTTCTGACTCTTGATAGTGCAACATACAATTGCCCGTGTGAAAAACTGGATCCTTCAAATACAACCCAACTCTGGATAAGGATTGTCCTTGACTTTTGTTTATTATCATTGCGAAAGAAACAACAAGTGGGAATTGCCTTCTGTTAAATTTAAAAGGAATTTTTTTATCCGGGGGGGATAAAGTAATTCTTGGAATAAAAGTTCGCATTCCAATGTTACTTCCTGAAATGATTTTCGCTTCAAGTACACGTTTTCTCATTTTAACAACTTGTAACCTTGTCCCATTATACAAACCGCTTTTCTGATCAATGTTTCTAAGTAACATTACGGGGACACCAACTTTCAAAACCAAACGATGGTTTGGTATTCCAGAAAACTTAAGACCATTCAGCACATCGGGAGAAACTAATCTTTCATCAACCTGTTTGTTAACATCTTCGGACTGGCAAACACTATCCGAACTTAGATACTCAAATTCGTCACCGGGAAACATTGAAAGTAATATATCATTAATTTCATGAACAACTTTATTCTTCGGTGCAAATATAGCTCAATCTTGAAAATAAGTCGGAATGTGGATGTTATCCAAAAGTGACGGATACACAAAGGCTATCAAATCAGAAACAGGATCCGAAGATTGAGAAATAAGTAAGTCATCAGGTATCAAAATAACATCCTAATCATCACTTATTGTATCGACCTTTCCTTTACCTATATCCAGAAGCCAAGATGCAAACTTTTTAGTTTCCTCAATATCAGAATTGCAGCTTCCTGAAAGCAACCTCGAATTTTTTTTGTTAATTCTAAAACAGTGCATTTGTGCCAAATGTATGATGAACTTAAAGAGACATTAACAATGTCATGCCTAGTTCCATTTGGTACAACTGGTAGAATTTGTCTAAAGTCACCCCCAAACACAACAACCTTCCCACCAAATAACAAATCAGACGACTCATCAGCATGTACACCAAATACATCTTTTAAACTTCGATCTAGTGCTTCAAAAGCATGTTTATGAGTCATGGGTGCTTCATCCCATATAATCAAAATTCCATAAATATTGTAGTATATAAGTTTTATTTATTAAAAAGTTACGTAATACAATTCGTATGGATTTTGGTTGCATGCAAAATATCATAAAAAGGTTTAATGTTAACCAATAATGAATGAATAATAACATACTTATTGTAACGGAATGCAAATGAAGATTAAAATTCAAAGTAAATAAATATAGTTTAACAAAGATACAACCAAAAAAATGTAAAAAAAATAATAATAAACGATTTATGCAAAATACAATCGCATACTTATTCTCAAATCTCCAAATATTTCTTTATAGACAACATTTACTGTTTGATTCTTAACTCTACCATCTTTATCCAATATTAGTATCTTTAGTTACACGGTTGATCCTAAAGTAAAATGAAAAAAAAATCTATAAATATTGTAGTATGCAAGTTTTTCTATTGATTTGTAACCTTGTAATACAATTCATATGGATTTTTGTTGCATGCAAAATATCATCAAAGAGTTTTTATGTAACGAAATAATGAACCAATGTTTGATTTGACGTGATTTAAAACGAATAATGAAATGAAATGAAAAGAAACATATTTATTCTAATGGAAGTGTAAATGAACGTTAACATTCAAAGTAATTAATTATAGTTTAACATAACATAAAATAAAAAATTATAACAAAAAACAAATTAAACAATTTATGCAAAATATCATCAAAGACTTATTCACAAACCTCCGAATATTTCTTTGTAGTCAACATTTATTGTTTGGTTCTTAACGCTACTATCTTTATCCAATATTAGTATGTTCAATCCATCTTGACTCTTGATATCGCTATAAACAACTGTCCACGTGTAAAAATAAAATCCTTTAAACACCTTTATCGGATTTAATTAATACTTTAAAGCAAAAACGAACACACGAAATGCCTAGTTGATCTATGGAACCACAAACACCCCTTACATGATTCTTAGGAAATACCTCTTTGATCTATGGAAAATTTTGAAATTGAATGTTTATCTACCTCACTATAATGATAATTTAGAGTGCTTCAAAATGCCATAGAATGTATGTAACCTATCACATTTAACATGTTAAATTATACATTATAAAAATGCTATTCAAAAAACCAACGTTAAGGCTAAACCACAAAACCTCCCAGTCTTCAAAGTGATCATCTTTCAAGCCCCGATCACCACAGAAACCATTATATAGTAGAAGCCATGATGCAAAATAAAGGTTTTATCAGAATTAGAGAATTTATGAATGAATAATCCAAAGTAAAATAAGATTGATAATTAAACACATACTTTTGTCCATGTCACCAGTAAGAAATCCATATTTGGAAGAAATGATTAAAGAGTCAGAATGGTGGTTTTTCATTCATCTATGTTATTACAATGTCACAAAAACGCTAAATCCCTCCATAAGATCTTAGCACCTTCCAATAAGATCAACAACCTGAAAATATGTAAATGAAAGCAATATAAACAACAAAAAATGAAGTTGAACACATTTATATGTGGTTTTTGTCTATCACAGTGCTGGAACTATTGAGCTTCTCTTCACAAAACTTGAAAGCATTCATATGTGAGAACCAAAATATAAGTTCAATCATGCTCTTCAAGTAATATGAATTAATATATTTTTTAACCTTAGGCAAAACAAAATATAGATCAAAAGTTGGCATCAGGATTTCAAACAAATCTGTAATATCAAGTAGCAAATATTTCTGAAGTAGCAAATACTACTTCGTTTCAATCACAAAAAAAAATGAACTAAACGGAAAACAAAAGAATTAAGGGATCATTGTTTATATGATGTTGAGATATTGAGCAAAGGCTTATAAATTTATAACACATACACACAAAAAGAATTAAACAAAATACTTAATCAAATATATACAAACTCCTTATATCACATATGCAGCAGCAACATCTAGCAACTGGATTGATGAGAAATTCCAACAACAAAAGTCGATAATCATATCTAAAATTCATTAACCACAACACACGCTAATCAATCTGTAAGAGAGAAAAAAAGGAGAGAAATGAACTCACCTGAGTCAACACATTGTATCTGATAGCATTTATCCTTACGCCTGACAATAGCAACAATGAATGCTTTCTCTCTATCGCCTAAACTTATATACATTTCGTGTAAACGAAACAGACCAATAAACATATAAATGAAATAGATCCACATATGTTGTTGGATCAGTTAAGCTGCTCTTTTAGTTGAACTTGCTAGTTGACACTTAAGTGTTTAGCAAGTTCTTTGATGAGTGATAGCACAGCGGAATGTTTATAAGTTTTATAGCTACACTTATCAACAGGAGTTATTACTCCCCCTGGAATCAAGAACTAATAAATGAGAAGTGTTTATTGAGAATCTAAGTATTGAATGAGAATGAAATACTTTGACAGATTCTCAGTAAACACGAAATGGAAATAACAATAATAAGAGTTGAAGGATTTCTTGTATTAAATCAATGTCTAAAACAGAAGGATGAATCCTTCTATTTATAGACTTTGCAAATACATGAACCTTGTCAAAAAGCAAGTTCAGAAACAAGTTGCAACAAGTTGCAGTCTTGGAACTTGTACATAAAGCAAAAGAAATACTAAAGTATTAAACTACTGATATACAAAGGCGGTGGAAAAGATCTTCTTCAAGTACTGATGAATGACAAACTACTGATGAGTAGTTTGCCTTCAGTAGTTCTTCAGTAGAAGTGTCTGGTTTGAACTTCAGAACTTCTGATGACTTCTTCTTCAGCACTTTTGAATCTCTTCTTCAGCAGTTTGATTCTTTGTCTTCAGCAGTTCCATACTTAGAGTATTTTGACAGAAAGTGAATTAGACTAAGGTTTGCAAAAGTGGTTTCACCAATCCTTTTTGTCCTAACAATCTCCCCCTGGATTGATGAAGCCAAAACCTTACTAATTCCTTATTGTTCATTTCTGTCCTTCACAATTTTCCATATTCCTTTGAACATGGAATTCTTGAGCTGGTTTAGTTGATCATCAGTAAGAGACCCTTTTCTTGGTTCCAAGTGTTGGATTGTAAGCAGGTCTTTGGTTGACAGTTTCTTCAGTTCATTCATCGACCTATATTCCCTGCTTGTTTGATCTCTTCTTATCAGAAGTACTGAGTTGTTATCAGTAAAGGACCATCTGATGACTGGTACTTTAGACTTGTCAAAGTCTGCAGTGTAGGGAACCATGGTGGTACCCTGGGTTTCTCCTGAGTGTTGAATGTTTTCAACTTCAGTGACTCTCAGGTGGGATTCACTTCCCTGCTATTGTTCCATCACATTAGGTATCTGAAATGTTGGCAAATGATGTTCAGTTACTACCTTGGTGTGCATTTTGTCTGTGATGGTCTTCTGGATTTGATATGCAAAGGTGGAAGGATCCCTGAATTGTGTGAGCAGAGGCTTCTCTTCTATGTCAAAATCAGAATGTACTACTGTACTACCTTCTAGTAGTACCATTCTGAAATCAGTCTTCACTTTTTCCTCTGACTTCTTTCTTTGGGTAGCTGGTCTTCTTTGAACACCATAAGTTCTAACTACTGAAGTTGAAGCTTCAGCAGTTTGAAACTTCTCTGGATTAGCAGCCCTTGCAGCCTTATATTTTCTGTATGTGTCCACCAATCTTTCTTCTTTCCACTTGGACACTGAGGCTTTTGAACCATAACCATTGGCTACCAGTTCTTCTATCATCTGAGCTCTCTTGGCCTTTGTGTCTTTACTTGTTGCAAGTTTATCTGCAATAAGTTGAGCTCTTCTTGTCAGCTCTTCCACAGAGAGTCTCTTCAATGTATGGGCTTTGACTTTGTTGTTCTTCATAATGTAAGACATCAGTTGATGTCTTTTGTCTTGTTCAGCAATCTCATCTACGCTAGCCTGCCTTTGTAGTTCAGCTTCATAAGCCTGAAGTTTTTCTTCATGGCTTAGATCTAAGTCATCCCTTTCTTCCAGATTTTTCCAAATCAGATCTTCTCTGGCCTACTTTTGGGCTGCAACTAAACTCTTCTCAAGTAAATCAGCTGATTGAGAGATTGGAGAAGGGTTTAGCACAGTCATTGTTGTAACTGTTGTAGTAGGCCTGATAGGAGCAGATGTTGGTTGAATAGGAGCAGTTGATCTAGAAGGGTCAGCAGTTTGAGTCTTGGAAGTGTTAACTTCTGATGGGTTGACAACTTCTGAAGGTTTGTCAACTACTAAAGGATTGTCTTCAGTACTTTCTGATTCTTCATCAGAACTTTGGCCATCAGAGGTTTCTTCATTGTGCCCTTGGGATTCATCAGCCTTTTCAGCATCTTCTATTTCTTGAATAGAGACACCAAATTGTTGTGTCAGTTTCTCTTTTCTGGCTTGATCTTTTTGATCTCTAGCTAGGATAGCCACTCTTGCCTTTCTTCTGGCTTCAAGTGTATCCATAGGTACCTTGATTTTCTCCCCCTTTTTGGCTTTATCACCTTTGGAAGTTGAAGCTTGGGAGAAATGACCTTGAAGATGAGCAATCTGTTTGCTGTTGTGATCAATCTTGTTAGACAGATCATTCATCTTTGTCTGTATCACTCCAAATTGGTTCTTCATGGACAGCTCCAAGTCAGCTGTGTATGTTTGGATGTGATTTTTGATGAGGGTGTTCATCATGTGATACAAGGGACCATCTGGGCTGCATAGTTGGTTCAGGTCTATGCTTGATTGCCCAGGGAATTGGGTAGGCATTTGTAGTGAAGGGTGTGCTTTTGGTTGATCTCCTTGTTGTACAGGAGATGCCACTCTAGGGGAATCATGGATTGAGTGGGCTTTAACCTGAGATGGTGTGACTAGCTTCTTGAGCTTAGAGACACCAGGTGCAGGACCTTCACTTATAGCCGTCAATTCAGTAGTTTTGTGTTTTGAAACATCATCCAAATCAATGGAATCATCTGAATCCCTGATTACATCCTCAATGAGGACTGTATCAGTTACATCATGAGCTGAGCCCAACTCAGTTGTCTCATGTACCTCTTGTTCTTGGTTCAGAGGATTTCCTACCTCAAGCATTAAGCCTTCATCAGTAGTTGCCACAGTTGAGGTCTTAGCTATTTTACTTCTGTCCTCAGGTCCACCACTGGGTGGTAAATGAGTAGTAGCAGCCTCAAAAGTACCAAAGGTTTCTAAGTTTGGGCTTAGAGACCCTGGTTCATCCTCATCTCTTTGGTTAGGGCTATGAGTGTCCACATCCATGTCACTGTCTGAGTCTATGTCCCCTGTTTGATGTGGTTGATAGGGACTGACATGTGTAGATGGGACTTTCTCTTTTAGCCCAGAGAGAAGTTTGGCTATTTCGATGTCTGGTTCAGAAATTTGGGGTGCTGGTTCAGTAGTTTGGGCAATGGGTTCAGCAGTTTCAAAAGAAGAGTCAATTGGAATATTTTTCTTAAGTCTTTTTCTTTTGAAAAGGATAGTTATTGGTGCTCTTGGTGGGGTTTGAGATGGATGAGACTGAGAGGATGTTTCAGTCACATCTTTAAGAAGTGCAGATTGCACAGTAGTTTGTTCAGGCATCTCAACCTCCTGAACAGTTTTTCTTTTGGGTTTGGTGGGTTTTTGTTTTGTTATCTTGGGTTTCTTGGCCTTTGGTGGAGTAGGTTTGGAAGATGAGGGTTCCATGGGGACTGGTGCTTGTTCCCCTTGGTCATCTTCTGGCCAGGCAGCCTGTTTGTTGTGCCTTGAGTATGCTTGTGAGGTTAAGGGTTTCAAAATTTCAATTTTACCCACAAGCACCTCATTACCCAGTTCAGATATTATGCACTGCATAATGAACCTTGGATATAACAAAAACTTTTTCTTAGTGTTATTGTGATGTAACACCAACTCATTAAAGAAAAGTTTTGATGCCCTGAAATTTGTTTCATTCACAATAGAATGAAAGATTGGTTGAAAGGTTGAGGGCATCTGGTCATAAGACCCAGTTTTAGGACTCAAGCACATAATAATATAATGAAACAAAAGTTTATATTTTGGTTCAAAATACTTTTTAAAGATTGTAGCTTGTGAGAGAGTACCTTGATAACCACACTCAGTCATGGTTAGGTGGATAGCAGAGTTGTCAAACTTTTCAGGGGCATTCACATCATTCAACCCCAGTCTGTTTGAGAGTATGGCCTGTGTTATGGCCATTTGTCTCCCTTTAATTGTTGAGTTGAGGGAGATAACTTCATCATCCACCATCACTGTCTCAGCATTAGCCCAGAACTCATTTAGAGTTTCAGGATGAATTGGTGGGTCTATGGTGAGAGCGGTGAAATATTGGGATTTGACGACGAGATCAATGATCTCATCGTATGGGGACCAGCCTTCTTGTTTTTCTAAGTAGGCTCTGAGATTGTGTCCCTGTTTGAGAACTAAAGCCATGTGGTTTGTGTGTGTTGATGAATCGAACAGTGATTTTGTGTTGCAGGTTCAGGGGTTTGAAAGCTTTCTTGAGAGAGAAGGAGGGAATTTTTGTGTTTGAAAGGATAAGTGTTGAAAAAAGATATTTATCAGAAGTTTTTAACCGCTTGGATCTTCTTTATTAGAAGTTTTTAAACCGCCTAGGTTAAAAATCTCTTTATCAGAAGTTTTAAACCGACTAGGTCAAACTTCTGATGATGGGAAAAGTCAGATTTGCCCTTTTTGACTAAACTGCTGATGAAGGATCATCTTCATCAGTAGTTCCCATTTTCTCTTCAGTAGTTTTAACAGCTGATGAGAAATACTTTATAAATACTTTTATTCATAACTTCTGAAGGTTATTTTATCAGAAGTTAATCATTTTTTAGAAATTATCCCCATACTGATGTTTTGTTCATCAGTAGTTTCTCTCTTTTCAGATGTTTTTCAAGTGTTTGAAAACAGATGTAAGTGAAAAACAAAAAATGTGCAGAAAAATAAGTAGAAACACTTACAAATTTAGCATCCCTAGCATGGATACTAACTTCTGAAATGTTGATGTGTCAAGGGGTTTAGTGAAAATGTCAGCTATTTGATTAGTTGTTGCTACATGTTTCACTTCAATCTTGCCTTTTTCATAGCAATCTCTTATGAAATGATACCTGATTTCAATGTGTTTAGTCTTTGAAAACTGAACAGGATTTTAAATGATGCTAATGGCAGATTTGCTGTCTACAAGCAATGGTGTCTTGGTCTCTTTGATTCCATAATCAAGAAGTTGATATTGGAGCCATTGTATCTGTGATGTACAACTTGCAGCTGCAATGTATTCAGCTTCAGCAGTTGAAGTTGCAACAGATGTTTGCTTCTTTGATTGCCAGGACACTAGACAGTTTCCCAAGAATTGACAACCACCAGATGTTGATTTTCTTGACATTTTACACCCTGCATAGTCACTATCTGAAAAAGCTGATAACTTGGTATTGCTTGAAGCAGGATACGAAATTCCAAGTGTGGGAGTTCCTTTCAGATATCTGAAAATTCTTTTGACTGCAATAAGGTGTGATTCCCTAGGAGCTGATTGATATCTATCACAGACACATGTTGAAAACATAATATCTGGTCTAGAAGCAGTTAGATATAAAAGGGAACCTATCATACATCTATACATGGTTTGATCAACCTGTTTTCCTTGATCATCTGGTTCAACTTGTGTGGTTGGTGTCATGGGAGTGGAACATGATTTACAGTCTTGTAAAGAAAATTTGTTTAATAATTCTTTAACATATTTTGATTGATGTATAAAAGTTCCATTTGTTTGTTGTTTAATCTGCAGTCCCAAAAAGTACTGCAGTTCTCCCATTGTACTCATCTCAATTTTTGATTGCTTGAGTTTCTTAAATTCATCACACAATTTTGTGTTTGTTGAACCAAAAATGATATCATCAACATATATTTGAACAAGTAAGACATGATTTCCAACATGTTTTATGAAAAGTGTTTTATCAATGGCACCTCTTGTGAAGTTATTTTTGATTAAAAAGGTTGAAAGTGTATCATACCAGGCTCTTGGAGCCTGTTTGAGCCCATAAAGAGCTTTGTCTAGTTTGTACACCCACTCAGGATGAGAAGTATCCTTAAACCCAGGTGGCTGACAAACATACACTTCCTTTTTTATCTTTCCATACAAAAATGCACTCTTGACATCCATTTGATAAACTTTTATTTTGTTGGAAATGGCATAGGCCAGAAATAACCTGATGGCTTCAAGCCTTGCAACTGGAGCAAAGGTTTCATCATAGTCAATGCCTTCTTCTTGAGAGTAACCTTGTACTACCAGTCTTGCCTTGTTCTTTATTATAATACCAGCTTCATCTTGTTTGTTTCTGAAAACCCATCTTGTGCCAATTGGTTGCTTGTTTGGTGGTAAGGGACAGATTTCCCAAACCTGTTGCTTGTTGAATTGAAGCAATTCATCTTGCATTGCCTGCACCCAATTGTTGTCTTTGAGAGCTTCCTGGTACTTCTTTGGTTCCAACTGTGAAATAAATGCTGAGAATAGACAAAAGTTGGAAAGATGGTTTCTTGTAAGAACACCTGATGCAATATCACCCATGATTTGATCAAGTGGATGATCTTTGTGTTCGATCAGTTGTTGTAAACCACTGACAGGTGTTGGTGGCTCATGTTCTTCAAACAAACTACTGAGGTCTATTATATCTGGTTCAGCAGTTTTAGTGTCTTCAGTAGTTGCAGGTGCTGAAGCAGATGTTTGAGTTTGGCCTTCAGTATTTGTTGAATCAGAAGTTTGTGAAACTTCTGATGGTTTTGAAGTTGACTTAATGACTGTTTGAGGAGTCCATGGTGCTGGATCCTCATCATCAAACCTTTGATCACCATAATAAGTAGGTTTGGATGAAGTGACAGTCTTTTCAGGTTCAAAATGAAAGTTGTCAAGGTCAAAGAGTTCAGCAGGATGTGCTGGAATGAGAGTGTGTTTTGACTCATTGAACTTGACATTTAGTGTTTCTTCTACTATCCTGGTTTTTGAGTTAAAAACCTTGTAGGCTTTTCTAGTTGATGAATAACCAAGAAAGTAACCTGAGTCAACTTTGGCAGCAAACTTTGAAATAGATTCCTTGATGTTCAAGATGAAACATTGACATCCAAAAGCCCTGAAAAAGGAGATAAGAGGCTTCATGCCATGAAGAACTTCATAGGCAGTCTTTGAATGTCTCTTGACAACAAGAACTCTATTTTGAACATAACATGATGTGTTAACTGCTTCTGCCCAGAAGTATAAAGGTAGGCCAGAATCAGCTAACATTGTTCTTGCTCCTTCTATTAAAGTTCTGTTCTTCCTTTCTACCATACAATTTTGTTCAGGAGTTCTGGCAACACTGAATTGTCTAATAATCCCTTTAGACAAACAGAAGTCATTCAGAGTTTTGTTCCTGAACTCTGTCCCATTATCACTTCTAATGGTTTTGACAGGTAGAGAGTATTGCTTCTCTACTTGTAGAATGAAGAACTTGATGATTTCAGCAGCCTCATCCTTGGAAAATAAGAAGAATACCCATGGAAAATAAGCAGTACTTCTTTTTACCAAGGCTCATGATCTTTACAGGCCCAAATAAGTCCATATGGAGTAGTTGAAGACATGCAGTTGTTTATAGGAGGACTTATGTTGTTTACCCTTTAAACAGGATACACAGTGTTCTTGACACTGGTATACTTTTAAGGGTAGACCTCTGACCAAGCCCATTTTTGTGACTTTATTTATGGTTTTAAAGTTCACATGGCCAAGTCTCCTGTGCCAGAGATCAGTTTCTGAAGTTGATGCCTTTGAGAAGAAACAGGCAGTGTTGTTCAGTACTTTGTCTTTTTCAATGTCCACTGCATAGACATTGCCACATCTTTTGGCAATTAACAAAGTATGATCTTCTCTATCAACTTTTGGCCTTCTGGTGATATGATCTTGCATGCTGTCTTTGTGAAAAAGGAAGAATATCCTTTATCACACATTTGTGACACACTAAGCAAGTTGTACTCAAGGTTTTCAACCAGATTGACCTTGTCAAACTGTATTTTTCCAGATGAGACATTGCCATGTCCTAGCACATATCCCTTAGCATTGTTCCCAAAGGACACAGATCCATCTCTTTGACTGATAAAATTGTTTATCAGGTATCTGCATCCTGTCATGTGCATTGAGCCTCCACTGTCTACATACCAAATGCTATTCAAGCCTCTGGAAACTCTCTGCACAATATAGCAAATTAGTTAGATTTAGGAACCCAAGCCAGTTTGGCTTTGGGTTTGCTCTTGAGAACATTTAAAGTTTGTTCTTGACCAAGTTTGGAAATCCATGTCTTTTTGGCAATGGATTTTGCATTAAGTACAATGGTGGTATCCTTTTGAGGACCACCATCAACTTTGGTCATCAGTAGTTGTACCATGTTCATAAGATCTTTAATCTCAGCAGTTTGTGAAACTACTGATGATTTAGGTCTAACTACTGAAGGAGAATTTTGAGAAAAAGACTTTTGTTGAGATTTTGTCTTTTTCTGAGAAGGGGTTTTTGCTGGTTGTTGTTTCTTGGGAGAAAAGGTTTTTACATAATCATTTTTGATTTGTTCCCCTACAACCAGTTGTTGATTTTTCTTATTAAACTGAATACCCTTTCTATATCTGCAAAATTCTGTTTTGTGGTTGAACAGACCACAAATTTCACATTCTTTTGTCTTTTCTTTCAAAGACAAATCTCTGACAGTTTTGATTGGTTTTAGGTCATCAGTAGTTTTTAGGTTCTCAACTCCTGATGTAGTTGAAACTGCTGATGACTTAAAGTCAGATTTAATCAATACTTCTGAAGAACTTTCTTTGTGTGATTTTAGAAAGTTTTCATGGAAAGATGTGCATTCTTCCTCTTCAGAAGTTTCACCTGAAACAATTTTTCTCCCATCTTCAGTAGTTTTGGGAGAGAAATCTGTTGGTGTTTCAGTGTGATTGTACCCTATGCCAAACCTAACATTTGAAGCACTTTGTTTGTTTAGCAATAGTTGGTACCCCTTACAAGATTCCACCCATTTTTCACATGTGACCTTGGTGTCAGCAAGCTCTTGTCTGACATTTCCTAGGTCATTAATCATTATTTTGATTTGTGCTTGGGTTTCAATAGCAGAGTTAGTCAATTTAGAAACTTCTTTTGTTTTTGCAGAAAGTTTTCTTTCTAAATCACATTTTATCTGAGTGAGTTTTCTCTCAGAATCATTAGCTTTTCCTTGTAAGTGCACATTTGTCTCTCTTATGAGAGCAAAAGATTCTTTGCATGAATTTGAACATAATTTTGTCAAAGATTCTTTTGATACCTGTGACAAGGCAGATTTTGAGGAGCATCCCTCAAATGCCATTAAGGCAAAGTTCTTTCTGCCATTGTCAGGCTCTCCCCAGTTGATGTCAAACATTTTGTTGTCTGCATCAGGATTGCACTCTGTGGTGTCAAAAGGAAGACTGCTCCAGTCAACATACCCTGAGGTAAATAAACTTTGTTGAGAGGGTTGTTGTTACTGTGGAGGTTGTTGAGCAGCTGGAAAGGGAGGGATTGATTGTTGGCTCTGCATCTGTTGAGCAGGCATCTGTACATATTGTACTTGTGGCACATATTGGTGTTGTGGAGCTTGTGCCTGTACAAAATGTGCACTCCCTTGTGTTCCATTATTCCTGTTATAATTGGGGTTAAAATTGTTTCCAGACTGAGATTGGTTAAAGCCAGAGCTTCTACACTCTCTAGCAAAGTGTCCCAACTTTTGACACTTATGACATCTAAGTTTAGATTTGTCAAAACCAATTTTTGTAGAACTGTTAAGTCCTGGAAACTTCCTTCCTGACCTTTTGTAAAATTTATTTGTTTTTAAACTTAACATGGCCAGTTGGTGCAAAATATCCATTTCTTCAAGGTCATCACTGCTGAAACTATTTAAGTCATCCATGATAAAACACATGTTATCAGCAGTTTGACCAAAGTCATTATTGTCATAACCTGGGAATGATCTTTCAGATGAGATCCCAGCAGTTATGTCAATGTGGTCAAAAGATCCAAAACTATTTGAACAAGTTGGTGAGTCTTGTCCCAATAGTGCTGTACTACCACCTGATAGTCATCAGCAGTTTTACCAGAATTTTGTAACTTTTTCTTTTGATCAATTTCTCTCTCAAAAGTAAGTAATCTCCCATGAAGTTTTGTAAGAGTGAGGGAGCTAAAATCTGGTGAAGATCTTAAGACTATTGAGTATGTTTCCCATTTATCAGGTAAAGACCTTAAAAATCTATGAAGCATAGATACAGTTGTATAGGTCTGACCATTTAGTTTTAGCTCAGATATTAATGAGGAAAATCTTTCAAATTGCTGAGTTAAAGTTTCCCCATTAATGTGAGCAAAAGTTTCATACTGTTGAGCCAAGATTTCTCTAGTGTTGGCAATCACCTCTTCAGTTCCTCCAAACTGTTCTTTTAGGCAGTCCCAAAGCTCTTTGGCACTATCACAATGTAATAGGCCAGAATAGATTTCATTTGGGAGTGCCATTGCCAACATAGAAAAAGCTTTTGCATCAAGCTCAAGTTTTAGGAAATCATCATCAGTATAGTCTTTTGGTTCTTTTGGAATCTCTTCCTTAGTTTCAAGATTTATGTTTACTGGTTTATGAGGACCATATATCACAGATCTCCAACAACCTTTGTTGGTTTGTGACAAGGTATGTGCCATTCTCTTTTGCCATATGTTATATTCATTTCTTACAAGCATGGCAGGTTTAGTGGCAGAACCAGTATTATGAGGATCCATTTTAAAGAGTATTGATTTGTCAAATATCTCTTAAAGTGATGGATGTTGATAAAAGTGAGCTTATAGTCCTTTATTGAATATCAATAAGAGCCTGTGTCTGATTCTCAATTTGTTAGATTGATATGTGATCAGATAAACCAGTGCCCTGATACCAATTGTTGGATCAGTTAAGCTGCTCTTTTAGTTGAACTTGCTAGTTGACACTTAAGTGTTTAGCAAGTTCTTTGATGAGTGATAGCACAGCGGAATGTTTATAAGTTTTATAGCTACACTTATCAACAGGAGTTATTACTCCCCCTGGAATCAAGAACTAATAAATGAGAAGTGTTTATTGAGAATCTAAGTATTGAATGAGAATGTACTTTGACAGATTCTCAGTAAACACGAAATGGAAATAACAATAATAAGAGTTGAAGGATTTCTTGTATTAAAATCAATGTCTAATACAGAAGGATGAATCCTTCTATTTATAGACTTTACAAATACATGAACCTTGCCAAAAAGCAAGTTCAGAAACAAGTTGCAACAAGTTGCAGTCTTGGAACTTGTACATAAAGCAAAAGAAATACTAAAGTATTAAACTACTGATATACAAAGGCGGTGGAAAAGATCTTCTTCAAGTACTGATGAATGACAAACTACTGATGAGTAGTTTGTCTTCAGTAGTTCTTTAGTAGAAGTGTCTGGTTTGAACTTCAGAACTTCTGATGACTTCTTCTTCAGCACTTTTGAATCTCTTCTTCAGCAGTTTGATTCTTTGTCTTCAGCAGTTCCATACTTAGAGTATTTTGACAGAAAGTGAATTAGACTAAGGTTTGCAAAAGTGGTTTCACCAATTCCTTTTGTCCTAACATATGTCGATCAACAAAATGTGGAAAAAATGAAATCAAAAGTAAAATACATGACTATATTACGTATCCGTTAACAAATGACCTGCATAGAAGGCTGCTACCGCCATAACGCAAGTCGGCAGTCGAAATTTTTGACTGAAAACATAGAATTCTCTATTCTCTGTATATAGATGAAAACGCTTTTGGTCTACGCCACGGTTCAGGGCCACCATGGCTGTGATGGTCCCTGCTACTTGGCTAGGCAACAACAAATGATGGTCCGACCTCCATCCACCTGCTAGCCATTCACCACCACTCCTGTAACCTCCCCCATCACTCCTGGCCACCTGCAACCTCCTATTCACCTACATTGCTCCACCACCACTCTAAATTTAGCACTTGATATTCTTGGGTCACTGAAATGGGTAACAATAAAAGTAACTCGAAGAAACAAAATTCCAAGGTTTTGAAACCCGGACCAGACCGGCCGGTTCGACCGGTCGGACCGGGATCCGGAGTGTGAGCCGGGCCGGGTCACACATACAGACCGTAGTTGCAGAGGACCGGGCGGTTTAACCGTAAACCGGGTGGTCGGACCGGAAACCAGTGTTATTAGACCGGACCGGACTTTTTTTTTGCTTTTTGTGAAAAACCTTTGAATAACCCTTCTTTACAAAACCTTCCTACTTTACTTCCTTCTCTGTTTCGTTTTTTTTTTATTTTCAGCCACCAAAGACCAAATGAAGTTAATGAACTTCTTTCTTTAATCTTTCATCATCATCGATCATCTTCATCATCATCGATCCTTCTTCTTTCATTGCAGGTACCATTAGCTTCAAATCCTTCGATCACGATCTAACATAAGAGCAGAAGCATGAGAAAACCATTAATCTACGAGAGGGCTTCGATTTGCAGAAGTAATTGTTGTTACTAAACCAATTATTTTAACTTTTCATAAACTTTTAGAAAGTATGGTGGAGGCTATGCAGATGCAAAGCAAAGGAAGGATAAAAACGTTTATAACCCTAATTACAAAGTGTTGGGTGTTGGGCTTTATTTTAAAGGGAGTAACTTTAAATGGGCTACTTAACCATTCATAAATTCTACTACACATGTATTAAAACAACTATAGTAATTTTTTTATTTATATTTTAAATTATAAATATAAATTAATTATCTGGTTCCTAAATCCGGTTGAACCGGTCCGACCAGTAAACCGGTAAGGCGTCCGGTTCGACGTCCGGTCCGGTTCTGAAAACATTGCAAAATTCAAAAACTTCATTTATGTAGAACTACAAAATAATCAAATAAATGTTTTTTTATAGAAAAAGAGATAATACGAATGAAGTAAGCCCTTGTTTTATAAACATTTCTGTAGTAACAAATTGAGGATCCCGTTTTCAAAGCACATTAAAATAGCTTGTCAACTACAAAATTGCCTCGTAAAACTTAATGATTTCTATGTAACCTATGATCATTTTTTTCACAGAAGTATGTACATGTTTTTATTTGCTGATTATATTTTAGATTCTGATCATAACATATTAAAGATCAGATATCATATGATTGCCATCATAATTTTTAACCCATTACCTTTATAAAAACCATTCGGAAAGTGTTATAAAAACCATTCAGGAACCAACATTTTACATGTAATCTTGAAAAGTCGTAAATTATTTTACCTTTGACACAAAATTTGCAACCGCACAACCCATAAAGATTTTAACTTTACTCAAAACACCTTCAGTATGCTTAGCAATCAATCAAAATAAAACATAAATATCACCAAATCCCTCCCATGAAAACGTGTCATTTTAACCACCTTCAGCCACCCCATGATCAACAACCTTTAATAGATGGGCTTCATTTATCATGTTGTAAGTTTGTTGATGAAACACCTGAAATCCGTCACCAATCATGTAAGTTCTTTTCCTACAAGTGACAACATTCTGTGAATAAAGATAATCTCATAAGGTTTATGTTTAGGGATGCTATATAGGATTGATCAATTGTACCACCTATAACATTTTAGCAAGATCATTTTCCTATTGGTTCCAATCTGGAGTGCCATTGAATTATACTATGAAGAACTCGTCAAATTCTTCCATCAGTTCCTGTGAAATCACAGTTGAGGATTCACCCACATGCATGTTTGCTACACATTCTTGCTATAATTAATAGACGTATACCTGCTGCATCAGGTTTCCTAACATATTAATCCAACCATAATTGCTTAAATATGGTTAAAAACTTTCATAAATCTCACTTCTCATAGACTACCTAAAATCTATACATCTAATAAAACAAAGTCCATGAGGACACTTGGCACTCCCTCATTTCACCTCAATTCCTCTCTCTTCCCATATTGTGCCACGTGTCCTACTCTTGTAATTTATAAAATTTTCCTTTTTTTTAAATTAAAATTAGATTAAAAATACATAAATATGGTCAAAATTGGTGAGTTAATAGTTTCCTAAAATCATTAACCTACCCAATCAATACCCTAATAAAAACACACGCGTTTCTCTTTCTTCCCTCATTCTCTCTGATTCGCTCTCTCTCATTTGAAGAAGAAGATTGCGATCGTTTCTTCTTCATCAAACCAACGCTTCTATCTCCGATCATTGGTAACGATTCTTTCTTTTTTTTTCATAATATTCCTGTTACATATTGTTCTTTGTTATACTTATTATCAGTCTGTTTGTTTTGTGTGTGTTCGTCGGCTCCGATCATTCATCTTCTTCTTGTCACTCATTCAAGGTAACCATTGTTTCAATTTTTTTAATACGATTCCTGTTATATATTGTTTGTTTGTTATAATGATTTTCATATTTAGGCGATTGTTTGTTTCTTATAATGATTTCCATATTTAATGATTTTCAGGGATAATTGATTGTTGATATTAACCTATTTTTTTGTATTGTTGATTGCTTTTAAATAATTTTGCAGATTTGGGGGTTTAGGTTTCATGTTCTTCGTCTCTCTCATTCAAGGTAACGATTGTTTCTTGCTTTTTCATACGATTCCTGTTATATATTGTTGTTTCTTTATAATTATTTTCATATTTTTCCGATTGTTTATAAGATTTTTCTCTTTCATGATTTCATAATAATCCGTTTAATACTGTGGATTTAATGTTAACAAGGATTCACAAGCTGGTGAGGTGTTCAAAGGCATCCGTCTTGCATACGAGGTTAGATTTTTCTTTCTTCTTTTTTGAATTTTAAAAATAGAATAGTCATTAAATGTTTTTTATTTTAAAAAAAATTAAAAATCGGGATTACAATGTTAGGCAAGTTATTAAACACTTTGACCGAAACATTAATGAATGATTTTCGATTTTTAAAAAATTATTTTTTTTATAAAAACATTAATGACTATTTTTTGAATTTTAAAAATAGAATAGTCATTAAATGTTTTTTATTTTAAAAAAATTAAAAATCTGGATTATAGTGTTTAGGAAAGTTATTAAACACTTTGACTTAAACATTAATGAATGATTTTCGATTTTAAAAAATATTTATTTTTATAAAAACATTAATGACTCTTTTTTGACTTTTAAAAATAGAATAGTCATTAAATGTTTTTTATTTAAAAAAAAAAGTAAAAATTTGGATTATAGTGTTTAGGAAAGTTATTAAACACGTTGACCGAAACATTAATGAATGATTTTCGATTTTTAAAAAATAAATTCTGTTATAAAAACATGACTCTTTTTTGAATTTTAAAAATAGAATAGTCATTAAATGTTTTTTACTTTAAAAAAAAATAAAAATCTGGATTATAGTGTTTAGGAAAGTTATTAAACACTTTGACCCAAACATTAATGAATAATTTTCGATTATTAAAAAATAAAAAATTTTATAAAAACATTAATGACTCTTTTTTGAATTTTAAAAATATAATAGTCATTAAATGTTTTTTATTTTAAGAAAATTAAAAATATGGATTACAGTGTTTATGAAAGTTATTAAACACGTTGACCCAAACATTAATGAATGATTTCGATTTTTAAAAAATAATTTTTTTTATAAAAACATTAATAACTCTTTTTTGAATTTTAAAAATAGAATAGTTATTAAATGTTTTTTATTTTAAAAAAACAAAAAATGTGGATTATATTGTTTAGGAAAGTTATTAAACACTTTGACCGAAACATTAATGAATGATTTTCGATTTTTAAAAAATAAATTCTTTTATAAAAACATGACTCTTTTTTGAATTTTAAAAATAGAATAGTCATTAAATGTTTTTTATTTAAAAAAAAATTAAAAATCTGGATTATAGTGTTTAGGAAAGTTATTAAACACTTTGACCGAAACATTAATGAATAATTTTCGTTGATGTAAAATAAAAAATTTTATAAAAACATTAATGACTCTTTTTTGAATTTTAAAAATAGAATAGTCATTAAATTTTTTTTATTTTAAGAAAATTAAAAATCTAGATTACAGTGTTTAGGAAAGTTATTAAACACGTTGACCCAAACATTAATGAATGATTTCGATTTTTAAAAAATAAAAAACATTTATAAAAACATTAATGACTTTTTTTTGAATTTTAAAAATAGAATAGTTATTAAATGTTTTTATTTTAAAAAAATTAAAAATTATGGATTATAGTGTTTAGGAAAGTTATTAAACACCCGGCTGTGGAGTAGTCCGGGAAGCAAAATGTGGAAGAAGATTTACACAATGTGGGGTTAGCAACGATTTCGCAAATATGGAGCGTATAATTAGCATTTATCGTGAGTTACACAATATTGGAAACATCTAATGTTAATAATTATGATTACCATTTAATTAATAACCTTTAAACATAAAATTATTAATCATATATAAATACATTTATAAATTTATTTTTAAACATTCAAAATCAAAATTTAAAAAAAAAACCAGTTTTTAAAATTAATGACATTTAAACACAAAATAAATGCTAAATTATTTGATTTGTCACATTACTATTTTTAGCGTATAAATAGCATCTATAAGGTAATAGTCGGTTAAAATTATTGAGTAATGCTCCTTTTACTTATACATGGGTCACTTTAGATAATGTTCCTTCCTATAAACGGGTCAAATAAGGTAATAGTCGGTTAAAATGTTGTTTTAGTGGTGTAGGTTCATGTTTGTTTAGTTATAAATCGGTCGATTTGGGTAATGTTCAACTTTTCCAATGGGTCAAATAGGGTAAAAGTCGCCAACAGTGTGTTTATGGTGTTTTGATTAAATTGATGTTCCTTTTAGTTATACATAGGCCATAGGTGAATTGGGGCAATCTTCCCTTTTCTTAACGGGTCGATTTGGGTAATGTTTGCCTTTTCAAATGTGTCAAATAGAATAAAATATGCTCGAAGCTTTTTTAGCGGGTCGATATGGGTAATGCTCATCTTCTCAGACGTGTCAAATTAAATTGTGAAATTTAGGTGGTAGTTAGTTTCTTATTTTCATTTTTATTACTTTCTTATTGTTGAATATGCCATAAGTCTATTTTTAACACATACCATTTAAGTCGCCTTATTCAGGTTGGATTGTATTTAAGAAACCCTGTATTCTCACATGGCCAGCTTTATGTCGCATTGTCAAGAGTTAAAAGCAGGGCAGGCGTGAAGTTACTTATATTTGATGCTGGTGGGAAAGTGATGACTAAAACAAAAAATGTGGTTTATAAGGAAATTTTCAGCGATATTTGAATAAATGTGTATTCGTTGCTTTTAAATTTTAATAAAATGTTTCTACTTTATTTTTCTTATACGTTTAACTACTCCAAATAATCGTACGTTGTTGAACTGCGTGTCAACGCGGGCAAATATCTAGTATGAAATGAACAAAAACGAAAAGTAAAACCTCACCGGAGTATTGGTACCATTACATACTCCTAACTCTACAAAATCATAAGAAGAAAAAAAGCATATCCCTGATTCAAAACCAAAACAGGAAGCGTAAACATAAAATTAGAAAAACAGTCGCGAAAAACAAAATGAAGATAAAAAACCAAAGAACATACCTTGAAGACATATAATCTGGGAGGCCTGAACCCTAGCTGCCGCAACCCTAAATCCTCTCTATTCGTATATCATCGACATATAAAAAGCCATTTAAACAATGTTTCTTGTTGATTATTAAAGCCATGGGAATAAACATCAATAAATCGCTCAAATATAAAGTTAAAAATATGGAGCAACCTGGTGTTAGATAATGCAAAGTGATCCCTAAAAGGACAAACGACCAGGACTATTCTACTAAACTTGTTCTAACTGAGTACGTGTCATATTTGTTCCCCACTGGATCCACTAATAAAATGATTGCTTACTATTTGAAAGTTACTATTTACTTAAAGATTAAGTTATTTGCCAATTACAATATAACACAGAATAGTCCGTTGTGCATAGATGTATTTTTGACCCATTTATAAATGAGTCAAAAGGATTTGTGTTTAATCTAGAACGGGTCAAATAAAGAATAGCTAACGAAATTGATTCATATAGGTCAAACTGGTTAGACGAATAAGAGTCATGCAAAGTCTATCTGATACATACAACTGATACTAAATTAATACATTAAACTTGTACATTGTTTTTGTGGCAATCGGAAAATTTTTCTTCTCTTTCGTTTCTTCCTTTTTGGCCTTGAGCAATTTTCGGGACGAAAATTCTTTCAACAGGGGGATGATGTGACACCCGGCAAACTCAGGTTAGTAACATTGACTAAACTAGTAAGTCTACCTTAGCGAGTCATGCATATCACGTACTTAACGGGGTCAGTCGAGTCGGTACGATGATTCTGGGAATCATCGGGAGTCGTTACGATGATCCGCGGGATCATCGGGAGTCGGTCCATAACCATGAGTACAAGGATTGGTGATTCGTGGAATCGCCGGGTTTAACGCACACACGCAAGTCTCGAGTCCCGGGAATTGGTGAACGGATGTAAACGTGTTAGTTATTGTGCATTATGTGTTTGTAATCATTATGTGACTTGTCGGTATGTGAATACGTGTTTATATATGTTAAAATAGTGTTTAACGCGCCAAAATCCCGTTCCAGAACCTTACAGGCGATTAGGAGCCTGGGGAGCTCCTAATCGCCACTTACTTAGGCGAGTAGGTGAAAGCTTGATGGCGAATAGGGCCCTACTCGCCAGTATATAGGCGAGTAGGAGCCCTACTGTAACATTTCGCATTTAATCTTTGTACGTTACACGAGCATCATTAATAAAACGTCAAGTTTCGTTATTTTCGTATACAATAATTATTTTTGTCACGTTATTGGAACCCTAATACTATATATATATATATATTATATATGTTATAACCTTGAATAATATCAAAAAAATAATATGTCTTGGCCGGGATTCGAACCCGCGCCAAGACCGGGTCAACCACACAACATACGTTAACCAGCTGGGCTGGCTATCACCTTTGAATAAATCCGGATGCATATTAATGTTATACTTGGTTTAAAAGCTTCACAGCTGACTATGGAAAGTCAACTGTGACGCGTTTGCTCAATCAATCACAATTAACTTGTGATTGATCCAGGAATGGCAACGATGCTCGATGACCGGCCTCGTCTGACTAAGCCACACGCTGGATATTGATCAATTGTTACCCAATTTACACAATTACGCGTATAGACTTTAATAATTAGTCAAACTTTCCAATTAACCCAATCATCGAACCACACTATAAATTGATCGTCCCCAAGGCATAACAACTCGCTCATAATCTCTTCTCTAACCTCAATCTTCTTCAAATCTGTCTGTGCATCATCATACGATCAGAAGTTGACTTTTATCTTTGACCCGACAATCAAACACGAATCAACGTTGTAAGTTAAACTTTTTCTGTGGGTTTTGATCACCGGCATTCACACATCAAAAGCCCTAACATCAATTAGGCCAATGATGTGTGAATCATGTTATTGCAGAATTTAGGGTTCGTGTAAACGATTTGGGGATAAACTGAATTTGCCTCTGTGTATTTATTTAATTTTAAACGGGTTTCATCACAACCACTGGCCTAGGCCAAGTGGTTGTGACTAAGGCTTGCAACCTCAGCCACCCGGGTTCGAGTCCCGGCTCTGGCTTTCCTTTCTTTTCTTTTTTTCATTTGTAAACAACAAATCCAATTATATATATATATTACATTTAAAACTTATAAATTCATTTTTAAATAACAAAACCTTTTTATAAATTCTAAAAAAATTATATTTAATAAATCTGAGTTAAAAGTTTTATATACAATTTTTATTTTCCTAAAATTCATTTATTTAATATTTATAATAATTAAAATTCATTTATAAAAATTCATTAAAATATCAAAACAATTTTATTAAATTCTACAAAAATTATCCTGAGTTTGTATAGAGTTAAACTTTACTGAAACAATTTTTAATTCAGAAAAATCATTTATTTTATATTTTTAATCAATTTTTGTTAGATTTAATCATAATTAAATCATAATAAATTCAATTTTTATTATTTTTACACCAAAATTTTATACAATGTATTTTTAAATATTTAGAACAGAAATATGATTTTTAAAATAATAATTCTTTAATTTTAGTATTTTTGAATATTAAAGTTAAATTTTGGCAATTTGTAATAAATAGATTTAAAAATCTATTTTAAAGGAAATAATTTTATAAAAATTATTTTTATACTTCAAACACATTATTGTGAACATTCTAAATTCAAATGTTATAAAAAGACTTTCTTTTATTTAATTATCATATTTCCCTGTATTTAATTAACATTTTATTTTAAATTCAACAATTGGTTATCCCCAAATCGAAACCCTAGGATATACTTATAAACTAGTTAGACTTAGACTTATTTGTTGCCTTATACATAGGGTAACACTTGGCAAACTATTGGGCTACACTTATACTATTTCTCAATACCAAAAACTATACCAAGGTGAGTTTACGTAATCCTGTTTATGCGATTCTTTATACTTGCAACAATTTTAAGCAATTCAACATATATGTCTAGTAGTAAACTTTATTGCCTCATGTATTAGTCAACAGTTTCAACGAGTTTCAACGAGTTTCAACATTTACATAATCATTAGCTATGGCCAAGCCGGCGATACTCAATAATAGATCTATTGGATTGACAACCCCACCCGGATACGTGTACCTCCTACATAGGTCACGTGGGTGATTGTTATTGTTCAACATATTACTAAGGTGAACCGTAGATGACGGGATGGACCTAAACTAGTCGGAGGTTTGATTATGTCAACATATTATACTATGCATGTAGACTTAAATTTACGATAGACATACGAATTGCTAGACTTTTATACTTAAACTATATGCTTAACATGGATTATGTATTCTCACCAACTTCTAGTTGACCCCCCCCCCATTTTTACAACTCAACAGGTGATAATGATGCTTGAAGATTAGAGTATTTATGAAGAAAATAAGGAGTCTATGCATGCTTGATTCTTGTGTGGTGTTATAGAATTCCACATTCAAAACTCTTATGTATTTCAATTTTTGGATATTTGCAATTTAATATTTATTTCAATTAAAATTTGGATTACCATGTGCTACTGTATACTCATCAATACGTGACACCTCGATGTTTCCGCCATCGGTTGGGGTGTTACACCTACTCGCCTGAACTGCTCTCCTACTCGCCTGAATTGCTCTCCTACTCGCGTATACTGATGTGCACGAGTCAAAACACCTATAAATACAACCCTTGACTCCCCAAACACCATTTGTGCAACCCTAACTGATCCTAAGCCTCCCACACACCTTGAAACACCTCTGAAACTTGTTTTGCCTCAAAACACACCATCTCCAAGCTTATACACCTTTCTTTGATAAAATCCAATGTGTGTTCTTCATCCTACACCTTTGTAATGTTATTGTCTTGGTTCCCCAAAAGTCCAGACCTTATTTTGATAATAATGAGTCTTTAAAAACCTTGGAAATGAGTTCTAAAACAAGTTTACACCATAATACTTGCTATATGTGAAGTATTGATGCATATGATGATTTTTGGTGATTATAACATGAATGTTTCCATGAATTTGATGTACTTCTGATGTGTAGGTGTTGTTAGGATGATTATCTATGACTTTAAGCTCTTGTTATAGTGTTTAGATGCAAGTATGCATTTTGACCCATTTGGGTGATTCTTGAAGAAATAGGATGTTATGATATGATTCATTGCTTGTTTATGGTTAGGAATCATGCTAGAATGATGCTATAACATAGGAATGATGAATTGCAAGTTGTAGGAGGTGAAATCTGATCTTTACTACTTAAGGAAAGATTTCATAGTTAATGAAACCTAGTATTTTGCCGTATTTGGAAATAATCGCACCGAGCCCGTTAGAGCAGAGATAAATTGGGGGTTTTTGCTTGGAAAGGGTTGGCTAATAGTTTAGTTTTGATATTGGGTGTTTTTACATGTTTCGGATCTGATTTGGAGGGTTTAACGCGCGAAAACGCGCATCAGCTGAGCTTGGGGCGAATAGGAACCTACTCGCCTGAAGTATCAGGCGAGTACAACCTACTCGCCTGATACATCAGGCGAATAGGCCCCTACTCGCCTATTCACCCTTCCTACTCACTAGTTGACTTTTTCCTAATCGCATGAAAGTTTCCTAATCGCGTGTACTGCTGTCGTAAACGCATTTTGACGTCCCGGAACATGATTTGACACCTAGGAACATGATAGGAACCCCGGGATACACCCAATGACTTAGTAACACGTGTTCGGACCTGTTTATGCGTTAATTGGACATTATGCTAGACTAGGTGAACTATTGCGCGTATTGAATGTTTAATTGCATGTGATGCATGATGTCTTGTATTTACCTAACACATGGGATGTCGGGTCACCAATGGGATGTCCGGTCTTGTCTGGTACGGTCGGTTTAACAGTCAAAGGTGTTTTCAAACGTTTATGGTTATGGTCTGGACGTTCGGGGACTAGTTAACCTACGGGTTATTAGTCCGGGTACTTATACACATTTTATGATAGGTCGCCGCTATTTGGGACTATTATAGCATAATTACTTAACTGTTTTCAAGTAACGCAATCTAAGGTGAGTTTCACAGCCCCACTTTTACTGTTTTGCTTTCAGGGGAGAAACATGCTACGTACGAACTATTTAAAGGTCATGTTATACTATGGACACTTTATGTCACTATACGGCTTTTATGGAAAGTCCCAGGGGGAAACCATGAATGTGCTGGAATGCACAACGAGGGAAATGTGGATAGATCTATTGGGCCTCACAAACCCCACTCGACGGCGGGGATGCCGGGCGGATGCATATTGTCTCTAACTCTCGGGTTATCGAGGCATCGGTAACCCAGTCAATCTGGGCTGGATTCATCTTTTGGTACATGTTTAGTAATGGGTTCCCAACCGTAGTAGTAAAAACACTTAACGTCTAGCTAACGTTCTTATGACATAGTATTAACGGGAATGATCTTTGTGAACTTGTGACAACACTTTTATAAAAGAAAACCTGTGAACTCACCAGCATTATATGTTGACATTTTTGGCATGTTTTCTCAGGTCGCTAAGGTAGCAATCAAAGGGCTAGGCGCACGGAGTCATGCACAGCGTCTAATATTTTGAATCATATTAAACAATGTTTTGTAAACAATGATATGTCTTTTGGTTGTAAACAAGAAGTGCTTCCGCGGCTGGTTTACGGCTCAAAGCATGATATTTTGGTCTTAAAAATATATGAATGCATGTTTGTTGTATGTTTATTGTGATCGTTGACTGAGATCCTGGTGTGTCATGCGCCTCGCGGTAAAACCCCGCACATGGAATTTGAGGGTGTGACAGTTTTGAGCACTTATTAAGAACAATGTCACAAGGTAAGCAGGTAAAGATTGTACATATGTCAAAGAAGATTAGCATACCACCTACTAAGACATACTAAGACAATTAACTAATTCACCAAGTTTTGTGACTTACATTCAACTTCAACTCGTGTCAGACGTGTTTTAGATATTCCAAAAATATGCTAAATTTTGCGAGATTGAATGGTATGGTTGAGTGTTGCAGCCAGACGGATCTCACCTCGGGCAAGCCTCATTTCCACAACCAGCAAACGTGAGAAGAAGTGCTCGTCTGACACACTGTGAAAAAATAATCAGGCATTTTGATGTAAATGTAACTGAAACAATTTGTATGCAGGTTGTTGTAGTGTTGGAGCATGGAAGATATAAAGAGTTGTTTCCTTTATATCATTTTCATTACTTCACATCAAGTATATAACACAAATAACAAATGTCTTTATATTTTATCAAACATCATATTAGATGCTTTCTGATAATATATGCTTGCTTTAACTAATGCTATCTCATCATTAAAATATATAGCAACTATAAATCATATATAAAAGTCCATATAATCAAACGTATAAATGGGGAACTCCATGCCACCATGTTAACGAACCTATAAACGGTACTAAGAAACTACAAGAATGTGTGATTTTATAAACAACAAATCGGTTGAGGGAGTAAGCCGGCGACGGATCTGGGTCCGACAAAATGCACAGCCAAAAACACCAAATATTGAAACCAAAACAGAAAAAACAACAAAATCCACAACCGAAATCCTCCGACAAAAAGGCTGTTCCTACTTAAACTAAATATAACGAAGTAAGTCGGCGAAGGATCTGGCTCCGTTTGGTTTCATATTTACGATATACATGTATATATTCGGAGCGGATATTTATCTTGATTGTTACATAAAAAAAAAAAAAAAAACTTTGAAGAAGAAAGCCAGAGAATGTTTACCTTGATGAAGAAGATATGTACAACGCTTTGCTTGGAGATGCCGATAATGAGTAGGTTTGGGAGGCGGATTTGGAATTAGAAAAGTGATAGAATGAACATTAGGGTTTTTATTTGGCGGGTCGTATGAGGATACGGGTCGGGCGCGTGTATTTTTTAGATGGTTGAGATATTAACATGTGTACTCTCATATTAAGGAGTTCTAGTATGGGGACAAGTGTTCCGTAGCTACTCCTTTATTAGAAGAAGGAGATTTTAGTGTTCATTAACAAAAAGTCTTGGATCCCCCGTATGTATTTATTCTATCTAAGATGTATTTGTAATAAACTATAGTAGGCAAGCATCCAATTTCTCGTTCAGTCATGTTCGTATATATTTGACTATATTGTTTAATAAAAACATTTTCCACATGTTCATTTTATTCGTAATTAATTTGTGGCGTGAATCATGTGCCACGTGACTAAAACCATGGACGTAAGCTTAGCTACTTTTCTCTTTCACTTTCGTAGTTATGTCATATGTGTGTTGTTCAACATTGACTTGCAGTAACTATTATAAAAAAACAAGTTCAAATGACTTTTAATTTTTTTTATTATTACATCTTGCAACACATGTGAGAGATGAATTGATGAAATATATATATAAAAAAAAAACGTAACTATTCCTTTCTTGATTTGTACTGTTAGATGCTTTAATTATTTCACCACTTATCAAAGGTTTGCCTTTTTTTTTTCTTTTTTTTTTATCGTACATATTTCACTTATAGCATTCACATTACATTAGCTCCCCTATTTTTTTTGTAGAGTGTCCCAAAATTATATGGGGTGGGTTTGAGAGGTTGTGAGTGAAGAAAAATTGGGAAATCTACTGTTGATCGGTATATTTGGGGTTATCTGAGAATATTTAGAGAAAAACAGGAAACTGTATTTATTTTTAATATTTTTTTAAAGTGGTTGTGAGTGGAGAAGAGAGAAAATATAATACTTTTTAATGTAATATGTGGTTGTGAGTAAATGGGGATGAAGAAACTGATGTGAATACTCTTAGAAGGGTTGTCCTAAACTTATCCGCTTTTCCGTTGAGACACACTAGCTTCATATCAGTTCATCCATTTTTTTTCAACTTTTACCAAATTACACGGTGTCATCCCAAATTTCTCCATAGCTAAACTATTTTAATTTAAACTTAAAGCATTTTATATATTTAAATGTTTTAAATATAAATACATAACTAAATAAAATCAATAATTTAAATAAAAATGAAAAAAGTATTAAAAAAAACCTAAGGGCCTTCCTTTTAGACTATAAGGAGTGGTGGGAGGGGGAAAGAGGGGGATGAAGCGTCATGTGGCACTTGTGGGACCCTTGAGGGGGAAAATAATTGTGGGGAGTGGAAGGGGGGAAGAGGGGGGGAAGGAAATAATATTATATTGTGTTAAAGTTAAAAAAAAAAAAAAAAAAAAAAAAAAAAAAAAAAAAAAAACTGACCAATAAAAGCATGCCACCTCACCCCCACCCCAAGCCCCACGCCGGTGAAGCCCCTCCCGCCCCCAGCCCCACGCCAGCTTCCACGCCACCTTGCGGTGGTGTTCCCCCCTTCCCGCCCTCCCCACGCCATCCACTCCGGATAGCCTTACAATCACCCTCTTCCTCTTTCAAGCTTCAATTTACCTAAAGAAAAAGAAAAAAATGTACACACATGGCAAAAGGCGAATGCATGTGCACCATCAATTTTGACCAATAGATCATCATAGTCCTCACTTGGATAGACTTACATTTTTTTATAAAAAAAATCTTGACCAGTCAAAAGAGAGAGAAAGAGTCTTTGTCATCCCAATAGTATGTATGTATGTATGATTGAATCCTCCTTCAACCACCAGCACCATTTTACTTTTTCAATTTTGTAATATTATCGTCATCCATACAAACCCTGCTCTCAGTTCTTCACAATATCCTCATCGGTACCTCCTTAACACTCATCTTCTTCACTGTCTGTACTCTCAATTGTAATATAATTATATGTTCTGAAATTATATATATGAGACGTATTTTATATTGATCATTAAACTGTTTTACCTGTTTAGTTATTGCTTTATTAACATATATCATTTAGCTGCCATCTTCTTCACTTTTTATTATTGCTTTATTAACATATCATAGTTACATGTATTATATATATACACACACTCTGTTTCTGATTTGCATACTGTATTATATTTGTAGACAAGACCATAAAGCTTAAGAAAGACTTGCTTAACTTTAATTACCACACCGATGGCTTCGGTTAGCGCGGTACCTGCATCTGGAGTAAGAGAACCTAGTGGCAATGCAGTTGCTGCTGAAAGGTTGCCTGATGAGATGAATGACATGAAAATTAGTAATGATAAGGTAGTTGCAGCTTACATCATCATATATGTCATGCTAGGTTACACTTCCGTGTATTACATGGGTTGATAAATGTAGCGCTACGTATTTAGTGGTGAAAAAGTAATGTTTTGAAATAACTAATGTATTTCATAGCTGAATAAACCCGTGTATTATGCTAATTGAATAAAATATAATGTAATGTGTTAACATATACAATTTTCAACACGTTAAATATTTAAACTGTTTAGAAATCACTCATAAAAATAATTAGCATCATTAGTTTTCATTTTTTTTAAATATTTTAACAAGTAATTTTAAAATTTGTGAAGATTTTAAGTAAAAAGTTTTAAGTTTATTTAACAAACTAATTATTAATTTCCACTTAAATTAATTTCTTTAATGATATTATAACGATCCTTAATTAAAAAATAAGTATCCATAATTAAGCAGAAGAGAAAAGCGGTAAAACCAAAAGTAGATTAGTAGATAGCTCCCGTAAATGACATGTGTCCTCCATTTATTTTCTTTTATTATATAGTATAAGTATAAGTATAAGTATAAGTATAAGTATAAATATAAATATAAATATAAATTAGAAACAGTATGCAAATGGTAGATTATAAATTTACCTCTTCTTTTAAACACAAGCTTGCATTTGTTACATTTAGGAAATGGAACCTGCAATAGTTGATGGCAACGGGGCAGAGACCGGACATATAATCGTGACAACCATTGGTGGTAAAAATGGCCAGCCAAAACAGGTAGCTTTGTTTACGCAGATTCTTTCTTTTATAATCTTGTATCAGTAGCTATTCATTGTTAGTGATGAAATTGTTTTTAATTTGCTTCAGACGATTAGTTACATGGCAGAACGCGTTGTTGGGCATGGTTCGTTTGGAGTTGTGTTCCAGGCCAAATGCTTAGAAACTGGAGAATCAGTGGCTATTAAAAAGGTTCTTCAGGACAAGAGGTACAAAAACCGGGAGCTACAAACAATGCGTGTATTGGATCACCCGAATGTTGTTGCTTTGAAGCATTGTTTCTTTTCAACTACAGAAAAGAAAGAACTGTATCTTAACCTTGTATTAGAGTATGTTCCGGAGACTGTTTATCGAATGATTAGACACTATAGCAAGATGAATCAGAGGATGCCAATAATCTATGTGAAGCTATACAGTTACCAGGCAATACTTTTTTTTTTTTTTTTTTTGTTTCATTTCTTTATCTTTTAATGTTAAAGTGTTTGTATGCAGTTCTAATTTATTTGAAAATTTGTGGATGAAATATTGTTGGAGAATCCTTTCTTAATCCATTTGGTTCGCTTGTTTGAATGTGCTGCAGATTTTCAGAGCCCTGGCCTACATTCATGGTAGTATCGGAGTGTGTCACAGGGATATAAAGCCTCAAAATTTACTGGTAGGCTTTTCGACATGTATGAGCGTTTGTAATTTGTAATTTGTAATTTGTATATACCTATTTATGTGTCCTGACAGCAGTTTGGTTGAATACATAAACGTCACAGATGTGAATGTTAGATGTTAATCTTGATTCATTATTATTAAACATATGTTATGTTTTATTTGAACTTATGTTAGGATTTATTATGTTTATTATCCTAAGTCTAGTCACCCCTTTTGTGTGAACCGTTGTCACACTTAGCGAAGGGTTGTGTTTGTTGAAGTCTAGAAGTCGCGTCCGGTTTAGTACACACCGGTTCATATGTATTTAAGGGTCAAACATTGTGTTTATTAAGTGTGTTGAAAGATTAAGTTTTATAACTTCCTTTCATAACTTCCCTCCTCTTTTCCCTCCATTTGTTTCAATCGCAAACCATCAAGAACCAAACCAAAATCAATCCCGAATTTCTATATTCAAAACATGGCATCAGAGCCAACGATCAAGACCTGTGGTATATTCGATGTAGAGAGAAACGAAGCAGTCAAGAAGATGGGGAAAGAAGGCGGTTATGGATGTGGACCGCTAATCCCTAGTCTAGTGTATGATTTTGAGAATCATAGATGGAAGGCCAAGAAGGCGAACCAAGAAAGCATAGGAGACTCGCTCAATATGCAATTATCTTCGTTTAACATCGGATCAAGTAGTGTATCCGTGAGGGATACCGAAGCAAAGAAGAAAAGAGATGCACAATCGGAATTCGATCGGAAAATCGGAAAAGAAAAGAAAGTGGCCGATTATCCCTCTACAATGTGTTGTAGTAAGTGCAAAGAACCCTTTCATTATAGGCGTAATTGTCCTAAGAAAATTGGTAAAACCGAGTTTATGGTTAAGGGTAGTGATGAAAAGGGTTGGGATGATTTGTGGTTTGTTAGTTTGACACGCCAAGAACATGGGTGTGGCACCAAGAGATTGTTTATTGTTCTAGACAATTCATATGGTATAGATGGTTGCCCTAAAGGCTATAGGAAAGAATATTTTCGTGGCAAGGGTAGTGTTGCGGTTGCAAGTTGTGGAAAAGAACACAAGATTCAAGATGTGTTCTACATACCCACACTTAGAAAGAATATATTAAGTGTTGAAAAATTGACACAAGAAGGATATGAAATAGAATTTGAAGGCGATGTTTGTTACATCAAGAAGCCTATTATCCAAGAGTTTAGAAGGATTATACTATGTCGCATATGTGAATCGGATGACCATTTCACATTTAAGTGTCCCGCATTTGATCAAAGTGGTAAAGGAAAGGAAAAGGAGAGCCGTAGCATAGGGGAAGCGAGCGGCCCAACCACATCAGAATTTGCGAGAGGTTCAAAGGCCCAAGGCAAGCGGGTTAGGTTTGAAAGCGACAAGTTGGAGGGATTAACGAATGAAGACAAAGAAAGAGCGTCCATTTTTAAGCATTTTGACGACTTTTCCATTAATAAAGATCAATATGAAGGTGTTATGGAAAGAGGTCCGGTGATGTATCCAACCGAAGGATCCGAATTGCAAGATTGTGTTGTGTTTATGGACTTGATTCACATCACTAGTACGGTTGAGAGATACAAAAGAAAGTTTGAATTGGAGTTTGAAAGAACCGTTAATTGGTTTATGAAGGAATTCTTACAAATGAAGAATAAGGCTCCAATCCCACCAAGAGACGAGACGGGTTATCCAATATGTTTGTTGGATCTTTACAAGACGGTGCAAGTATTTGGTGGTTATGAGAAGGTAACAAGAGATGCAAATTGGACGGTAGTGGCCATGTCAATGGGATATGGAAGAGGTTTGCCAAGCCTAGTGTCAAAGGAAGGTATCACAATGAATTTGAGGCAAACTTATGTTCGTTATTTGGAGATGCTAGAGTGGTATCATCTCAAGTACAAAGGAAGAGAGTTGGTAGTGGAGATCAATGAAGAAGCAATGGAGGACTATGAGAACAAGAGAGCCGAATGGGAAGACTCGGCATTGCCCCCGAAGAAACGCTCAAGATCCTCATCAAGTGAAGACTAAAGCCAAGTGCAAGAATCAAGATTAGGGGGGAGATTGTTAGATGTTAATCTTGATTCATTATTATTAAACATATGTTATGTTTTATTTGAACTTATGTTAGGATTTATTATGTTTATTATCCTAAGTCTAGTCACCCCTTTTGTGTGAACCGTTGTCACACTTAGCGAAGGGTTGTGTTTGTTGAAGTCTAGAAGTCGCGTCCGGTTTAGTACACACCGGTTCATATGTATTTAAGGGTCAAACATTGTGTTTATTAAGTGTGTTGAAAGATTAAGTTTTATAACTTCCTTTCATAACTTCCCTCCTCTTTTCCCTCCATTTGTTTCAATCGCAAACCATCAAGAACCAAACCAAAATCAATCCCGAATTTCTATATTCAAAACAGTGAACCCATGTGTTTCTATCATGGCAATATACATGAGATATATCAATCAGTCAGGGGCGTCTTTGGGAAGGTCCGAGGAGGCCAACCGGACAGGGTCCATAAATCTTGAGGGCATCATTTTTAAAAAAAATTCCTATATATATGTATATAATTTTTTATATAACTCATTTAACACTTAAACTTGGGCCTAAGAGGCCTATTTTTTAACAATTCGGATAGGGTACGTAAATCTTCAGAGATGTTCAGGGACTGCCCTGCAATCAATGATGAAATAAACCACAATTTGTTCAATGTTTAGTTTGTTGTAAGTGATGAAAGATGATTTACTGAAGTCTTTATTTTTCGTTAACAGGTAAACCCACATACACATCAAGTCAAGCTATGTGATTTCGGAAGTGCTAAAGTTTTGGTTAGTATCAGTCTTTTTACAATAGCTACTTGTTTAAATGCTTTATATTATGTTGCATTGTCTTACTTTATGTTTGTCATTGTTTTCAAAGGTAAAAGGAGAGTCAAACATTTCCTACATTTGTTCAAGATATTATCGGGCGCCTGAACTAATATTTGGTGCCACTGAGTACACAACGGCAATAGATATCTGGTCTGCCGGATGCGTGTTGGCAGAATTGTTACTTGGGCAGGTAGGAACAAACTGTTTTTCCTTTTTCATCTTCGATTTTTACAGAACGTTTATAATACAACGGTCATTTAATTTCAGCCTCTTTTCCCCGGTGAGAGTGGAGTTGACCAGCTTGTGGAGATCATAAAGGTAATTTTGATTTTGTATAGAATTTTAAAATATCATCTGAACGCGCGTCAAGTAAACTTGGTTTATGAAATTGAATTCTCTGTATGGCACATTTGGTTTGTGCACAGGTTTTGGGCACCCCAACAAGGGAAGAGATCAAGTGCATGAACCCTAACTACAAAGAATACAAGTTTCCACAGATTAAAGCTCACCCATGGTATAAGGTAAGTAATTAACATTTGGTCACAGATTTTTTAATTACATGTAAATTCACAACTTATCAAATACGTTTTTTTAGATATTTCATAAGCGGACGCCCCCAGAAGCCGTTGATCTTGTTTCAAGGCTCCTTCATTACTCCCCAAATCTTCGAAGCACTGCTGTAAGTATAAAAGTTGACATTTAGAACTCTGTATTTTATGTATTTTATACTTACTGTTGAGTGAAAAAAAATCATTTTCACACGTGGTAATTTTGGGCGCGTGGCGGGGTTTATTATGTACAGATGGAGGCAATGATTCATCCGTTCTTTGATGAGTTACGTGACCCTGCTATCAAGCTGCCAAACGGGCGTTTGCTTCCACCACTTTTCAATTTCAAGCCTCATGGTAACGAAAACGAAATCTTGGTTATGTACTTATGTGCATTCCATTTAGTTTATCTTCTATGTACTAACAAAGTTTTTTTTTTTTTTTTTTTTTTTTTTTTTTTTTTTTTTTTTTAGAACTTAAAGGGGTACCTGTGGAGATGCTTACAAAGTTGGTCCCTGAGCACGCGAGAAAGCATTGTGCATTCCTTGGTTTGTAAAAGTAAGGATAGGAGTTCTGTTTGTTTATATGTTCCTTGTAGCTGTGTGCCTAGTCGCGTAGAAGACATATCTATCCCATATCAATATGCTCTCGCTTGTGAAAATGTAATACGTAAATGTAACCATATATTATATTATACGCAGTGTCATATCGTCAGCGAAACAAGACCTTGTGTATCTTTTGTATTTCTTCAAATTTGTATCCTCGCGTTTTCTAGTCATATAAATGATATTATTTCAGTTTTGATGATGTAATAACGGATTGAGCGCTAACATTAGAAAAGATCTTGTTGTGTTTGAAGTTAATTATCTGTATTCAAGCTCAGAGGATGTCACTATGTTAGTCTAAGCTGATGCAAACATGAAGAGTAAATTACAGTATCAATACATCAAATTTAACAGTTTTATTGAATTCGAAAATAACACTCTTCTCTCTTATTCATGTAGCGAATAAGTTTGTTCAAACTTCAGATCTACCAAAACTGGTCGAGTTTTAGTGACGACATGGAGAGGATTTTGGAAGCAACTATCTTATTTGCAGCTTCTGTGTAATGAACACCATCCCATATTATAGCCGACGA